>OX031014.1:40431293-41068793 GCA_943736025.1 Tenthredo mesomela | reverse complement strand
CGTAAACTACGTGGCGAAAGTCCTGGAGGACGGAAATCAACAACCCGAGGACAACGGGAGTGAAAACTACGAAGCGGACGACTTGAGTAACGAAGCAAAAGACCTAGGGAATGTGAATCACCAGTTTTACTACCTGGACAACGCAAACTACGTGGCGAAAGACCTGGAGAACGGAAATCAACAACCCGATGACAACGATAGCGAAAACTATGAAGCGGATGACCTGAGTAACGTCAGTCATCAGTTTGACCACCTGGACAACGTAAACTACGTGGCGAAAGTCCTGGAGGACGGAAGTCAACAACCCGATGACAACGGGAGTGAAAACTACCAAGCGGATGACCTGAGTAACGAAGCAAAAGACCTAGGGAATGTAAATCACCAGTTTGACCACCTGGACAACGTAAACTACGTGGCGAAAGTTCTGGAGGACGGAAATCAACAACCCGATGACAACGATAGTGAAAACTACGAAGCGGACGACCTGAGTAACGTAAGTCACAAGTTTGACCACCTGGACAAGGTCCACCACGGGGCAAAACTCCTGGACTACGGAAATCACTAGCCTGACAACCTGGATAACGAACGCTACGAAGCAAAAGACCTGGGGAATGTAAGTCACCAGTTTGACCACCTGGACAACGTCAACTACGGGGCGAACGACGTAGGGCACGAGAATGACCGACCGGACGACGTAAATACTAAAAATTACGGAATAAGAAACCGAAATTTCAGGCAAAGTTCATACGACGCGGACACTATCACTTTTACAGAATTGCTACAAGACTGAGCACGTCACTTTACGGCCGTCTTATTGGGTGGACTAAACCTTCCATAACTCAGGAACGACCGCTCCCTCGAAGTTTTTGATAAGGAACTTTATTCTTAGATTTCGACAAGGAATCTGCCTGTGAAATCTTTTCCGCGACTTGGGAATCACGCTGTATATATTGTATATATAGCTAACATTTTCAACTAGCCGATCGACGCGCCTTTAGCAGAGTTGGACGAAAGCTCTAAATACACGCAATCTTTGACAGGTGGAAGCTGCCAACGGCTGCCGGCAGAGGCACCGCGATCGGGTAATATTGATAGATATTTGTATATAGAGCGCGGAAAGTGGTAACGTTTCTTGTACACGGAGTTCGGTCTCCTTCTTATAGTCTCCATAACTAAAGTAAAGATAAAAAAATACCAAAAAAAGATCAATAAAAGATCAAAACGTACAATGGTTGATCGAAATACGAAGTGGGCAATAATATGACCAGTAACTAGAATAATGTTATACATGCGCTTGTACTGGGCCATGTGAAAATATTGCGTCTAATACTGTGCCACCTTTTGTTGTACTGTGATTTAAGTTGAATATTGGACGTAATTTTAGTGTTTCCCACAGATAATCAACTAAGTATTCACCATGTTTGCTGCGCATGTTAATGTTAAAATCACCGCATAGTATAAACGTATACTTGCAGTCAGTGTCTAAGTTATGTGATATGCGAATATTCAAATTTCTCTGTAATGTTTCGCAAATTTCATGAACACTGGTGCCAAAATGTACAGTAAATTACAGCAACGGTTATTGTTAAATTGTTCTTTGTCTGAAATATTGTTTGGCTTATGTCAATGTTTTTTTATTCCGTGTTATTCTCGAGATTTTGAAAGTTGATAATTACATTGTCATTTTTCGCATAAAGAATTGTACCACCTGATTGTTCATCTGTCTGAACATCGCAAAGAGAACATGCTGTGTGATTTTCAATCGGTGGAGTTTTATCTAGGCTTTTCAACCAGACTTCTGACAGTGCTAGTACGTTGCACTCTAGGAAGGTTGGATCGGCTGCAATATCGTTCACATGGGCAGGTAGACTTTGAACGTTGTGATACATGATCGTGAACTGTGATGTGTTTCGTTGTAGCCTTTCTGTCATTGTAACATATTGATGTTTGGCTGCTCGTGCTAGTTCATTGCCTAAGTTGGTATCCGCTTTGCGACCGTCTGCCAAGAAGAATATAGGTGTAGGACTAGTAATATAGAGGCCGTTTATTGTTCGACTGCGTGAAAGTGCCACGTAGGTCAGTTGTCGAGAATCTTTCTCCGAGTAGTGATAAGCTACTTGATCGAACGAAGAACCTTGGGATTTGTGCACAGTAATTGCGGCTGATGGAACTATTGGAAATTGATCGCGTATCACTCCACCCTGTTTGCTGGTTGTTGTCATTATGCGTGCTCGTTTCCGTTCTATTGGAATCCATGATCTAGGATATTGTTTTTCTGAAGCATACACTCGCACCTTACGTCGAGCTTCAACGCCAATTGCTATGGAATCAGACTTAATCCACAGCCGTTTCGGTATTGGTATTTCTAGCTCATTTGTCATTTGGTATTCTTGTAGGATTCCGAACGCTCCGTTCACCAATCCATCCGAGGTGTCAATATTTGATGTGAGCTTATAGGGTGTGTATTTTTTCAGTTTTAAGACAGTAGGCAGACCTTTATTTTCGGTGGATGAACGGTAGCGAACTGTTCGCAACATGACGTTTCCCGCGTCTACAGATACGTCTCCTTCCAACGTATCGATGGCATAAAATATGATCGGTGCATCCTGCAATCTGTGATTGTTGTATGTGTCGACTAACTTGTTTGTGAAAAACACACGAATTGCATTGGTGGGTATATATTCTGTGCATACAGTTGTTGGGTGAGACGTGATGATAAAACGGCTTTCGATGATACATTTTTCCTCATCACTCAGATGATCACCGCTTCCAATTTTGGTCAGTATGGTAGAAAAGATCATGTCGGATTGTCTCATTATCTGAGTTAGTTCAAACTGCTGAAATTCCAGCCAGAGTAATGGTCCAAAAGTGTCGCGACTTCGGTATATAGGTAAGTCTTGCACCGGTGGCAATTGGTGAAGATCACCGCATAATATGGCATCTATACCTCCGAAATTTGGTCCGGTGTTTCTTTAGCTTGTCGTAGGCGTTGGTCTACCATTGTTAGTATACGGTGTGATATCATGCTCACCTCGTCTATTATTACAGCTTGAGTATGCCTGTAGGCATATACTATTTCTTGTATTGCCTGTCCGCTGAGAGTGGTGTTGAAATTATGTATGCAAAGTTTGAATGCTGAATGAACAGTCACTCCGTAGATGTTAAACGCGGCTTTGCCAGTGGATGCACAAACTATAACAGTGACTGCGTCACTTTCGGGACATGGGTACAGTTTTTCATATCGCGTGTCTAATGGCATAAGGTCGTAAGCGCAAAAAAAAAAAAAAAATTTGTTTTTTTGGTGGCAAAATCTTTTTCATGCAATATCACATCTTTTGGGCATATCGGCAAAAAAAAATTTTTTTTGGCGCTTACGACCTTATACCATTAGACACGCGATATACTTCAATGAGCATGTGAATTGTGAATGATTTACCTGAGCCTGCGGGTCCAGTGAGGAAAATGCGTAGCGGTTCAGCGTTTTTGGTGAATTTTCGATACATGATTTCGTACAGTAGAGCTCTTTGTTTGAAATTTACTATACGCATTTGGGACATGAATTTTTCGTGCGTCATGCTAGTTTTGCGCTTCAACAGTCGAATCATGGTGTTGTGCTGCAAATATTCTGGATCAAAGTCAGGTGCAACGTTTTCAATGTTGATACTGCCAAACACCTCACCTGGATCGTAACCCAACTCGGTATATTTGGCGTTGTGTATAGAACTTAATGTTGATTCCTCGTTAGGTGTTTCATCCTCCTCGTACCATTCTTTTTGCTCTTCCATCACCTATTTCAAGTCCAACCGATATTCAAATTCTAATCGTGCTGTGTTAATTTGTTCCATATTTTCTCGGTGTACTTGTAGCAAACGATTGTCTTTCAATATTTCAAAATCTTCGTTACGCCAGGGATAATATAGGGTAACCAATTCGCGTAAGTGTTGGTCGTACTTGTTACGTGCGTAATTTCGGAAACCTTCAAAACTCTAAATTTCTTTTCATTCATTTCATTGATTCATTCTTCAATCATCATCGATAAAGTCGGATAAATAATATCGGATTCGTTCTTTTAACGCGCAATAGTTTACTCGTTTTACTTCTGAAATCGGTAATACAATATTTCCTTTTTATTGCAAAACGGAAATGTAATACAATATTTCCTTTCTTGAAATGTCTATAAGTCACGTAGCAGTAGACAACGGTGAAGCAAGACCGGGACCCCAGTATTGCTGACCCCTCAATTTCACACTACTAAGCTAGTGTACGTAGATGTAGTTCTCTCTCTCTAATTTCCCAAGGAAATAGGAAAGCTAAGCTAAATAATGAAGACTATAGGTGAGGCATGGAATAGCATGGGACCGCAGAACGACACCAGGGCCCCACCCCTACGCTTAGCTGCAAGTAGTCCCTCAAACCAATCAGGCGACAATTAGCCACTAAGCAAGGCCCTAATTGGCCAAGCCACGCGTGCAATAATATATGCATTGTTGCAACCGCGGCTACCTCGTCGCCTTTGAATTTGAATTAGTGTCTTTCTTCTGTCAAGTCGCGAAGTGCGTGGTCGCAAGGACCCGTGTGCAATAATCAAGCCAAGAGTTATACTCAATCTTTTATTTCTTATAATAAAAGTGGTAGTATAAAGGACTTAGCACCCGTTAACAAATTCAATTAAACGTGATAAATCTAAAAGTTTAGTGTTCCGTTTAAGTTCTTAAATTCAGTGCAGAGACACAAGCTATTAAATATTTTCAATATTAAATTATAACTTCACTTTCCGCCTTATACTCATTTCGAGTATTTGTATTATTAATATAGGTTTAATCTCAGATTAAATCAATTTCGCTTTCATCATTATTATTTCTACAAACCTAGAATCATTCAAACCTGTGTATCGAATCAATCACGAACAATGGACATTTGATCATAAAATTAGCTTCAGTTCAAAACATTTCAAATCCATCATCAACAGTTAATTCATCCTAAACCGCTGTCTAAATTCTACGCAAATCGAAGGCTTCGAGGTACCTAAGGTGAGGGAGGCAAATACCTAGGGATCGAAAATTAGTCCCATGCTACGCCATCTCATCCAAAGCTAAGTAACCACGATCGCTCCCAAAATTCGCTCTTTTATAATTTACCTTTCATATTCGAAAATCGATGTATTGTTTTCCAGAATTCTTCAACTTTAATCTTATGCATGATAAAATATAATTTCATCTGATGTGTAGTACAACCACGGGAATATCGTTATAGGCCAATATTAACAGTATTTCGGAGTGATCCCTTCCTAATAACGAGACCACCCAGTGAGCTTGCATTGCTACTCATTGTTCAATCCGAATATTTATATTTTTACCAGTTATTCATCTAATTATAACTAAACATAAAAAAACAAAAAACATATAAACATATATGCATTACTTTTACTGAATAACTCGAGATTGGTATGGTCATAAAATTAATAACCAAACAGGATAATTCATAGAATTCCGGGTTTCACCCTAATCCTGTTAGGTCTGTTTCTTTTACTCATCAAATTCTCAATATCATTAAGACCAATAATTAGCGATCTCGAATTATAATATTACTTTATTACTATAATTGAAAAATTTACATATTACGCATATATTTACTTATATTCAATTTCCTTATTGGGGAATTCATTTATTATTCTCTTAATTGAACCAAGATCAGAATGACTGTAAATCTAACAAACCGCCTGGGATAATTCATAGAATTTCGGGTTCTACCCTGATACCAGTGCGAGAATTCTTTTATGTCAAATAGAGACTTTTATTCTGGTGTTCTACCTTAAAGCACTAAGCTCGTATTTACCGATCTTGATTCAATCCTGGAGGAATTTTACCTATAGATCTTTATAGGTAATGCAATAGATTTCCGATACTATCCGAGAGAGAGTTCTTATTTCATGATTTCATTTTTTTTTTTTTTTTTTATTTATTACTCGTATCAGGGTGTGAATCGTGAAGAGACTTTTATTATTTCATTACCTTCATTGATAATAATTTTTATATAGTAACAAGCCTTCACGATCCCCACGTCGGATATCGTTATATTATTACATTATTTTTATTATTTTGTGATTACATTATTTTATATTATTCTGTTCAACCGACAATCATTTGTCCGTCGCTTGAACCATATTATTATTCTCAAAATCGTTCAAGAATACATTATTGATTTTACCAGTCAATCCTCATGATCATTTGAACCACCCTTTTATTCATTTATTTTATTTTACTTTAATTATTTTATTATTATTTTTTATATCAACTAGCCTCACAAAAATTTAAATAAATCAATTGAGACCTGTATAGGACTAGGCGGCAACGATTCCCATTTACCGATCTATTTTAGAATAGATCTTTTTCATAATTATTTATTATGTGGATGTGACGGGATGATTAATTCCATTGGTTGATGGGTTCTCGCTTGTGATAAAACCATAGGGATTAATAACACTCTACCCATACCGTCCGTCACATACTCGTCGCACTTCCTGTAGCCCCGATACCACAAAATTTTATTCAATCGTCGTTTTCTGTATCGAGGGGGCTTCGATTTTGGTATTGGCTTGTACCCTGCAGCAAATTGTGCTAGTGTAACCGATTCCATATCTGTTGATCTCACGGCGTATTTTTCAAATAAATTTTTTTGCCACAAATTGGTATCATTGTCCTCAAGTTCACGTAAGTCGGCCATTGCACGATGAGCCCGAACTCGCTCATGTGGCAGCATTGTACAAACAAATATGCAATTTCGAGAACCACGAGTGATTGGAAATCGTAGCAAAGACCAAGCTGCCTCTTGTGCAGAAATTTCTACGACCTTCAGCAAATTGGTACTGTAACTGGCCATAAGTTTTTCTCGCTGTTGGATCCCGGTTGCATGTCCTCACCCCTGATAAAATCCCGGAACTTGCGATGCAACAAGCTGATGCCTCGGTTAGCTTTGTTGATGTAGTCAACTATATACGCAGCACAAGCATATTCTTCGAGAATATACTGTATATATCGTTGTTCGATGCCATAATTTGGAACAATGCTGGATTATAACTGTTCACGTATATATTCTTGATGTCACGACGTTGCATTAACAATGGCCGTTTTAGTGTGCTACGGATAGCCAGTTCGTATTCCTCCAAGCCTGTGCAACCGGAGGAATCCACCAGCGATTCAAGTGTTTCGTGCCCACCGTCTAATAATTGATCGTACAATACGCTGTTCAGTTTTTGTAAACGTTTACGGTCAGTATTGGTTGACTCATCGGCATTCGGTAGTACTTTTTGTAAAGGTCGCATTACTTTCGTCTTGATCATTGGCCAAAAAGGAATATTGAATCGACATTTTTTCGTATGGTGTACATTACTATTTTTCTTGTAGCATGTGAACGTGTGTCGGTGAATTTGACAGGTAGGCACATAATCGTGGTTTTCATTGCATGCCACATATCGCTCTACAAATGCGGCGATCTCATTATCGGATGAATCAGTTGTTGGTGCATCCTCACACCAAACCATCATGTGGGCATGAGGACTACCTCTCTGTTGGAACTCGATACGGTAAAAATAGTCCTTCACAGTATTTGATCCAAACACAACAACTGTTTTTACAGTCATTAGGTTCATCATGATGTCAAGTTTTCGCTTGAACCAAACAGCACAGGTTACAGGATCGTCTCGAACCAACGCATATTTCAAATGAGAAGGTAACGCTTGGGCTTCCTCCACGGATATAGTGTCACCACGCAAAATCTTTGTCAAGTTTTGCAACAAATCAGGCCACATAACTTCTGCAGCAGTTAGCGTAATAAAAAACGTTGGCTTACCAAGTTGACGCAACATCGCATGTACGTCACGCTTCCATTTCTTCATGTAGGCGGACATTGTGTTAATGCTTTTGGCAAACGCTAAATTTTTTTCTGTGAATTCCGAGATGAAGTTTTTATTAAGCAACTGCACAGTTGTGATGGGTTTGTTATTATTGCTACTTGTAAGCTTAAACGCGGTGGTCAAACTTTCGCTCATTCGTAGACGCAGCACTTTCATCATCATGTGCAGCAGGTGGTCAGGCCGAACACCTCGACGATAGCTGCGTCTAATTTGACTGCTGGAAATCTCGAATGCTTTCGGTGGTCTACGATTGGTGGAAAACGTCCGTTTTTGACCCAAGTAGATTCCTGGGAATGATAGCTCTTCGGCATCCTCATCGAACACTAATCCAGCGGGCCGTTCCCGTTGTGCCGGTGCTATTGCTAGAGCCCTGTCCTCATTCCACATCATAGTTGTTTGTTGATGTGACTGTTCGACATGATAGTCTAATTGACTTTCTTGTGGCGGTTCGTCTAATTGAAAGTCTTGAATCGCATCAGGTGGTCCATCGCTATCTTCAGAGACAGATGGTATTTCAGATTAGCGTGTATTGAAAGCCTTACACTGTCGGTCTCGTCTAAGGTCTTCCAAAGT
Organism: Tenthredo mesomela; assembly: GCA_943736025.1. Taxonomy (NCBI): domain Eukaryota; kingdom Metazoa; phylum Arthropoda; class Insecta; order Hymenoptera; family Tenthredinidae; genus Tenthredo; species Tenthredo mesomela. The sequence goes on along the minus strand of OX031014.1, from coordinate 41,060,308 downwards.
TAGAGGGACTCCCAACAAAGCGTCGTCATTGAGTTGGACATCATGATTTTCATAAAGTGGTTGTTTGAGAAGAAATGTACACCACTTAAGTACGTCACTACGAGTAACCAATCCACTCATGTATGTTGACTTGTGCACAAGCTTTCGTTTAAGGTGTATATTAACTACTTGATCGTCGCTCAATGGTCGTGGTATTGCGCACCATATTGTTCACGTTAACAGGTACATTGATGATAGAATCCACAGAACCAAATTGCCCCAGAAGAGGGCGCTGCAAATTTCTGATCTGCGTAAATGGCAAGCGAGGAGAAACCATGCGTTCGAGCATCGAATTCAACGGGGGTAGATGATCAGGCATCGGTGGGTATTTAAATCCGTTAATTGCAGCCATTGGAGGAATTTCTAATTTTTCCAAATAAGATTTACAGTGACTGCAGGCATGGGTTATTGATTGTAGTTGTTGTTCCTCGCTAAACTCTCGAGCAGCTCCACTAATTGGCTTCAGTTCACTTTTGAACCACAGACGATCACACGAATGGCAAACCGACCCAAACCTATCGGACATACGTGAGTCATAAATTCTTTTCAATACAGCTGGTAGCATATACACTAGGGTGTCCGTTAAAAAACCCAATTTTGAATCGGACCAGACGCACCCCCTACAATGATTGAAAAAAAAATAAAAAAATTTTCAAGCGCAATTTGATCCTTATATCTCAATTGAAAGGCGTGCCTAAGTGTCCAAAGACTTTTCCATTTGAATAACATTGATTTTGGTCTTTTTTTTTCAATTTCAATTTTTTAAGTTGAAATCTCCCTTATATAAGTGGAAGTACATAGAAAAAAATCCTTCTGGCCGATTGTCTCGTATGTACGGAAAAATAAATTTTTAAATGAAATGAAGAACTCGGAGAAGGGTCTCAATCAATCAAGTCGAGTCAATTTATGAAATGTGATGGCCTGACGTTTCAGCAGTGTTATGCTGCCCTCATCAGAGGCTATTTATTGGAAAAATTACAAGTTTGAATTTACAAAGGTCAAAATAATAAAATAATATAATATAATAAAACAGTTCAGTTAACTAGAGTCGAAAAACTAATACATGAAAGATTACGATCCTAGGTCAGTAAATTGACTCATATACAAACTGATAATATTTAGTCAAGGACGTTATATAAGAATTGTAGACGAGACAAATATAATGGTAGTCAAAAGAAGTCACATAAATACAAGGATTAACTTATACTATGGTAGTCAGAAGGAACTTTAATTACCTTATTATCTTATTCTAGTTGGTGATACGTGAAAAAACTAGGTGTCAAAGATCACCATAATCCCACTATGAGACGAGCTATGTGTCGTCCTATGCTAGTGAAAACGTTAAATGAGCAAGGTGGTGTGACGACGCACTTTATATACGTTGTTAACTAAGGCTCGTCTAATGTTGACACTCTACGAATGACGTCAATGACTGACGTCAGTACCTATGACTGACGTCAATGAATGTTTATGTTGAGGTAGTCTCTGAGGCCAACGTTTTTTCACGTAAACACCTGTGATAGAAATTGAATTTGCATGCATTTAAGAACAGCTTTTTGATCTTAGCCTATGTAGCATGTTAGAGTAAGGTAAGTGTAATTTTTTAGTGTCTTCTTTCTTATTAAGACTGTTAGGTTGTAAATTAATCTGTAACATCTCTGAGGTGATGCGCTTAGACCAAACTGATTCTCTATCATGTACAACCGCATTATCCCAGTCGAAAGTGTGGTTAAATTCAATTTGGTGTGCAGAAACGATGGAGTGTGCTTCTGCGTTTTTCTTTATATTCTCTTTATGTTCTTTCAATCTGGTCTTAAGCTCACGTTTCGTTTCACCTACATATGACGCTGAACAATCATTACACTAAATCTTATATACTACATTACATTTATCATGTTCGTCAATGCGGTCTTTCCCTTTAGTAACCACTGATCTTAAGTTACTGTTAACACTAAACACAGGTGTCAAGTCAAATTTCCTCAGTGAACAGCCTAGTCTCTCTGAGAAGTCCTTAATGTAAGGTAAGGATACTATCCTACGTTTTGATGCAGATAGACCGTTGACTACCATGATGACAGAGGTATTTCCTTCTGGGTCAGTCACCGTAATAACAATGCTAGTGCTATTGGTATGAGTGTTCTTTGATTTTAGATATTTTAACCTTTTAGTAATTAATCTTTCTGAGAAGTCGTCAGGGTAGTTGTTATCACGTAACAATGATCTTACTAAACTCAGGTTCTCAGCATGAAATTTCGAGTGAGATAACGATATGGCTCTGTCGACTAGATTACGTGATAACAACTACCTTGACGACTTCTCAGAAAGATTAATTACTAAAAGGTTAAAATATCTATAATCAAAGAACACTCATACCAATAGCACTAACATTGTTATTACGGTGACTGACCCAGAAGGAAATACCTCTGTCATCATGGTAGTCAACGGTCTATCTGCATCAAAACGTAGGATAGTATCCTTACCTTACATTAAGGACTTCTCAGAGAGACTAGGCTGTTCACTGAGGAAATTTGACTTGACACCTGTGTTTAGTGTTAACAGTAACTTAAGATCAGTGGTTACTAAAGGGAAAGACCGCATTGACGAACATGATAAATGTAATGTAGTATATAAGATTCAGTGTAATGATTGTTCAGCGTCATATGTAGGTGAAACGAAACGTGAGCTTAAGACCAGATTGAAAGAACATAAAGAGAATATAAAGAAAAACTCAGAAGCACACTCCGTCGTTTCTGCGCACCAAATTGAATTTAACCACACTTTCGACTGGGATAATGCGGTTGTACTTGATAGAGAATCAGTTTGGTCTAAGCGCATCACCTCAGAGATGTTACAGATTAATTTACAACCTAACAGTCTTAATAAGAAAGAAGACACTAAAAAATTACACTTACCTTACTCTAACATGCTACATAGGCTAAGATCAAAAAGCTGTTCTTAAATGCATGCAAATTCAATTTCTATCACAGGTGTTTACGTGAAAAAACGTTGGCCTCAGAGACTACCTCAACATAAACATTCATTGACGTCAGTCATAGGTACTGACGTCAGTCATTGACGTCATTCGTAGAGTGTCAACATTAGACGAGCCTTAGTTAACAACGTATATAAAGTGCGTCGTCACACCACCTTGCTCATTTAACGTTTTCACTAGCATAGGACGACACATAGCTCGTCTCATAGTGGGATTATGGTGATCTTTGACACCTAGTTTTTTCACGTATCACCAACTAGAATAAGATAATAAGGTAATTAAAGTTCCTTCTGACTACCATAGTATAAGTTAATCCTTGTATTTATGTGACTTCTTTTGACTACCATTATATTTGTTTCGTCTACAATTCTTATATAACGTCCTTGACTAAATATTATCAGTTTGTATATGAGTCAATTTACTGACCTAGGATCGTAATCTTTCATGTATTAGTTTTTCGACTCTAGTTAACTGAACTGTTTTATTATATTATATTATTTTATTATTTTGACCTTTGTAAATTCAAACTTGTAATTTTTCCAATAAATAGCCTCTGATGAGGGCAGCATAACACTGCCGAAACGTCAGGCCATCACATTTCATAAATTGACTCGACTTGATTGATTGAGACCCTTCTCCGATTACTTCTACTTCGAGTGATACATTCATGATGAATGAAATGAAGAACTGATCCTTTCAATAACGCAATGGACAAGAAAGTACTGATTCCATCAGGCTGGTGTTGCACGTCACGGTTTGTACGTAAAAGATTGTAATTGAAAAGAAATGACAAAAATCAATGTTATTGAAATGTGAAATTATTTGGACACTTAGGCACGCCTTCCGTTTGAGATAGAAGGATCAAATTGGACTTAAAATTTTTTTTTTCCAATCATTGTAGGGGGTGCGTCTAGTCCGATTCAAAATTGGGTTTTTTAAGGGACACCCTGATATACACTTTTAGTGATTTCGCGTCGTCTTCGTTTTGATCAGCTGTGAAATTTCTCCCTATTTCAGGTAAAGTAGCACGACGAACAATCTCCACCCTTGTTAACTGAACCTTCGCAATGTGATCGGTACTAATTTCGTTACGCTTTCGTCTCCGATATTCCCTCATACGATAAGTAATTGTCGTGATAGCAGACGTTGATACTGATACGATTTTATTTCCTTCGTCATGCATTCGCTTGCGATATCCCCTCATGCGCTCGGCTGGTGATTTCACCTGTGATGTTGATGGTACTGCTTGGTCGTCCAGTCGTTCGGCTACGCTATCCTTAACAAATACAGTTTAACATTTTCCGTCAAGTTTACGCCTTCGGTATTCTACCATGCACTCGGCTGGTGACTTGACTTGGGATGTCGATGGTTCTGCTTCGTTGTTGAGCCGCTCAGAAATGCTGTCCTCGAAAATGCAGATTTATATTTTCCGGCACGCTTACGCTTTCGGTATTTCACCATTCGCTCGGCTGCAGGTGATTTATCGAGCTGCTGAGCAACACTGTCCTCAATGGATGCTGTTTTACATTTTCTGTCACGCTTACGCTTTCGGTATTCCGCCATGCGCTCGGCTGGTGGCTTCACTTGGGATGTTGTTGGTTCATCTACTCTGTCTCTAAGTCTCGTTTCAATGCTATTCTGAACAGATGTTGGTAGGTCACTTTCTTCCTTATCCATTTTTTTGCTCCACTTTTTTCATCACGGTGTTATTAGCTATTTCACAAATGGGGAAAAAACTCTTTTTCCCGGTGCACGTAACTATTCTCGTTTGTAACGAGAATACTTATGTGCATCACTTGAGATTAATAATTTTAAAGTATTAGAAATTTTGACAACTGATATTAGAAATTTTGACAACTTCTAATTTGGCAGACGCAAAAGCTACTGTCTGCTACACTCTCGATTGACTTTCCAATTTGCTTTGTTTCATTTGACTTCAGATCATTAGAGGGACCTCTGTTTAAATGGTACCTCTGTGTAAATGTCTTGTTCCGATGCTATGTTCCATCTGACTTCGGATCATTAGAGGGACCTCTGTGTAAATGGTACCTCTGTGTAAATGTCTCTAAGTCTCGTTCCAATGCTATTTCGAACAGATATTGGTAGCTCACTTGTAAATGGTTCCATTGGCCTCAGCCCCCCTGACAACGCATAACGGGCCTCAGCCCCCCCCCCCCCCTCCTGCCGCGGGCCAACGGTGTAACGGGCCTCGAACCCCCTCCTGTCGAGTGCCCCCCCCCCCCCCCCCCCCCCCCCGGCGTAACGCGTAACGGGCCTCGGCCTCCCGCCCCTGACCCTCTGTAAAGAAGGTTTTCAAACCGTCAATATAGCCACAACCTACAATTGTACTGCAACCACAGGGTTGCGGACAGGCACCCAATTAAAATTACTATACGACTCGATGAAAAAATTAGCGAAAAAACATAAGGCCAATGATAAGGTGAACATAAATCCAAACACGGTTCCGTGGTCAAATATGCCAGTTTAAATTTATATGTAAACCTAACATTGCGACTTATTTCATTAAGATTGAAATACATAGAACAGGCGGCGGGCCTCTACCTTCCAAGTAACGGACAACAACAAAAAAATCATAAAGATGTTGGGAGCACAACTTGAGCCACATGCCAACTCGTACGATAGCAATGCGGACTTCAATACTAACAATAGTAGGTGAAGTTGTATGGTCATTTATTGTATGGTATTGATAGGTCATTTGGAATTTTAGAATCACAGCACTCTTTCAAAATAATTTAGGCACTATTATCGTTCCGATGAAACCCGCGAGCTTTCTGCCCATGAACAGGATTTAGCCGCAGTAAGAGGACTGAGCGACCAGCAAAGTATTGTATAAGCCGAGATTTTAATAAATATAAATAACTGTGCAACTTGAATATTTTACACGCAAACGTAATGTGGAATGAATTTTTGATTGAATTGTATTCTCGGATAGTGTTTTAAAAAATCTGTGGAACATATTTTTTAGTTTTTCAATTAAATCTACATGAAAGCAGAGACAAGTTTTATACATTTTCATAAAAAACACGAGCGTTTGTTTTTGAGTGCGTCTTAAAAAATTATAAACTAAAACATATTCATAATAACTAGCTCATTTTGATTCTTGTTCAAACTTTTTTTTATTCAGCTACCAATAACAAGGCTATATACTATTGCTCTCATGCTATCGTATTTTTCAGATTTGTGATATCCCTTCGACTAATGAAAACGAAAACGAGAACAAAATTGATAAAATGACTGCATCCACCAGCGGAATCCACAATAAAAGCTGGAAAGCAAAATTCACGAAAAATAAAAATAAAACTAAAACCTCAATGAGTTCAAATCAAAATCACGCGGTCGAACTTTTTAAAATGAAGCGGGACAAACATGAAATGCAAATGGCTATTTTAGATATTATTAAACGAAAAGAACAGGCAGAATTGGAGTTAAAGCTCCTACAATTGGAGGAATATAAAAATAAATCAAAATAATTGTACAAACACATCTATGTTATTTTAAACACCGATGAGCATTGTTGTTATCGACGGCTGTTGAATAGTTTGCCATTTTCAGAGCCTCTGTCACTCTTGTCTGAAATCAATAAATTTTTTGTAACACATGCACGATTTTTGCGTTTTTTTGACCCATTCAGTGGGCCTAAAGTGACAGTTTTCAGACGAGCGGGCGTTTTTTACCATAATAATAAAAACGCCCGCTGCAGCGGGCGCAATTCATTATTATAATAAAATCGCCCGCTGTAGCGGGCGCAATTCATTATAATAATAAAATCGCCCGCTGCAGCGGGCGCAATTCATTATTATAATAAAATCGCCCGCTGCAGCGGGCGCAATTCATTATTATAATAAAATCGCCCGCTGCAGCGGGCGCAATTCATTATTATAATAAAATCGCCCGCTGCAGCGGGCGCAATTCATTATTATAATAAAATCGCCCGCTGCAGCGGGCGTTTTTATTATTTCAAGAAAATTATCAACAATGTTGAAAAAACGCGAAAATCGTGCTGTTACAAAAAATATGGTGTGCACCAGGGCTAAGTGGGCTTTTTGACCTTGTGTGGTTGCAGTACTCGTCTTCGGCTCGCAGACGCACTCGTCTTCGACTCGTGCTACCTCGCCTCTGACTCGTACTGCAAACTCCACACTCGGTCTAAAAAAGCCCACTTTACGCCCTTGGTACACAATATACTATTATACAACGCAAGCATGTTTTACGCGTTTTTCATGCTCGATTTCGGTACACAAAGTTGGCGTTTGTGAGACAGTTGAGCGGGTCTGTGAATGCGCATGCAAACAGTTCACTTTTAGCTTTTTTTTAAGTCCTAGGAGTCAGAAGTTGTCGAAAGTGGTCTCTGCCGTACGCGTTGTTATGCGTAACAACGCGTTATTATACGTTGCTATGCGTTGCGACGTGGATTTTTCCTGGTCCTCAGACCAGACCGGAAAGCGAGTCTGAGAACCGTCCACTCGACAATTGGCCAAATGAAAATTAATAATAAAACAAAGATGCTGGGCGCCAGGCTTATAATCGCCACTTTCTGAAAATCTAACTAAGAAAAAAAAACAAACTACAGATACTTGAGCGCCGGCTAGCGTCAGTACCGCGGAGAGGGGTCGGGATTAATTGAAGGATTAGCAGGGCGTATTAACGACTCGGTGAACTTGAATTTAACAAAGAAAATGAAATTTATTCAAGAAAAATGGTATATAAAAAAAAAATAGAAATAATAATACTAGTACCCGGGGGTACTCCCCAGCGGGTATAAATCGACTACAGGTCGTGTAAGAGTGACCTGGCCACGTTTGGCGAGTTTTACAATAAAAATTAAACTACTAGCTTCCACGTAGGAGAGCAATAACAAATAAAAAGAAGTCATGCAAAAAAATAATATATAACTCGTCAAATCAAGTCCTCGCTGGACAATACTAACTAAATTACTAATTTATTAAATATAGGCTACGAGCCGAATTGATGACTAATTAATAACGATAAAATAATAACTAATTATGAGTTACTCAGTCTTAGGTCGTAATACGACGACTAGCTCGTCTCCGAGAGACGAAGTCTCTCGTTATCGTATCGCTCCGAAGAGCTTATTATTTACCAACTATTTACAGATTTTCCTACAACTAATTTAAACTAACTCTGCGGATAATTTATTGAATTTATTAACTACGAAAGTTAAGTAATGAACCCTAAATTCTAACGCGAAGAACAACAAATACTCTCGGCTAAGCCTCGAGCTACGTCTCTCCCCGCAGGAGGAAGAGAGAGCGACAGTGACCGACTCGTTCTGTCTCTGTCGTACTCGTGTACTACAGGTACGCACTTGACTCAATTATTAATTACGCGAATAATTACTCCAAAAATAAAGACTCTAACTACAAAATCTAAGGCACAGGGACACTGGTGACGGCCTACCCTTCGGAGATCGGCTTAATTCGATCCCAAGAATTTTAATTAGCCTCGTGGCTTAATCTATGGCAATATGGCGGATAGCCGTTGCCGGATACGAATTATCCTGAGTACCAATGGCTAACGCTTACCGTTCTCCAGCCAGGCCATGAAGCGACCCTTTTCTCTATCGAAGTCCATCCCTCGGTTAATGGATCCGTCGGGGATTTCTTTCACACTCACTCAAAAAAAAAAAAAAAAACCGTTGATATTATAGAATGCCCACGGGGCTCGAATGCAAGAAAAAAGATTATCAAAAACAAGGACAGCAGAACTATAAGACGCTAACTAAAGTACCACGTGTGTCTATGTCGCTAGTCTATCGCAGAGTGAGTAGACCGCATGGCGCCGCACAGTGCGGCCAAAGGCCCCTTTATGCTGCCAAAAGTCGAAAAATGTAGAGAATGATCCACAAATTGGTATATGGGGGTTTTTGGGGTCGCTGATTATGAATTCATCATCAGAATTAGCAAATTCAAGATGGCCGACCTAGTATGGCGTCATATCATACGAAAAAACTCATAAAAAATTGAATGAATTGGGCGATTGATTAAAAGTCTTTGTTTTGAGATTGTTAGGGTATGTAATTGAGAATGAACAAATTAAAAATGGCGGGGTGCAATATGGCGATGTTATACAGGAAAAAAATTCTGAAAAAATTATTATATTTTAATTTTTTTTTTATTATTTTATTTTATTTATTTTATTTTTTTTTTATTTTTTTTATTTTTTTTTATTATATTTTATTTTTTTTTTTTATTTTTTTTTTATTTATTTTTTTTTACGTTCTGTTACATTACTGGATCCTAAAAAAAAAAAAAAAACACTTTTACGCACGCATACATCACAGTTACATTAGGCAGCTCCAGGTGTATGCGCTGTCTTACTCGCTCGCTCGCTCGCGAAAGAATTTCTTTTTTTTCTAACTCAATCCCTATACCTGCCTGACCCTGCCCCCTGCGTATAACCCCCCCCCCCCCCCCCCCCCTCTCTTTCTCATATTCTTTTGATTTACTGTATGGATGTGTTTTCCTTCGAAGGCTCACTTTTATCTTTGTTTTTCACTTTCGTTTTTGAATTCTATGCTTTATTTCATTTTGTTTTTCATGTATTAATGTAATCGTTAAAACGAATGTCTTACTTTTTTTTTGTAATACAGTGCACAAAAACTGAACGGGCAGCAACGGGCAGCTAAAATTGATTTTATTTAGTACATAATACTTTTATCTAAAACCTCAAATGACTTAGAGAGCAAGATGTAGTAAGATAAAAAAGTATTCACTCAATCAAATCCATTCAATTCGCGAAAAATAACCAAAAAATAGTCCTTACATATCTCCTTCTAACAATGTACTATTCAGGAATTTATATTCGGAATTTTTTTTACTTATTCCACTCACCTTCAGCTGTAGAATCCATTTTGTTTTGTTCAAATCGCTTTAAAAACAAAAATTTGACGCCTGTTTATCCGACGCGTCGCCAGTCGCACTTTCCTAACCGTCGCGCGTCGTCGTGCGAAGGCCATATTCAGACTGAGATTATGGGCGGGATTTGAGGCAAGGGACCTTACTATGAACGTTTTCCGTCTTCTAGGGGACTCCTTTAGCCAACCCAATGACAAAATATCCCCAACCAAAAACTTTTTTTTTCGTCTTTTGGCCGCATAAAGGGGCCTTTGGCCGCACTGTGCGCCGGTACTTAGCGCACATATCAGGCGATCGACTATTGATTTCCCATTGACCGAAAGATCCCTATTTTCGCTACGCGCGAATATTCAAAATCCACCGCGGTGGTTGTAGCTCCTTACATCCAAGGAACACGCGTTGCAGGCTCTTCTAGGCGGCGGGAATCTCTTCCGCCACCGATATCCCTCGTTGCAGAATGCCCTCGGCATTCCCCCGTGTCCTCTATTTCCGCAGTGGAGGTAGCCTGGCCAGTACTACCTCCTAGAGCTCACGCGGTGTTCCTTATCAGGGATCCTTCTGGTCGATTTTGGGCGTCGTAGGTGCGTCTACTCGTTCTTTCGGGGTGAATGTGAGCCTTCGTCCAGGCCTCGTCTCCCACATGCCAGAGAAAATGCGCAAAGAAAAACAAAAGAATAAATAAGGAGTTCTACAGATTTTAGTCGGTCACGGTCGTCTCTCGGAATTATTGCCAGGCCTCAGGGCCACCCTAATCATTCATACTATCCTCAGACACTCCGCTAAGGTCGTCTAAGGGGTAAGGAGCCTGTGGTAACATGTAATGTTAGAGCGTGTATGGAGTCCGTCGGCTTTGTGTACCGGATCGAGCATCCCGTATGGAAAAAACTACTGAAATACTACTGGGAAACTACTGGAATAACTACTGATAAACTACTGTTATACTTTTGAATACTACTGCCATTTTTCAGTAGTTCCCAGACTGTAAATTCGCGAATACTGGGGACCACTGATAAGTAGTAACTACTGATACGTAGTAACCACTGATGAGTAGTGACCATCGGCGAGTGGTAACTGCGCGCGGGTAATGTAAATCATGTTCCAGTAATTCCCAGACTGCAAATTCGCGAATACTGGTGACTACTAACCACGGACCAGTAGTTATCATTAGCGAGCGGTGACTATCCAATAGTCACTACTTCTTTTTCTTCTTCTTCTTCCTTTTTTCGACTTAACGCTCTTTCGAGCATGTAGTCAGAATAGTCATTACTGTCGAGTAGTACACTAAGTATTGTCCAGTAGTTATTGCAACACAAAGTCGTACACTGCAGGTAAGAAGTCACCAGTAGTATACCACTCATACATGGTGTAATACTACTCAGTGAACTACGCAATAGTATAGTAACTATTCAATAGTCACCACTCGCCGATGGTAACTACTCATCAGTATACTTATCGTCAGTAGTTACTACTAAATTACTACTTACCGGCAGTAGTTACTATTCACGTACTACTTATCTTCAGTAGTTACTACTGACATCTTAGGAGTTTTTTCCGTACGGGATGAACTTGTAAAACATGCTTTTGTTGTATAAAGCATCGTGTGGACCATGGAGGCAAAAGGTCTTTTATGCCGAGCGTCTTTGCAATACGAGTCGTAGACGAGTATTGCAAATATACGCTCGGCATTAAAAGACCTATTTTGCTTCCTTGATACACAATATACTATTTATAAACATTGTCAGTATAATTTTATTACAGCTTTAATTTTTGATACTTCGAAAATTTCTTCAATCAAATGCAGACAAATCGACAGCTTTCGTTTACGAAGGTTCAAAAAAGTTTAAAAATTAAAATTCCCAAACCTGTTAAAAAATGTGTTAATCAGCATAGTGCGAACTGCTTTGTCGTCAATCCGATCGTTATTCGCTGCGTTTTCGGGAGCAACTACTGGGACTGGTAATATTACATTTTCATCCAAATCAGGCTCGCCATCGTTCGCATTTATTGCTATATTATGCAATACTGTGGTTGCAACTATACTTGCCAATGTTCGTGTAGTAGTTAACCGCAAACCTATGGATTGTTAAAGTAAATGATGTAATTTGGTACTACTTGTATTTACTTATTTTAGCCAGGAGGAAGGATGCAATTGGATATGATATTTAATTAATGAGCACGTTGTGTACTGAGATTTCAATAGTGGGTTTATTATAATAGATAATTGTATACAAGCTAACCATGGCTCTGTTGAGCAACGACTGACGCTCGTACAGAGATACCTGAGCGTCAGGGGGGGGAGGCCACGCCTCTGTGTTGTGTGCGGCTCGACTTAAATTTAAACATACGAAATCATACACTCAACACTTCCGCCATTTCGGTGTTTGATTTAAACTGCACACATACCAAGACTTTCGCTGAGACGCCAGAAAGATGCCTTAGGTAACGCTTTAGTGAATATATCTGCTCTTTGAGTCTCAGAAGGAGTATACTTCACACAGATCGTCTTTCTTTCTGCAGTCTCACGTAAGTGATAATATCTTATGTCAATATGTTTGGTTCTTTTATGGAATTCTTTGTTCTTTGCCAAACGTATTGTACTCTGATTATCGACGAACAGCGCAGTTGCTTGTTCGCATCTATGCCCTATGCCTTTTAACAATCTTCTTAACCAGATTGCTTCCTTAGCTGCAACTGAGGCTGCGACATATTCAGCCTCGGTTGTACTCAATGTAACAAGTTTCTGTCTTTGCGATGCCCATGTCACAGGGCCATTAGCTATACTGAATACGTATCCTGTTGTTGACCGTCGTGTTTCAAGATCGCTCGCAAAGTCAGCATCAGAATATCCTATTAGATCAGGTTCGCTTCCGCCGCTTTTATACATTATACCAAAGTTTTTGGTTCCTACTAGAAATGCAAATATTTTCTTTACTGCTCTCCAGTGACTATCGTCGTGATTATTCAAGTATTTGCTCGCTGTATTAACTGCATACGCAATGTCAGGACGAGAGACAGTTCCTAGAAACATCAACGACCCAACTGCTTCGAGATAGGGCACGTTTCGTGACGTTTCACTCCCTGACTCTACTGGCTGTAGCACTGCATGCGGATCTGCAGGAATACTAGCTGCTTTAGCTGTACTCATACCGAATTTCTCGATAATTCGTTCTGTATAGTTACTTTGGTGAAGAAACATTGACTTGTTTGCCCTATCACGATTCAGCTGCATGCCGGCAAACCTGCTACAATCACCTAAAGTGATTTTAAACTCGTTTCTTAATCTACTTATAACTATGTCTAACACTGCTTGTGACTTACATGCTAAGAGTCCATCATCAACAAATAATGCGAGATAAACCGCAAGTCCTTCATATTTACTATAGAAAATACACTCGTCAGCTTCTGTTTGTTCAAAGCTGAATTGTCGCAAGAAATCACGGAACTTGTGATTCCAACACCGCGGCGCTTGTTTTAAGCCATAAAGTGACTTATTCAGCTTACACACCACTTCACTGTCACTTTGACCTGCTTCAAACCCTTCTGGTAACTCCATATAGATGGTCTCCTCCAGTTCCCCATACAGGAACGCTGTACGGACATCGAACTGCTTCATTTCCAGATCCTCTTGGGTGATGATCGCCAACAGCACTCTGAGAGAGTCGTATCGAACGACAGGTGCGAACGTTTCTCCGTAGTCGGTGCCCTTCTGTTGAAGAAATCCTCTGGCGCAGAGTCTAGCCTTGTGCCTGTGCACGCTTCCATCTGCATCCAGAAGAACTTTGAACACCCACTTTGAATCTATTGCTTTCCTCTGCCAGTCTCTAAGTACAATACTCCATGTATTGTTTTCTTTGTGAGCTTCCAGTTCTTCGTTTATGGCCTGTATCCATTTGTTTGCGTCAGGTCCATTGATTGCTTCCTGGAAGCTGGCAGGTGCGTTATATTCAGCGATATTCAATTCGTACCTTGCCGGTGTGCGTATCGACGGTCGATCACGCAGAACTCGTTGCTCAGCTTCTGGTACAGCGCGAGCACGTCTTGCTCTGTCGAATTGAGCAGCCTCTTCTATATCGACAGGTTGCTCTTCTCGTGGCTCTGCTGGCTCCTCTTCTTCTTCTGTCGGTAACATCAGACCCTCTTCTTCCTGGTTCTGGATTCCTGTCGGTAACTGTTGGCCCGTTACCTCATGGAAAGTGACATGTCTAGACACTGTCACTTTCTTCGTGTCAGGGTGATACAGTCGGTAGTTTGCCGACTCTCCCTGATACCCAACCAGCAGCACCCTCTTGGCTCTGGCTTCGAACTTACTTGTGAACTGCTTTGGCACGTTGACGTAACACTCTTCACCGAACACCCTCGCGTGTCGAAGATCAGGCTTCTTCCCAAGCCAGATCTCATACGGTGTCTTGTTGTTGTTTTTGTCGGCCACTGACACTCGATTCAACAAGTATACTGCAGTGTTCACTGCTTCCGCCCAAAGTGACAAGGCGATTTCTTTTCCTTGAATCAATGTCCTCGCGCACTCCACGATTGTTCTGTTATCACGCTCCGTCTTCCCATTTTGTTCGGGGGTGTAGGGAGCTGTGGTTTCGTGCTTGATCCCGCGCGATGTTAAATATTGTTTCATCTTTTCATTACAGTACTCTCCACCATTGTCACTTCGAAGAGTTTTCATCACTTTCCCGAACTTGTTCGCTACCGCGCGCTCGAACTCTTTGAATACTTCAATCACGTCTGACTTGTGTTTCAGAAAGTATACATGTCTAAAACCCGACGCGTCGTCTTTGAACGTTACAAAGTATCGCGCACCGCCGACTGACTCGGCTGCCATAGGCCCGCACACGTCGCTGTGTATGTATTCGCCAGGCAACCTGACTACCTTTTCCGCGTTTTTCCTGAAAGGTAGTTTGTGCGACTTGCCGAGCTGACACGCGTCACAAGAGAAGTCACTTTTGTTATTCACTTTAACTCCGGTCACTGTCCCGTTGCTCACAAGTTCACTTAAAGTGCGTTTGTTTATGTGTCCGAGGCGTTGATGCCAGACCTTAAGACTCGTCGTGGTCATATTAGCCTCCACAGTACAGTCCGGCACTTTCACTTTGAAGAACATGCGAAAAATTTCATTTGACTGTTTCACACCAGTCGCAATGATTTCGTCATTCCGCAGCATCCACACATTGCTTGACCGAAACAAAACGTCAATACCTTTCGAAGTAAGCACACCGACCGAGAACAAATTCTTACGCACTGTAGGCACGTGTAAGACTTTTTCTATACGTGCTTCTAGCCACACTCCATCAACTAGTTTCTCGACTAACACAGTTCCTTCACCAGCCACTGCACATTCCCCGTCGTCGCCCAACGAGATCGTACCGCCATCTCTCAGCGGTCGGTATTCCGAAAACCAGTCCCTTCGGAAAGTAATGTGCTTCGAGGACCCACTGTCGGTATACCAGACGTCCTTTTGATCGACGCTTAGTAGCCACTTATCCTGCTCAATCGATGGCTCTCTGTACCGACTGTGTCCACTGCTGCTGGATTGTAGTTCCGTCGTTGTTGCTATGAACGCACAGTTGCGTGACTCATCGCTCTTGTCCGTGTTCTTGCTGTCACCTTGTCCTTGTTTACGAGATGGGCAGTTACTCGCATAGTGCCCCTTTTCCTGGCAACAATAACATTCGACAACCTTCTTTCTTCGACGTGGTTGCTTCTTGCCTTTCTTCTTTGAGTCGTCGCCATTTTTCTCTTTGAAGTTCCTTGTTACAGCTAATGCGGCAGTTTCACCAATATCAGCACTTAGGCGACTTTCTTCCCGGAGAAGACGCTCCTGCAGATTTTCGACCGTCTGTCGGTCGGGTTCCACACTGTCCCAAGCTGTTTGAAACGCCGAGAACTTCGAAGTTAAACTTGCCAAAATTTTAGCCATCACTGTGACGTCGGAGACTTGTTCACCGAGATCCATCAGTTGTCTCGCCATATTCTGTACTTTGGCTACGTGCGTTACAACGGAGTCCGTTGTACCCATGCGGTATTCATGGAACCGTTGTGTGAGAAGAAGCTTGTTCGATGCTGATTTCTGCGCGTGAATCATTCCGAGCTTATCCCACATTTCCTTAGCTGTAGTACAGATTAATAGGCATTCTAACTGTGCGTATTCCATCGATGATGAAATGACGAACATGGCTTTAGCATTGTCTTTCACCCACTGTTTCACTGCGGCCAGTTCTCTATTGTCCGGTCTGGCTCTCGCGCCCGTTACGACATCGTATATGTCGTATGCAACAAGAACCGCGGTAACTTGAAACTTCCAGCCTAAAAAGTTCGTTCCGTCGAACTTTGTTACATGCCTTGCCGACAACTCGCTGGACATTTTCTTTACCGTTTTCGTACTTCACTTGTCCGAAAAGAAACACCGAAACACTATCCCGAGAACGACCACTTGTTCACTCGAATCCGCCACGCGCGTGTCCACTTTTATTGCAAAATTTCGCTAATCACTTTTGCACCGGCATAACGTACCTGGGCCCATAACCTGTTAAAGTAAATGATGTAATTTGGTACTACTTGTATTTACTTATTTTAGCCAGGAGGAAGGATGCAATTGGATATGATATTTAATTAATGAGCACGTTGTGTACTGAGATTTCAATAGTGGGTTTATTATAATAGATAATTGTATACAAGCTAACCATGGCTCTGTTGAGCAACGACTGACGCTCGTACAGAGATACCTGAGCGTCAGGGGGGGGGGGAGGCCACGCCTCTGTGTTGTGTGCGGCTCGACTTAAATTTAAACATACGAAATCATACACTCAACATGGATAAGCACGGAAATCGGCGTTTCAATACGCCAAACGAGCGCTCTATCACATTTCGGGTACGAATATGGGCATCATTGTACGCATTTTCTGCAGCAGTTGCGGGATTCAGCAAGGGTGTCTGAAGGTATTTCTTGCACGCGTATCCACTATCACCCAATAAATAACCATTGGGGTATTCGTTGTTTTCTAATTGGGCTCTCAAAAACGAATCTTCGAAAATTGTTGAATCATGAGTAGATCCTGGCCAGCGCGAGACGATATCCATGAATCTTAAATTGGCATCACATACCGCTTGAACATTAAGTGAGAACCATCCCTTTCGATTTCGGTATCGTTCGCCATTTTCACCTCCTGGTGACTGAATCCTGATATGCGTGCAGTCGATCGCACCTATTACACCGGGGAATTCACTCAAAGCGTTGAATCTAGTTTTGACATCGTTGAATTCTGCTTGGTCGTACGGCATATGAATGAAGTCGTGTCTCAAAATTGCAATATAATGCGTGACTTTAAAAATGATACGGCACACCGATGCCTTCGATATATTGAAATGATCACCCGTACATATTTGGAATGAACCAGTTGCATAAAATTGTAACGTTATAAGCAGCTGATTCATCCCTGTTACTGGGTAGTTTCTTGCGCTCTGGGGTTCTAAATGATGCCCAATCAAATTGTACAGCCATTCAACAGACGCTTTAGAAAGCCGAAATCTCATCTTAAAATCAACGTCGTCGTAATCCTGTAACGGATGATTGCAGGGGCGAAATATTCGTGGACGTCTTGGTCTATCTTCTTCATCTGAAGATGATGGAGACGACGAAGAAAGAAGCATTCTTGGAAAATCAATCAATATTCGTGCAGGGTAATATTTCACTTGAAGGTAAACTCTGCAGTGACTAGTTAGGGGAAGAGTTTAAATTTAAAAAAAATAAAAGGTGAGACTCACCCGTTATCCATCGGTCACACCCACAGTCGAAATTATAATATACACTAATGATTTCAATGAATAGGTAATAAAATATGAAATTCAAAAAAGCGAAGAAGGATAATCAATAAAATATCAATACAATGAACGTTAACCCGAAAAATTGTCAGTTTTCGAGGTTATTCGACGTCACTTAAATTTATATGAAGAATAGTGAAGTCATTCATAGAATAGCGCCATTTGTCGTTAGTGAAACAAAAAATTCAGATTTTAACCATCGAATAGCCTTATTGAATGAATAGCGAGTTATTCATCGTTAGTAAAACTGGGCATTAGTCTAAGAATTGTTAGCTTTCAAAATGTAATTCTGTGATAAACGAGTAGTCGCCATAAGAGGCATTCTAAGTCAGCGTACAAAGAATTATTAAAGTTTATAGTTCGATTCTTTGAGAGACGATCAGTCGTCTATGCTTGTATTCCAAGTCTGGATCCAATAAATTGTCGAAATTTCAGAAATGTATGAATAAAATCCAATGCTCCATATCTCGTCATTGTTATCTTGACCAGCGGGTTCTCACGTGCACTAAAATTTTTCAACTTTTCTTCTTATTAATAAGATATTGAAATGTTAACCCTAGAATGGTAACTTGGGGTCAAAAACGACCCCAGGCGACTTTAAATCTCGCGCCCTTTCTCCCTCCGTGACTTTAAGGACTCGGGACCCTAACCATAATTCAATTCCATCCTCAGAGAGTCTCGAGAGCCGGTTGGCCGCCTCAGTTACGCACGTCTCTCCGAGCAGGAAGCGTCGAAAGTGCGGCTGGGGTCGTTTTTGATCCCACGTTACCATTTGCGTTAGTTTTTTGTCAGCATTGCAATTTTTTATTTTTTTATTTTTTAGATGCCAGCGATGTAAAGCGGCTGTGTGCCAAGAACATAAGAACCTCTTATGCACCATTTGTATTCAACGAGATGTATAAATTTTGTTATAATTATATAATAATATTTATAAGTCAATTTATACGCCAAATGGCTTTGTAAACGGTTTCCTAATTTTCGTATGACAAAATAAATTTGAAAAAAAAAAAAAATGAATACACATCTTTTAGAATCACCTTTCCACTTGAAAATGGAGTTGGTTCCATTCAATTTGCACATAATTTGGCGTTGTTACACCAATTTTGGCGATAAAAGTCAATATTTCGACTTTTCCTAACTTCCCAGACTTCGATTCCCGGAATAAATAGACTTTTTCGAAAATGGAGTAAAACTAACCTACCTGTCTCAAAACTGTATATTTTCACTTTATAATGCCGTTGGTTTTATTCAATTTCGTTAAAAATCAACGGAGATATTGCAAATTCAATCAAAAAAATCATTTTTACGAATTTTTCATGTTTTTTTCCGTTTTACCTCATTTTTTACTACTTTCTCCGACTCCAAGCAAAATTGCCATGGGCTCACGTGATTCTGCATTAAAAAACGAAGAGAATGAGCCTAAGTTGAACCCTTTTCGTAGAATATTACCGGAGATATGAATTTTTCAAAATTGGGGTCGTTTTTGACCCCAGGTTACCATAATAGGTGAAAAAAAATAAGGTTACCATTCTAGGGTTAAATATTTATAATACTTATATTAATAACTCATGAGTGTATTGTAATATAGATATATTATTATTACTCGGAACGAACATCCGAAGACTCGGTTATCTATCTGGCTCTATCTGGAAAGTATCCGTCACTCAAATCGGTTTTGGAACTGTGTCCGTTTCTATCAGGTTTCGGTCCCGCAAATCATAACGTGATTATTTACGTCAAATTTTCCAAGCCGGAATCGGAGCTCTGTCCGTGCCTATCCGGTTTGGACTCGGGGCTCTGTCCGTACCTATCCAGTTTCAGTCCCGCAAATCATAACGTGATTATTCACATCAAACTTTCCAAGTTGTACTCGGGGCTCTGTCCGTACCTATCCGGTTTCGGTCCCGCAATCATAACGTGATTATTTCCATCAAATTTTCCAAGTTGGACTCGGGGCTATGTCCGTACCTATCCGGTTTCGGTCGCGCAAATCATATAATGTGATTATTATTACAGCTAATATTCTAAGTTGGAATTGGGGCTGTGTCCGATTTCGTGCCGTGTCAATTGATAATCACGTTATGATTCGCAGGACCGAAACCGCATGGATACGGACAGAGCCCCGATTCCAACTTTGAAGATTTGATGTAAATGTATTTACGTTATGATTTGCGGGACCGAAACCGGATAGATACGGACAGAGCCCCAGTTCCAACTTTGAAGATTTTATGTAAATTCAATCACGTTATGATTTGCGTGACCGAAACTGGATAGATACGGTCTACGGACAAAGATTTTTGTCCGTACCTATCCGGTTTCCATGTGAGCGGATCACGTCACTTCACTCAAAAAAAAAAACCGTCAAGTCACGGATCTTTGCGCCATTCGACATATCTTTAGTACTACCCGTACGGAAAAAACTACTGAAATACTACTGGGAAACTACTGGAATAACTACTGATAAACTACTGCTATACTTTTGAATACTACTGCCATTTTTCAGTAGTCCCCAGACTGTAAATTCGCGAATACTGGGGACTACTGATAAGTAGTAACTACTGATAAGTAGTAACTACTGATACGTAGTAACCACTGATGAGTAGTGACCATTGGCGAGTGGTAACTGCGCGCGGGTAATGTAAATCATGTTCCAGTAGTTCCCGAAGTGTAAATTCGCGAATACTGGTGACTATTAACTACGGACGAGTAGTTATCATTGGCAAGCGGTCACTATCCAATAGTCACTACTTGTTCTTCTTCTTCTTCTTGTTCTTCCTTTTCTCGACTCGAAGCTCTTTCGAGCATGTAGTCAGAATAGTCACTACTGTCGAATAGTACACTAAGTATTGTCCAGTAGTTATTGCAACACAAAGTCGTACACTGCAGGTAAGAAGTCACCAGTAGTGTACCGCTCATACATGGTGTAATACTACTCAGTGAACCACACAACAGTATAGTGACTATTCAATAGTCACCACTTGCCAATGGTAACTACTCATCAGTATACTTATCGTCAGTAGTTACTACTTAATTACTACTTACCGGCAGTAGTTATTACTCACTTACTACTTATCTTCAGTAGTTACTACTGACATCTTAGGAGTTTTTTCTGTACGGGTATGGGAAAAAGAGATACGACTTCAGGGATTTTGAAAATTTTTCAAAGATGGCGGAGTTAGAGCTATTTGAATTTTGGTAAGTCGCTGTTGCACCGCTATGTTTAAAAATTCATATCTCCGAAAGTATTTACCGGAGCGGACTGATCCTGGAATCATTTTGTTTGTAAAAGAGTGCGCTTTTATACACAAAATTTTGTTTTCAAAAAAAAAAATTCTTTCAATTTTTTTTTTGTCGTTTTTATTTTTAATTTCGCTGCCATTTCCGCGGGACCGACAGGAATCCATGGAGATAATTTTTTTCGGATAACCGAATCCTTCCCCTTCAACCCTGAAAAAAAAATTTATGGAGAACCTACCTGGCCGGAGAAACAAAATAAAACGACTTGTCGCACGTCGCCGCGCGCGTCAATCCACGCCCGCGCGGCGAGCTCCTTGTGTTGCGTAGTGGAGTTAAATTACATTTGATGCTTCTCTACTTACCCGGGCTATTCGTTTTCCAAAAATAGTTGTTTAACCACCTTATCCCTCGCTTATTAGACGCGGTGCAACCCATCGCGGTGCAACCCATCATCATCAGCTTTTCATTCTGGTGATAGGTACAAACACACACGGTATGCGTATACCACTCGGTCCTGGTAGAATACATTCTTTCGGGCGCAACCCTGCAAATTTGGAAGAACCCATTTTTTTTATCCGGATAACGATCACGAAACAATCGATACAATTCTCTCAGATTATTCAACATCAGATGCTTTTGAACCAATACTTTTTCACCATTTCTTTCAACGGTTACGCAGCTTCTTTGACCTGATGTTATGCGACTGACCTCTTCACTTCGATAAAATTCTACCATGAGTGATACAACTTCAGATGAAATCGTCTTGCCAGGTCTCGAATTTGGTGAGGATAATATTCCTTTAACTTCAGCTAACTTTTTCGCCGTCCGAGCCATATGATTTGTGACGTTAAACTCTTCCTCGATTTTTCCCACACTCCAACTCTTTGGAAGAGCAGTAAAAATGATCAATCTGAATGCCTTATCATCTGTTTCGTTAAATCTATCTTTTAACTGAGTTAACCACTCGTTATAATCGGCACTCTCGCTTTTCGTAGGTACACAGTCCGGAAAATGTTGTTTGAATGCAGTTGAAAGTTTTTCTAATACCTCTACTTTCTCCGAAACCGTTTTGATTTTTTTTACGTGTATCGGTGATTCACCTAAACTTGACAATGATGAATTGATAGCAGAGATTACATTTATTGTATAAACCTCGGGAAAATTAATACATGAATTTCCGGATTTACATTCGCTTGATGACGATGTCGAACCAATCTCGGGAACTGCATTGTCCTTTAACATCAGCCGACAAGTATCACAAATCAGACAACCGTGTGTGATCGATGTCGCTTTATCGCACATCCACTGTGTTACCGGGCATAAATTTTTCGAATGCTTTGGCAGGCCGAACGGATCACAACAATGATTTCTCGGCATTTCGATAGCGAAAGAGTTGTTGACCGTTCAAGTGCGAGTTTGTTGTGAGACTGAGGTCATTACGGAATTGGTGAACCTTTTATTTCAGGTCAGTTCAAAATATGCCTTACAGTAGGTGCATGCAGCTTGGTGGAATTGTTGCACTTGGTGAATGCGGAAAAAAAGGATTAACTTAATCCTTACACGTGGGTCACGCATGAAGGACCAATTTGACCGCGATCGACTGTTCCGGTCCGCTTGAGCCATACGAAACAATAGATTCTTCGAAACCTATAGTCTTTTCTGCCACAGACAATGATGGTTCAATGATTTCCTTTTTCAAAACAACCTTGTAGATTGAGGGATTATATTCGGATACAAGTGTAGGGATTAATTACTTTTAGATATTTAAAATAAAAGGATCAGATGTTGTGCACTTGATGGCTCCGAGTTTCCGGAACAGGTATAGGTATATAACTCCGAGAAAACATGACTAGTATCCGTCTAATAAGCGAGGGATAAGGTGGTTGAACAACTATTTTTGAAGAACGAATAGCCCGGGTAAGTAGAGAAGCATCAAACGTAATTTAACTCCACTACGCAACACAAAGAGTCGCCGCGCGAACGTGGATTGACGCGCGCGGCGACGCGCGACAAGACGTATTTTGTTTTTCCGGCCCAGGTAGGTTCTCCATAAATTTTTTTTTTTCAGGGTTGAAGGGGAAGGATTCAGCTATCCGAAAAAAATTATCTCCATGGATTCCTGTAGGTCCCGCGGAAATGGCAGCGGAATTAAAAATAAAAACGACGAAAAAAAATTGAAAGAATTTTTTTTTGCTAAACAAAATTTTTTGTATAAAAGCGCATTCTTTTACGAACAAAATGATTCCAGGATGAGTCCGCTCCGGTAAATACTTTCGGAGATATGAATTTTCAAACATAGCGGTGCAACAGCGACTAACCAAAATTCAAATAGCTCTAACTCCGCCATTTTTGAAAAATTTTGAAAATCCCTGAAGTTGTATTTTTTTTTCCCATATTACTAAAGATGTATCGAATGGCGCAAAGATCCGTGGCTTGACGGTTTTTTTTTGAGTGAAGTGACGTGGATCCGCTCATGTACTGTACATTACTTCGATAATTTCTCGTAAGGCGGCGACCACCGCTTTCGATATTCTTGCGAGTGCCACTTATAGGAGTTGGTAAGTATATACAGAGGCGAAAAATATCATCTATAAGCGTCGCCCAATTGAGGGGCCGGAAACAAAAAGGGCGCCTAACTGAAATCTGCCGGGTAAGTTTTGTCCATAGAACCTCGGAATCAAGAAATTCAAATCTTGATTTTTCCTTGTGGGATCGATAGAGTGGGTCATTCCACACATTTTTTGTGTTGGAACTATATGAAAATTCATTTTCGTTTTCGAGATATAAGAGGAAAATGCCAATTCTTATGATTAGCAATCGGAATACTTTTTTCAGTTCAACTCGCTGTAATTTTTTTTTTTTTTTCTATTTATAATTTCGGTTTGAAATTTTTACGGAGCCTTCCTTGAAGCCTTCTGTGAGACACAGAATAAGAAAAAAGTCTTAATATTAAGTAAAAACAAAATGGTGAATTTACTAACGAAAAAACTCTGAAAACTAGAGTCATCAACTTCCGAGACAAAAGTTATCGAACGAATTTTTTACTTGTTGATTGATTATGGTTGAGTTGATTATTGAAATTAAATAACAAAGTAAGTTTTTAAAAAAGATTTTAGATCTCAAAATAGGTACAATAGATTTCGAATGGCAGCTACTTTTGTAAATGAAAAGTTCGCGCGGCGACAAGCTGTGCGTGACTCGCTCACGACTGCACTCGGACGTATACCTACAAATTGTCCACAAACTCATTCACCATTGATCGGATGAATATAAAGTGCTGAAGACTATCCTCTGTATATTTATTAGAATTGTACAAATGATGTTAATTCCATACACGATATGAATAACTCTTCATTATTTTCTCTCTATAATGTCAAGATAGATTTTTTTTCTCTGCGTGACTATATAAATCAACTTATTTTTCCATACTCTATTTTTTTCTCTTCATATTTACCATTTTTTTCTTCATTACCATTTTTGTTTCTTGATCGAGTACTTTCTTCTTAATTCGTTCTTCTCGTTCTTGTTTCTTAACATGTAGCCTCTTTACTCTCGCCGTTTTTTGCTTTTTTGCTCCCTTCTATCCTTCTTCTTTTCTTCGATTGTTTACTTCTTTCTTTAATATATTGTAACGAATCAGGCAACCCAGGCCTGACCGTTAGCATTCAAACATCAGCCGCTGCGAACATCACGAACAGTCTAGAACGTTCGACAGCAGCGACGAGCTGAGTGACGTCACGACTAGTATAAAAGTCGAGGCGCCGCTCAGCTCACCAGCTATTCTAGGGTATACACCAGATAGACTCACAGTACTATTGTTGGTCATCTCGAGCATAGAGCTCCGATGTACCTTCAGATTCACTTTAATAATTCGAGCATATTTCATAATAACTAATCAATTCAAACAGAATCAAATCACAGAGAAAGAAATATTAACTTCAGCATAGAAATTTAGATAAAGAAAATATCAGAACAATATTGTAAATCTCGCTAGAAAAGAAGAACTTATGTTCAAATAAAATAAACTGTCAAAATAGCATCACGAAATCAAACAAGGTATAATTATACTTAGATAGACTTTAAGCAACGTGTAAATATAGTAAATAGGGTTGCAACCGTAGATTAATTAATTGAATAAATAGATTTTTGGATATTATAAAAAAGTAAGTTAATCAGATGCCAAACCCCTTCCTCCGCCATTTCCAGGTTATAGTTTAAATCTTAACGGAAAGCTAGATACAGCCTTGGTGGATCTCCGATCTACCCAGGTCTGGCACAGCTATTATTTGGGAGTAAATTAACTTCAATAAATTAATATTTGAAAGTTAAGAGGGTAGAGTGCAGCCTTAGTGCGTTATCGTACTCAGGTCTGTGGGGAGGCGGCTTCAGCTACACGGTAGCTCAAGTCCGTAATAGGTACCCTGGTGAAAATAATTTCTACGCCAAACTACGAAAATGATCTACGAAAAAGTAGAGGATTTCGGACTTTTCGTAGTTTTTTTTTACGTCAGATTTTGCACAATGTAGTAGTTTTTCGTAGATAGTTCTAGAACGAAATTCGATATGATTTCGATCTTTGTAGTAAATATCTGTAGTTCATCGTGGTTTACCGTATTTTGTCATAGTTTTTCGTAGAGAGTCGTAGAATGGGATAATACTGTATGCGATATTTGTAGTAAATATCCGTAGCTCGCCGTAATTTTTCATGGATAGTCATAGAATGCGATACGATAATATATATATCATATATATATTAGGGTGGTCCTTATGTGAGGGTCAGACGAATTTCAATTCAAACGCCCGCTGAAACGGTTCCAAATAATGAAAAAAAAAAATGTGTTAAATTTTCAATTTTTTATTTTAATGGGAACACATGCCCCAACGAGCTTTTGATTTTTTAACTTTTTTTTCTCAAATTCATTGCTGACGGATAGAAATTCATGGGAATAAATGATATATGCTCTGAAATGCAAATCGGTTATGTAAAAATATAAACAATTGGCAGGTCAGACATTTTTGTCACATTCTACAACAGAATTGATCAAAAACCATGGAGAAAACTAAATTTTTAGTAGCAAATTATTTATATTTTTGTACGAAAAATTCGAATCTAGCCACGAATAATATTTTCTAGCACACAAATTGCTTTTTGTAACACATGCACGATTTTCGTGTTTTTTTGCTAAGTCGAGCAGCGGGCGTTTTTGAGTTTTTATCGCCCGCTACTCGAGCATAAGCGGGCAATAATAAACTAAAACGCCTGCTAAATTATTTTTCAATATTCTCAAAAAAATGATCAACAATGAAGAAAAAAACGCGAAAATCGTGCTGTTACAAAAAATATGGTGTGCACCAAGGGCTAAGTGGGCTTTTTGACCTTGTGCGGTTGCAGTACTCGTCTTCGGCTCGCAGATGCACTCGTCTTTGACTCGTGCTAGCTCACCTCCGACTCGTACCGTAAACTTCACATTCGATCTAAAAAAGCCCACTTTACGCCCTTGGTACACAATATACTGATTTATTGATAAAATGAGCAAATCATCAAGATCAGTTGAATGACAGCAAATTATACAGACGGGTTTACAGATTTTTGCGAAAGGTTTGATTACGGAAATGTGGATAGATTTTCCTATGTTCCGAAACAATTCGCATAATAAACTGTTTTTGTTGTTGATTTTTTTTTTTTTTTTTATTACTTTTTTTTTTCAACCCCAAATGTAATTTTTTTCTAAGAATTTCTATCCGTCAGCAATTTGACGAGAAAAAAAAATTAAAAAATCAAAAGCTCGTTGGGGCATGTGTTCCCATTGAAATAAAAAATTGAAAATTTAACACATTGTTTTCTTCATTATTTAGAACCGTTTTAGGGGGCGTTTGAATTGAAATTCGTCCGACCCCCAAATAAGGACCACCCTAATATATTATATGGGGAATTCAACGTAAACTCAACCAATGTTTTTCCCTCACCATTTTTGATTCGCTTCACGATTTTTTATACAATTCTACGACCTCAAAAAAGCACTGCTGAATTTTTTCAGATTTTTCCCTCCAACCGTTAATTTTCCATGATTATTCAAACCCATTTTGAAATTGGCATTTTTCAAAAATCTCGAAAAATTCTCGAAAATCTTTTTTTTTTTTTTTATTTCGATCATTTCGACACCCCTTCCGTGATGGGATCATTATTCCTTCTTTTTTTCTCAGCACTTTTAACATTTTGAACAAACGAAACACCATGTTCCAACGTTTCGAAAATTCTTGAAAGATTACGAAAAATTCTGTGTTTAATTCGTTTGTGTTTAATTTCGTTTAATTCTGAATGTTTTCGCGTGAAACCCACGATGACGAACGAAAAAAAGTTGTTTTGATCCTGCGTAGCAACGAACGGGCCAAGTTTTGCACAAAAATCTGCAAAACTTAGCCCTCTCGATGCCACGCAGCAAAACAATCGGGAAATATCCGATAATTGTGAAGATCTTGTGGTATTACTACAGACAATATTTGAGAATTGGTCTTGAGAGTTCAACGCTATATCGGCATTGATTTGAGGCAGTGAAACCTATTTTTTATACCATGGGAACGAAGAATAATAATAATTCCCTCTGCGGGGGGCTTGAAAAATCCTTTTTTTCGTCCGTCATCATGGGTCTCTACAGTCCTCAAACAACGGAATATCAACTATACGAATATCTACGAAAATTTACAAAGACCTACGAACGAAATGAAGCTAAATCATTTTTCGTAGTTTGTCGTGGAAATTCGTAGTTTTTTACTTCTAAAACTACGATAAATTACGGAAAACTACGAAAACCTACGAAAAACTACGATTCTTCACGCTTTTTTACGCTTTGAATGTTTTCGTATTTTAGCGTAGAAATTATTTTTACCAGGGTACGGCTAACAATTAATAGTAGAAGTCTCAATAAAAATATAAATCGAGTAAAGAACACACTATAACAAACCGGTTCGCGTCACCTTCGGTAACGCTCATCATCCGAAAAGTTACAATATGTAAGACAATTCTTCAGTCTTTATGGGAATGGTAACTACGTTACTAATGATGTACACCTTGGTTGATGCTAGTAGTAACTGGAAGTATATTTACAACTATGTACATATGTTTGGAGCGAATTCAATACTAATTATAATACAGGATCATATGCCTATTCACCTGAATCAACAACAAGTGCAATTTAACTTTATTATAACTATTATTATAATATAATCATAGCGCCAAGCGCTCTGGATCTCGCACGTATATCAACGTGTTCGCTCGTGATCTTTACGCAGTCACAACTGACGAGCGCGAGCGCTGCGCGACTCGACTCGAACTTGGCATGAGTGTCGAGCAGGCGACCTCTGACTTGTCGCCCTATAGTTTGGGCTAGTCTCAAACTTACATATATTTTTCGTTTTCTTTTCAGGTACTCCGTGTTTGACTTTTTCCTTTTTTAACTTTTCAGCTTTTCGCTCTTTTTCTCCCTTCTCTCGTTCTTTCCCTCACGAAAAAAAACCCCGAACTTTAGGGGTATTCTCCCAAATTTGGGTGTTAAACCCCGAAATTCCGAGGTAAACCCTCAACTTTGAGGGTTAACACTCAACGGTGGGGGTATACCCCTAACATTACGGGGTGTTCCCTCAAACATTTTGGGGTTAACACCTAACGTTGGGGGTATACCCTTGACCTTACGAGGTTGACCTTCACATTTGAGGGCAAATCCTAAATTTGAGGGTTACACCCAACGGTTTCTGGGGGTATACCCTCAGACTTGAGGGTAACCCCCAAATTTGAGGGTTACACCCAACGGTCTTTCAGCGTATAATACCCTCAGATTTGAGGTTCTTACAAAAAGTAAATTACATACATAGTTACAGAAAAAAAAAAAACGGTCAGTGTATAAAAATGTCAAAAATCGTTATTTCGCAAGAAATAATATATTTTTTCCTCTGTCAGAAAATATAAAATGATAGTATGAGTATAAAATAGCGAACGAGGGGTCTGAGGGTAAACCCTCAATTTGAAGAAACCCCGAAATCCAGGGTTAACCGGGGACTGAGGGTCAACCCTCGATTGGGGGTAAATTCGCACCCCGAACGGGGTCTGAGGGTAAACCTTCAATTTCAAGAAACCCCGAAATTCAGGATTTACCCTCAATTTGGGGGTAAATTTACACCCCGAACGAGGGGTCTGAGGGTTAACCCTCAAGTTGAAGAAACCCCGAAATTCAGGGTTTACCGCGAAGTTGGGGGTGAACCCTCAATTGGGGGTGCGAAATCACCCCCAACATTGAGGGTATACTTGGGGGTTATTTTGAGGGTAAATTTGAGGGTTTTTTTCGTGCGGGTTCTTGCCAAAAATAATCGAATCTTCCTAAATAATCTTCCCAAAACAATCAGATCTATTTATATTGAAACAAAGTTTAACTTGTGATTGCTAAACTGTAATAAATATTAGCTGAGAGCTTTTTAATTATAATATTGTGGGTTCTGAACTGAAATAAAGATTCAAGTCGTATACGAATTATATTGAATTGCGTGAAAATTGAGTTTATTGGAAAATGCATGTGTTTAGTTTTATGTCTAAAACAAGACTGTTTACATAATAATATCGGTTGACGCAGCAACCGATCTTTCAACTATTTAATAGCATTTATTTGCGATCATCTATTTCCGAAGTTCGTTTGTATATATAAGCGATTTCCTAGCAAAGTGAAAGAGGGAAATCTACCTTTGTACCAGGGGAACAACTGAATTAAGTATTCTGCTTGGAACCTGAAGCATTCCGATAGTAGCAGACATCAGTGTTGCCAGATGGTCTCTGCGGCATACCCCTAAACTCAGTTCGTTTCCCCCTAGAAATCCCCTGAATTACCCCCACCAAGAAAACGGTACAAAACCGCGGATTTTTTAAACGCCTGTGGTATCGACTGTCGAGTGGAAAATCGATGTTATGTAAATCTATTTCGATAGAAATAGAATTTCTATATAGAAAACATATTCCAAAGAAATATATGATGTTTATTTATGATAAATATGCCTGTTTAATAAATGTTATTGACTAAAAAACAAATTGTTCACGAAAAAAAACATATATATATAGCCTTGGTAATATTCCCCTGAAAAATACCCCAAACAATTTTTTCCCCTGTTTCCCCCCTAACATGACTGAAAAAACCCTGAATCTAGGGGAAAATCCCCTGATCTGGCAACATTGGCAGACATATGAATTCTTGAATGATTCCGCTGGTCTAGCGGTACGTATTGCTCATGTGACGATGTGTGATTGTTACATTAGCGAACTGCTGTCAGCGTAACTTTGCTCCGCTCGACACGCTATACTTTTTTTTTCAGTGTATGATGTGTGTGTGCTCTTTTTAGAAAAGCTGGAATTGAATTAAAAGTGGGGGAACTTTCCCAAAAACTATCCGGCATTCGCCTTTTGTCTCCCAATGGAAAACCACGAAAAACCTTGAAAAGATAGCTGAGCATTAACTTATCAAAGTGAGCAATTGGTATAAAAAGGTATGAATAAGCAAAGTGAATAATTTAGTACAAAAATGTTCATCCGTCTTGAGGGAAAACCAAAAGGACTAGTAGAAGGGATCTGCAGGTAGGTGAATATAGCGTAGGAGTGGGTCGAACAAACAGGAACTCGAAAGATCAGTTGTAATTCAAGTCGTCTCGGGCCAACTTCAAACCTCTTTAAGAACTGGTCACAAATTACAAAACGACCTATATGGGGAAACAAATATGAGTACAAAATAATAATAGCCGTTTTTTTTTTGTGCCTTTTATTTTAGGCGAAAATGGACTCATTTTTTTTTTTTTTTTTTTTTTTTATTGAATTGAGTAATTAAAGGTCAGGAAATACTAAAATTGGAATGATCTTATCTGAAACAGGATTAGGAGCAGGATATATGGGTCCCAGACGTGGTAGACGTGTTTGCTATAAATCGCCAAATGTGAAAGGTTTGTTTGGTTCTGAAAAACTTGTAAGAAGTTAGTTACTTAAAACTAACAAACAAATTCAAAATCACGTTCGGATGTCTCAGTCTTCAATAATAAGAAATATCACGCCGGTTAAACAAGACAGACCACCTTCTTTAAACGAGTAAAATACTAGGAGTACCTGAAAATCTACCGCTCTATATATATTATGTACTGTATTACTATTACCTGTATTATATGTCTTTGTATATATTGTGTTGCCCAACATTGCCATGGGTATTAAATAAAATATCTATCTATCTATCTCTTGTCTTTGGAAATAACTTTATAGTGACGTCATGCGTATCGAACAAATTAATATCTCGAAAATCGATAATCGATGTCAGCTATCTTTGAATCGATAGTAACTAGCGTCAGAATTGACCTAGACGACTAAAATTCATAACCTCGCAAAAATGCCCTAACGACTTTTTCGCAAGGTTGAGAGAAGGTTCATATACCGATGTTGAACGGTATATTTCCGGATTTACCACGGGTTACAGTGGTCCCAAATCCCAAATAGCCGGCCAAAACTCAAAATACGAAGTTTCTATTTTAGGAATTCTAAGTACTGAGTCAGGTAGAGGGGTATATTCCACGTCCCTTTCAAGGGTCAGGTAGTGGAAAATGTCGCATTTAAATTTTTTGGAGTGGATAATTCACTCCAATAATGGTGTGAGTAGTCATTCACTCTATTTAGAGTGATTATCAAGATTCGCGGCAGCGAATCGCCGCCAAGTACCCGTAGGCAGGCGAGAGCTAGCCGCGAGACTATTTTCTCGGGGGAACTCTTTATACCTGTAAGCACGAGGTCATAACTTCGGAACGCGTGGATATTTTTCGATAAAATTTACACAACAGCTATTCCCCCACCACACGACTTCACTGTATAAATTAGATCGAAATCGGTACACTGGTTTCCGATATATTAGTCACCAAAGTTGATGAAAAAGCATCTTCTTCTTCTTCTTCTTCCTGGTCATCAACATTTTCGCAGACGCTTGCTTGTCCCCACGTTTCTGAACGAACGGTGGCACGGATCGACTTGAACTTTGAAACGTGGGTATAAGCCATTGAAATCTCGCCCCCTATTGATTTTGGCATGAATCTGAATCCGCACTCGGTCGGTATGTAATAATAAAGTTACTAAGTGATACATAAACGTCGACGAAATCAAAATGGCCGTCGGATGGCTGTCGAATCGCGCTATTGAACAGTTAAAATATTCACATTTATATAGAAAACATATTATATTATTATATAATTATAATTATATATCGTTATTGTGTTATTGGCCGTGCTATAATGGTTTTATATAAGTGAATCAGTGAATCATTAAATAATTGAGAGTGAAATAGTGCGACGACCGTGGTTTCATGCCGATGACTGTTATTATTATTAATATTTTGACATCTGCATGAGGGCCTTTTGTAATTACACGGAACGGAACAGATCCTCTGAGCTGGGTTCAAATATAGAGAATAAACCAACGAACCTGGCAGAATATTATTTTACTAATAACCTGAGCAAGTGAAAAATAGGTTACGATAGGTTACGATGACTCACATCAAACGGTATGTATACATTGATTTTCGCTAGATTTTATATTTGTTCACACAATAATAGATGAATAGAACATCCTCGACCTATTTATTTTCACTAAATGCATGACTCGTTATTTGTTTATTGATTTGTATGTCTCCTACCATCACTTGAAATGCGATTCTGAATCTCTTGGCGTTAACATACCGCCAATGTTAACTTTGAGCACCCCCGCGTTTCCCTGCTACACCCGTTTATCTCCGCGGGCCCCTATGTTTTGACAATCAACAATTGGAGAGGAGGAAATCCTGACTCTATGATAACGCTAACTATCGATCATCCATTACTGCCAAGAGTTTTCAGCGCCTGCGGTAACGCCAGCCATTTGTATGTAGCAATATACTGAAATCTCTCCTTTAATTCCTTGTTATTTTATATCTTTCACAGTCACCTGGACCATTCCTATCCTCTAATAAATCCATTGGTATAGACGAAGATAACACTTTGACAAAACGACGTCCCAGAACGAAGGTTCAGATTATCAATCCGCTAAGAGAGACGAACATAACACCTTGGCAAAACAACGTTCCGAGACAAAGGTAGCCCACAGCCCATAGCTCCAAAATAATAACAATGCTAGGAAAATTAGTAGCAATGTACTGAAATCTCTCCTTTAATTCCTTGTTATTTTATATCTTTCACAGTCACCTGGACCATTCCTATCCTCTAATAAATCCATTGGAATAGACGAAGATACATAACACTTTGACAAAACGACGTCCCAGAACGAAGGTTCAGATTATCAATCCGCTAAGAGAGACGAACATAACACCTTGGCAAAACAACGTTCCGAGACAAAGGTAGCCCACAGCCCATAGCTCCAAAATGATAACAATGCTAGGAAAATTAGTAGCAATGTACTGAAATCTCTCCTTTAATTCCTTGTTATTTTATATCTTTCACAGTCACCTGGACCATTCCTATCCTCTAATAAATCCATTGGAATAGACGAAGATACATAACACTTTATTGATCGCTTTATTGATAAGACGTAGAATTGGAAACCCATAGCTGGTGAGCTCCTACCAACTGACTAATAATTATTACATAATCAATGTTTCGACTGTTTTTTACAGAAACCAGAATCGATATAAGAAACTCAAAAAAGCTACCATTTCAAGACTGACGATTAGCTTCCCACCGCTAAAACCTGAATGTCTCCATAGATTCATAAATCACACGATCAATAATCAACATTTCTGGTCGCTCACTTCATTTTTCACCTGGCCAAGCGTCGCATGGGAACACATCTATTGTGAACATCATCCAAACTTGTACAGCTGCTATGCAACACGATTGGATAAATACATTGGAAGATCCTCTATCAAAAGGTACGCTATGGCATTGGTGCTCTCAAGTCACCTTGACCAATAGAACACAAAACCCAGAAAAACACCACTACAGCATCAAAGTATTAATTTCGTGTATTTTTTATGATTTGCAGGCGTAATGCGTCATAAGAGCCAATATTTCAGGATTACAGATGAGCCTGCAAAGATCATAATCTCCATTGATCTAGAAAACGATACATCACTCTTCGGCACATTCAGCTCCTAACGATACGTGAACCTAGTCAATCATCCTTCACTGGAATTATTACATGGCCATAGACACGCATGCAAGCGCAGAATGGCCAGTGTTTCAAAACCAAACATTGGCCTACTGTTGCTTCAAGGCTGTACAATCTCCACAATTCTATGGAATCTTATACCATGGAGTGAGCGAAAGAATCAATCTGGATATCACATATTCGAAGGTATGCTAGACAAGTCGATATTTCCCAGCTCACCTTCACCACAGTAACATGGGATATATTTTAGTAATTACTCTGACATTTCTATTAGATGATTGATTGTTTATTGATTTGTATGATTCTCACAGCGACCTGAATTGGATTGCAGTAGACAAGCATGCAAGCTCCGAACAATCAACGTTGCAGAACACATATGAGCCTGTTACTGCGTCAGGCAACACAGTCTTCCAAGCTATGGCTGAAAAATTACTGATTAAGTGCTAAATTTAAGTTAAAACTGTATAATGAGGTTGAAGTTCGTAACGTTAACGTAACAGAATATCGCGTTGAAGAAATGCAATATTTCGTCATTCAAATGTTATTAGAATTATAAAATATGCAAGATGAACATGTTTCACACAATTTGACGAATTATGCACCGTTCTTGATCCATTTGAACCGTTCGAGCCTTGAATTTGAGAATTTTTGGCGAACATTTTGTTGCATTAACGTTACGAACTTCGACCTCATACTGTATAAGACAAAATTGAGTTATATTTAATAAATTATCTATGTTTGTCACAGTTGACAATTGAAGTGAATGTGTTTGTCTTACACTGAATGTTTCTCCTATTGCCCAAATTCCGAATGTATTTCTTGTGATGATCGAACTATAATAACGTATTACCCTGATGAAATTAAATGAGCAATTCTTATCAATTCTCGTACTTGCAAAAAAAAGTGAAATCTCACAAAAAACATCCAAAGATGTAAAAACAGCCGCCAAGTACCCACACGAAAATCACAATTGCTTTATAAGCAAAACGTTTCGCCAGTCTCTGTCGTGAAATCAAGAAAAAAGCCAAGCACCGAACGTACCCCTGCGATCTTTCAGCAAGTCTACGTCGTGAAGTCGGAGTTTCATGTGAGGATATCGAAACATCATTCCAAGAGCTACGTACTTGGCGGGCACATTCGGTTCCTTAGAGCTATACGGTCAACCAGCTTAGTTTCACGCGTGATTTGAGTTTTTAATGCGAAAGCAATTAAATCCACTAAAAAACTAGTTATTCCATTCCAACCAACAATCGTATCAAAAAATACTTCTAAGTGTCCTTAACCGTCCGGTCAGCTACCAAACTCTTACCATTGATCCATTGACAACCTAATTAGTTAATAGCTTTTAATGAATGCTTAATTACGAAAAATTTCGACGGACAATTGTCGTCAAACTACTTCAAATTTGGGGATCCGGGCGGTCATAAAAATTTAATAAGCAAAAGTTAATAAATTCTACCTTAGAAACTGAAATGTATACCCGAGAATCCGGTTACTGACCGGACGGTTAATTATGTGTATGACTTTACAGACGTAAAGGTACCTTGTATGATAAATAAAAATTGTGGTCGTTCCAGTGTCATTGAATTATCAGATTAGACTCGGAACTCTGGACTGACGTACCTCACTATGGAGCCAATGCGCGATGTACTACAGCAAGTTTTCCCGTGATAGGTGACATACCGTAGAGCTTGAGTGTATAATATTAATTGTGGAAGAATGAACTTATTACTATACTTGCAAAACTGTCGAATCAAGGAAACTGAAATTTGCTATTTCGATATAATAGTATATTACTCACCTAGGGAGAGAAAGTAGGCTAACCCAAACTGCGTGTGAGATTGACCCCCGAGCCGAAGGCGAGGGTGTTAAAAACGCAGTTTGGGATAGCCTCTTTCACTCCCGTGTGAGGTATACTATTTTTCACCACCCCCTGCATCGGAAAGTACGACTTCTCGCTCACGCGAGGGGCCGAAAGTCGTACTTTACGTGCAGGTGTGGTGAAAACCCTAAAACTTGCAGCTACGTGTATGCTATAGGTAGCATAGAGTATGACAGTTTGATATAGTGATGAATGTAAAATTCAATTGATGATTGCTTTGGTGTACCCATACTATGTCATACAATCTTGCTCATGATGCATGCGTATGTGCAGGTGCACGAGCGTATACACGTAGTGGGAAAGATCAATTTCAATACCTGAAACCCACCCTCATAACAGTTTGGCCTCACTCGAGTGCCAAAATATTTTGTTGCTCATTCGCTTGTGAAGAATAATCATTCGCAACTACTCTTTCGTGGCAGGCCGAAAGATTAGCGCGTGCGAGTTTATGGGAGGGCTGTAGTGCGGGCGCCAAAGGCCTTCGGCCTTTGGCGTCCGCACTATAGCACTCCCATAAACTCGCACGCGCTAATCTTTCTGCCACGACAAAGTCGTCCCACAAAATCGGAAGATGCATTTTAAACAAGTGCGTATGGAACCAATGTTATATCTGCAAATCAGACATTCATCAGTTGATGCAAAATTCATGATGTGTATATATCCAGCGACCGGAAACAGAGTACTATGAGACATCCATCACCCGCAAAGTACCGATACAAGCAGATCGGAAGAACTGTCAGACAGACAGCCTAACACAAAATAGAACTGCAAGGAGTCGTGTCTTATCAATCGATGTATTTTACGTGGCAGATTTGATGAATAAACAATATGGAAAACAGTCAGAAAAAATCGTTCGCAAAATACGATAAAGTACTATCAATCCTAAGCGAGAACAACAAACACAAATAAAGAAAAACCGAATGTGCCCGCCAAGTACGTAGCTCTTGGAATGATGTTTCGATATCCTCACATGAAACTCCGACTTCACGACGTAGACTTGCTGAAAGATCGCAGGGGTACGTTCGGTGCTTGGCTTTTTTCTTGATTTCACGACAGAGACTGGCGAAACGTTTTGCTTATAAAGCAATTGTGATTTTCGTGTGGGTACTTGGCGGCTGTTTTTACATCTTTGGATGTTTTTTGTGAGATCCACTCTTTTGGGAAGAAACTGTTCACTTTTACGCGAAGAGTCAATAATTTCACTCCAATGTATAGAATGATATTGTTTACTTTCACGCAAAGAGTGAAAAACTTTCACTCTAATGTATAAAGTGATATATTTTTCGAACTAACTGTCACTCTATAAAGAGTGAAACCGCGCGCTTTTGTCCGCGCAAGTAGTAACCATAGGCAACGGAGTTTGTTATGGGAATTACATTATTCTGTTTCACAAATGATGCGTCTTTATAATTTAAAAAAAATCTGTAATTTCCAAGTTTCATACAGTGGTTGCGTTCAATACATTTAGTTCTGACATTTCGTACTGATTGCAAACAGATTGAATTGGAGTACAAAAACAAGCATAAATATTATTGCCCCAATCCAATTAGTTTGCTATTAGTATTAAATGTCAGAACTAAACGTATTGAATACAACTTATGGATGTATCACTCCTTTTCACCTGGAGTGGAAATATTCACTCTAATTACGATTGAAAATTGATCACTCTAATTTGAAGAGTGATCTGGCCCAATCTAAAAAAGAGCTACATACTCAAGCTTTAGAAGTGGACATTTCACTCTTGAAGAGTGACTATTCACTACAAGACATCAAGTGAAATTTTCACTTGTTCTAAGAGTGAAAAGTCACTCTAGTCCCACTGGCACGATTTTCACTCTATCGAAAAGTTAAATTTCACTCTTAACGAGTGGGATTCCACTCCAAGAAATTTAGAGAGATAGTCTATCGGATTCTACTATCATTTTCATAACGAAATTATTAATTCTTTAAAATTATATATTGTTGTCTCACCATTACATTCATTCTTTCAGGCTCTCAGAATAGCAGTGAAGAGACTGGTTTTACTCAGAAGGAATTATTTCATTTGTTGGTAAACCATTCGAATGACAATGACAGCAAAGCCCACGAAATCATTGAAATAATAATAAATAATAAAAAATGGCAAGCACGTAAAGAAGACATCGAAGGTCGTAAATAGTATATTGTGTACCAAGGGCGTAAAGTGGGCTTTTTTAGACCGAGTGTGGAGTTTGCAGTACTAGTCGGAGGCGAGGGAGCACGAGTCGAAGACGAGTGCATCCGCGAGCCGAAGACGAGTACTGCAACCACACGAGGTCAAAAAGCCCACTTAGCCCTTGGTACACACCATATTTTTTGTAACGCATGTATTGATTTCTGCGTTTTTTGTGCTTATAAGCGGCATATATATATATATATATATATATTTTTGTAACACATGCATGATTTCTGCGTTTTTTTGACCTAAAAATAGGGCCTAAAGTAGCCGTTTATTGACCACTTGAAAAGAGCGGGCAATAAAGAATCCATTATTGCCCGCTTCTTCAATAAGCGGGCAATAAAGAATTCTTTATTGCCCGCTTCTTCAGTAAGCGGGCAATAAAGAATTCTTTATTGCCCACTTTCTGGAAAAAATATTCGTAAATTGTTATGGCTTAGTGTTCACAGTTAAATCTCGAATCAAAATGTAAAAATTGAATTTTCGACATGTATGCCCCGATTAAAAATTATGAATAAATTCTCAAAAATACTTGCTTCAAAAACAAAAATTTTGAGCCGTGTCCGATCGTGGAACTATGATTCCTTCATATTGTTTTTAAACTTTTAAGATTTGGAATGATGACATTTTTTATACACCTCAGCCGCTCAGCACCCCAGACACGTAAATAGTTCAAAATATATTCTTAGACTTATTTGATATTATGTACAATAGGGTGGTCCTTATTTGGGGTATGTTCGAATTTTTTTCGACGATAGTCTTAAATCAGTTCCAAATAAATCAGAAGAAACGCCTGCCAAGTTCAAGCCCTTAATATTAATATTAACCCGGCCCCCACGATAGTCAAAGTTTTAAATGGGAAATTGCATGTATTTTTTAAAACTAAACATTGAATTTCCACAACTCCCGATGATTGTTGATGAGAAAATCTAAAATTTAGTATAGTTATTTGCACTTGTAGGATGTACTAAATGGTGCATGCGAAATTTTTTAGATCATTATATTCTTACCTTTTGATGCTTAACTTTAAGGTGGCTCAAGCACGAAGGTCCGATTTTTGTGGGGGCTAAAGCAAGGCCCTCTTTTTTCCCCCTAAAACGCATCTTTGTGACAATACAGTTACTTCTAATAAAATTATTGATAATTTCACGTGCATAATTATTAGTTTATATCGCTAAATAAAGACCGTAAAATAAGAGTAATTTTACGTTACGGTACTGTACAGAGAAGAACGGCAACGTCGCAATCAGCCACTGACAGATGCTTCGAATGATAGGTTAGGTCTACTAGCGATGTTCGATTCTCGCGCATGCGCTCTTGCGTTATTCAGATCAGGTGATGTGTGCGAGGCTATCTTCGGCTATCCTCGGCCATCCTTGGCTATCCCCGGCTATCTTCGGCTATCCTCGGCTCTCTCCGGTTCTCTTCGGCTCTCCTCGGCTGCCTTGGCTTTGCTTCCCCCTTTCCCTTTCCTGGGCCCTTAGACCGAGGGGAGGACCGGGTTCGGCTCCCCTTGGCTCTCCTCGGCTATCCTCGACTATCTTCGGCTATCTTCGGCTATCCTCGGCCATCCTTGGCTATCCCCGGCTATCTTCGGCTATCCTCGGCTCTCTCCGGTTCTCTTCGGCTCTCCTCGGCTGCCTTGGCTCTGCTTCCCCCTTTCCCTTTCCTGGGCCCTTGGACCGAGGGGAGGACCGGGTTCGGCTCCCCTTGGCTCTCCTCGGCTATCCTCGACTATCTTCGGCTATTTTCGGCTATCCTCGGCTATCTTCGGCTGTCTTCGGCCATCCTCGGCTCTCTCCGGTTCTCTTCGACTCTCCTCGGCTCTGCTTCCCCCTTTCCCTTTCCTGGGCGCTCGGACCGAGGGGAGGACCGGGTTCAGCTCCCCTTGGCTCTCTTCGGCTGTCCTCGGCTATCTTCGGCTATCCAGGATAGTTTTCGATAGGGAAGCCGAATGGGCTGGGGGGATGGGGCGAAAACATCTGAGCGGGGTCGAGGAGGCCCAGGGCAAGAGGTAGGGGAGGGAGGGATAAACAA
Organism: Tenthredo mesomela; assembly: GCA_943736025.1. Lineage (NCBI taxonomy): Eukaryota > Metazoa > Arthropoda > Insecta > Hymenoptera > Tenthredinidae > Tenthredo > Tenthredo mesomela. The sequence goes on along the minus strand of OX031014.1, from coordinate 41,020,042 downwards.
AAGCCGAGCGGAGCCGAGATCGCTGGGATACTGACAAAGGTTAGGTTAGATTACCTAACCTAAGCTAACCTAACCCAACCCAACCCAACGCACTCTATCTTGACCATGGCAACCTAACCCAACCTGACCTGACCTAACCTCACCTCAAAGGTCAGGTCAGGTAAGGTTAGGGGTCAGGTACGGTTAGGTTAGGTTAGGTTACCAGCCTAACCTACTCTATCCTGACTAAGGCCGCCCAACCCAACCTGACCTGAACTAACCTCACCTCAAAGGTCAGGTCAGGTAAGGTTAGGTAAGGTTAGGTTAGGTTACCAAGCTAACCTACTCTATCCTAACCAAGGCAACCTAACCTAACCCATCCTAACCTAACCTAGCCTACTCTATCCTGACCATGGCAACCTAACCCAACCTGACCTGACCTAACCTAGCCTAGTTAGGTTAGGTTACCTAACACCTCAAAAGTCAGGTCAGGTAAGGTTGGGTTAGGTTACCAACCTAACCTACTCTATCCTGACCATGGCAACCTAACCCAACCTGACCTGACCTAACCTAGCTGAGTTAGGTTAGGTTACCTAACACCTCAAAGGTGAGGTCAGGTTAGGTTAGGTTACCAACCTAACCTACTCTATCCTGACCATGGCAACCTAACCCAACCTGACCTGACATAACCTAGCTGAGTTAGGTTAGGTTACCTAACACCTCAAAGGTCAGGTCAGGTTAGGTTAGGTTACCAACCTAACCTACTCTATCCTGACCAAGGCAACCTAACCTAACCTGAAACGACCTAACCCATCCTAAGGGTAAGGGGGAGGGGAGGGGCGAAAAGAGCCGAGCGGGGTCGAAGAGGCCATGGAAAGGGGGGGGGCGGGAGGTAGCGAGCGGGGTTGAGGAGGCCATGGAAAGTCTGACACGGCGGCGGCGGCGGCGGTGGCGGCGGCGGCGGCGGCGGCGGTGGCGGCGGCGGCGGCGGCGGCGGCGGCGATATATCTTTATAATATAGAGAGATATATATATATATATATATGCCGCTTATAAGCACAAAAAACACAGAAATCAATACATGCGTTACAAAAAATATGGTGTGTACCAAGGGCTAAGTGGGCTTTTTGACCTCGTGTGGTTGCAGTACTCGTCTTCGGCTCGCGGATGCACTCGTCTTCGACTCGTGCTCCCTCGCCTCCGACTAGTACTGCAAACTCCACACTCGGTCTAAAAAAGCCCACTTTACGCCCTTGGTACACAATATACTAATATATATATATATTACTGAAGAAGCGGGCAATAAAGAATTCTTTATTGCCCGCTTATTGAAGAAGCGGGCAATAATGGATTCTTTATTGCCCGCTCTTTTCAAGTGGTCAATAAACGGCTACTTTAGGCCCTATTTTTAGGTAAAAAAAACGCAGAAATCATGCATGTGTTACAAAAAAGACCATACAAAAAGGTTTCCGTGAGAAATTGGGACTTTTGATTGATCAGCCGAAAAAAGGATTTGGTAGCACAAATGACGGTAATACTGCTCGTTGTTTCTTTCAAAATTCCAGTATTTCCGCATCCATAACGGGACTGGATGAAGATCTAATTAAAAGATTTCACATAATCTTGCAAGTAATATCGTGCGGTTTTGAAATAAATGTTAATAAATTCGAAGAATACGCTTTAGCTACAGCCAGAAAATGTGTGCTATTATATCCTTCGTATTACATGCCTACTACCGTACACAAACTTCTCATTCACGGGCCAAAAATAATAGAATCTTCGATGCTGCCAATAGGACAGATGTCAGAAGAAGCCCAAGAATCTTGTAATAAATGTATAAAATCATTTAGACAAGATTTCTCTCGAAAATGTGGTAGAAAACAGAATATGAAGGATGTTTTCTCACGACTTTTGATTTCGTCTGACCCTGTCATTTCAAGTTTGCGTAAGCTGCCAGTAAAGTCAGATAAATCATTATCGCGTAAAGCAGTCGCGTTGTTGAACTCGCCAACTGCTAACGAAACAAACGTGGTTTTAATAACTGACTCCAGCGATAATGATGACGATAGCGATTCCACAGATAGCGAGTACCCCTTCTAAGCTGAAATAATGTAATATTTGTTCTAATTTTTCATTAAATGAGCATTATATTTAGCGAATGAGCAAATGAGCGTTGTATTATTTATTCCTATATTTTACCAAACTCCTATATCCCACATATGAGGCGTTGTATGCAAAAACCCCTTAACTCGACCGGAGCGCTTAGTGGGAAAATGCGATTAAAGGTTTTATTTTTGTATAACTTACTATAAATATGAAAAATTGTCTTCAAATTTATTTCGGGAGGTAGTCCAGTATGAATCTGAAATTTGGGGTGCACTATAAATACATCTCAAGGATTGTAATAATGTAGGTTTCAGCAAAAACCCCTTAACTCGAGTTAAGGGGTTTTTGCATACAACGCCTCATATATGTAATAATACATTCCTTTGTTCTTAATAATAGATTCGTAATCGGCGACTTCGAAAATCCGCAAGTATGAAATTTCGTAGAGATTGTTTCAATTTTTAAGGAATTTATCAGCCATTCTTGCCCGCCATTTTGTTTTTGCTCGAATTTGACATCAGATTCGTAATCAGCAGCCTCGAAAACCCCCCGAAGACCAAGTTTTGTTAAGATTGATTCAATTTTGAAGGAAGTGATCGGCCATTTTTGGCCGCCATTTTGTTTTTGCTCAAATTTGACATCAGATTCGTAATCAGCAGCCTCGAAAACCCCCCGAAGACCAAGTTTCGTCAAAATTGATTCAATTTTGAAGAAAGTGGTCCTTCGTTTTTGGGTCGCCATCTTGTTTTTTTGAAAGTTTGACCTCAAATTCGTAATCAGTGGCCTTGAGAACTCCCGAGTAGCGAATTTCGTTAACATTCAACAATATCTTCTAGTTTTGGCCAGCTTTTTGGGATTTGGGACCACTGTGCGGGTCATCACTTCAGAAATACGGTATATTTGCGCCTTTCTGCGTACCGTGTTTTACCGGCACTTCCACCGTATTCACGGGTACTGAACACAGTTTTCATACGGTATGAACACAATTACCATACCTTGCCTAAACCGTCAAATTTTCTGGCCAGCTCAAGCAATTGGGTTTGACCGCAGTATGTGTACCGTAGTTCCACAGTTTTGAAACCGTGTTCTCACCACATTCATACCGTATTGACATACGTGTCTCATACCCTGTTCATGCGTACTTCATCTGCCATCACGACTGAGAAAATTCCGCTTCAATACCGTATTATTAGTGATTACCTACGGTGTATAGACGGTATGCATCCGAGCTCAAAAATACGGTATTTATTCCTACAACACACAGTTTTACTACGGTGCGTTTACTCTGTTAATACTAATACCACGTGTTCACGGTTGATATACCGATGTTATACGTTGGTCAAAAGTGGTTAGGGTGTCTAAATAAATCATCCGGTGAAAGTTTGGCATCGAGAATCAATACTGGGGCGGGGAGAATTCTACTAATACTATACTCTCCACATGATTTCTGCCCCACCAAACCACCTGAAGTTAATTATTTGATGATGAAGGTTGAGGTTCCGAAGGTCTTCCCCAAGAATTTGAACGTTTTTCACTAGTATCCTCAGAAGGAGTTGATCTTTCGTTCAATAATTTATAACAGTACTGAGCTACGTGTCCCTTTTTAGAACAATAAAGACATTCGGGTATTAGTCTAGTGGTGCCGGAATCTCTGGTAAAGCGTTCGTCTCTATTTTAATCGGGATCGCGTTGCTGCCAGGGAGTAGTTTTCGGGCGATTATCATTATTTCGATTATTAGTAGAAGTTATCTTTTCAGTCTCAACTCGCCTGACTCGACCTACTCCTAAATATTGTTTACTTATGGCCTCAATTTCTAGGTCCTTAATTACAGCTTCTCTTGGAGTCGAAGGTCCCACCAAACTGAGAGCAAGACTTTGGTCTCTGCTTTGTCGCCTAGGCTCCCTAATTGTATTAAGGTATATAGAGCGAGGTAGGAGTTTTCTTAGGAATTTTTTTAAACTTCGCTCAAATATAAATCATATTGAAACTGACAACTTTTCCTCATGAGCCAAAAACAATTGCCGTCTGTGAAAAAAGATATTCCACTGCAAAATTGCCGGTTTCCCCATATAGCGCAATGTAAATTGTCGTGATTTCGAGATTTTTCTCGAATTCTCGAAAAAATTTCTTGAGATGTCCTTCAAAAAATTCTCAATAACAGTTTGAACAATTATTGAGAATTAAAAAAAAATCTAAAATTCTTTTCTTTCGAGAATTCGGAAAAAATCTCGAAATCACGAGAATTTACATTGCGTTAGGGTAGAAGTCTTGTTTATGGCCACTGTGCGTTTTTTTGGCCACTTCAGGCTCAAATCAGTATCAAAAACATCCCAAAAATGCAGTTACATTATAAATTATATTTATATGATTGGAATGATTGGAAAGTTGTATAAAAATAATATAGTACTTTTGGAATGCTTTGCAAGTAAACTTGAATCAGAAGTGGCCAAACACGGTACTTCTACTTTATATCCATAGGCAGTGTTGGGCAGATTTGTAATTAATTAATTACAAATTACAAATTACAATTGTAATTTTCAATTGAAAGTCGAATCAATTACAAATTACAATTGCAATTTGTAATTGGAAGTCGAACCAATTACAAATTACAATTGTAATTTGTAATTGAAAGTCGAATCAATTACAAATTACAATTGTAATTTGTAATTGGAAGTCGAACCAATTACAAATTACAATTGTAATTTGTAATTGAAAGTCGAATCAATTACAAATTACAATTGTAATTTGTAATTGAAAGTCAATCAATTACAAATTACAGTTGTAATTTGTAATTGAAAGTCAATCAATTACAAATTACAGTTGTAATTTGTAATTGAAAGTAAACTCAATTACAAATTACAATTGTAATTGAAATGTTTCTTCGAATCAATTACAAATTACAAATGTAATTGACACCTTTTTTCGAATCAATTACAAAATACAAATGTAATTGAAATGTTTTTTCGAATCAATTACAAATTACCAATGTAATTGAAATGTTTTTCGTATTCAATTACAAATTACAAATGTAATTGAAATGTCTTTCGTAATCAATTACAAATTACAAATGTAATTGAAACGTTTTTCCGAATCAATTACAAATTACAAATGTAATTGACACCTTTTTTCAGATCAATTACAACTTTTGAATGTTGTAACTTTTAATTGATTCGAAAAACTGTTTCAATTACATTCGTAATTTGTAATTGATTCGAAAAAACATTTCAATTACATTTGTATTTTGTAATCGATTCGAAAAAACGTGTCAATTACATTTATAATTTGTAATTAATTCGGAAAAAGGTGTCAATTACATTTGTAATTTGTAATTGATTCGAAAAAACATTTCAATTACATTTGTATTTTGTAATTGATTCGAAAAAAGATGTCAATTACATTTGTAATTTGTAATTGATTCGAAGAAACATTTCAATTACAATTGTAATTTGTAATTGAGTTGACTTTCAATTACAAATTACAATTGTAATTTGTAATTGATTGACTTTCAATTACAAATTACAATTGTAATTTGTAATTGATTCGACTTCCAATTACAAATTACAATTGTAATTTGTAATTGATTGACTTTCAATTACAAATTACAATTGTAATTTGTAATTGATTCGACTTTCAATTGCAAATTACAATTGTAATTTGTAATTGATTCGACTTTCAATTACAAATTACACTTGTAATTTGTAATTGATTCGATTTTCAATTACAAATTACAATTGTAATTTGTAATTGATTTGACTTTCAATTACAAATTACAATTGTAATTTGTAATTAAAATGTAATTAATTACAAATGTAATTAGATGCTGCCCAACACTGTCCATAGGGAAGCCAGAAAGTTTTGCAGTAGTTTATCTTTTTTCACAGACGTCAACTTTTTTTGGCTCATAAGGAAAAGTTGTTAGTTTCAATATGATCTAGGGTAAAGTGCGGAGAGATGCCGCAGTGGGAGAGATGCCGCATTTCTCATATATCTGAGATTTGCCTACAAATGGTGTTGCAATGGTGATTTATGTTTAGTATTAAAGTAATGAAGCAGACGAAAATCGACATTGCGATTGAATTCGCAAGCAGAAGAAAGTAATGGCGGGCAGAAGATGGTACGTACGAATTTTCCTCGTTGAAATTTCACGCGGGAAGTCTATTTATGCAAGTATCACTATCCTCGTTACAGTTTTCATAAATGTTATGGTTTTACTGAGTTCTTACAGCCCAATTTGAGATGTACGTATCATTCGCGAAGCGAAAATCAGTATTCTTATTGAACAATTCACCACAGCGTCTCTTTCTGCAATTCGGGATAGATGCCGCATATATACCTTCTCATTTAAAAAAAAAAAAAATTTCATTTTTCTTCTTCTTTCCTCTTTTCATTATCCAGTAAACCCAGGAAACAAGAAACAGAGTCACAAAATGCAAGAGAAGATTCCTGTGGCGAATGTTGGAAAAATTATCATAAAATGAAGAAAACCGACGACTGGATCAGATGTAAAAAGTGCAATAATTTTCCGGGCAGTTGTGCAACAATTTTGGAAGACTAGATGCCCGAAAAAGGCATTTGAAACCGTATGGCATTCCTCCCGCACTACTGCGGCATCTCTCCCATAGGGTGTGGGAGAGATGCCGCTTTTCACTGTTTTTTGTTGATGTTTATTTTATATGAACATAAAAGTTTATCAATTTTTTGTTCTTGCCACATTCTAGTACATAGTTTGAAGAATAGTCACTATCAAATACGTTTGTTAATATCTATTTTTGTAGAAGTTATGAATTTTCTCCAAAAAGTGCGGCATCTCTCCGCACTTTACCCTATATTCGAGCGAAGTTCAAAAAAATTCCTAAGAAACTCCTACCTCGCTCTATATACCTTAAATGAAGCTTCTGCATATGATCGCTTCCGAATCTAACTCTGATGGCTGAACTGAGCTTATCATAATCTTTCAGTTCATGAGTTGCGCAAGAAGTTAAAACAGCTAGTGCAGATCCTTTGAGGTTAGCCGCTAGATTTCCGGCTTTGGTGGCTGAGTTCCGCCCATTCAACTCAGCAACTATCAAGAATTGGCATTCATACTCGGCCCAAGAAGTGGTACCGTCGTATTTTGGGACTCGAATAATGTGAGAGGACTTGTTAATAGGCTCAGCTCGGCTTTCTACCACACTGTAAAAAATGTGGTGTTGAATTTGACACTGATTCAACACAGCTCACGAATTCTATAGTGGTCTACCCCGTCTTGTGTGCCCCCGTCTTGTGTGCCTCAGCAGTGTCAATTATCTGGTGTTACAATTGTGTAAACATAAGAACACAGAAAATACTTCAGTGCATTGATAAATAACACCAAAATATCGTTACTTTCACTTAACACCGGTAGGCTTCTATAGTAGTCCATAAGTCCAATTCGTTGTTAGTGAGTCGGTGTCAGAAGATTTGTTCTCAACACATCATTTTCGTTCTAAAGACACTGAAGTGTGATGCTGTCTCACCCTATTTGTGGTTTAATTATTTTGGATTGACACCAAAGATGGATCATGCTTGCCTCAGCTTGGTGTTAGATGTAACACACATTACAATTCCGCGTGAATACTTTCTGTGTAACACATTACACTGAAGCCAGCCACTTTCGCGACAGAGATAACACTTTTTGGTGTGATCAGTTTCACACTGTTTAGTTTCATATTCAATAGGAGAATATAGTGTAATTAGAAAACGCGTACTCGATAACGCAGAAATGTGGTACTTTTTTACTCTATTTATGGTTGTATTATTTCGGATTAACACCTAACATGGATCATGCTTGCCTCAGTTCAGTGTTAGATATAACACACATTACGATGCCACGTAAATACTTTTGGTGTAGAACATTACACTGAAGTAAGTCACTTTGACGACAGGTGCTGTGTCTCAATTCGTCGTTCTCGTTCTAGTTCTCGTTCTCGTTCTCACGCGCATGCGCAGCGCGGTCCTCCGGATTTCGCTTCTTCGCTCATTTTCCAAAAAAAATGAATTACCATCAGCCGGTACTGCGCTCAGCTACGAATAGCGCATTCTTGCGGAATGTTACAGTACTACCAAGAACCGGCAAATATGAATGCTTCTTATTTAAAAATAGAAGTACGCAGCCTGCGGGTATGTTTTGTTCATTCCCATATGTTTGTTTGTTTGCTTCACAACGATTGAACTGGACGCAATTACTCTTGTCGAAAAACACAAATCAAAAATAGTAACGAATCCACAGGTGAAAAATAATAAATATCACGAAACAATACGAGTCGGTAAGTAATAATTACTAATAACATTATCTCACACATGAATGAATGCAAAATCTACCGTTGGACCGATCTTGAAATTCTTGGTCCCTAATTGTTCAGAAGTGATGCCGCAGCTATCAGATAAGCGTAGATCTCTTGGAAAGCCCCATGTATATACTAGGGTGGGCCAAAAAAAACTTTTAATTTTTTTTTCTTTAGTTACCATGAAAATATTGTTCAAGATGATGAAAAAAAAAATCCTCTGAAAATTTGAGCTCTTAATATTAATATTAAGAGGTGCCTCATCGCGATTTTTGATTTCCTATTTAAATAACACAGGAAATTTTTTTTTTTTTATTTGGAATTTTATTCCGTTCCAACGAATCATCGTGTTGTAAAAATCAATACATATTCTTGTAGGAAATTAAACGATCTCCAAAAAAGGTCTGATGTGATTTTTCGCTAAGTTCACTCGTTTCAAAGTTATTCAAGGTTAAAGTTCAACCTCAAACGGTGTATGACGACTTTTTTTTCGACCTAGCGAAAAATCACATCAGACCTTTTTTGGAGAGCGTTTCATTTCCTACAAGAATATGTATTGATTTTTATAACACGATGATTCGTTGGAACGGAATAAAATTCCAAATAAAAAAAAAAAAAAATTTCCTGTGTAATTTAAATGGGAAATCAAAAATCGCGATGAGGCACCTCTTAAGATTGATATTAAGAGCTCAAATTTTCAGAGGATTTTTTTTTCATCATCTTGAACAATATTTTCATGGTAACTAAAGAAAAAAAAATTAAAAGTTTTTTTTGGCCCACCCTAGTATATACCCCCTTAAGTATGAGTAGATAAAATTCCGAGAATGTCATCGTTAAGATGTTTGTTGCATAGAAAAATATGGCAAAAATGTCAAGCACATTCATTACCCCCCCCCCCCCCCCCCCCCCCCCCTCCCCACATCACTGGCATGGCGCCGCTAATCATTGTTTGAATGCTTCATAACAATAGCTAAAATACAATAACTAATCAATTTAAATGTTCCCTCAGCTCTATTCCGATCCTCCTGGTCCAACAGCTTTCCGATGTATCCTCACCCTCGTCATCCAATAATACAATCACCATGAGCGCCCATCAATGCGCTGTATATTCTTGTAAGTACGAATTCTTATTTTAACATAATGATTCAAGATTTTTTTAAATGTAATTAATGTGTAGGCGAGTATTATACAAATGTATTAGTGTGGTCCTCAGATGGAGTTGGGACCAATTTTGACCGGGCCGTCCCCCAGATCATCAGCTTCAAATAATTCTTTATAAATATGCCAAAAAGTTTCAGCCCTCTAATCTTGAATATTGGCCATACCAGAGGGGGGTGATTTTCAACTTCAAAACACACACGTTTTTCCGATTTTTCAAACACCTGCGTACTACAGCGTCTTAAACTCTTTCTGAAAATCTCGAATACTCACCCATGTGTTCCTCGTTCCCATATTCCATATCCAGATGGATAAATAAAACTTCTGATTCAATCTCGACAGCTATATGGGTCATTCCATCAGAGGAAACATTCTTTTTATTCATCAATCTGGATAGAGAATATGGGTGCCAGGAACGCATTCGTGAGTATTCGAGATTGTTATAAAGAGTTTAAGACGCTGTAGTACGCAGGTCTTTGAAAAATCGGAAGAAAACGTGTATTTTAACGGGAAAAATCACTTCCCTCTGGTAATGGCGGATTTTCAAAATGGAGGGCTGATACTTTTTGCACATTTATTTCGAATTATTATTGGAGCTGATGATCTGGGGGGCGGCCCGGTCAAAATTCGTCCCAACCCCATCTGAGGACCACCCTAATATGCTCGCTAATATCTAGGACCTGTCCTAGGTCCTAGCTCTGAAACATGTTTCGTAATTATTTTGAATTTTTGAACAAACTCATTTTGATTTTTCATTTTGTTTTGATTTTGTTGTTGTTTCTGTTCTGTTATTGATGTTTGCTTATCGAGTAAATTATTCAAATACTTTTCAGGGAAGGATCAAGATGTGACTGAGCTGATCAACAAAAGGATCGAAAATAACGCTTGGTTTAAAGGGAAACGTGGAACTGGGAAATACGCTTGGGTAAAATTGGCGAATTTACTGCAATGTGGTGCAACGGGCGATCAGTGGAAAAAACAGTGGCTTAATCTCGTCGCTAAATACAAACGGATAATTATACCGAAAAGTGGCGAGGGTCTCGAAGAGGAAGAGCACGAGGCTCATACTTGGTCATTCTTCGACGCAATGAACCGATATATGGGCGATCGGCACACGATTGCGCCGGCCGAACTTGTATCGAGTAGTTCGGTAAGATCGACATCACGTCCTAAGACGTTGGCTCCGGCTGCAAGCGAGGTGCCAGCTGCCGACTCTGACGGCGAAATACCTAATATTGTCATCGCGCCTAAAAAGAGAAAGACCACGTCGGTTGCCGAACCAGCGACGCTTGCATTGCTCGAAAACATCAATACTCAAATGGAGCGAAGTAACGCACAAATTGATCGAAGCTTACAGGAACAGGCGGAAGCACGACAAAATGAACGAGTCATGTTTGACATACTCAGGAAGCATTTCGCGCAGAAATAAATTAGTTACGATGTCATTCAGTATTAAGAAAATGTATATCTAAGAATATTGCGATGGAACAGCTAAGGCCACAAAATTCTAATATCTTAAATTCGAATAGCCGTTCAAATATCTTTCCAAGTTTATAATTTAATGTAGATTTGAACGAAAGTTTTACCTATTTTGCACAATTTACTTCTATTGTTCATTTAAATATGTTTAATTAAGTTTCTATCGTATGTATTTAGTGATTTTTTTTTGTAGAAATGGATATATTCAAGAACGTCGATTCGAATTAAATTTAGAATCGTGTGTACAGATTACCGTCACGTATTTATTCAAATATATTATCAACTTCAATGTATAATTATTCATTCGTTACTGTATAGTTTAACGCTGTAACAGCGACAATTAAGCTCGTGCAACGAAACTTCAACTTAATATAAGCAGTGTGTAGGGAGGAAAAATGTATCTTAATAATGTATCTATGTATCGCGTATTCAAAGAGAACAGATTCTTCTTCTTTATGTACAAATCTTATTTCTTCTAATACATTTAAATCCATGCAATCAGCTGAAATATCTCGATGCCTGCTTTCTCATAGTAGTTTGCAAATTGACTTTATTGAAACTACATTCCTTTTATGGATCGTCTTTAAATGATTATATAGATAGAAAATTAATTTTTAGAGGAAGGTCTCAATCAATCAAGTCGAGTAACTTTTTCTTTTTGGTCAAAATTGCCTGACGTTTCGGCAGTCATGTTCTGCCCTCATCAGAGGCTTAATCAATTGGTGTTAAGTGAAAAAACTTGGCATACTTAGTTTAGCTATTGTCACACAACAAGATGAGCAGTCTGTCATCCTGTTGTGTGACAATGGCTAAACTACCCTAGTGAAAATAATTTCTACGCCAAAATACGAAAACATTGAAAGCGTAAAAAAGCGTAAAGAATCGTAGTTTTTCGTAGTTTTTCGTAGTTTTCCGTAATTTATCGTAGTTTTAAAAGTGGAAAACTACGAATTTCCACGACAAATTACGAAAATCTACAGTCTTCAAGCACCGGAATATCAGTTCTACGATTATCTATGAAAATCTACAAAGATCTACAAACACAATGGAGCGAAGTCTTTTTTTGAGTTTATCCTGTAGTTTTGGAAGTAGAAATCTCCAAATTTTCATGAAAAATCATGAAAACCTCTAATCTTCAAGGGAAAGAATATCAGTTCTACGAATATGTATGAAAAACTACGAAAAATGATTTAGCTTCATTTCGTTCGTAGGTCTTTGTAAATTTTCGTAGATATTCGTATAATTGATATTCCGTTGTTTGAGGACTGTGGATTTTTCTAATTTTTCACAGAAATTCGGAGATTTCTACTTCCAAAACTACAGGATAAACTCAAAAAAAGACTTCGCTCCATTTTGTTTGTAGATCTTTGTAGATTTTCGTAGATAATCGTAGAACTGATATTCCGGTGCTTGAAGACTGTAGATTTCCGTAATTTGTCATGGAAATTGGGAGTTTTCTACTTCCAAAACTACGAGAAAGTACGAAAAATGATTTAGCTTCATTTCGCTTGTACACAGAGAAAAAAATTCCTCGTTTCAAGAAAAAGACTCCTTGTTTCAAAAAAAAGATTTCTTGAAACAAGAAACTGTAGTTTCTTGAATGAGTCTTGAACGTTTTGATTGAATCAAGGAAATATGTTCTTGATTGAAAATATTATATTCTTAGTTTGAATTAAGAACATATTTCCTTGATTCCACCAAAACATTCAAGATTCATTCAAGAAACTATACAGTTTCTTGAAACAAGAAATCTTCTTCTTGAAACGAGGAATTTTTTTTTTTTTTTCTGTGTAGATCTTAGTGAATTTTCGTAGAAATTCGTATTATTGATATTCCGTTGTTTGAGGACTGTAGAGACCCACGATGACGGACGAAAAAAAAGGATTTTCAAGCCCCCCGCAGAGGGAATTATCATTATTCTTCGTTTCCACGGTATAAAAAAATAGGAAAACATTCAGAATTAAGGTGGTTCTTTACCTACTTCCCACCAAACGTGAGTTTCAGAGCAGATTTTGAATACTCCTCGATGGGGGAAAAATCTGAAAAAAATGAAGCATGTAGAAGATCCTCGAGAGATTGATTTTGCATAATAATAATTCAAAAAAGTTATTAACAAATAGATGAAAAAAAAAGCTGTTTAAGAAATTAGCCGATGACCCAACTTTTTTTTTAGGTGAAAATTATTTTCTAATTTTTCTGTTAAATCTTTGAAAATTGGGTTTTTCATACCTGACAAAACGCGATTTTCAAAGATTTAACAAAATTCTGAAAAAAATCATACGTATTCAGAAAAATTAAAAAATAATTTTCACCTAAAAAAAAAGTTGGGTCATCGGCCAATTTCTTGAACAGTTTTTTTTTCCATCAATTTGTTAATAACTTTTTTGAATTATTATCATGCAAAATCAATCTTTCGAGGATCTTCTACATGCTTACTTTTTTTCAGATTTTTTGCCTATCGAGAAGTATTCAAAATCTTCTCTGAAATCCAGGTTTGGTGGGAAGTAAGTAAAGAACCACCTTAAACACAGAATTTTTCGTAATTTTTCAAGAATTTTCGAAACGTTGGAATATGGTGTTTCGTTTGTTCAAAATGTTCAAAGTGCTGAGAAAAAAAAAAAAGGAATAATGATCCCATCATGGGAGGGGTATCGAAATGATCGAAATGAAAAAAAAAAAAGATTTTTGAGAATTTTTCGAGATTTTTGAAAAATGCCAATTTCAAAATGGGGTGGAATAATCATGGAAAATTAACGGTTGGAGGGAAAAATCTGAAAAAATTCAGCAGTGCTTTTTCGAGATCGTAGAATCGTATAAAAAATCGTGAAGCGAATCAAAAATGGTGAGGGAAAAACATTGGTCGAGTTCACGTTGAATTCCCCATATACATATCATCGTAACGCATTCTATGACTATCCATGAAAAACTACGGTGAACTACGGATATTTACTACAAATATCGCATACAGTATTATACCCTGGTGAAAATAATTTCTACGCCAAACTATGAAAATTATCTACGAAAAAGTAGAGGATTTCGAACTTTTCGTAGTTTTTTTTTACGTCAGATTTTGCACAAAGTAGTAGTTTTTCGTAGATAGTTCTAGAACGAAATTCGATATGATTTCGATCTTTGTAGTAAATATCTGTAGTTCATCGTGGTTTTCCATATTTTGTCATAGTTTTCGTAGATAGTAGTAGAATGGGATAATACTGTATGCGATATTTGTAGTAAATATCCGTAGTTCACCGTAGTTTTTCATGGATAGTCATAGAATGCGATACGATAATATATATATTATTTATATGGGGAATTCAACGTGAACTCGACCAATGTTTTTCCCTCACCATTTTTGATTCGCTTCACGATTTTTTATACGATTCTACGACCTCGAAAAAGCACTGCTGAATTTTTTCAGATTTTTTCCTCCAACCGTTAATCTTCCATGATTATTCAAACCCATTTTGAAATTGGCATTTTTCAAAAATCTCGAAAAATTCTCAAAAACATAAATAAATAGATACATAAATAGCTATTTCAAGGTGTTTGTACCCCCTTAAAGTATACTATTTTGTTATACCCTGGTGAAAATAATTTCTACGCCAAACTACGAAAATGATCTACGAAAAAGTAGAGGATTTCGGACTTTTCGTAGTTTCTTTTTTACCTCAGATTTTGCACAAAGTAGTAGTTTCTCGTAGATAGTTCTAGAACGAAATTCGATATGATTTTGATCTTTGTAGTAAATATCTGTAGTTCATCGTGGTTTTCCGTATTTTGTCATAGTTTTTCGTAGATAGTCGTAGAATGGGATAATATTGTATGCGATATTAGTAGTAAATATCCGTAGTTCATCGTAGTTTTTCATAGATAGTCATAGAATGCGATACGATGATATGTATATGGGGAATTCAACGTGAACTCGACCAATGTTTTTCCCTCACCATTTTTGATTCGCTTCACGATTTTTTATACGATTCTACGATTTCGAAAAAGCACTGCTGAATTTTTTCAGATTTTTCCCTCCAACCGTTAATTTTCCATGATTATTCCACCCCATTTTGAAATTGGCATTTTTCAAAAATCTCGAAAAAATCTCAAAAATCTTTTTTTTTTCATTTCGATCATTTCGACACCCCTCCCATGATGGGATCATTATTCCTTTTTTTTTTCTCAGCACTTTGAACATTTTGAACAAACGAAACAGCATATTCCAATGTTTCGAAAATTCTTGAAAAATTACGAAAAATTCTGTGTTTAATTCTGAATGTTTTTCTATTTTTTTATACGGTGGAAACGAAGAATAATGATAATTCTCTCTGCGGGGGGCTTGAAAATCCTTTTTTTCGTCCGTCATCGTGGGTCTCTACAGTCCTCAAACAACGGAACGTTGACTTCCCATTGAATTTTTCGCAGTTGACCAAATGTCGAGTTGTTGTTGGTGGCTGCTAAGAAATTTTTGAAAGCTTCCATAAGTCTGCCTTGATCGTTGGTTTTTTGGTACGGATCTAACAAAGTCAGCTGTTTCTGGTCCACATCTACAATAAATAAACGCCAGTGGCCGTTGTACATATACGGCATCAATATTCGACCGCCCAAGGCGCGAGAAATATTGTATATTCCACAGGAGGGGGGCTTCCTTAGGTCCCAATTGTTTCCAAAAATGCTCCCTGTGTCGTCTGTAGACATATACATGCTGTTTTCCCATGTATCAATATGTGTCATCGAATAGCAATCGATTACCAATCCATCGATCCACCTGTTTGGAGCCAAAGTGTGGAATTGTCTCGCAGTTAATTGAAAACAATTAGATCTGATTGGAGGATTGTTTGCAGCAATAAAACATGCAATTCTCACATTATGGGATCTGGACTGCATGTAGTAATGGTAATTATTAAATAATCCATTTTCCAAAACATCCGAATCTTCAACCAAGCTGCTTTTCATCGGGATATCACAGCTCTTTGGATCATGACTGCCGGACGTCTTTAGCTCAGATTTGCTGGCCATATCCGCGCCTCGCAAATCAGTCAGAGGTATTTCCGTATTTTCAACGGCTTTTTTGTTGATCCGGTTTGCCAGACGTCCAAGCACACTGCCTTGAAAGTGGCCTTTTGCATAGACACATTTTTTTGTATCTTTCCACGTTTCGCCGATGAAGGGATCGGATGCTTCTTCAGGACAGAGATTATCTATCTGCATTGGCTCCTGCAGATCTAGGTCTTTCAAATATTCTTCCTGTGCAAGTCCTTTGATATCAACACTCTGTGTCGAACTCTTGGGAATGTTATCGCTTCTTATGGCTTTCGGAGCAGTTATAACATTCGTCTTGGACGTCTTCGGATATTTTGGTTTTTCGCTCGGCTCCTTTGTTTTCAAGGTAACGTCCAACTTGGCTTCTGCGATCAAAGAACGTGTATATGATTCTGTTTTGCGGATGAAGTGGCCGACTTTCAGATTCTTTTGATGGTTCAATACCTGATGTTTTATCACTTTGTTGTAACTCTCCACATAGGCATTGCTGAGACGCGATATATTTGGATCAACTAGATCCAACATCATCGAAGTCCATATGGGAGCATATGGCAGATGTTTCCATACCATCTGTCTAGCGAAACCAGGTACATAGTACCTGTTTGTAATGGCCTTTTCGTTGTCAATTCCCGACTCGAATTGCTTGAGTTTTTCTTCAAAGTGTATGAAGAATGGAGAGTTCGCAAATATTGCTTTACTTTTTTTCAGAGAAGCGGAATCAACACTTGGCTTCGGTGTTTCTGATTGAGCTTCTTCGCCACTCTGTTCATCCTTGCTGTCGTGTGTGACGTCAGTCACCTCTACTTGTCGGTCTTTTATTATTTTTCCCAAAGCATGTAAGCCACTCTGAGCATCCTCTTCGTCCGGTGTCGACACTGCTTTGACAAAATGTTCGAATACATTCTCAAGCTCATTCATATTTCGGCATAGCATCATGACAGCTATGCATTCCAATAAGAATGACTTAACATTCTCGTATTGAGAAAAGTCCTTTTTTATTATATTTGACATGCGTTTCATGAAATGAGCGCAGCAAGTTTGCACAATTATCAGGTTCTTCGGTCTTTGGCCTTTTGTAAGATATTCATACGCAATATTTAAATAGTCACCGACAGACATTTGATTCCATTCGAAGAACAATGAATTCATTAATGCCCAACTCCAGTCTACGACTATGGCTGATACGAACGGCCAATTGTTCCATTTTTCTTGAACGAAGAATTTGTACATCTTCAAGAACGCCGCGATAGATCGTATATTGTGCTCCGAAGTCACCATTTCAGCAATTGGGATCACAGATTCTCTATGTTTCGTCACAATCACGTAGTAATAAATCCGTTTGCAGTCCAAGTGTGACGGTTTTCTAACAACGGATCCTGTAGCATCTAGATGCAAAACTATTCTTTTACAATGATCTAGAAGATTCAGCTGAGCCTCCGTAAACATTATTGCGGTTAACGGTAGAGATGCATGTCTCAGATAGGGATCTTTTTCATTATTTTGATCCATCCACAATTGCATCAAGTCACTTAGATCTCCAGATTTGAGCACTAAATCGTTCTTGCAAATCTCTTCTGATTTAGCCTTTTGGTAAATATACAATCTTCTCAGTTCTTGCATATTGCCATCAGCAGCTAAAGACGAATCGATGTTCTTCGCAACTTCCATTTGATAAGCTCGAGGCTGTCTGGTTTTCAAGGCGTCTTTTACTGCGTCACGTTCGGCACCTCTCAATTGTGCGAAGTTCCGCTTCTCGTGTTTGAACGATATTTTGGCCGAAATCGTCGTGAAAACGGTAGCTATTAATTCTTTCAAATCCGTCAAAGTGAATTTAAAATATTGCCTATGTTCAACACTCATACATCTAGCGTAAGCTACACAGTCTGTTTCGTTAAAACGTATCGTGCTAAATCTCAAAGAACATGTGCCCCCGTACTCTGTCGCTAGTAGAGTTTTAAGGCCTTTTCGGATTGTATGTTTTGTAACAATTCCGTCGCTATCTTTAAACCTTGCAGAGTACGGGTGTTTTTCACCAAGATCTACGCTATATTTTTCTTTTCGGCTTTGCGGCTTCGGTGAAGGACTATTCTCTTTATTCTTTTCACTTTCGTATTAGCTATCAGTGAAATCGTAGATGGTAGACAACGTTGCATTTCTCGATACCGATAATTCCTGATTTGCGATTGTTTTTCTTTCGTACGTTCTGGGAATTGTACTTTTTTTTAGGCTTAAATCGCAGAATTGGGAGTCGAATGCTTCTGACATTTCACTTGATTCTAAGTCTTCGGTGTATTCTCTATCATTGCTTCGTAGGTCATCTGTGATATTAAACACTTTGTTGTCAAAATCATTCACACTGAAGGTTTTTGCATTCACACTTTCATCAACACTATTACAGTCTTCTGCCGATAAATCCTGAAAATGAACACCTGCATCTATCATTTCGAAACCGCCCGTATGATTTGATGCTACGATCGTTGTTTCGGTCGATTCGATTGTCATCGAAGTATCGCATCGTTCTTCACTTTCAACCTGTGTGAATTGTACAGCCGAATCTACAAGGTGCATATTACTCACCGTATTTCCATCGTTTTCACAGTCATCATCGATTATTTTGACGGAAGTCTCACCTTGGTCTTTACATGATGTGCTAGTCTTACCTGACAAAATTCTTTCGACTTCCTTACGTAAAGGAATAGACTTTTTCCATAATGACTGGAACTTGGACCTCATTTTTCTGTCCGGCTTTTTTTTCCATTCGCTCGCAAGCTGTGAATGAAATACATAATCATCTTTGAAACTTCTCATATACGAGGCAAAATTGACGTGTGTCTAATGGTATACGGTCGTATGCGCCAAAAATGCGATTTTGGTGGTAAAAGGTCGTATGTTTTTTTTTCGCGGCGTTCACTGTAAAAGTACCTACTCAAACATAGATTTATTGAAATTACCTGAAAAAATAAATAATTGATGAATTTTTCGTTTTCATCACATTTATTAATGGTAGTGCTGTTCGATTATTGAATTTTGTAATCGATTATCGATCACTAAATTAAATCGATCAAAATCGATTAATCGATTAATAATCGGAAGATCGATTAATTATTTGATTAATCGAATAATTGTATGATCGGTCAATCGCAAAGAATAGGCAGACTTTACGTGCTGTCTATAGTGCCTAACGCGCTCAAGTTCCCGAACAGACATCCTTTTCCTAGCCGGAACGATGCTCGTATTCATTGATCGAATAATAATTTGATTAAATCATTTCCGATTAATCATCGATTAATCAATCTTTTGATCAATAATCGATTAATCGATTAATCGATATTTTCATGTAGTAAAGTCGGTTCATCGATTAATCGATTAATCGATTGATAATCGATTAATCGCTTTTTTGGAACAGCACTAATTACACAGCTCAACAAAAAAAAAAGAAATTTTTTGTGTTGCCCTGGATATCTTTGCAAATTTTTATGTTTTCAAGTGCCCAAATTACGAATATATTCATGAAAGTACTGAATATGCTCTTATTTTTATGATTTTTACATATATTATATTTTGAACAATTATCGGCTTGTAAGTAATAAAATTTATTTTCCCAGTCATGATTAGGCTTCTGCGCAACTTTTTCGCGCATACAAACATCACGTGATCTCCACTCTCAGACCCCTTGCTCCGCAGAATAGCTGAGATCTCAGTTATTTGATATTGAAGTACTAAAAAAAAAAAAAAAAATAAGAGAAAAAAAAAAAATTATAAGAGAAAAGCTCATAAAAGGCGTTTTATGGAAATATAACATATGTTCTCGACATTTTCCTCTCTATTTACTTCGATGTATCCTAATTTTTCAGAACAAAACTGACATTATAAATATATTTCCAAGATCATTGTTTGATAGGGTGTTTCATTTTTAGGCTATATTTTTTTTTTTTTTTCTATGTTATACTAGAAAATCTTATACTTTATAGAAAATAAAAAATATTTCCGCCTGATAAAAGGTTTAAAGTCTAATAGCGGTAAGCTCATTCAAAATATCGATTTGCCACCTAAATAACACAGGAAAAAAAATTTTTTTTTGTTTAATTGAATTTTTCGTTGTTAAAAGATTTTTTTTCGAAAAAACCTTCTTAAAGCTTTTAAAGGAAATTAAATTCTCTACAAAAATGTCTTTGTGGTCGAAGACCGTACAACCAGTAGTTTCGGAGTTATAGCGCGTCAAACATGAACAATGTTCGGTATAACTCCGAAACTACTGATTGTACGGTCTTCGACCACAGAGACATTTTTGTAGAGAATTTAATTTCCTTCAAAACTATACGAAGGTTTAAAAAAAAAAAAAAAAAATTTAAGAACGAAAAATTCAATTAAACCAAAAAAAATAATTTTTCTGTGTTATTTAGGTGGCAAATCAAATTTTTGAATGAGCTAAGTCGCTATTAGACTTTGAACCTTTTACCAGGCGGCAATATTTTTTATTTTCTATCAAGTATAAGATTTTCTAGTATAACATAGAAAAAAAAATATTGCCTAAAAATGAAACACCCTATTGTTTGATTATTTTTCTGACATTTTCGTCGGTAATCATTATTCTGCAATCATGATTCGAAAAATCTGTACCCTATTGCATTACTCTTTAATACCAAACGAACAAAGACTGATTTTCAAAAAAGGATGAAAAAAGCCAAGAGATCGAAAGTAATCAGGTAAAAGTATTTAGCTAATTATTTTTGCCAATTACTTTCAATTTTCTGGTTTTCTTCATCCTTTTTTCGAACGAAATCAGTCTTTTCCGTTTGGTACTGAATGGTGAGACATTAGGCTACAGATTTCCATTTCCATTTCCAGAATTGTGACAGAAAAATAATGATTATCGACGAATATATCAGGAGAATAATCTTTGAAAAAGTAATTGGACGTGCCCATCTCTGCCCTGAAGTGAATGAAGTTATGCAGCAAATGAAAGTTATTCGTCATTGATGAAACAAAATAATATAAATGAAAACTTATAAACTAATAAATATAAGAACGAAAAAAAAAATTAATAACGATAAAAGTAAAATTGGGCCCCATGGAAAGGGAGCCCTCTCCCGCGCGTCACACCTTGCCCGTTTCCCCGTGTACCGCGCCCGCGCCCCCCACGCCCGCTCCCGCGTGTGCTGCTCCCGCTTCTGACGCCCCCGCCTCTGACGCCCCCGCTCCCACGTGTGCTACCGCGGTCGTTGTGTACTGTCGAGCTCCGCTCACTTAGAACTTGGCGCACAACTTGCGCTATCCGTTCCTGAAATCAACCAGACAATTTTTCATCAATCAAAATAAAAAAACATTTTTTTGAAATACCTTCTTCCGATAACTGAAGAGAATATTTTTCATTCGAACTCATATTTACGAACCTCAAGGGTTGGGCTTTCAGCCCGATCAGACACCGGTGATACAGACCGGCTGGGCGGGTGATAGGTCGGCGACTGTTCTGGCCGCGGCGTCGACGTCAAATATGGCCCCGTCTGAGCCGCCATATTAATCTGCTCATAAAAAAACAAAAGCATAAGCATGTGTGTGAATTACCCATACAAAATTTACTCACTGTCGGTCTGATGAGATGCGGCTGAGGCCACTGGGGTGCCTGTTGATCCCAGTGGTGGTATCCGCTTTGTGCAGCCCCGGCCTGAGGCTGCACAAAATATAGCGGTGCGGGCTGCTGCGGAACATGTATATATTGTGGCGCGTGAAAGCGCAAGTGCGCCGTTTCCTGGAGCTGCTGTGGCCTAAACATTGTGCCCGGAGGCGGCGGCTGCTGCATGCGTGGGCGTGGGTGCCCGGTGACCGGGTTATTCACGGGTTGGTTGCCTTGGTTATTTTCTTATAACAATGGAAAAAGTTGAAATTAGTCATACATGAGAGATGAAAGTGCCATTACCGTAAAGTGCAGATTGAATTCAAGAAACCCTATAGGTATATAGGGTGATTCAGAATTCGTGACGAATATCTTGAGAGGGGTTGATCCTCGTCAAAATTGGGATCGAAAGTTCCTTGGCCATTTTTATGAAAAACGATTTTTGCCTTTGAAATTTTTTTTTCCGACAATTAATTTTTTCTTCTCTATATGATTTGTGAATTTCAAAAAATCCCATATGATGCCAATGATTTTTTTTTTTTTTAATATTCGAAAGATTTCTCAGTGAAAGTTTCTTATTTGGTGGAAGATGTTAAAAAAATGTGTTATGGTTCCAAGGAAAAAATTATTTATTGGAAGAATGGCTAAGATAAGAAACATTCGATCTTAATTTTGACAAGGATTAACCCCGTCGAGAGATTCGTCACAAAAAAATATATAAATATATTGAAAAAAAAAATTGTTGAAAAAAAAAATTCCGAGGAAAAAAATCATTTTTCGGAAAAATGGCCAAGGAACTTTTGATTCCTATTATGACAAGGATTAACCCCTCAAGAGATCCGTTACGAATTCTGAATCACCCTGTATAGAACTAGTATATCTCTTTACGTTGTTGCATCTAATTCGCGAAGTAATCATGACTTAGTCGCGACCACCGAGTCCTCATCTTTACAGAACATGTTTTACCAGAATGCAGGCTTTATTTGATTCATGGCCGGTTGTATAAACGTAAGGTTTAAACAGGGCTGCCAGGTCTGCCGCTTTAGAGGTAGATCTCCCATTTTGAGACTCTATCTACCGATCTACCGTTTAAATACAACTTCTATACCGCTTTTTTTTTTTATTAGCCCTACCAAGTAACTTTTCAAGCCCTTTCCACTATTTTCACCTAATTTTATTGAACCTAAAAAACTGTAATCGTACTTTCATAGTCAATAGTAGTTGAAATTAGTTTTTAAGAAAAAATGAAAATATAAAAAGTGCAATTTACAACACCCATAAAAAGTATAGTATAGTACATACACTGGTATAGTATTAATGATAATCTCGTCGGAGATTTGATGATTTCACGATGTTCATTTGGATTTAAAAAAAAATCAGTTCATATATCTTTATGTAAAATACATTATGTATTATTAATATAATTTATTACGTGACATAAATATCATTTATTGATGAATAAAAGTTATTTTGGTAAAATTTCAAATATACCGCTTTTTTCGTGGCTCGACCGCTTTTTCCTAAAGGTCACTACCGCTTTCTGTGACGCTGACCTGGCAGCCTTGGGTTTAAATAACCCGTAGGTTACCCCGCAGATACTACCCGTTCAACCATTTTTTCATCTGACAGCTGTCATGAATCGCTGTGAATTTCCGACACTCTATGAAAGTTGAACGGGTAGTATCTGCGGGGTAACTTACAGGTTATTAAAACTTTTGGGTAACCCACGTTTATGCAATCGGGCATCAGTGAGTGAAAGAAAGATATGAAAACGTGTAATCAATGTAATACTCGGTATGTAAAGCATGGATCATATACAACACATCGTCACAGGGTGTCTATAGCGACCAGGAAATTCTGGAAAACCGAGAATTACAAGGGAACCCGATTAAAAACGATCATATATCGATTAGATATGAAAAATGGCCCTATATGAATATATATAAATTATATATAATACATATGGGCAAGTCCACCAATTATCAACGAATGTTTGGGCCCTAAAAAATCGATTTGCCCCAATTTTTTTCCTCGCAAACTGTGAACCATGATTGGTAAATACACCAAGTTTCAGCCCAATAGGACGTACCGTTCACGAGGAATACGATATTTAAGTTTTAGGACAACATTTTTATACGCATTTTTAACGTATTTCTATCGTCTCAAAACAAATTCGGAAAAATATGTTTTCTTTGTGAAAAACTCTCAGCTTTTTGAATCCATTTTTTATTTTTTGTCAACTTTGCTAAAACCCCCTCAAAAACACGTTTTTTCGCAAAAAACAGCGATTTCTCCAAGTGCTCAGTGTTTTTTCATTCTTTTGAATTTTTATTCTGGAAGCTGAAATTTTTTAAGTGAGGAAGCCAAATTTCCAGAGTGGGACGAACACAGGGTCGCGCGTGAGTTACGATTAATTAATAAAGGGCGGTAAATAAAATTCTCTTTTGAGACTCAACGGAATATCTTTATTTCTCTGAACTGTGCACTATCAGATGTCTCTAGTGGCAGTGCGAACTCCTGTAAGTCACGGGGAGGAATCACTAGATTACTATTACGGCCACTACGGGCTGATGGCGCGGGCGTTGCTGCAGTCCACTTCACACATGGGCTTAGTTTTCTTGAACAAGTTATTACAAAATGTCTGGTAAGCAAAACCGTCAGCACCATTCGATTCCGCGGTGTTTCAATCCATTTGGCTTAGCGCCATTACGTAAGTACCATGATTGTTTACTTGTAACCTCTAAGTTCGTGATACCTAAAACGGCCTCCAGGGCGATGGTAAGCGTTGTGACGTTGCAGATTAGCTGCCGTCACTAGAGCCCTTCTGGCATGTATTTTGTTCGTAATACCGAGAGAGAGAGAGAATATCGCCGTCTAGACCCTCGGGATACAAGTGACACACCTGTTTTATAAGCAATAGAATTAGACTAATTTGAAGAATTTTTCTGTTAATGTACCGCGAGAGAGAGAGAGACAGAGATAAAGACGACGACAACTTCCGAACTTCCGCTACAAGAACTTCCGCTCCGGAGATGCTATCGACGGTATGCAGTCCAGTACGGTACCAGTACTACGGATAGTACCGCAACATCTACGGGGAGGGATGTAGACCTTGGAGAATTATCGCTAGGGAGTGAACAGGGTCCCCATAAGACCTCCTGCCAGCCGATGCATCTCGTCACCCAGCATCTGACTGTTACGTCGAGTGCAGTCAGCTTATATCGCCCGATCCAGCAATCAGAAGACGACGTCACGCAGAGTCCATACCTGGACGAGTGACGTAACGTATCGCCAGAGGACATCCTACGTAAAGGTGGACGAGTATCGCGTCCTACGTGCTCTGTCAGGTCACGAAGAGGTGGCGACTCAGATGAGACACCTAGACCTGGCAGAAGTCTACAGTCGGTCATCTATCGCAGGGATTACCGCTGTGGAGGACATCCCGAGGGATGGATATCGCCTGGATCGGAAAAGCTCAACGAGAACCAAGGTCACACCCTCCCGCCAGCCATCTCGCAGCTGAGATACCGCAGAACGGTGGTTCTGTCGCTGTGAAGCGCGTGAAGTAACGCCTGACGCCCGGCAATAAGATTACGCTTCGAACTGGTCAACTGACGAGTTGACTGTTCGAACTTTGTCGCTCGCAGGACCAATCAGACGATTAATTGGTCCTGATAGGTTCCCCACCTTGACCTACCTCACTGGGAGCCAGCTCGCCAAATTGTCTACGGAGAATCTTCACTTCTACGTCCCGCTTGTCGCCATAACGACGTGCTATAAACTCTCTCTCGCCTTAGTTAATAAATCCTAGTTTCCGCTTTAGAGCAATCAGTTAAGTTAAGTTAAAGTTAAGTTAGTGTGTGCCAAAAGAAGCTCACCACTAAGGTAAGGTCTTTATGATCAGTAATTGCTAAGAAATCCACAAAACTATCGCTGAATTCTTATTCGATCATTTTATAATGTATTTTTGAGTATCGCTAGCCTACGAGCTACGCAAGTAGAGTTCCCTTAGAAGAATTCAGCGAAAGCACTTCATAATTGCCTTCAGCCATTTTGATTATCTTTACGCTTGGTTATATTTCGCTAATTAGTCTAATATCGCTGCTTAATTTGCTTATGATTTGCTAACGCTTATTTGATTGCTTATTCTGATCTGAATTCTCGCTTGGGAATATTCTGTACCTCATATTTCGCTATCTTTGATTTATTATAATATATTTGAGTAATACGTAGTCTAATATCGCATGGTGTGTCGCTTGTAATCCAACTCCCCGTGGGTTGGCTGACGTAGAAAGTCATAGTATTAAGTTGTTCATTTCTGGTTTTGTTCTAAGTTTTTCCTTTCTAGTTCTATTTTATTCTATTTCTTTATTATCTTAGTATTTTAAGTATCTCTGCTATCTTTGAATATCTCCGCTATCTTTGATTATCTTTGCTATCTTTGAATATCTCTGTTATCTTTGAATATCTCTGCTATCTTTGAATATCTGCGCTATCTTTGAATATCTTTGCTATCTCTGAATATCTTTGCTATCTTTGAATATCTTTGCTATCTCTGATTATCTTTGTTTTATTTGATTAATTTGCTATCTTGATTCTTGTGTAATATCTAAGCTATTTTCTTATCTAGTATCGATTAATAGCTCGTTTAATTTACCGCCATAGAATTATTGTTAAACAGAGAATACGTCTGTATTACTTGGATTTGAGGCTGATTAAGCGAGGTATTATGGTTATCTGTGTTTTCTAGGATCGATCCTTCCCTTGTATTTGCGAATTTAGTCTACAGTATTTGTCGAGTCGTTTATATTAGTTATTGCGTTAATTATCTTTGAATAATTATTATAAATATCGCTAGCTCGCCGCTATTAGAAAATTTGCCGAGAGTATCGTATCGCTCGGTGATACGCAGCCTGAAAAGTAGAGTACCTTGCATTGTATCGCTTCTACGGCGTTAGCTAGCCAACCGGCGTGTTTATGTTTTTTATGTTACCGCTGAGACGCAATAAGACTCACTAATATTATATTCTTTGTTCCGCATTATTCCAACGCTGTCTATTTCTTGAATACTATTCTGTACTATTATTTTGAAAACTATCTCTGTGTAAACTGAATATCTGTCATTATCTTTGAACTCGGTCATTTGTGTTTGATCACTTTTATATTATAATTATCTACGGAACAATATACGGGATCGTTAGATTCCATTGAAGGAACTTTTATACCTGGTGTTCTATATTTTATTTGACTAATTGTTAAGGTGAATCCACCCACTCTACCCTTATCGCAGAAAATCTGAGTTAGCTGACGCTTTAAGGCCGTCGTTCCGGCAGTTTAGTAGTATCTTTGAATATCGCATTTGTTAGTAGATTTTTGTGAAAAACGACACATCAGTGTCTGGCGCCCAACTCTCTATACCTTAGTCTTTTGTCAAATTATCTTTATCAAGGAACGCCGTAGGGTGCGGAGTTAGAGCTCTGGAAAAACTCCGTTACAGCGTATATACTTAACGCTTAAGTTAGCGTAATGCTTAACTTTTCACAGCACAAAATTGCTGACAGCGCTTCACAGTAAGGGTTCTATTGCTAAATGTCCCTCCCCCCCTTCCCCCTTCCAGCCCCGACGAACCTGTTTTTTGGTTAGTGCTGTTCGATTATTGAATTTTGTAATCGATTATCGATCATTAAATTAAATCGATCAAAATCGATTAATCGATTAATAATCGGAAGATCCATTAATTATGTGATTAATCGAATGATTAATCGAAAAAAAATAAATTATTCGATTAATTATGTGATTAATCGAATGATTAATCGAAAAATCAATAAATTATTCGATTAATTGATGAATCATTTGATTAATTATTTGATTGATCATTTGAATAATTATTTGATCAATCATTCGATTGATCGGCCAATCGGCGATTAATCATTCGTATGATCGGCCAATCGCAAAGAATAGGCAGACTTTACGTGATGACAATAGTGCCTAACGCGCTCACATTTCGGACAGACATCCTTTTCCTAGCCGGAACGATGCTCATATTCATTCATCGAATAAGAATTTGATTAAATCATTTCCGATCAATCATCGATTAATCGTTCGAATAATTAATCTTTCGATCAATAATCGATTAATCGATATTTTCATGTCGTAAAATCGGTCCATCGATTAATCGATTAATCGATTATTGATCGATTGATAATCGATTAATCGATTTTTTGGAACAGCACTACTTTTGATGCAAGCATTTATTTTGTGCTTGTCTCTTATTGTAAACAGTAAATCTAATAGTACATATGTCACTAGGCCGATTAAGTATTTTCCGACGAATTTGAGTTTATAATCCGAGCCGAAGGCGAGGATTATGATGAAATTCGTCGTATCTTTCTATCTGTTTCCGATTACTCTGTAATATTGCCCAATATCGTTATGGCCAATAAATACTTATCTATCTATCTATCTATCTATCTACCTACAGCACCACGTTGCACCGGATGTGGTTTAGCGAGTTTTCATTATACTGATTCCATAAGTCTTTAAATTGTTAATTTTTGATCATTTTAGATTGCAAAAGTGCGAAAGACATTCGTAAATTTCCTACAGCGCACCTCTGGAAATTCGAAAACGCATCTGAGCAATCTTTTCTATGCACGAGATGTCGGAAAGCAGTTGCGAAGTTCATTCCGGAATTGAACAACCTCGAACAAGAAGAACCAGCCTCACAAAGTTCGGAATTCCATCGTAGTACCCAAGGATCGGTTGAACCGCAAAGTCAGGAATATATTCCTAGTACTGAAGGAAGTGAATTGTCTACGGGAGATAGGATTGATGTTATACTAGGCGTCAGTCCAGTAAAGAAAAAAAGGTGAAATTTTCAACCCAATGCCTGTTTGTGTACAATTTCATAGATCCTACTTCAGTTATGAATTTTTCAGATTGTCTCATGGTCAATATGCTGCAGTCAAGTTGAATGAAATTGAGAATGCCGTCAGGAATAAATTTGAGGTTGATTTTGGGGTAATACCAGAAACAGAAAAAGATCGACTCATTCGAGAGCATTCTCAAATGGTTTCCAGAATAAAGGGCCAGATCAGTAGAGAAACTTCAAGGTGCACTTCAAATCTTCTCATTTTACAATGTTGTGATATAATGTGACTCAGACCAGTTGATTATTATTTCAGATCCACTAAAGTGAAGCTTCTGAATGTATTACCACCAGAGTGGAGTATTGGTAAAATTCAAAAAGAGATTGGCGTCTCCGATTTCTTAGCCAGAAAGTCTCGGCAAGACAGTGCAGAAGATGGTCCAAGTTTTTCCCGAAAGCCTGGCAATGCCTCTCTAGATAATGACATCCGGAATTTGGTAACAAATTTTTATGAAGATAATGTCTATTCAAGAACACTGGCAGGAATGAAAGACTGTGTTACGATGAAAAATGCCGATGGTTCAAAAACGACAATGCAAAAAAAACTCGTCCTGTGTAATCTCAATGAGCTATATGCTCAGTTTAAGGAAAAATACCCAGATGTCCAGATCAAATTTTCCAAATTTGCTACTGTGAGGCCTCAGCACTGCGTTTTAGCAGGATCTAGTGGTACTCATTCAGTATGTGTTTGCACTATCCACCAGAATGTGAAATTGATGCTAGAAGGTAATTGAACCGTTGAGCTCTGAGACCACAATAAGATTCTGCTCAATTAGTGGATTGAAAACACTAATCTAATTTTACTTTTGTTACGCTTAGGCTGTCGGTTTTCTGAACTTTTCAATCATTGGAATAATCAGGCAGAAGGACCTCCAGATTACAAGAGCCTGCTCAGGAGCATCACGTGTGTGAATCCCAGGGACGATTGTTATGATTGCAAATGCGATTCATGTCCCGGAACAGCCGGAATTGTAGCAGCCTTCGAAGAAGCATTCCATCAAAATGAAATTCAAGAAGTAGATTACAAACAGTGGACGACGGTTGACCGCTGCACGATAATTTCTGTAACGTGTGATGCAAACGAATTCATTCAGAATCTGTGCAAAGAACTGAAAAAATTGTTGAGACACGATTTTATATCAAAGATCCAGAACACATTTTACAGACAAATCAAGAATTCTTTGGAACCGGGGGAATTTTTGATAACATTGGATTTTTCCGAAAATTACACATTTACTGTCCAAGAAGCTGCGCAAGGCTTCCATTGGAATAACAAGCAAGCAAGCGTCTTTCCAGTGGTAGCGTATTGTAAAGAGAATAATGTGATCAAACATTTGTCTTTCGTAGGAGTTTCAGATTGTTTGAAACATGACACTGTAAGTGTCTATATGTTCCAAACTGAGCTTATAAAATACTTGAAAACCAAATTTGCGCGCGTTGATAAAATATTTTATTTTTCGGATGGCGCTCCACAACAATTTAAGAACAAGAAAGCGTTTGCAAATTTAGCCTATCACGAGACAGATTTTGGTGTTAAGGCGGAGTGGCACTTTTTCGCAACGGCTCACGGGAAAGGCCTGTGTGATGGTCTTGGAGGGACAGTAAAGCGTCTGGCGAGACGAGCAAGCCTTCAAATGGGTTCAAGGCAACATATTCTGGATGCACAAGACCTGTTTGAATGGGCACGTAAAAGTTTGCCGAATATTCATTTCGTTTTTTGTTCTGCGAACGAATACGATAAATGTCACACTCTACTAAACGAACGTTTTCTAAAAGCTGCTACTCTAAAAGGGACTCAATCGTTTCATTACGTAGCGCCAGGTACGTCACAAATGACCTTGGTATGTAAAAGCTACTCTGATAGTGCACAGTTCAGAGAAATAAAGATATTCCGTTGAGTCTCAAAAGAGAATTTTATTTACCGCCCTTTATTAATTAATCGTAGCTCACGCGCGACCCTGTGTTCGTCCCACTCTGGAAATTTGGCTTCCTCACTTAAAAAATTTCAGCTTCCAGAATAAAAATTCAAAAGAATGAAAAAACACTGAGCACTTGGAGAAATCGCTGTTTTTTGCGAAAAAACGTGTTTTTGAGGGGGTTTTAGCAAAGTTGACAAAAAATAAAAAATGGATTCAAAAAGCTGAGAGTTTTTCACAAAGAAAACATATTTTTCCGAATTTGTTTTGAGACGATAGAAATACGTTAAAAATGCGTATAAAAATGTTGTCCTAAAACTTAAATATCGTATTCCTCGTGAACGGTACGTCCTATTGGGCTGAAACTTGGTGTATTTACCAATCATGGTTCACAGTTTGCGAGGAAAAAAATTGGGGCAAATCGATTTTTTAGGGCCCGAACATTCGTTGATAATTGGTGGACTTGCCCATATATACAAATATATATAAATATATATAATACATATATGGGGAATTCCACGTGAACTCGACCAATGTTTTTCCCTCACCATTTTTGATTCGCTTCACGATTTTTTATACGATTCTACGATCTCGAAAAAGCACTGCTGAATTTTTTCAGATTTTTCCCTCCAACCGTTAATTTTCAATGATTATTCAAACCCATTTTGAAAACGGCATTTTTTAAAAATCTCCAAAAATTCTCAAAAATATTATTTTTTATTTCGATCATTTTGACACCCCTCCCATGATGGGATCATTATTGCTTCTTTTTTTTCAGCACTTTTAACATTTTGATGAAACGAAACACCATGTTCCAACGTCTCGAAAATTCTTGAAGAATTATCAAAAATTCTGTGTTCAGTTCTGAATGTTTTCGCGTGAGACCCACGATGACGGACGGAAAATACTTTTTTTCGAAAAAAATACTTTTTATTGTCAGTCATCGTGGGTCTCACACGAAAACATTTAGAATTGAACACAACATTTTTGGTAATTTTTCAAGAATTTTCGAAACTTTGGTACCATGGTGTTTCGTTTCATCAAAATGTTAAAAGTGCTGAAAAAAAAGCAGCAATAATGATCCCATCATGGGAGGGGTGTCAAAATTATCGAAATAAAAAATAATATTTTTGAGAATTTTTCGAGATTTTTGAAAAATGCCGTTTTCAAAATGGGATTGAATAATCATTGAAAATTAACGCTTGGAGGGAAAAATCTAAAAAAATTCAGCAGTGCTTTTCCGAGATCGTAGAATCGTATAAAAAATCGTAAAGCGAATCAAAAATGGTGAGGGAAAAACATTGGTCGAGTTCACGTGGAATTCCCCATATACACAAATATATTTATTTATATTTGTATATATTCATATATAAAAAGGTATAGCCTTTATTCATATATATTTATATATTTATAGGGCCTTTTTTCATATATATCATCATATATAATTCCATGTTATCTTTTTTAATCGGGAAGTTTTATTCCGATAGCGCTCATCGACATCATTGGTAACCGACCGCAATTATGCAAATAGACAATGTTTCAAACAGTGTTGTGAGAATTGTAATACATTTTTTTTTAATTTATCATTTCGTTCGTAATGTGTGTACTTTGGTAATGCACATTACCAGAGTAATGAGTAATTAAATAAGTAATTCAATTCAAAATGTAATTAGTGACTCACAATACTGTTTCTGAATACTATTAAAAATTCATGCATTCGAAATAACCATAGAATTAGGAAATACTCACGATCCATAGTCAACGGTGGCTGGCGAGCGACTGACGCTCTGTCGAGCTTCTGGAACATCGGCGCCTGCGCGGTATGTCACGAGCCTGGCCCAAACTCTCCGTCAACATCACTTTTGCATCACACTTTAGAGCCTGTCACACACCTCCGCATGGCTTGTACCACTCACATGCACGCACATAGCGCTGTCGCGCGTCTGATTGGTCAAAGCTTTACCCGAAATGCAAACAGGCGCTCGCGTGTCACGAAAAATATTTTCGTAAGCGCGTTTCTTTGACTCTTTACTTATTGTTGGTTATTTGAAAGGGGACTCCGGTGAAATGTGTATAAAAACGATTTATTCATTCATACATTTATTTATTCTTTCATTCATTCATATATACTGTAACGTGTTCGGACTATAGCACCCAGCTGAACGACCGAACTACGACCATACGACCGCGCAAATAGCCTCGCGCCGATCGCGGATTTAAGACCCTGACGTGACGTCACAAGTAGTATATAAGCCGGCACGCTGAGGCAGTAGCCAGCGATTTGTACTAAAGCAGTCAATCGACTCAGACGCATTATTAGGATTCATCGATTAGAATTAAACTCACATAACCTCAAATAGGAAGTCACTCAGAGCGAGGTCTTACCGGGTAAAAGAATGGAATCAAAAGCATTAGGGAGTTACTCAAAGCGGGATCTTACCTCGTATTAGAATCAGAATTCGAGAAATTGATGACTAGCTAAAGCAGCAATTTAGATTAATAGTCCAGTCAATAGAAGAAAAAGAAGGCGATTTCGTGACAAAAATCCCACCTGAAATCTGATTGTGCCACGTTTTGAAGAACGGTTCACAGATGAAAACGTACGTGTTTCCAACTCCTAGTTTTTTCCGCCTGTTTTTTAAACAATGTTTAAAAATGAGAAATCCGTTTTTTTAGTAGTTTTTCGCTTCTGGGATGGAAACTGATGGAGCAATCTTGGTACCACAGTGAGAAAAGTTGTAGAGAATTGAACAACCTTCAAAATGAGCCTCTGATGGACTCGATCGGGGCATTTTTAACCGAGAAAAATCGAAAAAACCTTTAAAAAAAGGTGTTTTTTCAAAAATTCATAACTCCGCCACTTTACAAGTCGTAGCATAAGCCTTCCGCGACGTAGTAGTGAATAACATTTAGATAACGTGGGCGAAAAATGGACACTGTTGGATAAGTAGTTTTTGCACAATTGTAAATTGAATTTTTTTATGCATCATTTCCGATGAGCCACCCTTGCTCGAGAAGTGGTCCGATCGTAATTTTTCAAATCGATTTTGAAACTAGACTATATTCCCTACAAATCGTTCGTTTATAATTTGTCGCTATTTCGCGTCGAAATAGGTGAAAAATGCATCCAAACATAGGCATGAACGTCGGAGCGCGAGAAAGTAGGCAAGTGGTGGGGGCGGTCGAGTGCGGCGGACAAGCGTATAACGAAGGTGCTCTATTACTATACATACGCTTCTCCGCTGCAGTCGACCGCCCCCACCACTCGCCTACTTTCTCGCGCTCCAACGTTCATGCCTATGTTTGGATGCATTTTTCACCTATTTCAACGCGAAATAGCGACAAATTATAAATGAACGATTTGTAGGGAATATAGTCTAGTTTCAAAATCGATTTGAAAAATTACGATCGGACCACTTCTCGAGCAAGGGTGGCTCATCGGAAATGATGCATAAAAAAATTCAATTTGCAATTGTGCAAAAACTACTTATCCGACAGTGCCCATTTTTCGCCCACGTTATCCAAATGTTATTCACTACTACGTCGCGGAAGGCTTATGCTACGACTTGTAAAATGGCGGAGTTATGAATTTTTGAAAAAACACCTTTTTTTAAAGGTTTTTTCGATTTTTCTCGGTTAAAAATGCCCCGATCGAGTCCATCAGAGGCTCATTTTGAAGGTTGTTCAATTTTCTACAATTTTTCCTATTCGAGTACCAAGATTGCTCCATCAGTTTCCATTCCAGAAGCGAAAAACTACTAAAAAAACGGATTTTCCGTTTTTAAACATTGTTTAAAAAACAGCCGGAAAAAACTAGGAGTTGGAAACACGTACGTTTTCATCTGTGAACCGTTCTTCAAAACGTGGCACAATCAGATTTCAGGTGGGATTTTTGTCACGGAAAAATCTCTATTGACTGGACTATAAACTCAAAACAATAAAAGAAAATATAATTAGCTAAAACAGTAGGGGAGAGTGGGGCAAGACCGGCAGTGGGGGCAAAACCGGCACCAAAAAAAAAAGTGACCTAATCGTATTTTCGAATTAAGGCGAATCACACGAAACGCCATACCGAGTGGTTTCACTGAAAGCGATAAAAATTTTTGGAGGGTGGGGCAAAACCGGCACCAAAAAAAAAAAGCGGCTAAATCGTATTTTCGCGATGAGGCGAGTAAAAAAAAAGCTGTATCTAACGTATCTCTGCTGAAAATGATAAAATACCGGGAAATGGGGGAAAACCGGCCACTAAACAAGGAAATTATACGAATATTACAAATTCAATGTAACAAAGAATAGAAAAATCAATTTAATGAAAGAAAAAATAGAAAAGTTTTAGAGACTAGATGTGTTTAACAAAAGAGCTATTACTATACCATTTGAAATGAACCAAAAAATATTAATCGAAAGAACAATTATTTATACAGTTTTCTAGAAATTCGAAGATTCGACGAAATTAGAGAGAGTGTCTGGCCGGTTTTTCTCCCATTTCCCGGTATTTTATCGTTTTCAGCAGAGATACGTTAAATACAGATTTTTCTTACTCGCCTCATCGCGAAAATACGATTTAGCCGCTTTTTTTTTTAGTGCCGGTTTTGCCCCACCCTCCAAAATTTTTATTGCTTTCAGCGGAACCACTCGGTATGGCGTTTCATATGACTCGCCTTAATTCGAAAATACCACTAGGTCATTTTTTTTTTGGTGCCGGTTTTGCTCCCACTGCCGGTCTTGCCCCACTCTCCCCTAATTATAGAATCCGAATAAAACAAAAGAAAGAAAGCAATTAAAATCAAGAGTGATTTTAGAAAACAAACAAAACAAAAGAACAGAACAGAAACCAAAGCCAATATAATAGGAAATTAGAATTAGGATTTATTATTTGATTATATCGGGCCACGTTTTTAGTTTATTTCTCATTTTTACTGTAAATATTAGGTTTAAATAAGATCGGTCAAAAGAAATCGAATCAAATAAAATAATCAATCCGATAAAATAATCGAACCAAATTGTCTTTCATTTCGTGTATTATTTCCTTGCTTAATTATTATAAATTCTTTTCAGCTAAAATCATTAAAAATAAAATCGTGTTTAGCTAATAGGCAGCTTCGGTAATCTAACACTCAGGCAGCAACGGTATTGCTTTGATTGGTACCCGAGTCTGAGAGTGTAAGATTACCCAAGTCTGTATTAGGCAGCTTCGGTGCGTTTAACCTAGACAGCATTAACGGTATAGCAATAATCGGTACCCGAGTCTGGAATGTATAAAACAATCCCAAGTCTGTAGGGAGGTAGCTTCGGTGCGAAACACTCAGGCAGCTACCCGAGGCTGAGAATGTATCAATCCCACGTCTGTATTAGGGTCCAAAAGGTTTTTTCACATTTTTCCTAAGAGGAGCTCCAAAAATCATACCCGTGACAAAGGATTCACGCGAGCTAGCGTAATTTCGCGGCCTTCTGCCGTGAGACTTACGCAGAGAAAGTTACAATACATTTATCTAATCATTTATCTATTCATCCGAACATTTATCTAATTAGGTGTTTATTCATACATTTATTTATTCATTTAAGGTAGACGTCCCAATAGCCGGACAGGTCCCACTCACCGGACAGAAAGTGTGTGCAAGAGAGACAGAAATACGATTTCGTATAGATGTCCGGCCATTGGGACGTCAACCTTAGCTGTCCGGTTATCAGGACGTTTACCTTATTTATTCATTAATGTCTTACGAAAGAAGCAGATTTGACGAAAAATCCATGGAAAAAAAATCTTCAGTTTTGAAATAAAAAAAATTTCTAAATGTCGAAAAAATGAATTTATTTTCACAATTAATTTTTTTGTTTCCATGGATTTTTCGTAAAATCTGCACATACCGCAAGACATTTCCAAGAAACTGCAAGTTCAAAAGAGAAAAAAAAAAAAAAATTCTCGTAGTCCGATCGTCACCAAATGATTCGTTGGGTGGTATTCAATTTTTTAATTATTTAATTCGCGAAAGCAAGGGTTAAGGGTGGCTTCCGACAAATCGATCGGGATGAATATTTTTTTCGGAGTTCTGAGGCATTTGAGAAACTCTATTCTCGTAGTCCGATCGTCGCCAAATGATTCGTTTGGTGGTGATCAATTTTTTATCGTTTTAATCGTTTAGTCGTTTTTAATTATTTAATTCGCGAAAGCAAGGGTTAAGGGTGGCTTCCGACAAATCGATCGGGTTGAATATTTTTTTCGGAGTTCTGAGGCATTTTAGAAACTCTATTCTCCTAGTCCGATCGTCGCCAAATGATTCGTTGGGTGGTTATCAATTTTTTTATCGTTTCAATCGTTTAATCGTTTTTAATTATTTAATTCGCGAAAGCAAGGGTTAAGGGTGGCTTCCGACAAATCGATCGGGTTGAATATTTTTTTCGGAGTTCTGAGGCATTTTAGAAACTCTATTCTCCTAGTCCGATCGTCGCCAAATGATTCGTTGGGTGGTTATCAATTTTTTATCGTTTTAATCATTTAATCGTTTTTAATTATTTAATTCGCGAAAGCAAGGGTTAAGGGTGGCTTCCGACAAATCGATCGGGTTGAATATTTTTTTCGGAGTTCTGAGGCATTTTAGAAACTCTATTCTCGTAGTCCGATCGTCGCCAAATGATTCGTTTGGTGGTGATCAATTTTTTATCGTTTTAATCGTTTAATCGTTTTTAATTATTTAATTCGCGAAAGCAAGGGTTAAGGGTGGCTTCCGACAAATCGATCGGGTTGAATATTTTTTTCGGAGTTCTGAGGCATTTTAGAAACTCTATTCTCCTAGTCCGATCGTCGCCAAATGATTCGTTGGGTGGTTATCAATTTTTTAATCATTTAATTCGCGAAAGCAAGGGTTAAGGGTGGCTTCCGACAAATCGATCGGGATGAATATTTTTTTCGGAGTTCTGAAGCATTTTAGAAACTCTATTCTCGTAGTCCGATCGTCGCCAAATGATTCGTTGGGTGGTTATCAATTTTTTAATTATTTAATTCGCGAAAGAAAGGGTTAAGGGTGGCTTCCGACAAATCGATCGGGATGAATATTTTTTTCGGAGTTCTGAAGCATTTTAGAAACTCTATTCTCGTAGTCCGATCGTCGCCAAATGATTCGTTGGGTTGTTATCAATTTTTTAATTATTTAATTCGCGAAAGAAAGGGTTAAGGGTGGCTTCCGACAAATCGATCGGGATGAATATTTTTTTCGGAGTTCTGAGGCATTTTAGAAACTCTATTCTCGTAGTCCGATCGTCGCCAAATGATTCGTTTGGTGGTGATCAATTTTTTATCGTTTTAATCGTTTAATCGTTTTTAATTATTTAATTCGCGAAAGCAAGGGTTAAGGGTGGCTTCCGACAAATCGATCGGGTTGAATATTTTTTTCGGAGTTCTGAGGCATTTTAGAAACTTTATTCTCCTAGTCCGATCGTCGCCAAATGATTCGTTGGGTGGTTATCAATTTTTTATCGTTTTAATCATTTAATCTTTTTTAATTATTTAATTCGCGAAAGCAAGGGTTAAGGGTGGCTTCCGACAAATCGATCGGGTTGAATATTTTTTTCGGAGTTCTGAGGCATTTTAGAAACTCTATTCTCCTAGTCCGATCGTCGCCAAATGATTCGTTGGGTGGTTATCAATTTTTTATCGTTTTAATCATTTAATCGTTTTTAATTATTTAATTCGCGAAAGCAAGGGTTAAGGGTGGCTTCCGACAAATCGATCGGGATGAATATTTTTTTCGGAGTTCTGAGGCATTTTAGAAACTCTATTCTCGTAGTCCGATCGTCGCCAAATGATTCGTTGGGTGGTTATCAATTTTTTAATTATTTAATTCGCGAAAGCAAGGGTTAAGGGTGGCTTCCGACAAATCGATCGGGATGAATATTTTTTTCGGAGTTCTGGGGCATCTAAGAAAATTTATCCTTGAGATCCGATTGTCGCCAAATGATTCGTTCCATAGTTAGTAATTTTTAATTCACTTTTTCACGTAAGGGTTGCAGGTAAAGGGTTGTTTCTGACAACTGCATCGGCATCAAATGTTTATGGCATGCTCGGAAACTTTTTCCGACGCGTGCATTGCGCAAGTCATCGCGAAATAAATATCATCACTCCATAACGTCGTAGTTGATAAGGGTTGTTTTAGGGGATGTTAGTCGTTCAGTGAGTATGTTTCGTCGATTTCAAGTTGTAATCAACCGTTTTCTCAAGTTCTCATGATGATTTATCGAGAGAAAGTGAAAAATAAAAATTCTTGATTTGTTGCATTAACGTTACGAACTTCAGCATCATGGATTAAAGACCTAAATCGGGCTGAACCTGTGGGAAATCATCGGTGAAAGTGATTTCGAGTCTAAAAGTGATGGGCTAGTGACTCGAAAAACAATTAAACATCAGTTGTGCCTCGTGGCGTGTCGGTTTGAACGTGTCTGAGTGGCGTCCGTTAAGTTCAACAACAACAACGAAGTGCGCGAGTGCGCGCGCAGAAAATTCAAAGTTAGTACGTGTTCCGACTTCGAGAGTGCGTAGTGAGATGTAAAGACTGAAGCCAATGAAATAGTTAGACAGTAGTGGCGGACATGAGTAGCGACGACAGCGCTGCAACGGCGTTATTAGAAATGTCCAAAGGCCGCGGAATATCATCCCAAGTACCACAAACGGGGAACGACGGAACGAATGGAACTGGAGAAATACCTCAATCAGAACCCGAGATGGCGCAGTTAATAAACGCAATGACGGAAATAATGAGACAGAACGCTGTGTTGATGGAAACAATAAGCAGAAATCAAAGCAGTACTCCAGCACAGTACAACATACTTCCTGACCTGTCACATAATATAGACAAGTTCGACGGATTATCAGGAGCAACAAATGCAAAAGTTTGGCTAAAACAGCTTGAATCTACAGCAATATTACATCGATGGACAGAAGCAATAGCATTCGAGACGGCGAGGAGTCACCTTACCAAAGCAGCGAAAAATTGGTATCTAGCCAATATGGATACGATCGTAAATTGGCAAAGTTTCAGACAAGCCTTTTCCAATACGTTTATGATAGAGAAAACGATGACAGAGAAATGGCAGGATATGGTTAAGCGTTGCCAGACCCTGGGAGAAGACACACGGGAATATTTTTTTGACAAGATACGCTTGTGCAAATTGCTTCAATTAGACTTGGAGGAAACCAAGAAACAAATAGCTATTGGGCTATGGTCAAAAGACACTAGTACGGCAGTTATGAGCAAAGCACATTTCGATGTCGACGACTTACTGAAAAACATAATGGAAGTTGAAGCTACGGAAACGGCCAGGAAGCGGCGAATCAACAACCAGAAGGACCTACCAAGGACGACAGCAGGAGATGGACACAAGATGCCTACAGATAAGAAGCCGGTTACGCAAGGAATCCTGGGCGCTCAACAAGGTCCAAGAAATAGTTATAATAACAATAATCATAGTGATACTAGAAAAGATTTTGAATGTTATAGATGTGAGGCAAAGGGTCATCCAGCGAGGAATTGTACAGTCGAGCGAGAGATCAAATGTTTCAATTGTCAAGGTATGGGGCATATAGCGAGAGATTGTCCTAAACCAAGAAAACTCCCTCAAGCAGAGGTCAAGTTTCTGAGACCGGAAGTACAGCCTAGTGGATTAAAATATCAGAAGAAAGTCACAATTGGACGAATTGATGGCCTAGATGGAATAGTCGATACTGGGAGTTCAGACTGTACAATTCGAGCGTCAGTAGTATTAGCATATGGATTTACCTTTAGGCCTAGTCCCAGTATTTTGATAGGTTTTAGAAACACAGGTAATGAGATTAAGTCAAGCGGCATTATAAGTGAAAGACTGACAGTAGACGATTGTACGGCGGAAGACGTTAGGTTCAGAGTTGTACCGGATGACGTACAGCCCTACGATCTCATAATTGGTAGAAACTTTACCGAGTTACCTTATATTACATATTTTAAGATAGATGATAAATTAGAGTTCCGCAGCAGGGATGATTTTGTGTATAATATAGAACCTATGTTAGACGCGAGTCAGGACAAGCGAGATAGTCCAAAGGTTATTGAGGGGATAGGGATTCCACCGGCGTCAATTAATTTTGTTAAGGTCAAATTAGGCAAAGGTGAGTTACATTAACAATCCAGGAGCTCTGGACCAAGCCAAATGTGGTTGGAACCAGGCAAGGAGTTGACGAACGTTGTATTGGCAATAAAAGGGAACTTCCCACCGATAGAGTTAAGACAAGAGCCAGTCACTGAAGAAGATACAAATATAGCACCTACGTTGGAGGCGAAGCAGAGGACGGAGTTATTACAACTCTTAAACGAATACCGCGTGTGCGCAGCAATGAACGATTCAGAGTTAGGGTGTACTAAGATAGTTGAAATGGACATTATAGAGAAGCCAGGAAGTGAGCCTGTCTATAGCAAACCATATAAGGCAAGTGCGAAACAAAGGGAGACAATGCAGAAGATAGTTAGAGAATGGAAAGAAGCGGGACTAGTGACAGAAACTAGCTCCTCATACGCAAGTCCGTGTTTGTTAGTTGAGAAGGAGGACGCGTCTCCAAGGTTAGTTGTTGATTACCGTAGGTTAAATAAAAACACAGTTAGAATGAATTTTCCCTTGCCAAACCTTGACGATGGTCTACAGACAGATAAAACATAAAGTGTACAAAATTCATAAGTTCTAACATTATAATCAACTAGTACAGGAAGGTTATACATGGGTTAAACTCTACAATAGCGAAGATAGAACAGAAATATACTTAACAGAAAACATAATAATAATAAGTAAGTAATCCTAAGAAAGTCGCAAATATGTAGATAGGTAAATAGTATTAACGGCAATTACAATTACAATTACAATTCCAACCACAACGATCCAAGCTTGTAACACCCAGCCCGGCTCTAACGCACGCTCTAACCAGGCAGACCTGTCCCAGACCTTTCTCGACCCATGAGATAATTATTACAGAGCCTGCGAAAGTCACCAAGGGTAGTAGCCAAAGTGACAGCCGGAGGCAGCGCGTTCCAGAATGCGATCCCAGTGGCTGTGAACGACCTTTGGTACGTTACCGTGCGAACGTTCGGCGCACGCAGGGTGTCTGTCCGGGTCGGATCTCTGCGCCTGGCAATACCAGCATTCAGGTGTAGATGGTCAGCAAAGAGCCCATTGACGCCGAGATGTAAGGCCTTGTAAAAAAGGCAGCTAATGAGGTACAATCTCCGATTGCACGGCTCGAGCCAGCCAAGATTGTGCCTAGCGTCCGAGATGTGCGCGTGACGCGGTAGACGTAGCAAAAAACGTACACAGTTATTTAACGCTACACGAAGGCTTGTTTCCCGCTCATTTGAGATGTTAGTAAGTGCAGTGGCACAATAGTCAAAGATCGGCAGAACTAGGGCAGTGACTAATTGCCGTTTGAGCGCAAGATTAAGGTCACCAGCAGTCATACGGATGCGATAAAGGGTTACAGCAGCTTTTTTGCAGACGTCAGGAACATGTTGGTCCCAGGACAGTTTATCGTCAAGTAAGACGCCTAAATACTTGAAATGAGAGACAAACTCAATACGCTGACCACCCAACCCTAACCCCTGAAGCGCAGTCCTGTCTAACATATTCAGGTACTTAGTGCTTCCGATTAGCATAGCCTTCGTTTTACCCGCGTTCAAGTGAAGCTTGTTCAAGTTGCACCAGTCACCAATACTAAGTAACTCCTCGTTCATGAGACGGGTAGCCTCAGCAATCTTACTCGGTTCACAACTTAGATAAACAGCTAAATCATCGGCATACATGAGATATGAAGAGTGCTTTAGGCATCGGGGTAGGCTGTTAATGAAAAGAGAAAAGAGAA
The DNA here is from genome assembly GCA_943736025.1 of Tenthredo mesomela. Lineage (NCBI taxonomy): Eukaryota > Metazoa > Arthropoda > Insecta > Hymenoptera > Tenthredinidae > Tenthredo > Tenthredo mesomela. The sequence continues at coordinate 40,977,656 of OX031014.1, read as the reverse complement.
GGGGACCCAACACACTACCCTGAGGCACACCGGAGCCAAGAGGGAGCCAGCCAGAAAGTTCACCTCCCGTACCACGTACCGCTTGTTTGCGGCCGCTGAGGTAGGAGTAGAACCACCTGAGGACCTCCTCCGAAAAATTACACTCACGAAGCACGCGAAGTAGTAGTAGGTGGTTGACCGTATCAAACGCCTTCGAAAAGTCGAGGAAGACGACTAGGGTTACCCTCCGATGGTCAATTGCTAGGCGGCAATCATCAACAAGTCTCAGCACAGCAGTCTGGGTACCCATCCCTTCCCTAAAGCCAGTCTGCCGCGAGTCTAGAATATTATGAGCCACTAAGTAACGCGTTATTTGATCGAAGACAAGGCGCTCCAATATCTTGGACAGGGAGCATATCAACGATATAGGTCTCAACTCAGCTGCTGACATAGGGTTCCTAACCCTAGGCACCGGGATGACGTGTGACAACTTCCATGCTGAAGGGAAAACTCCATACGATAATGAATTATTTCCACAATGCGTGCGCAAAGTTCAATTTTGCGCACGCTTCGCGTGCACAAAATTCAACTTACCGCACGCTGTGTTGAAAAATGAAGTTCGACACACGTGCGAAAGATGATTCTCGACTCGTGTGATTGTCACCCTTGCTTCGCTCGGGCGAAAAACTTCACACTCGTCCGAGAATCAACACTTTCGCACTAATATCGAAAAGTACTATTAAGCAGCCGCGTAATCGAGTCAATCAATAAATATTTGAATGTGTTATAGGCGTTAATAGGCAGGTTATCCGGGCCCGACGCACGGGTAGTAATGCGAGTCATTGCGCTGTCTACGGCCAGCGACGATATAGGCAGGAAGGAAAATACCTCATTTGGTAGATTACTAGCCGCGGTAGCGGGTACAGGGAAAACTTCAGCAAAAGAAGGCAGCGGCGCACCCGCAGAGATAGAGGCAAAATGCAAATTAATCACATCCAGCGAGAGATTAGCAGGCAGTGCGATCGACTTAGACTTATTTGTGACTCCCAGCTTATCCAACTCCCTCCATAACAACCTAGTGTTACCAGCAAGCGTAAATTTGGATTGGATATACGCGGACTTAGCGGCTAGCAGGTGTCTCTTAGCAACTCTACGGAGACTGACATATTTATCATAGACACTCTTTACCTGTGTACGCTTGAACACCCTGTAGCACGCATCCCGGTCACGCATAAGGGCCCTTATTTCGGGTGTTAGCCACGGCGCAGGAGGTCTACGAGCAGTAATAACGCGTAAGGGAACCGCCCTGTCTACAAGAGATCTTAAGACATCATTGAAGTCATCGAGCTGCTGGTCAATATTATGAGGCACAGTCAGCCTCAAACCATCGACTGTAGAGAGTATGTCTTCAGCCGCAGTTAGGTCAGCAGAGTCCCAGGAGCGATAGCTGATGAGGCGTGGTTCAGGCCGACTAGTACCGTACCTGATGCAGACGTAGATCAGGTCATGCCCAGACAGAAAAGGCTGAGCACTTTGGCCATAAGCTTCAACAGCAGGAAGATTACTGACCGCACAAACGTCGAGCCAGGTATCAGAGGTGGCCGTATGATGCGTAGGTTGGAACGGCACCAGGCATAGCCCGCGAGAACTGATAAAGTCTCTTAGACGTAACAGAGGGAGCGAAAGAGAAAACTGCTTTTATTACTCCGGATGAGACGGGACAATTCGAAAAACCAAGGACTTAACAGAGGGAGCGAAAGAGAAAACTGCTTTTATTACTCCGGATGAGACGGGACAATTCGAGCGAGCAATGCTTGGCTTGATGAACGCCCCGTTCTACTTTGCTAAACTGATGAAAAGAGTTTTTGGACCCCATGGAAATAAACTGGCGCTCACTTACTTCGATGACATCCTTCTACATGCATGTTCCTGGGAGGAATTGATGGATAAACTCAAGCAAGTACTGAAGTTGTTGAAAGAGGCAGGGTTGACGCTGAATTTGAAGAAATGTAAATTTGGAGTCGAGCAGGTTAATTATTTGGGGTTTATCATAGGCAAGAATGGTATAGGACCAGGGGAAAGAAAAGTCAAGGCAATTCTGGAGTTTCCGAAACCACAAAATGTGCACAAGGCACGCAGATTTCACGGGTTAGCAAGCTTCTTCCGTAGGTTTATTCATGGGTTTGCCCAGATTATTGCACCTATAATTGATCTGTTGAGGAAGGAAAGAGAGTTTGTATGGAAAAGGAAACAAGAAGAGGCGTTTCAGACGGTTAAGGAGAAACTAGCGTCGAAACCAGTGTTAGCACACTATAACCCAAACGCAGAACATACCGAATTACATACCGACGCATCGGCAGAGGGCCTAGCAGCAATGTTACTACAAAAGGACGACCAGGAAGAATTACACCCTGTGTACGCGATCAGTAGACGTACGACGGACGTCGAAAGGGCTTATCATTCAAGTAAACTTGAACCTTTAGCCATTATATGGGCGATGGAGAGGTTGAGACCATTCTTAATCGGAATACACTTTAAGGAGGTTTGGCAGTCGCTCGTTTGCGGGGCAAGGGGGCAGGGAAAATATCTTCCTTACCGACCTTTCTTTTGCGTATACAAAGTTGGTACTACTGCTATGTCCCAAGGTTGCGAAATATATACGTATAGACAAAACCAACGAACTGAGTTGCGCGCGCAAATTCTCCAAACCAACATTGTCGCCAACATCATAACCTCACCCGCGCGATCTGTGCTTTGCAACTTTCTAACGCTTTTTAATTAATAAAATGACCGGAGAGATGCTATTTTTTTGTGATATTATGATCAAAAATACATTTATCTTCAATATTGTACACACCTCCCATGGCTGTGTCATTCCAAAAATACTTTGTTTAACTTTAAATGCACGCTCCCATAAGAGGCTATGTTAAACTTGAAATTTTCTTTAATTGTTTTTACCCAAAACCCACGGTCAAAAATTTTGAAAAAATTCCTGAAATCTTGTTTTGCCAAGAACAATGTCGTGTTAAAATTTCACGGTCCTGTGTCATTTCCTATTTCTACTGCCGAACCTCCTTAAGGTAATAACTGATTGTCAAGCATTAGTCTATGTGAATTCCATGAAAACTAAAAACTCACAGTTTGTCAGATGGCTCAATCTTATCTCAGAATATGATTACGAAATACATCATAGAAAGGGAGAAAGGATGCAACACGTTGATGCGCTTTCGCGTGCTCCGGTAGAAAGAGCAGACGAAACTGCTTTTATGTACAGAATCACCATACACGAAGACGAGATCCTCATGTTTCAAAGGATTCACGAAGATCTAGCCTACAAGATTAAAATTCTACAAAAACCAGAGCGTGAGCAAACGCGTAGAGAGAGGGGGGAAATACAAGATTATTTACTCCGAGATGGAATATTATATAAAAGGGATCAGACAAACAATGGTAAGGAGTTATATGTAGTACCTCGAGCCATGAGGAAGGCACTGGTAATCAAAAACCATGACTTGAGTAGTCATTTTGCAGCGGAGAGAACGTTGGCCAAAATCCGGGAATTTTATTACTTCCCAAGGATGCGAAGCTATATTAAAAGACACATTGCCTCGTGTATAGAGTGCCTATTGGCAAAGAACAAGTCAGGCAAACAAGCAGGAGAACTGCATCCAATTCCGGCTGGTACGAGACCATTCGAAACAGTAAATGTTGACCATTTGGGACCGTTTGTCACTTCAACGAAAGGGAACAAATATATTTTAGTTGCTATCTGCAACTTGACTAAATTTTCACAACTTTATGCAGTAAGAGATGTCCAGGCGAGGACGACGATTTGAAACTTAGAGAAGTTGATAGAGTGTTTTGGAGCACCAGTACGCTTCATAACAGATAGAGGAACCGCATTCACCGCAGCAAAATTTGGAGAGTTTAGCAATGAACATGGGATTAAACACACACTCAACTCAAGCCGCCACCCCCAGGCAAATGGGCAAGTGGAGAGGCTAAACCAAACTATTATACCAGCACTACAGGCAAATCTGGCAGATGCCCAAGGGAAAACGCGGGATCAAGAGATAAAGAAGCTCGAGCGTGATTTGAATACGTCAATCTGCAAGACAACCGGTCGCACACCATTTGGGTGGGGGTCGAAAAACAGAATGACCAAAATTCATAACGACCGAAATTCCGAAAATCGGAATCCCGAATACCATTTTCACCGAACAGTCAATTAATCCGAATTTAAATATTCAGAAAGACCATAATTCCGAAGTGTGTTTTCACAATTTCTGAAAATATGCGAGGCACGGTAATACCAAAAAAACTCCTTCCGAATTTCAAAATCGCGAACGTAGCAAAATGCAGATTGTATTAAAAAAAAAAGTTCAAAAACCCGAAAATCAGATTTCCTAACAGCCGCTACCCCGATGGAGCAAAAATCCGAAAATTAATACTCCGATACTAAAAGATCAGACGTGTCAAAATACCGAATCCCAAAATCCCGAAAAATCAAAATCCCGAAAATGCCGAAAATTGATTCGTAATATTTTTATAGATATTTCTTGCAAAAAAGTTACCCATGCGTGCGTTCCCAATAGTGGACAAAGAAACAATGTTGGTACATGCTTGGGCCAAGCTCGGCGGACAAGACTGGTCAAAATGCCACCAGTCATGGCTTTTCCCAGCATTGTTCCAACGGTACTAACCAACAATTGGATTTGACGCTTGAACCAAGGATAAGAGAAGCTTGGCCCAATGTTACTTTCCTGTACTCAACGACAGCCTTCCATAGCTTGGTATCCACGCATGGGCCATTGCTTGGACGACATATGGCCCAATCGTACATGCCACGGACTGGGCCAGACACCCGGCCCAAACCTTGTCCAATTCTCGGTTCAATACTATCAGCCAACAACTGGTTTTGACGTCTGGCCAAACCTCCTCTAAATCTTGTCCAATCGTACACGCCAATCGTTGCTTTGAAGTTGAAATATTCATTTCGGGTTCGGTTGGGTTGGGTATTTTGTACAAACTTTAGGGATCACGCCAACGACTTACTTTACATAAATAATATGATTATCCACCAACAAATTGCAAAATGCTCGCAGCGGCTGGCTAGAACAAATTAAATTAATTCTAATACGCGCATGTATGAGATGGCGAAATATGTTGATTCATCGGAAGAGCACGAGCAACCCCATTCTTCACTCAGTTGGTCTACAAGAAGAAAAACTTGGGCCCTGGTGAAAATAATTTCTACGATAAACTACAAATAACTATGAATAACCATGAACAACTACGAAATTTCTACGATTTTCTCAAGGAATTCGGTCGTTTCTTAAAAATTTCGTAAAAATTTCGTAGAAGTTTCGTTCGAAATATAGTCGCTTCTCATAGAATTTCATACTTTTTTGTAGATTGTCGTAAAATAGCGTAATTGTTCTCAATTGGGTCTTTTACGTTTTCGTAGGATTTCGTAGTTTTTCGTAGTTACACTGTTCTACGCTACGACAGTCCACAAAAAAGTACGAAAACGTGGGAGAAGTCTTTAAACGTACAAGATTCATATATTATGTTATACGTTTGGAGACGTCTCCCAGGACAAGCCGTGAAGACGAAACGACACAGGCTAGCCTAATACTTAGAGAGGAATAAATTTCTATTTCTCTCTGAATATCGCCTCGATATTCACGGGTACTATTGACGTTGGGAAGTTACTTCACTTGCGAGAGAGATTTTCTGAGCGCTCAGAGGTTTGAGACCGGCAAGAGTGTTGAGTCCGCCGCGAACCTCAGAGATGGCGTTGGCGCGCTTCGGCCTACCTTAAAAGCTATATTACATTAATATTAATTCGGGAACGTTACACACGACAACATAATTTCGAGAATATTCATAAGTTTATTTTAATGCAAAGAAACGCACTTCTGCATCCGTAAATTGACTTTCATTTCGACCATCGCACACCGCATAAACCTTCAGGAAATCCTCGTTACAATAATCATAATATGATAGTTTTGGCGGGGATAACTGAAACGTGCTAGTCTTCGGGAGAAGCTGAAACGTGCTATAGTTTTCGTGAAAAATCTGAAACATTAGGGTGGTCCTTATTTGGGGTGTTTTTGAAATTTCCTATGGACAAGGCGGAAAAAGTTTGCAAATAAATTTTAAAAAAAGTACGCAAAAGTTGAAGTCTGTAGGTCAACTCAAAGTACTGCCTATAAGACAGTGAATTTTGCCATTTGATTTACATAGAAAAAATGGTGATTTTCGGCTTCGAAACACAAGTTTTTACGTTCTGGAACTTCTAAACTTTTATCGCTGAAAATCGCCCAATTTTTTATGGAATACCCATGACTATATGGTACACGTATGCCAAATTTCAGATTTTTCGGAGCACTATTAAGGCAGAGAAAAAAAAAATAATGCATTGAGCCCGAGTTCCTATGTAAATCAAATGGGAAAATTCACTGCCTTATAGGCAGTACTTTGAGTTGACCTACAGACTACAACTTTTGCGTACTTTTTTTCAAATTTATTTGCAAACTTTTTCCGCCTTGTCCGTAGAAAATTTCAAAAACACCCCAAATAAGGACCACCCTAATATTCATATTGAAACATTTTTTTCATAATTTGATAAAATGTTATAAACTCAAGTCAAATTTTTTTAAATTGTGAAAAACCATATAAACCTATTTAAAATTATATAAAATTAGACGGTATAAAGTTATACAGACCGATTCTCTGGAATATAACGTGCTTCGCCGGCATATAGACAACCCAACCATCAAGCGATGGTGTTCTATTTTGCATATCGCATGCCCTTTGGCTTCAATCTCTTATTCTCTGCAAATGTACGAAATGTCATTCCATTATTTTAGGAATCCAATTTTTCTTAGTTATTTTGTAAAAAAACGTGGAAATGCGTGGGAATTCTTACTATTATACGAAAATTCTATGAAATGTTATTCCGCTTCCTTGTGAATTAAGATGTCCTAATTTTTGGTACAAAATCGTGAAACGTCGTAGAGAATCGTAGTAAATTGTAGAAAATTCGTAAAATCTGACGAAAATCTACGAAATTCATGTTCCACTTCTCATGTTTCCGAAATTTCTTACTTCTTCGAAGTTTTTCGTAGAAGATCGTAGATAATTTCAGAAATTCTTACTATTTTACGAAAATTAATGAAATTTATGCTCAACTTCCAATTCACCTGAACTTTCGTACTTTTTCGTAATTTGTTGTAGAGTTTCGTGAAAATTTCGTAGCAATACGTAATTTGCGTAGAAATTCGTAATTTTCCGTAAAATTTGCTAATACAGAATACGAATTTTAAATATACACTACGATTTTTAAAGATTTTCTACACAATTCCACGATTTACGACAAATAACTACGATTTTTTACGCAAAACTACGAAATTCAAATTTTCATCATTTCGTAGAAATTATTAGTTTTGCGTAGAAATTATTTTCACCAGGGGGGGGGTGTCGAGTTGGCTGTGACTGTCTGTGAAGTTGCTATGGAGACAATAGCGATAATAGTTTTCAAAGCGAAATTTCTGTTCTGCCTAACCACAGCTGCCAGGAAGCTAATACGTCCGCGTCGCACTATGCCGGGTGATTCAGGTTGGACGCACCATTTCAGGTAGGTGTATTCCTCTCGAAAATCAAAGACTAAAATAATTATTTTACCAAAACTTCGAGGACTGATAGTTTCGGAGCTACAGAAGATCTTAGTCGACCAATCAGGGGTTATGAGTGACCAAGACAGGGCCGATTCAAGAGTGTAAGTTGAGCAGTGCCCGCGGCGGATTCATTCTTGTCGTACGACGTTTCGGTCCGATTTCTGGATGAGTATAACGGCGTCGTCTCCTGGAGATGTCTTCGTGCGGCATACGCATCCGTCTCCGTCATCCTGATCCTCGGATTAGTAGTTTCAGTCGTCCAGGTCCTTGGCTCCGTAGTTCTTGTAGTCTAGGTCCACCGCTTCGTAGTTCTCGTAGTCCAGGTCCTCCGCTTCGTAGTTCCAGTCCTCCAGGTCCAGAGCTACGAAGCAGAGGACCTGAACGACTGAAACTACGAAGCGAAGGACCTGGATGACCGAAACTATGGAGTGTAGGACCTGGACGTCTGAAACTACGAAGCGGAGGACCTGAGGGACTGAAACTACGGATCGGAGGACCTGGACTACGAGAACCACGAAGCTATGGACCTAGACTACGAGAACTACAAAGCCAAAGACCTGGACAACTGGAACTACGAAGCCGAGGACCTGGATTACGATAACTACACTGTGCATAATTTAATATAATGTATAAATATCATACGAATATGTAATATAACTATATATATTATGTCGGATACCAAATATAATCAAACAATTTTCTGATAAGTGTATTCGCAACCCATTTCTCCACAATATCAAGCCCAAGTCTGGGCCGAGTATTATTAAATCGATTGGCCCAAGAATGGTCTGATCGTCCAGATCAACGATGAGTCATTACTAAAATACGAATGAAACAAGTTTGGACCAAGGATTGGCAAAACACTTGGCCCATTATCGGCCTCATCTTATCATTTCGATGTTGGCCCATGCCCGGTGACATCGTCTATGCCAACGCTTGGCGACATTCGGGCCCAACACGGCAGAAGACTGGGCCAATAGTACGTACCCACATGGGTAGGCAAATATCTCCAAGCCACGTACACAAGTTTGTGAAAAAAATTTGAATCGAAAGAGTTTCGGTACAGCAAGGGATATTGTAAAGACTATGACTTAATACATATCGATGATTTTAAACTTTCTTAGTGGTTATTTCCAATTAGTGCAAATTTGGTGCAATGTTCTGCACAATAAGAATATCAACATGCTCTATCAAAAATCACTGGAATTGAATCATGGTCGTAGATGTCTCAGACTTTCCAGAATATTATAACACGTAACTATCGATGATTAATCTGAACACAGAGAGAAAAAAATCTAATTCGAATTAACAACATATTTCCTTGATTCAATCGAAAAACATTCAAGAAACTACAGTTTCTTAAGACAAGAAATCTTTTTCTTGAAACGAGAATTTTTTTTTCTCTGTGAAGTAGGAAGAGGTATAAAATGAAGAAAACGAATTCTTTTTTTCAGAAATTTAATAATCTCCTTCGAATTCTTAACAACGCGTTTAGAATCATATGACATATATTTAACTAATATCACAATAGTCATGAAACTTAACGGTAATGTAACATACATCGTCGCCTTATTTCTCTTGATATTTTTTTTATATGAATAAAACCAGTCGTATGTCACGATTGCATTACATTAGTTAAAAGCAAGAGTTTTCACTTTTATTTCTCTTTGGTAAAATAGGTATAATAACCCAGGTATGCAACGAATTTGATTAAAGCTTATTTTCCTGGTAATCCTGAATATCTATGTCTATAATTATATTCTATTCATGTACATATATACATCTAATTTATGAAACTAGGTAATACATGAAACATATCAGTTCCAAAAAGCAATATCTAACGAGTTCTTCTTGTCTCATAATTACTTCACTGTACGTTTCATTAAAAATACTTCGCTTCGTGCATACCGTGCGTCTAAAAAACTATCCTGATACATAACGGATGAACTCGGATATCAATTTTATGAATCACATGTACCACGCTATTGAGGTTCATCAATCATGAAATGTATTACTTAGGTAGTACATGGTAATGAAATATCGCACTTGAATAGATGAATGAAAATGTTTTCAAAGTCCATTGAACTTGAAGACTTTGCAGATTTCAGTATCTCCTACCCTTAATTACTAAACAGCTAAACTATACACAGCTATACCACAAAACTATACTCAACATTTCGACTATCAAGAGACTCGGTAGAGTCTCGCGCCAAGTATATACACTATACAGCTATACTACAAGACTAGACTTAACAGCTAAACTATGTACAGCGATACTACAAGACTAGACTGACTATGCAGCTAAACTATGTACAGCTAAACTATGTACAGCTAAACTATGTACAGCTATACTACAAGACTATAGACTAACTATACAGCTAAACTATATATATACAGCTAAACTATGTACAGCTATACTACAAACTAAACCTCTTGACTATATACAGCTATACTACAAGACTAGGCTAAATAGTATGTACAACTAAATTACACACTAAATACTTGGCTATATACAGCTATACTACAAGACTATAGACTGAAGAGCTTAATTATGTACAACTAAACTAAACTAAACTAAACTAAACAACTAGACTATCCGAACTAAACAAATAATTTTATACAAAAATGCGGACCGGCGATCTGTCAAGTTCCACACGACAGGTTGGACAGGTCCTAAGCTCGTCGTCGTAATAAATGCGGGTGCTGCACGGCTCACAGAAGTTGCGATGTCCGCAGGGAAGCAGTGCATGCGTCATTGGGCGCTCGTAGCAAACAACGCAGAATCCAGTCGATGCTGTAAAAGTTTTTAAAATAAAATTAAGTACAGGTCACTCGATGGATTTAAAAATTCAACGAGTATTAACGTCGTCATGGGTACGAACAGTAAGAACTGAAGAATACAATGACCGAATATGGAGCATCTACGAGTTGAGAAATTATAATTACTTTGACATCAGAAATCAATCTGGACAATGAGGATTATGAAATGATGACTCAAATTTCAAAATACACTTTTGCCATGTTCTTGAGAATGTGTGTGAACGATTGAATTTACGTCTTGTCCCTATAACAGACAAAGATACAACGGCCTACCAAGAATCTTAACGAACATGCCCAAGCGTTGATAATTATTGTGTGTTACCTAGCGTTCGTTATCGGGGACAAACATTTTTCGCCTAATAAGTAGTAAATACCGAGGCATCTTTTGCAGCTCGTTCCGCCCTACTGAAAATTTCCAGGTGGAAATCCATGGACGATTCCACCTGGACTTCCACCCGGAAATCTATATAGAGAATCCATGTGAATCCGTGGATTTTCTGCCGGGATTTGGAACTGGAAATCCATGGAATTCCATGTGGTTGTAGTCATGTGCAGAAACATGTGATCCCATGTGTAATGATATATCGAATCCTATGTGTAATATTATATTGAATCCTATGGATTGTCCGTAGTAGTTACTACAGAAATCTCCATGAACCCCGCTTAGTATACTGGAATATCCACTGATATCCTACGGTACCCCATGATATTTTTCAATGCTCCATGCAAAGTACCCCATGAATCCTTTCCACAATGACTCGTCCGGTCATTACCGAATTCAGATGTTCTTCCTTTGCCGAATTTCAGCCATACTCTGCTGGATTTTGTGTATATATTTCCATGGATGACGAAATGATGTCACAGTGGAATTCCCATGAGATCGGATGGATTCCTAGGGACTTTCCACAATAACTTGTCTGGTCGTTCCCGGATTCAGATGCTCGTTTTTTGCCGGAATTCGGCCGAAATCTGGTGGATTTTGTGTATATTTTTCCATGGATGACGAAATGATGTCACAGTGAAATTCCCATAAGATCTCATGGATTCCTAGGGACTTTCCACAATGACTCGTCTGGTCATTCCTGGATTCAGATGCTCGTTTTTTGCCGGAATTCGGCCGAAATCTGGTGGATTTTGTGTATATTTTTCCATGGATGACGAAATGATGTCACAGTGAAATTCCCATAAGATCTCATGGATTCCTAGGGACTTTCCACAATGACTCGTCTGGTCATTCCTGGATTCAGATGTTGTTCCTTCGCCGAATTTCAGCCAAAATCCAGTGGATTTTGTATATCTTTTTTCATGGATGACGAAATGATGTCACAGTGGAATTTCCATGAGATCGTATGGTTTCCTGGGGACTTCCTACAACAATCTGTGCGATTATATGCAGATAAGTTTATTTATTTTCTCTTGATTCCATACAGGATTTGATGGATTTGACACAACGTTTCACGTCAACAACGAGACTGTATCATAGCCATATTCACATGGAAATAAAAATATTTTCCTATGGACTGTCCATAGAAGTGTATACCATTACACATGGATTCACATGTTGAAGTTTCAGAAATTTCAGGTAAGAGCCAGTAGATTATTTATGGTATTTCCCATGGATTAGGTCAGGACATTACCGTTATCTTTCTATGAAAATCTATATATTCTGTAGGGTTTTATCATGAAAAACCATAATATATATGAATGGAAATCTATATACCCATCCACATGGATTTCTACTATTGCATTCAATTGAAAAACCATGGAATATTCATGTGAATACTACTGCATTGACTACAGGAGAACCATAGACCAGCAACATGGATATTCCATGTTTCTGAATTTCTGGTGGATTATTATAGAATTTCATGGAATCCCATTCGCATCCATACTTTTCCAGATGGTTTTCCACGTGGAACTTTTCAGTAGGGCGATTCGCGAGAGGTTGACTGAAGTCAATAGTTGCTAAAAATTTACATAAGGACTCGGTACGCTAGTGGGTGTGTGTGTGGGGGTATAAGCTGAGAAGGATCAGGAGACGTCGAACAGTACGTGCGCGAGTCCGATATAGTCAGAAATAATTAAAATCCAAACGATAGGTAAAAATCTGAAATCAACGTCATTAACCGAGGAAAAATAGCATACTGTTATTAATCCGAGTGTAAGCGTATGCGTAAATGAATTTGCTGCGACGGTAACAGGTGTATTGTCATTCCTTACTAGCTACACGGCTGAATTTTCAAGTGATCGCGCACGTCGTGTGTGCAAGGATGGCCGAGTCGCGTTTTATCATCGAGATTTTTGTCACCAGCGCACAAAATCAAAAACAAAATATAACATATAATATAATTATAATATAATATAATATAATATTATAATATTATAATATTATAATATTATAATATTATAATATTATAATATAATATTAATAATAATAATATTAATAATAATATTATTATTAATATTAATATTATATTATAATATTATATTATTATATAATATAATTTTATATATTTGTAGTTCATGAGTCTGATAGGCAGTCTTGGTGTAAAAACCCGGATCTGTAGTCAATCAGTAAAATATTCTTCTTGCTCCACTTGTTATTGGATATCACTTTCTACCGAAAGCTAGGTACCAAAAGTAAAATATTCAATAGCAGGCGAGACAGGCTTGGCGTAAAAACCCGGCTCTGTAGAGAGATTTCTGAATCTTAAATTCAGAATAAATACGGCTTTGGTAATTAAACCTACCCGAGTCCGGTAGCTAGCGTAGGGAGATAAAACCTGAACGAGGTGGCTTTTGCATGGTAGACCCATCCTTTTCCTCACCTCTCAGTACGAGGAGTCCATAAAATTACTTAATAAATTAATTTTCAGAAAATAGATAAATTTCGAACCCGTAGCAACCGACTTTTACTATAACCAGTAGGTTCGTAAAAGCCGAAACGTTACAGTATACACTAATATCTAACAGAAGAAAGTATGCAACTTATATTCGAACGAACTAGTTACCATTTGAGATTTCTACAAATTGAACAACGACTTTCATATTTTCATTATGTATTTTATTAGTTGAATCCTCCAATGTTTTGAATACAAACAATTGGAAAGCTTGCCCGATGTTGAGGTATCTACAGTTCATCAATATGGTTGTATGCTTTTATTTATAGAGAACGCAGCGCCTGTAGGGGAAGCGGAGGCAGTTGGGCCCGGGGCCAGGGCAGCTGAGGCAGCCGAGGCCGGGGCCGGGGCAGCCGGGGCCGGAGCGCCTGGAGGTATAGTTGACAACGTTATGTATTTCCATCAAATGGTGTAAAATCGTTATCGTTTCCACCTTTATTCCTTATTTCATTATGCACAGTTACGACCGTTTTATTTTCATGTTCAATTGTATGATGATTGTTTGATGATACATAATCTTGAATTATTTTACCAAACTACTTTTATATCCATATTGTCAATTTGTCAATTATTGTTACATCACTAAATTTTCTGATATCATTGAGTCATGTAAGTTGGGACGAGCTTGGAGTTCTACAGTTGACTTGAGGTATGCGAGCAACTGCTACGAGTCAGTCATCATCATCTCTGATGATGTATACAGTATAAATTTTATAATCGAAGAAATATCGTAGTTTTTATAATGAAGTCTGATCGAACTAGTATAACGATCATTTTGTTCTAAACTCTGATTTATTCAGGCTCATTAAGCTCCGCCAGTTGCTTCACCTGATTTTGCTACAAAACTCTTCATAATGATGATGTAATTTTCATTTTTTCAGAAGAAAATGTTGCCTGGCGGCAGCAAAGAGCCGGGCAACAGTGGCGGGCTAGACGAAATAGGCGCCAGAATCTGGTCGCTCTCCTACACGAGATGGCAAACCCTTACCAAGGTGGCGGTAAGGGTAACAAGAATAAGAATAAGAAGGAGGGCGAGTGAAACTACAATTATAATGTAATATTATAGTCACGTTCAGTTACCCTTACCGCCATCACGGTGGGGGTTATTTTAACAAAATAAACTCATTCGTATTTAAATAGATCATCATTTTTATTTTCAATGTTACCCACATTTTTTACATTTTATTTATTGAATTGTATCATAAGACTCGTTACAATCTCGCTTAGTAATGAACGTCGATCCAATAACTGTAAAATAAATTGAGAAAGTAAAGTAGAATAGATTAGTAGTTCGTTCGGTTCTGGGATAGGACTCCGTTGTCAAGTTAGTCAGAAATACACAAGAATTAGAGTCCGTCTGAGGGACTCGAGATATTTGGGTGATATCGGTGCCTTTTCCTCAAAGGTTCTGTTTTATATTTTACTTATTATTTTTAAGAGAAGAAAATTGCTAGATGTAGATATAAGTAGGATAGGATGAATAACAAATAAATATCCGTAACTATGGGCACTTCGGGCAACGAAAAATGATGTTATTCTATGAATGAGAATCTTTATCATCTGAGAAAGAGGGAATCGATCGATCATTTTTCTACCAGTCAAGAAGTAATTTCTTTTATCTACAATAGTGTCAGTTCTTATATTTCTGGCCATTATCATTCTAACTGTTCATCATTATAGCGCAAAATCTAAATTTAAAAACGGATTTAAGTACTTTATGGTTGAAAATCAATTTATATACGCATTACTTATCTTCTGACTTATTATTGAAAATAAAATAATGGATGATCCAAACAGTGCGCATTATTATTCAAAAAGGAATCAACAATGAAAAAGGTCCATAAGCAGAACGCATAGCCATAGATATACCGCGAAGTTCTGTGGACGCGGAACGCTAGGGATACTAACCCAAAAAGGGTCCTATTTTATGGGCAGTGAGCTGCAGCAGCAGTTTAGTAACTTACTAGCTGTTTCTAGTAAAATCACTAGAGATCACTAGAAATCTAGTGATCATTTCTGGACAAGAAATCTAGTGACTAGATTTCCAGTGATTTCTAGTGATTTTACTAGAAATATCTAGTAAGTTACTAAACTGCTGCTGCAGCTCACTGCCCATAGAATAGGACCCTTTTTGGGTTGGTATCCCTAGCGTTCCGCGTCCACAGAACTTCGCGGTAGATATAAGATCTGCAGTAAAGGCACGGGCACGCTCAAATCGGATCGTAGCATAGAGATATAATAATAGAGTACGGGAGTCAGCAGCAATGGCGATATCGGAATAGAAAGAGAGACAAGAACTAGGGGGTCGGAGTGTCTTTGTTTAATGACGCATGCGCTGTGCGTTTATGTTGACAAGTTGACAAGAACATAACCTGCGTCGAGTGTTGCGTTCATACAGTCGCTCACTACACATGCGTCATTAAACAAGGACCATCCAACCCCCTAGTTCTTGTCTCTCTTTCTATTCCGATATCGCTGCCACTTAGGGCCATGCCACGGTGGAACGCGTGCGCAAACGCGAACGCAAACGCAGGAGCAGCGCAGCGACGCTCCTGATTGGTGGTTGAAACGGTGGTATCGAAACTTGTCCTACTATAGACTAATGAAATTTTTTTGTCCAATAAAGTTGCACATGATTTTGGACAAATATCTAGGGATACAAGCGCAAGCCATAACGAAAAAAAAAAAAAAAATAATAATCATTGAAATCTAGAAACTGTTAATGTTCTGCTGTAATGTTGGTACAGAATAGTAGTGCTGCTTGACAAAATTCGGCCATATGCCTATCTCTCAAGTCATTGAGTGAACGGCCTCTGAGCATAATCGACATTGGCGTGTAAACTGGTTGAGTTGAGCCTCAGGAGAAAGAAAAAGGAGAAGAAGCGTATGAATCGGCGTGTCAAGCACAGGAAAATATTTAATAATTAGGTTCGACGGTTTAATTATCATTCAGGTAAGTAGGCAGGTTAGGTTATTTAGGTTAGATATGTTACGGACCAGCGTACGCATCAGCCCATAACTATTTTTTTATTTTCATTTCCCAATTCACTTTTCATTATTATTCTCGATATGCAATATATTATATAAATTAAGACCAGACCTCCCTGGAATCAACACCGTCGCGCCTAGTGGATATTGGCCCAGGCATAAACAAATACAAGAGGCCATAAATTAAGTTATTGTATAACGTGCGAGGGATGTTTATTATCAAGAGATGCGGAGAAGCTGTATCGGTGTGGTTGGGCATATGTGTCTGAGTGTCGAATGTAATCTGAGGCCCGGTTTTGGTTTCAAGAGCTGTTGCCGTTAAGAACGCTACAAAGTCACGTAGAGCAACGATTCCTAGTACTAAAGACTTTTGCTGAGTAGGAGATCGCCAAAAGTGTAGACTCGACTCAACCCGACTTCATCGATCCGGCGATCCCGAATTTCCCTAAAATAATGGAGAGAATCCGGAGGACCCAAAGGCCCCTCCTAAAAATAGTAAATAGATTAACCTAGGTATATATCTAGCCAGGCATCAAAGATTAGGAATTCATAAGTATAATTTAAGTTAGATGTATGAAACTGAGTCGACCATAACTGGCGACCACGTGAGCCCTATGGCATAAGGAGTGGTACCTATGACGACAGGACTAGCCTATAAGAAATTAGCTTAAGGCTAATCAGTGCCCTGATTGGTCGAGACTCTTAGATCCAAAACTGTTGCAAGCGCGCGGAGTAAGGAAATGCATGCACCATCAGCAAATTTGAATCTCGGTACCTCAGGTCCAGAGACGCGCAGCTCGATACATTCGTTCGTTAAATCGCAGAGCGTGAGCATTGTCCGGAATACTTAAGTAGAGCGTTGGTGATTTTTACAATCTTAAAGTTCTTGCCGAAAAAGACTCAGTGTTTCGTTAATCCTTCTTATTCATTATAAACTCAGAAGATAATATCATAAATTTCCTCATTTCTTTCAACATCTATATCGACATTCGTTCGTTCAAATCGCAGAGTGTGAGCGCTTGACCGGGACATCCTAAATTGAGCGTTGGTGATTTTTACAATCTTAAAGTTCTTGCCTAAAGACTCAGTGTTCTCGTTAACTTTCTGTTTTTTTTTTTTCTTTTCTTTTCCGAATAAAGTCTTCAACTTTATTCCGCGAGCACAACTCGTCGTGTGCTTTAACCCCAAACGTGCGAGAAAAGACACATTATTAAAACTCAATCAAACACAAAATTTAAATCTCAATTATAAATTAGCATAAAGACCATAAACAGTTTAGTGACATTAGTGAAGTTTTCAATACAATCATCTTTTTATTCGTAACTCCAAAACAAGGATCCTCTCAACCAACCAGGGCCAGGATTAGCATCCCATTATACCATAAGGATTGGAAATAAGAAGGAAGACCAAATTGTAAGGCCTCTGGTTTTATTCGAGCCATTATTTTACATTTCGAGATCCATTTTGTTAAGTCTCCAGTTTACGGTATTGTTTCTCTAAATTATTATTATCAAAATTATACATTAGTAGTGAATCTAAACAAATTCGGAAATTGTTTCATCGCGGAATAACGTAAATCGTTGTGAGGAGGAATCCCTATTTCCGCATGTTTTCTCTATAAACCCTAGTATTAAAGTGTATTTAGAATATAAGCCTAAAACTTGCCATGCATTGGCGAGTCCTGTGACAGAATTAGAAGGTTTGACGGATTCTCGAATTAGAGGCGAACCTTAAAAACCCTCGTACGAAACATTAGTTGGTAACCTAGAGCCTTTTGTATAAACCATTGTGAATCATTCTTTATTTTACTGGCCGAGCCAAGCGTGATAACGCTGTGAGAAACATCCAAGGCTCGCGTCTTATTGTAAATCTTATTAACCTTGCAGAATATACCTCTATATTTTATATTCATTTCAATCAAAAAAACATTTGATTATTTTTCTTTTACCTCACCTTTAATTTAAGACCTTTACTTTAGCCCTAGTACGGGGTAGACAGGATCAGAACCCAATTTAGAATAAGATTAAAATCAATAGATTAACCCCTTTCATGAGGTTAATTAAATATTGTTACGTATATGGCGTGCACCATACAGTACGCACCGCTCGGTACCCTCACGTCACAGATAATAGTAGTAACAAACCAAATCAGCTTCTCCCAACTCAAAAAAGACAGCTTTGCGCCACAGATCGGCAGCTTTGCGCCTGAAACAGATTGGCAGCTTTGCGCCTGAAACAGATCGGCAGCTTTGCGCCTGAAACAGATCGGCAGCTTTGCGCCAAATATGGAGAAGCTAAATACAAACCCTTTACCAGATGAATTTGTGAAGATTATCGAATCTGGTGATTGGTTAGGGGATGAGCATATGTATCACTTTGCCCAACTTGTCAACCGTACCTCCAACTACGCACTCCAAGAGTCGTGGAAAAGATATTTGCCAGATACAATCGTACCTGTTTCACCGACCGTCAATGATATTCAAATATTGCATAGCGGTGGTGACAAAAACGGCGGCAAATATAGCGCTTGTAAGA
This sequence comes from Tenthredo mesomela, assembly GCA_943736025.1. Lineage (NCBI taxonomy): Eukaryota > Metazoa > Arthropoda > Insecta > Hymenoptera > Tenthredinidae > Tenthredo > Tenthredo mesomela. The sequence goes on along the minus strand of OX031014.1, from coordinate 40,958,753 downwards.
AAAAAAGCGATGAGCACTGGGTGTGCGCTTACTTTGATACGAAGTCGATATACATATATACGACTCGTTGAATTCGAAAGTACTCCGCGAAGAACATGAAATATATTTGAAACGTTTATTTCCATTTTACAAAGTGGACAAAAATACAGTACAGTTTTCAACAGTTCAGCGTCAGCCCGACTCATCTGACTGTGGAGTATTTGCAATCGCATTCGCAATTTCATTGATCAACGGGCAACAGCCGGACGGAATTATGTACGATGTTAAGCTAATGCGAAAACATCTTTTACAGATATTAAAAAATAATGAGATACAAGACTTCCCATGCATTACTAGAATGCAAGTATCTGATACAAAACAAAATATTGCTATCAATAACCACGAATCGCCTCGCAATAGCACCAAGCGAAAACATTCGCAACAAACTGCAGTGAGATCATTGGCTGCAATAGTTCAACAACCAAAAAGAGTTATTAATGTTAATAATGATAGGGAATTACGGAGGCGAGAAAGGCGTAATCGATATTCATATTTGATTCATTTAATTCCAAAAGGCTACATCGAACGCACGAGACATATTTGAGGAAATTATTTCCTTTCTATCAGTTTGACAGCAAGCGCATAAAGTTTCCAACGGTTCAAAACCAACTCAACTGCTCGGATTGTGGGGTATTTGCTATCGCATTTGCAATCTCGCTCGTTAATGGTAACAGACCGGATAAAATAACATACGACGTTTCTCTTATGCGTGCACATTTATTGAAATTGTTCGAAAACAACGTCCTCGAAGAATTTCCTCACGCTCGTAAAACGCAGCGCACGGTTAGAAAAAGTGATACTCTCACTTGTAAACGTAAAGTATTGTCAGAAAACGTTCAAACTCCAAACTCGCAGCAAATGGAACAAGAGAACTCATGCCCCGCTGGGGTTAAAAAACAACGAGCTGAACTTATTGCGCACAGAAAACAAGAGGAAGCTTTGCATCCGAAATTAAAATCAGAAACAAATGTTGCAACTCACCCGAAACCGCTAATCTGCAGCGAGCACATTCAGGCAGATGCAACAACCAAATGTGATCAAGAGTTTGATGAAAAACAACAACTTCTGATGCCAAATATAGATCCAGAATCTACGCACCATGTTAGATTAGATATCATTAATCGCGGACAAGTACACCAAGATATAACAAACACATCTATGGTGGATGCCGTGATCAAACGTGGTATCAAAAACAGAGTCAAATATACGTATATTAATTCTAGTGCCGAAAAGTCGGAGCACTGTAGTGTCGTTACGAAACGGAGTATTATAAGCTCTCAGAACTACGTTTCCAACGCTGAGAGGCTGCGAGGTCGAGCTCGCGAACTCTATCATTCGAACGTTGAAAAGCGGCGAGAGAAAGAGCGCAATCGTTATCAGTTGAATGCTGGATCGCGGAAAGCTAAGAAGCGCGAATGTTATGATTTGAACCCTGAGAAAGAGCGAAATAGAGCGCGCGTGTATTATAGAAATGAGAAGGAGCGGACTATTAAGCGTACTATTCGTTCTTTAGATCGTTTAGCAAAGCTCAAGAAGAGTACCGCTACTAAGATTGCTGCTAAATATCATCGTATTTAAAATACGAATACCATAGAATTAATGCAGTCCAAGGAAAAATATATAGCAAAGATTCCGCCAAAGATTGACGAGCTAACCGAAAGTGATAGAAGAATAAATGCCGAATCGATCATTAAATGGTGCATTCGTGATAGAGATTTGAAAATAAAATCGATCAAGAAAACTTTACAAGTTGTAAATAAAAGAGCAGACATATATTTAACTAAGCTTGACAAATGCTCCAGTGATAAAATCGAAGATAAATTGAGCGTTCTTTGTGGTTCATCAAGGCACATCGCCTCAGCTGAATCGTTTTACGCGGAAGCTGGGTATGAGCTTGTTCAGTTTCACGAACCAATTGCGATTAATACAACAGGGCAAGCTGCCAACATTCTGCCATTGTTTAAAAAAAAAAATAAATAAATAAAAGTGTAAAAAGCAAATGCAAGAGTTGGCCTTGTAACAAAATGTGTAAAACGAAAGATGTTACATTACTCGCGAAATACGTAGAGTTTCTTCGGATTATATCCACGTGCACGTTGAAATCTATACATAAGTTTCTATACAAGTTGGAGTGTACAGCTAGACACGCGAATGGTAAGCTAGGCCATTCGCAACTTTGTTATATGGACGATGCTACCTGCAAATCAATTTTCTTGCCTGTGCAAATTTTATCCGCACATTTTCCATCAGTTCGGTATACACAGAGGCTAGTATACAAATTGATGAATGGTTACGCGAAAATTTCCGTCATCGACAAGGCACTAAACGACGGTGATCTCGAGAAACTGAATGAAATTTCACAACTTGCGCAGCTAAATGCTAATAGCGTCGCTAATAATATCACGAATGATATTGAATTGGTTGAAGAAGAAATCAGAAAGAAGTATAAAAGTGCATTCAATGCTTTGACAAAACGTTCTATAGACATTCCCCGTTTAGTCTGTGTATCCTGTGAAAAAGTTTGTTTCAAAAGAGAAGTCACAAGCGTGGACAAATTCAGAAAACCCATAACAACCAAAATTTGGACAGATTTGATGGAACATGTGGAATGTAAAGATGATGATTGCGAATATGTTTGCAACTATTGCCTTCCTAAGCTTAGACAAAACACCATGCCACCTAAGTGCATAATGAATAAACTTATTACCGAATCAGTACCGGAAATTATACAATCGTTGAATGATTCCGAACGAATTTTGATACAAAGAGCTAAAGCATTTCAAACTGTTCAAAGAATGAATACGGTAGCAAACAAGAAACTACCGCACAGAGAGATGGTACAAAAAATAAGAGGCAGAACATTTCATCTGCCCTTACCTATGGGGGAAACTTTGAAGAAAATCTGTCCCCCTGCAGATCCAATTAATCTCGATCACGAGCTATACATATCAGTTCGCGGAATCCCAACAAAATCTAAGTTAGTGTGGGAACAATTGGTAGACATAAATAAAGTATGGGACGCATTAATATGGCTCAAGGCGAACAATCCTCAATATTCTGAAATTTAGATTCCAGCAACGGCTGATGCCTTGCTAGCTGATATAGAAGACATAGAGTTCCAATTAGTGGATGAAGATAACGATGAAAATGGAAATTCGAAGAAACGCGAAAGTCTTGATAGAATAGATTCCGCAAGTGAAATCGGAAATAATGACGATGAAAAGCGTGAATACCAGGATAATACAGTAGACGCAAACAAGGGCGCATTATTGACTCAAGTGTCTCAATCGGATGAAATTTACGAACAATTCACTATACATCCGATGTATGAAAAGAGGCCTAATGAAACTGTCACAGATCTTTATCAAATGTTGAAAATCCAAGACGTGCCATTAGATAATCGTCATAAAAGTCTGGATTTGCTATGCTTCCCGCATTTGTATCCGTATGGTTGCAATGGACAGCACGAGGATAGATCAACGCGTCTAACGCAAGCCGAATTTATTAAATCGAGACTCATGTCGAAGCATTCGCAATACCGGCTGGATCAGCAATACTTGTTCTATCTATTGAATGACGCCAATATTCGGCAATTGAATAGTGGGATTTATTACAAACTTAATATCACCAATCCAAGCGAACGATTTACCGCCGCGAGTTATATAGAAAAACTTTCCAGGGAAGAATTGGAAGGGAATTTGAATGCAATATTTTCAAGGCTGCGCAACACGGCGCAATATTGGAGTCGGCCAAGAAATGATGTATCTTGTATGACACATCATTACGGTCCGGCAACATGGTTTCTCACCCTAAGTCCAAGCGAATGGTTATGGTCAGATATGACGGAATACCTTCGCGAAGTCGGTGGCCCTGCTGCCGCTAAGATGTCTCCGAGTCAATTGGTCGCGGCGGATCCAGTGTCTACATCTCGATTCATTGAAAACAAGTTTCGCGCTATGCTCGATTTCATAACATGCTCTCCCGATAACCCTATCGGAGAGGTGACCCATTATTTTTGGAGGCGCGAATACCAAGGCAGGGGAATGCAGCATTTCCACCTATTAATCTAGATCAAAGATGCTCCGGTTATTGGGAAATCTTCGAACGAAGAAATAGTGAGTTTTATTCTGAAATATGTAACTTGCAGAATGCCACCGAAACATGCTTCACCTGACTTGTATCGTCGCGTGAATACGCATCAACGGCACAAACACAATGCCTATTGCTTGCGAAGTAAGCGAAAAAAAGATGGTGGTTCGTCCAGAGCATGTCGATTCGGGTTTCCTCGTCCCGTAACGAATAACATTGTTATCAGGGACGTGGCTGTTTCAATAGCTGGCAGGCGGAACCTAAAGTCTAGAAGTACACTGTATGATCTCCCTCGAAATCAGAACGAGGTGGATATCAATGACTACAACCCAGCGATTCTTCATGCTTGGGAAGGCAATATGGACATACAGCTCAGCGCTATACTCATGTGGTATATCACTAAGTACCTGTCAAAATGTGAGAAAAGCAACATGAACGAAGACATGGCAACACTGATCAGTTCGGCAAAATCGCTCTACAGTCGTCTGTGGAGTTTTGCTCAACGTATGTTAAGTCATAGAGAATGCGGAGCGTTGGACTCCGCTGATACTCTGTTAGGAATCCCGTTGTACGGCACAGATCCACAAACAACTATTAAATGGATACTCATCATCATGAAGCTATCACTCGAACTGGTACTTATTTGAGGAGGGGCTCAATCAATCGAGTCGAGTCAGTGAATTTAAATTTTTCTTTGGCCTGACGTTTCGGCAGTGATGTGCTGCCCTCATCAGCACATCACTGCTTTTTTAGCTAAACAATATCATAGGAACGAATTAACACAAACGAACACATGACTTGCCAAAGGGTATGGTTTACCAAAAATACACAAAAAAGACATACCACTCAGACCTATCATCTCTGCTATTGGGAGTCCTACTTATGGGATTTCTAAATTTCTGAGTAATTTACTAATCAAGAGTATACCTAAAGCTGATTCATATATTAAACATAGTTGGGATTTGATAGATAAACTTAGTAATATCCAGGTACCGGTAGATTGCATTTTGATCTCCTTAGACGTCACCTCTTTATTTACCAATGTACCGGCAGAGTTAGTTAAGGCAGCAATAGTAAACAGATACTTATGTATTGCGAAACATACCACCATGCCTTTGAGTGAATTATTAGCGGGTGTATCGTATTTGTTAGACAATGTTTATTTTCAATTTGACAATCAATACTACAAACAAATTTTTGGTTCCCCCATGGGGTCTCCAATTTCACCAATTCTAGCTGACTTAGTCATGGTAGATCTTGAACGCGATTGTTTGTCAAAATTGAATTTTAGACTAGTATTTTATTATCGATACGTTGATGATAATATAATGTGCATTCCAAGGACTAACGTAGACCATATGACTAACATTTTTAATAGTTATCATGACCGCCTTCAGTTCACGTATGAACTCGAGGTTGAGCGCGGGTTAAGTTTCTTAGATGTCAACATTATACGAGATGATTCCAACGGGTTGATCACCAATTGGTACAGAAAGCCTACGTTTTCTGGTAGATTCTTGAATTTTGATTCCATGCACCCTTTGTCTCAAAAGCGAGGAATGGTATTTAATCTAGTAGACAGAGCTATTTCGTTATCTCATTCTAAATTTCATGCTGAGAATCTGAAATTAGTAAGAACACTGCTACGTGATAATAATTACCCTGACGATTTCTCAGAGAGGTTAATATCTAAAAGGGTGAAATATTTAAAATCCAAGAACACGCGTACTAAAAATACCAATATTGTGATCACGGTGACTGACCCAGAGGAAAACACCTCAGTTACCATGGTCGTCAAAGGTCATGTCGCCACGAAACGTAAGATAGTACCTATACCATACATTAATGGCTTCTCAGTGAGATTGGGTTGCTCACTTAAGGGGGTATCCCCACCTTTAAATAGGTCAACATTCTGAGAAAGAGATTGATATTTTACAGCGAATTTGAGAGTCTGATCAAATCCAAAAAAATCATGAAGTTGAGGGAGGGTTTGACCCTCATTATCCATACTTAACATTGGATATTACTTTGAGTCTAATAGTAGTTACGCTAAATATAGATAAATACAAAATTACTCGGTTGTCGCAAAGAATCAGTTGTACCGTTGGATCGATTCTGGAATTTTTGGTCCTCAATTGTTGAGAAGAGATGCCTCTATCATATGAACATAGAACTTTTTGATATCGCGAAAATTGCCTGACTCGCTTAGTTTTTACTGAGATTTTTCTAATTCTTCAATTTTTTTTCTCTATTTTTTCTATTATCTCAACCAAAAATAGTCATATCAAAAAGTTCTATGTTCATATGATAGAGGCATCTCTTCTGAACAATTGAAGACCAAAAATTCCAAAATCGATCCAATGGTACTACTGATTCTTTGCGACAACCGAGTAATTTTGTATTTTTCTATATTCAGCGTAACTACTAATAGACTCAAAATAATATTCAATGTTAAGTATGGATAATGAGGGTCAAACTCTCCCTAAACTTCTTGATTTTTTTGGATTTGATCAGACTCTCAAATTCGCTGTAAAATATCAATCTCTTTCTTAGAATGTTAACTCATTTAAAGGTGGGGATACCCCCTTAAGGGAAGACCCTAGTGAGATTTTGATCACAATTTTCGAAAAAATCGATTTTTGGTTTTTACCGGAAACAAATTCCAGGGACCCGTCCCCACCTTGTGACCAATTCTTGAAGCCCTCCGATTTTTTTTAGCTGAGTGGCAGCTGATTTTATTTTATTTTTTATTTTTTTATTTTTTATTTTTTTATTTTTTTGTTTTTTTATTTTTTTTATTTTTTTATTTTTTTTATTTTTATTTTTTTTATTTTATTTTATTTTATTTTATTTTATTTTATTTTATTTTTTATTTTTATTTTTTATTTTTTATTTTTTTTACCATTAAATGCGAGTTTCATAAAATGAAAGGTCTAAGTTCAAGAAACTTAGTAAGGTTGGCGCTGAATTGTGACGTCACAACTCTGTGTAGTTCGGGTTTGATTTCGTGTAGCGCGTGGCCATCGACTTCCCGCGTTAGGAAGAAGATCGACTTCCCGCCTTTTTTGTGTTTATGCGGTTAGTTTACTACGAACTGGCATCTTGGTGACAGCAAGTGTAAACTATCTCTGCAAATTTGTGTGATTTTCACTCATTGCAAAAAACCAAAAACTCGAAAAAAAAAGAAAAAACATGGATTCAACTAATGCACGGTGGCGCAAGTCTAAGAAACGTCAAGCTACATTAAGAAGTAAGCAGGTCAAGCAAATGCTCGGAAGGCGATGGCCAATGCAAGACATAACCCCAAGACAAGCTATTCAACAACCCTTGTGTGACGAACCGGAGCCTGGCCCGGGGTGGGATTGAAATTCCGAATTGTAAAGGCTTCGAACGGTCAAAGTTCCGAATTCATCTGAGACGACTCCGAATTTTCAGAAACATTCAAATCTAGAAAATTACATTTCTGAATGGTCGGAATCTAGACAGCTCAAAACTCCGAAAGTCCAAAATTCCGAAGGTTAAAAAATCCGAAAATTTAGATGCAGACCAGATTCTCGATGCCTGAATGTGAGGAACACTCATTTCACAATGAAAGTAAAAGACAGATGAATATATGGTATTTTCACCTTCACTTATTTACACTCTCTCAATTATTTTGAGATTTCAGCCTCCAAATTATTCCTAAGACATGACCGAATTATTTTGACGAAAACCTGCGGAACTAGCATCGATGGTTTGTGAGGCACGATTTCGGAATGAGAAAGAAGTCTGAAACCGAAGAGATATATTATTGCTGGACATCGTTATTGAACCTAAGTATTGGAGCACGGACGTCAAAATAATGAAAATCATAAATATCTTTTCGGTTTCGAAATGCATTTTTTTTTCTGCAACTACTCTTTTTAAATAGGATCAGCTTATATTTTGCGATCAACTGATCTTGAATAGTCAACGGTAAAATGTCAACTCAATGTCAGCTCTGTTATTAAGATATTCGCAATAGTTCTAAGAATATTAGTTTATTCTACAATTTCGGGTGAAAAGTTGTCTTCTTAACGTTTGATCTAGGTAGTCTGGAAATGATAACTAGTATTTTGAGTAATATTATTATAATATATGTAATTAAGTATCAGATTTTTCCTCATAGTTTGTTAGCCATGATTCTATAAAATTTTGATGAGACAGAAGAAAAAACGACTAACTTGTGCAATGAGCTTGCCCTCGAATACCAAATTATATTATATTATATTATATTATATTATATTATATTATATTATATTATATTATATTATATTATATTATTTTAATAGCAATTATTAAAAACATCAAGACAATTCACACACATAATTTCAAACACCAATTTTTGTTTTATTAAATTTTTATTCGGTGTACACTCTAACAATTTGAGTGACATCTGTCCGGCACTTTGGGCATCTTGAATCCTGATTGGTCTCAGCGAGAGTTGTGATGCAGGTCTCGCAACAACAGTTGTGTCCACACGGGACGAACACGTGCGTTATTTCGTTATACCTGCAGATTACACATTTTTTGCCTGAAAATATAGAATAAAAAATCATTAGCGTATGTTATAACGTATAGACTAGGGTGTTTTATTTTTAGGCAATATTTTTTTTTCTATGGTATACCAGAAAATCTTATACTTTATGGAAAATAAAAAATATTGCCGCCTGGTAAAAGGTTTTGAGTCTAATAGCGGCTTAGCTCATTCAAAAATTCGATTTGCTACCTGAATAACACAGGAATTTTTTTTTTTTTTTTGTTCAATTGAATTTTTCGCTGTTAAAATTTTTTATTTTCGAAAAAACCTTCTTATAGCTTTTAAAGGAAATTAAATTCTCCACAAAAATGTCTCTGTGATCGAAGACCGTACAACCAGTAGTTTCGAAGATATAGCGCGTCAAACATGAACAATTTTCGCTATAACTCCGAAACTACTGGTTGTACGGTCTTTGACCATGGAGACATTTTTGTAGAGAATTTAATTTCCTTCAAAAGCTATACGAAGGTTTTTTCGAAAAAAACATTTTTAACAACGAAAAGTTCAATTAAATAAAAAAAAATAAAAATTTTCTGTGTTATTTAGGTGGCAAATCGAATTTTTGAATGAGCTCAACCGCTATGAGACTTAAAACCTTTTACCAGGCGGCAATATTTTTTATTTTCTATAAAGTATAAGATTTTCTGGTATACCATGGAAAAAAAAAAATATTGCCTAAAAATGAAACACCCTAGTACAGACGGATATTATATATCAAAAAAATACAACATAACTCAATTCTTTGAGATTTGAAAGAAAAATATTTGACATGACTTTTTTACTTGATACAATTAGAAAAACAACAAAAGTGTATATTTCATTTCTACCATCGCGAGCCACAGTTAGAACGCTGTCGTCCGCTTCCACGCTTCGAGAAACGAGGGCAAAAGCACACAATTCCACCTCACGAATGTAAGACGGACGCGTGCTCTCGGCTGCACATGATGCAAGCATACGACAACATCCGAAACAGGTTTATCGATTCAATACGATCATTCTCATCAGCGTCCATGAATTGATTTTTAATTCTTAGTTTCCTTGGTTCAACGCGGACATATTTGATGTACTAATCAAAAAAGGATATTGTATTTAGACTATCGCAAGCCATAGTTAGAACACTGCCGTCGGAATATTATATATCAAAAAAATACAACATAACTTAATTCTTTGAGATTTGAAAGAAAAATATTTGACATGACTTTTTTACTTGATACAATTAGAAAAACAACAAAAGTGTATATTTCATTTCTACCATCGCGAGCCACAGATAGAACGCTGTCGTCCGCTTCCACGCTTCGAGAAACGAGGGCAAAAGCACACAATTCCACCTCACGAATGTAAGACAGACGCGTGCTCTCGGCTGCACATGATGCAAGCATACGACAACATCCGAACCAGGTTGATTTTTAATTATTAGTTTTCTTGGTTCAACGCGGACATATTTTACTGCCTACATCAACACGAAAGAATGTACTAATAAAAAAAGGATATTTCGTTTGGACTATCACAAGCCATAGTTAGAACACTGTCGTCCACCTCCACGCTCCGAGAAGCGCGGGCAAAAGCACACAATTCCACCTCACAAATGTAAGACGGACGCGTGCTCTCGGCTGCACATTGTGCAAGCATACGACAACATCCGAACCAGGTTTATCGATTAAGAGTTAACACCGTTATTTACAATCGATTATCGTTCGTATGTCCTACTATGATAAATATTGACACAATAATAATAATAATAATAATAATAATAATAATGATAATAATAATCAGAAGAACAGACGACAAATATTCGTGTACAAGATTTTTTAACATTCATGCAAGCCATGAAGTTACTTGACATAAATCTGAATCATGATAAATTGTGAGATAAATTGTGAAATAGATTGTAAAATAATATTTTATAACATACACTATAGTAACATTACGGAAGATGCAAAATAGATTTACTATACTTTCATACTTTTTTTATACTTTTTTATGTCGAAACTTTTTAATTTACGTTCAAAAAAGCCAATGAAGTCCAAGTGAAAATACAAAATCCATGCTCATTTTTAGTATATTCTTAAAATGAAATTATTCGTGTTTCAAAAATGCTGGGACTATTTCTCAATAGTTTATCAGATAAAAAAATAGTATCAAGTATTCAAAATAATCCAGACTACAACTTTCATTCTAAAATTACGTATACGTCATGGATATGCTTGAAAATAGCTTGTAAGCCCACAGCTAATAACACTGACGCCCAAATTTGATCTTTGCGGGATGCAAGGAAAAAACAATGTATGTAGACTAGGGTGGTCGTTAAAAAACAAAAATTCAAAATTCAAAAGTTTTAAAATTCGCTATTGTTTACTTTTTTATGAAAAAAAATTTTTTCACGTTTTTATACAAATTATTATTATATTTTATCTATAATATAGATAGGATAATAGTTAGGGGAGACAGGGGCTATAATTAACAGGGGGACGGTTGTACCATCGCGTTTATCTCCTTGAGTATGAAAGATAAATGAATGATTCCAACGCGACAATGACTGTTGGAGTCTAACAGTCATTCTCGCGTTGGAACCATTCATTTATCTTTCGTACTTAAGGAGATAAGCGCGATGTTAAAACTTACCCCTGTTAATTCTAGCCCCTGTCTCCCCTATTTGTGTCTTTCAATGAAAAATATCCGATAAAAATATCATTTTCACTGAAATTCGTTTTTTTTTTTGTGGAACTTTCTGAGTAATTTAAAATCTTGGTTCGAACAAGGCATTTTAAATTACACTGAAAGTTCCACAAAAAAACGAATTTCAATGAAAATGATATTTTTACAGGATATTTTTCATTTAAAGATTCACAAACAACTATTATCCTATCTATATTATAGATCAAATAAAATAATAATTTATATAAAAAAGTAAACAAAAGCGAATTTTGAAACTCTGAACGCGAAATTTTGCTTCTGGACATGTCAGGGTAATCATCAGTTTACGAATATAATAATTCGATGAATACCCAATGTGGCGACTATGCCGTAATCAATTCATGAAAAACTAGTCATTTTTGACTAGCCAATAGGGTGTCCGTTATTTACCAAGTTGTTTTTTTTTCTTTGCAGCGCCCCCTAAATTTTTTGGTTTATGATCTAAAAAAAACATTAGACCAAAATAAGCCCTTAATGTTCATATTAAACCGTGCCTATAAAAAAAAACATAAAATAACATATAAAATAACATGTAATTTTGTCACTTTTTACATTTAATTTTTTTTTCTGAGCAAGTGAATATATAGCAACAAAAGATATATATTTTTGTAGGAAATTGAACGCTCTACAAAAAAGATCTCTTATGATTTTTCGATAAATTAACTTTTTTCAAAGTTATTGAAGGTTAAAGTTGAACTATTAGTTATTTTTCAAATTTTTCTACTTTGACAGCAAAAGTATTACCATTTAGATTTAGACCATTTTAAATGCATTGCTTATATCGAAGAATAATTTAATAATAATATTAATATTATTATTATTATTATTATTATTTAATATTTAATAATTTTTTATAAAATACTAGGTTAAGAGGGTAGAGCTAAGAGGCTAGAGAAGAGAGTAACAAAGTGATATATTGATATATTTATAAAAAGACAGTTAGTTTGGAAAGTTATAAATAATAATAATAATAATTATTATTATAAGTGCAATAAGGAGAAGCGAGGCTAATCAGGGCGTAGGAGTACGGAGGAGGGAAAGAGAAGTTGAGGAAAGAGGAGATATGTAGTACAAGCTAGATAGGGTAAAATAGGATAAAAATAAGTCAAGTTAAGAAACAAAGCAAGATATAAGAATGTAAAAATTTAAAGATGTAACGCCGAAAGGCAAACATTCAGAAATAAAGAGCTATTATTATTTAATACAGTGAGAACCAGTTATTCTTCTATATAAACAATGCATTTAAAATGGTCTAAATCTAAATGGTAATACTTTTGCTGTCAAAGTTGAAAAATTTGAAAAATAACTATAAGTTCAACTTTAACCTTTAATAACTTTGAAGAAAGTTAATTTATCGAAAAATCATGAAAGATCTTTTTTGTAGAGCGTTCGATTTCCTACAAAAATATATATTTTTGGTTGCTATATATTCACTTGCTCAGAAAAATAAAATGAAATGCAAAAAGTGACAAAATCACATGCTATTTAAATGGAAAATGTATCGTCTTTGAGGCACGGTTTAATATGAACATTAAGGGCTTATTTTGTTCTTTTTTTTTTTAGATCATAAACTAAAAATTGAGGGGGCGCTGCAAAGAAAAAAAAAACAACTTGGTAAATAACGGACACCCTACTAGCCAACCTCCTTAAAGCCATGCAAGGAACGATAGTAAATCTATTTTTCATCTTCAACCAATATGTAATGTTACCTTTTACATCCTTTTTCTTGTTCCGCCTTTTAGAACCGTACGGGCGACCTTGACGTTCACCAATCTGTGATTTCATCTGCCGCCTCCTTTTTTTACGCAAGTTTTTTTTCCTACTTGCCGATGCTGTAAAATATTATCAATCCCATAATAATTACTGCAAATACTGAGTTTTTTATTCTATTGTAGTTATTATATTACCTTTCAAATTTGGCGCGTGCCCTGCTGCATCTGGTCCTCCTACATTACAAGATGGAAATTTAGTCAATTTAAAAATAATCACCTTCGACTGTTGCCACACTTCAAAATGTATGAATATTATACAAATCCTATAAACTTAACATATTTGTGTGCATCATTATTTTATGAGCACGTTGCAAGTTATAATAAATATTATATTTCTCAAAGAATAATCACCAACAATTTTTTTTTTTTTTTTTTTAATTTTTTTACGTTTGCAATAGATGGGAATCCGAAATCCTCATTGAGCTACCTCCAAATTTCAAGCTACAGCGCTCTCCTTGAACGACAACTTCTTTGAAGTCAAAAGATGAAGTTTTGAGTGGTAGGAGCGAAAAAAAAAAAGTTTATTTTCGACATACCCTAATAAAATACACTACAAGTACACACCTGCTTCTTCGGTCCAGTCATGAGGCTCAACGGTAGCTGCTGGTAACCTTTCCTCAATATTATTCAAAACGACCCGTTGAACGTCGAGTATTTCAATTGTTTAAAAAAGAAAGTCAGAATGAAATTCAGTGATTGAAATAGTAACTGAATTTTAATAATCATGCCAAGCAGTTGCATTTGAAATTCACATTTTAAAAGAAATATCAATTACATATATATTAATATATGAATACCTTCTTCGGCTGAATCATAAGGCTCAATGACACCGTCTAGGTCTATGGGCCTTGCGTCTGCTTCCAGCTCTTCCGCATCGTCCGTATCTATGTACTCAACCAATGGTTCGTGTTGAAATGCTCCAACTGCTTGGATGAGAACAATATTATTATAAAATTTTTTGACTAAAATAGTAACTGAATTTCCACAATCATGCCAAACAGTTGCATTCAAAATTCACGTCTTCGATAAAAAGGTTCATTACCAATTTCGTCAGCCGGATCATCCATCCATTGCATCTCAAAAAAAAAGGAGACAAAAGATGTGCGTGCGCGCGTATATGCTCAGGTGTGTACCCAGCTTAAGACATATATAATAATTTTTTTTCATTTTATTTCATAACGTACCAGCATTTCCGACCAGCGCTGAGGCATTGTCAAATGCATTGCCGTCGTGAGGCGGGATCATGTCGTTGTCGTTGTCGTAGTCCGGTTCAGCTTTAGGATAATGGATGAGTAAATTCGCTTATAACGGAGGCACTTATAACGACGTAGTATACTGTATTCTTGAAGTTTAGTACATTATCGTATTTTTGTGTGCCTAAATTATATAGGACCTATTTTTTTTTTTTTTTTTTTATTTTATTTCATTTCATAACGTACCAGCATTTCCGACTAGCGCTGCGGCATTATCGAATGCAATATGGCCGTCGTGAGGCGGGATCATGTCATTGTCGTTATCCGGATCAGCTTTAGGATAATGGATGAGTAAATTCGCTTATAACGAGGGCGCTTATAACGAGGTAGTACTGTATTCTTGAAGTTTAGTACATTATCGTATTTTTGTGTACACTACCTAAATTATATGAGACCTATTTTTTTTTTTTTTTTACTTCATTTCATAACGTACCAGCATTTCCGACTAGCGCTGCGGCATTGTCGAACGCAATATGGCCATCGTGTGGCGGGATCATGTCGTTGTCGTAGTCCGGATCAGCTTTAGTATAATGGATGAGTAAATTCGCTTATAACGAGGGCGCTTATAACGAGGTAGTACTGTATTCTTGAAGTTTAGTACATTATCGTATTTTTGTGTACACTACCTAAATTATATGAGACCTATTTTTTTTTTTTTTTTTACTTCATTTCATAACGTACCAGCATTTCCGACTAGCGCTGCGGCATTGTCGAACGCAATATGGCCATCGTGTGGCGGGATCATGTCATTGTCGTTATCCGGATCAGCTTTAGGATAATGGATGAGTAAATTCGCTTATAACGAGGGCGCTTATAACGAGGTAGTACTGTATTCTTGAAGTTTAGTACATTATCGTATTTTTGTGTACACTACCTAAATTATATGAGACCTATTTTTTTTTTTTTTTTACTTCATTTCATAACGTACCAGCATTTCCGACTAACGCTGCGGCATGGTCGAACGCAATATGGCCATCGTGTGGCGGGATCATGTCGTTGTCGTAGTCCGGATCAGCTTTAGTATAATGGATGAGTAAATTCGCTTATAACGAGGGCGCTTATAACGAGGTAGTACTGTATTCTTGAAGTTTAGTACATTATCGTATTTTTGTGTACACTACCTAAATTATATGAGACCTATTTTTTTTTTTTTTTTACTTCATTTCATAACGTACCAGCATTTCCGACTAGCGCTGCGGCATTGTCGAACGCAATATGGCCATCGTGTGGCGGGATCATGTCGTTGTCGTAGTCCGGATCAGCTTTAGTATAATGGATGAGTAAATTCGCTTATAACGAGGGCGCTTATAACGAGGTAGTACTGTATTCTTAAAGTTTAGTACATTATCATATTTTTGTGTACCTAAATTATAGTTGACTGGAGTTTGTATTAGGCCCACATCGTCCTCTTCAGGTTCATCGAGAATGCGCCTAAGATTTTCCGAAACGTGGCCTTTCAACAACGCAACCTTGTTAAGGAATTCTTCCCGTGTAATTTGCATTAATTGTAGTTGTTTCCATGCTAATTAGATTGTGATAGAAAATGATTGAAAACATATCTTGGTGTTATTTAATATTTCAATAAAACTTGAAAACTAACCATTTGCCAAGTGCCTTTGTTTAAAACCGGTCACATACCGCGGATGTCGCTTAATGGTTCTGCCTTGTGCCAAGCTCCGTACGTCGTCTCTCGCGTTTGACGTGAGCTTTATGAGTTTCCCTAATATGCGAAATTAATATGCAGATAATAGGGGAAGGTGGGGCAGAACGGACAGTGGGGCAGAACGGACACTAAATCAAAAAAAAATAATTTCGTCGGAAATGATTTTTCATGACACGGTGACGTATTTTGGATCACAAATGACACAAAAAAGCGAAAAAAAAAAAAAAAAAATTTAAAAGTAAAAAAAAAAAAAATCAGTAAAGACGAAAAAGACGGTGTTTTTCGCAGCACTTTTCATCATTTTGATTTTGAAATATCAAAAATGAAAAGTAAAAGAAAGAAAAAGTAAAATATACACATGTAAAATTGGAAATCAATTGATTTCCGATAGAAGCGAACGTTCGAATTTAATGGGATATGGCAATTTTTCATTCCCGTCATTCGAATGTCAAGTCCTCCAAATTTCAGAATTTTCCATCAAGCCGTTTCCCAGATCATCGCGCGGATTCATCGGCGACAGACCGCCGGACCGCCGGACCGACAGACCGACAGACAGACCGACATTTTCTAAAAACCTGTTTTTCCACACGGCGTGCGCAAAGTTCAATTTTGCGCACGCTTCGCGTGCATAAAATTCAACTTAACGCGCGCTGTGTTGAAAAATGAAGTTCGATACATGTGCGAAAGATGATTCTCGACTCGTGTGATTATCACCCTCGCTTCGCTCGGGCGAAAAACTTCACACTCGGCCGAGAATTAACACTTTCGCACTAGTATCGAAAAGTACTATTTCGGATTCCAGAGGGTAGGAAACGTAAAGATTCGTTGAAATTAGCAAATCCACTTTTCGACCGAAACCAATACTTTTCTTAAATCACCAAAGGATGAAAAGTAAAAAAAGCGGAAAATAGGTCAAATTGTTCATCAAGTTTTTTTTTTAAACCGAATCGAATCAGATGTTTTTCAATAGTATATTGTGTGACAAGGGATGAAACAAGGTGAATGCAGGCATGACATGAATGAATGTGCAGGAATGACATGATTTTAACAATATTTAGTTTAAATGTTAATTAAAATTAAAGTTGTTTAAAAATGAAAGTGAAGACTTGTTATAACTTGATTTCATCCTTTAATACTCACTTTTATATTTTATTCCGATAACTTTTCATTATAAGGCGGTAAGAACGGCAATCAAGCCGTGTGATTCAATTTTTTTTTTTGATAAAAAAAAAAAATTATTTTTATTTATTTAAAAAAAAATTTTTTTTTTTTGCTTTTTTGTGTCATTTGTGATCCAAAATACGTCGCCGTGTCATAAAAAATCATTTTCCACACGGCGTGCGCAAAGTTCAATTTTGCGCACGCTTCGCGTGCATAAAATTCAACTTAGCGCGCGCTGTGTTGAAAAATGAAGTTCGATACACGTGCGAAAGATGATTCTCGACTCGTGTGATTGTCACCCTCGCTTCGCTCGGGCGAAAAACTTCACACTCGTCCGAGAATCAACACTTTCGCACTAGTATCGAAAAGTACTATTTTGACGAAATGATTTTTTTTTGATTTAGTGTCCGTTCTGCCCCACTGTCCGTTCTGCTCCACCTTCCCCTATATCATCTAAAGAATCGTTAAAATCTCACAAGATAAATTTAAGTTGTAATTACGAAATCGCTCAATCCCTAACTAACCCACGAACGTCCAGGCACTCGGGTGCTCTCCTAATTTAGCGGCCAGCACGCTATTGTAGGATTCGATCACGTTATTTGTCCTTCGAGATAGCCCAAATACACTGAACCCAGACGGCTTAACTATTCTAATCCATTGTCGTGAGTAATAATTAAGAAAATTTGAGAGTGACCGCTTTAATAGCAACGGCAACGAATCTTTCAGCTCATCATATTCCTCCTCAATCATCTCTGGTGGTAAATATGCCAATGCCATTATTTTTTTAATTAACAATTTCGCCTCTTGGTTTTCTCTTATCAAGGGTGCCAGGCGTAAGGATTTTATTTTTTTTAGCAATGCCTGATCAAAGGAAAGAAATAATAATTGCGATTATTACAAATAGTAACTAACAAATCTGTAAGGTATATGAAGAAATAATTCATACTCGATCGTAGTGTACGTTGCAACCCACGATATGCGCATTGCTGAACACCCTTCCACATGCATTTCGCAACGCCTGCTCGTAATCAGACATGACGACTGCTACAGATTCGGCATTTATTAAATTTTCTTTAATCTCCGTTAAGACGGCTGTATATGCGCGCTGTGTTTTGTTAGCCATCAAAATGTGAGCGAACGGTATGGCCTATGAAAAATTGGAGTACAATAATACCAACGACTGTAAATAAACATATTTACATTCAACAGATTAATGTGTAACTTTTAAATCTTACATGATCGTATCTGACGCCTAAAATCGATACGAGCTGATATATACCCCCAACTCGTGGCGTCGTCTTAAATGTACCGTCTATAAATAACCGAGACACATTATAAAATTCAGATCGCACGAACTGCGGATCATAAATCAGTAAATGCAGATTCCCATCGTCATCATTGATCGTTTTTGCACAAAGGCGCCCCGCGTCATATTCTAGTAGCCTCTGATTCTCCGGCTGTACCAATTGGAAGGCCATCAATGCTAGGTTTTCGGGGCACGGCGGATATAATCGCCTCCTCCACCGCTTTAGCGAACTTTTGATGGTATGGTAGGGTATTTGTATTTTGATTTTTCGGGGAAACCTATTGTTTCAATAAGCCCAGTAAGCAACATTGAGAACGAAATCGTAAATTATACACCCAGAGAAAAAATTTGTTCGATTGCAGTGTACTGAAACTTGGTTTTTAGGGAACTATCAAATTTGAATTACTATAAAACTGAATAACTGTATAAAACTATAAAACTGAATAATCTAATCGTTTCCGCTTGAATTTGTTCGGAGGTAGGCGATTGAACTTATTCGGACGTAAGCGACTCAATCGCTCGGCGGACTCAGACGCGTCGAGGTAGGGGACGCGTGCGAACTTATTGAGAGGGGGACCTGTATTTGAATTTACTTGCTTGAACGAAGAATATTTTTTATAAATTCAAAGAAACATTTGTTCGATTCAAGTGACGACGTTTATTTCATATAAAAGTATAATTTAAGTAAATGCTGTTTTACGTGACGCGCGGTACGCATATTAGGTTCATATATGTTTGTTGAATTTCAGTAAATCTTTTCTTTGGGTGTACTACGTATTCCACATGACAAACGGTTCAAAAGTAATTACAACCTAATAAAATTTTCGTATTTCTTTGAAACTAGTCAGTGAAATTTTGTGATAAAAGTGGCTTCACGCTATGTTGTCAGTGCATGGTTGTTCCTTAAATGAATTTACGCAATTCGTGATTGTAACTGAATCAAAATGAAACAAAAATTCACATTAACACATACATTTCTGCGACCGTTTGGTACAGATCATGTAGTTTCCAAAAATTTCTTTCTAGTGCAGACTTCAATGCATCATAGAAATTAGCCTTTAATTCAGCATCTCCATCTTCGTAGCAAATCAATGAATGTTGCCGCAGCTCGATAATATTGCCATTGGGCATTTTTTTTGCGGTTCCATCACAAAATTTTGTCCGACACCGCAAATAACTGTACAAATTTGAAAAAAAAAAAAATTAAACGATCATTTCGGTTTTGTTTTGTTGAACAGACAAGAATCCAAAAACGGTTTTTATAACGGAATCCTGCATGCCTCAAAATAAATTTAACCCTTTGAGCGGCAAGAAAATTTCACGCTGAGTGCCCCAAACTTGATAGATTCTTGAATAAACCCAGATAACAATGTCCATATTACGATATTATACAAGAAGCAATTATCGATTTATTTCAAAGTCTACAGTAGAAAATATGCCTTCTGTCAAATGTGAATATTATATGTAATATTCCATGTAAAAATAATTGTATGCAAGAAATTATACACTTTTTACAAACATTGAGAACCTTAAAAAATTCATAATTTCTTTTGTGTAATTATGATAAATAAGTAATACTCAAATATAAAATCTATAAAATCTATATATAAAATATAAAATCCAAATACGTGGCCGAAGAAATGGTTATTTGATTCAAACTTCAAATGGTAAAGAAAGGACTATTTCTTTATACAATAAGTGTTGCAAAAGTATATAAGATTCGTTTATAATAATGTTATAACGAATATTGGTAATGTATATTATTCGATATATGGGCATATCTCTAGAACTTTTGATTTTGGTGATGGAGCACAGTTCCGTACGTGTATGGTAACAAATGCTATACTTGAAACGCATTTTTCACAAGAAAATATACTATTTTAAGGGTAACTATAATGTTTCAGCCGATTCAAACCATTACCCGTCCGTTGTAACTCCAAAACCACGTAAAACGGCAGTAAGTCAATGTGATGATTTACAATTTTCTTTTTTGTTTAACGCTGTATTTACTTTACCGAATTGATTTGGGAGCTGAATTTTTTTTTCAATAATCTTAGATACTTAAATATTACAACAATATAGTGTAGGTAGGTGTGCCACTCATGGGAAAGGTAGAAAAAATTGTCAAAATAGTAACAGTGAATTATTGAAATTTATATAAAATTTACTTTTTTCCCACGTAACTTTTTTACCGTTCCGTTTTGGAAAACTGTTGAAAAGTACTATATCCCTTCTAAAAATAATCGATTGAACACGATTCAGAACGATTCCGAACGGTCAGAAGTTGAATCGTTTTGAATTGTGTGCAATCGGGGCAAGCTTTCGTTAATCGTGCTGAATCGTAGCAAGCGTGTTTTAGGTTAAAATCAGCATATTTTATTGTTCCCAATCGGGTGTAGGTACGCACTGCTATTTTCAATCGACTTTGTAATTGCGTTACTGCAGTTGCATGTGCATCATATGTTATAATGCAATAAGTGATCTTGACTCATTATTGCTACAGTAGATCTTTGAAGTGACTTCGATTCATTACATTGCGTTCGATCTTGTTCCTCGTTGTCTGTATTAAGCTATATGTTTTGCTATATGTTTATAAATTAAGTTAATATATTTGGAGGTTAAAAAATATTCTTTCATATTTTGAACATTGAAAATTGTGGGAAAAAAAGCTCATGGGAGCACTTCCGTCGAGCAAGAATTATTGGAAAACGTGTTTTCACTTTTTGGAAAATACATACTGTCAGAAATGTGTGTTGCATGAAAGAAGTAATAATCCGGTTGCAAATCATTCCCGCGATATCGAAGTGCGGCCAAACTTAACCTCTACATCCAAGAACCCGATTGGGAACGATTGGGGGCGCAAGAAGACTCAATCGTACCCAATCGTGTCAACACGATTAAGAAACACGATCGAAAACGATTGAGTTTTTCATTCTATCGTTCTGAATCGTCCTTAATCGATTATTTTTAGAAGGGATTCTACTTAATGTACTCTATAAAATGGCACCAGAATGGAATGTGTGCCTCTAATAGAAACCGAGTTATGAGTATTAGAAATTTAGTATCTGAAAAAAAAACTCGAGAGAAAAAATCACTTTTTCAGCTGGCACACTTATTTATCAACAAGTAGACGGTTTTTTATACTAGAAAACTGTTATTCTACACTTGTATAATATTTCGGTAAATTGGTAAGTGCGTAAGTGAAGTCTAAACTACTTTTAAAGGCGAAAGTTTTGAAAAGTCAAAATTTGAATCGACACACACAATGTGAACAAACGCTATTTCTGCTCTACGACCGTCGCGCTTTGTTTGAATACACTTTTATTAGACGTAAGATGAATAAGAAATGAAAAAATGAGGAAAATAAAAAAAAATTCATGAAAAATAAATAATTTTTATAGTTACTAAATTATTGTTTTTTCTAGTTATTTTCATAATTAGAATTAAAAAAATGAAAAAATTGCCTTAATATTATTAAATTTTTGCTTTTTAAATCAATTTTGTAAATTTTTTTTTTTTTTTTCCATTTTTCCCTTTCATACGTTACCGAGCTTGGAAACTGAGTTTCTATATTTTTTACTTACATTCTAAGACTTAAACAATAAGATAAGACCGTTTGAAAGGGTGTGACACTACTTTTTTTTTTTTTTTTTCTGAAATGTTGAAAATGAAAAGTTCTAGAGATATGCCCATATAACTAATTGTTGGAAATAAAATATGGAAAATGTTTTCTGGGAAAAAGATTACGTCAACCGTCAACACACGTGAAAATAAATGATAATACCTGATATCAATCTAAATTATTATTAATTATCGAGTTATTATCTAAAGGTAATAACTCGATATATTAATGTAATTATTCAGTGTAGAATGATGTAATAAAATATATTCGTGAAAAATAAATGAAAATTTAGAATAATGGTTCGTCATACATAATGCCTGTATCCGATCTTCTGCTCGTTTGGAAAATTCTCCCGTTTTTTATTCGATCCTGTTGTGGAATATGATGTCTACGGTTGCGCTCAGGAGGCATTTTGAAATACACCTGCTACAATACGAAATACAGCTCTCTCACACGTCTTTTTACGCTGAATTATGCAAGATACGTAGATAAAACTGAATTCAAAGATATTAACCCTTCGTTGTCACACTTCTCAGGAATCCCGCCATTGTCACACTGGGTCAGATAGACCCAGACGGATTTCAAAAAACTCTTGCATCCAAACTATCAGTCCGATTTCAATCAACAAAATATTTCCACATACTTTGAACTCTCTAGAATAAGAATCCATCGTTGTTTTTTGAAAAATAAAATTTCGACATGGTAGAAAAAAATCCGAAAGCCATCAATTTGCAAAAAAGACCCTTTTGAACGTAAAAAATTATAACTCTTTCAATTTTCAATATTTTTTCATAAAATTTATGGACGACGCTCTCGAAACAGGGTACTTTGTGGAAAAAAATAGCTCGGTGGTGTACGTTTCAAAAAGTATATTTATTCCGACCCATAGATAAGGTCGATTTTGAAGTGTAAAAACATGGCTATTTCTAGTCAAATACTGATAGTATAATAGTATTATGGTTTATTAATATAAAATAAAACGATGAAAGGTCAACAGAAAAGGTATTCAATCTGCTACAGTGCAGTCGACGTACATAAAAGCTCGATGTTGGCTGCACATTGGACGCTGATAGGAGGAGCATTGCTCCTTCGACTTCCGATCCTGCTGTGGGGTGCACAGTCTGTACCGGACCTCTTTCTCCAAGTATTGTCTTTCTTTTGGTGGTGTGGAACCCTCGTACTTGAGAATTGCTAATATTCCCTGTCTCATGTAGTAATGTCGCGTTGGAGAGTTGGCACTTGCGACCAAGTCCGCAAGTAGGGCGCAACGAGGGGGAAAGACAGTTCATAAATGCACTGCTTTTTGCTTTTTGTTTCTTTTTTCTCCAATATTTGACAAAAAAATAAAATAACGATTGCCACAATTATACTTACGGCTTGTACGGAATATTAAAAAAAAAAAATTATTTTGTCTCAATTTTTCACAAAAGTCGACGCCATTGTCACACTTGGGTCACAATGACCCACACCTCGCGCACGATTTTCTTTAAACAGCTGTCACACTAACACTGACCCTTCTACTGAAGGGCTCTCTGTGTCTCCCGACTAGGGATAGTCCAAACTAACAGTAAATAGTAACTAGGGGCCCATTTGTACCCTTACAGTTATAGATATTTAGCTACAAAGTTAGACCATGGGTCCGGTGGACCCAGTGTGACAACGAAGGGTTAAAGAGTCACAAACTAAAATCTCTGAAGCTATCACAAATTCACACAAGACAATGAAAAATTAACAGAACAAATCAAGCTCTACAAACCATAGCTACTGCTACAAACCAATCCGAATAAAACGAAAATCGACAAGTGTCACATTGAGCCGAGTAGGCACCGATAGCTAAAAAAATGAAAAAAAAAAAAATAAGAAGAAGAACTATTAGCTAGTGGTCGAAGTCCTCGGCCATACCAAGAGCTGATCGCGCTCGTTTTTAACCTGTGTTCGCTTGGTAGTAGTATCTAATCAAAATCCAAACGAACACCGTTCTACGTTCCTTTCGTATAACGCTGCGAAAATGATGCGAGATAGAAGGAAATTGTACGTGGATAATTTTCTAGAGAATAAAATTTCATACATACAGGGCGACCCAGGTTGGACGCACCAAATTAGGTGAGTGTACTCCTCCCGAAAATCTAAGACTTAAAGTTCCTTTACCAAAACTTCCAGGCTATAATAGTTTAGGAGCTACAGAAGATCTTAGTCTACCAATCAGAGGGCTTATAAGTGACTAAGACAGGGCCGGTTCAAGAGTGTAAGTCGAGCAGTGCCCGCGTCAGATCAATTTTTATCGTCCGACGTTTCAGTCGTCCAGGTCGTCCAGGTCGTTGTCCAGGTCGTTCGCTAAGTAGTTCTCGTTGTCCAGGTCCTCGGCTTCGTAGTTCTCGCTGTCCAGGTCCTCGGCTTCGTAGTCCAGGTCCTTTACTTCGTATTTCTCGTTGTCCAAGTCCTCGGCTTCGTAGTTCTCGTTGTCCAGGTCGTTCGCTAAGTATTTCTCGTAGTCCAGGTCGTTCGCTAAGTATTCCTCGGCATTCAGGTTCTCGGCTTCGTAGTGCAGGTCCTTTACTTCGTATTTCTCGTGGTCCAAGTCCTCGGCTTCGTAGTTCTCCTTGTCCAGGTCGTTCGCTAAGTATTTCTCGTAGTCCAGGTCGTTCGCTAAGTATTCCTCGTCATCCAGGTCCTCGGCTTCGTAGTCCAGGTCCTTGACTTCGTATTTCTCGTTGTCCAAGTCCTCGGCCTTGTAGTTCTCGTTGTCCAGGTCGTTCGCTAAGTATTCCTCGTAGTCCAGATCGTTCGATAAGTATTTCTTACCGAACAACGAGAATTACGAAGCCGAGGACCTCCTGGACTGCGAGAAATACGATGTAAAGGACCTGGACTACGAAGCCGAGGACCTGGATGACGAGGGATACTTAGCGAACGACCTGGACAACGACCTGGACGACCTGGACGACTGAAACGTCGGACGATAAAAATTGATCTGACGCGGGCACTGCTCGACTTACACTCTTGAACCGGCCCTGTCTTAGTCACTTATAAGCCCTCTGATTGGTAGACTAAGATCTTCTGTAGCTCCTAAACTATTATAGCCTGGAAGTTTTGGTAAAGGAACTTTAAGTCTTAGATTTTCGGGAGGAGTACACTCACCTAATTTGGTGCGTCCAACCTGGGTCGCCCTGTATAGAAGTCCGTGACGACATTCAGGGAGAACGTCTATTGTCTAACGTCCGAATACTCGGAGCAGCGTTCAGGTTGGCCGAGAATCCAGCGCCGGCAATAGTAGAATTGGAAATGACTTTTTTTATAAAGTTAAAAAAGAGTTTGTTAACAAACAAATCGTCAATGTTCAATAAATTTTCGGATTGTATGAACGAAATACAGTCCGATCTCTCAATAAACCCTCTCCCAATAAACCCGCTTCCCCAGTTTCTCGCTCGCAGCGTTCCCCCACTCCGCCTATTAAGACATAGCGTAGCGAGGAAAGAGAGAGACGGAAAACCATTGGTGCGACTATCGAAAAAGGCAAAGTGGGGGTACCTCATTTCGTGGAAAAACTCTTCCCCTTGGCGGCTCAGGAGGGCTTATAGAGAGATCGGACTGTAATAATCAATAAATTTGAAAAATTCTAAAATTCTACGAGCTATTTATTATTACTACGTTTATTTATACGTTTATTATTTATTTATGAAATAAATATAAGAAGATTTGTTTAGACTTTCTCGAATTGCTTAAATGATCATCACAAAAATGAAAAAGAAGTCGATGTATGTAAAAGAGACTGTCGTATGATTCAATCGATCAATAAGGGTGTACTAGGCCATGCTACTATTGTAGACAAACTGTGTGAATTAATTAATATAAAATATGAGAAATATATCCTACCTTGATTTTTCACCTGGAACAGTATCACAAATCACAATTATTCACGCGAATCGTCGCACACGTTTGTAAACGAGCTACATGCGCTACATGTGCTTACTGTATGTATTCGAAACGGCGACAAAACGTTCGCAATAACGCAAATCTGCCAGGTATCCGTACTTACCGTGGGGATGATCGATAATCATCGATGTTATAAAAACATCGATGCTGAGCGTGAAAACATTGATGGAGTTAGGTAAACGCATGATTTTTTTTTTCTTTTTCACTCCAATATAGTTTATGAGTAATTTCAGCGGAAATTCGGAATCATACAGTTGATCAGGTGTTCATTTCAAAGATCTTGAATCTCATTTTCATCCTATTTATTACGAGTTCATCAATAGAACAATTTTTCATTTTTTATGAACATTTATATTGTTTAGCCGTGTTTTTCAAGCGAGGACGACCGTTTAAAATTTAAAAAAAATGCGAGCGTATTCCCTGATTTTTTCTATAAAAGACTGGTGAATTTAGAATGAGAACTCGGATCGAAATTATCTTCAATAGTGATTGATTCGTGCGTGACGTCGTGCACGGGTTACATATGGGGTATGGACGAGGTAAAAGGGAACTGCAGATATGAATGATTAGAAGAGAGCGTGATTTTGATATTTTTTTTCCCGTTTTTGCTGAATTTTGAACACCTGTAATTTTTAAACTTATTGGAGTAAAAAAAGAAAGCCAACCAGTTTTATGAATTTGTCGAACCCATAGAATCTGTAAAAACAAGTTGCATAACAATCAAACGTATTGAGGTAAATTTTCAACCGAATCCGTCCCGCTTGACATGCAATGGCTGTTTACAACTCCGGCACCGGGCTTCAGCGGTGCTGCCATCTCAACGCGTCGACTGAACCACGCTGCATATAGTGAAGTTTGAGTTTCGGAGTTTTGGCCTTTTGGATCTTCAGCTTTCGGAATTTTTAACCTTCAGCGATTCTCGTTTCGAAGTTTGTTCGATCGACTATGTAGACTTTCGAGGAAATACCCTCTCTCAAAATTGGGGGTCGGTAATATTAAAATTCGGAACTTCGACCGTTCGAAGCCTTCACAATTCGGAATTTCAATCCCACCCCCCTGGCCCATCCGGAATGCAAGTTGATCGATCATCGCTACCAAAAAAGATAAGTAGCCCTGTGAAACTTAGTACATCTACTAGTAAAAGAAAAATCGAAACTTTTATCTCATCACAGTCATCAGAGCCAGGCGATGCTTGTGAAAATTATTTACTTGTGCATTTCAGTATCTGGCAGGAGCTTTTCAAAAATTTATCATGTGTCGAATGTGGTACGAAGAGCCTCGCCGTGCAGTTGAGAGAGCAGAAGGGATTTGCAGCACGGATCTGCGTAAAATGTGAGAACTGCGGCTACCTCTGTGCGCAATCTTATACCAGTCCACGAACGACTGACAACACCAAACAGCCACCGTTCGATATAAACAGAAAAATGGTGGAAGCATTTTCAGAATCCGGAGGGGGACATGCTCAAATGCAAAAGTTTGGAGCAACATTGGGCATGAGTGTGATGGCGTCCGGAACATACTATGCACATTTGAAGAAATTAGCAGGCGCAGGTGACTCGCTAAAGAAAAAGGTGCTTGCCAAGGCTCGTGACGCTGTTCGACAGGCTCATATGACAGTGAATCCTGATCTTAAAGATACAGACGTAATAGATATAGCGGTCTCTTATGATGGTACATGGCACAAGCGTGGCCACACTTCCTTATATGGAATTGGGGCAGTTGTAGATATTCTTACCGGCTTGGTAATTGATTTTGAAGTTTTGTCAAAATTCTGTCATATGTGCAGTCTAACAGCAACGAGCCTTGAAGCTAATTCACCCGAATATGCCATATGGGAGGAGGGACACAAGAGTAGCGGAGACTGTGGCATAAATTACGAAGGCTCGTCTGGTGCTATGGAAATAGCAGCGGCTGAACGTATGTGGAGAAGATCTATTGCAGAATCGAAACTGAGATACACGACGATGTTATCTGATGGTGATGCGAAGACGCACGTTCATCTACAGAAGGCTACTGTTTATGGTGCGGATGTTACGATTGCCAAAGAAGAATGTGTAAACCACGTGGCCAAACGTATGGGTACTGGACTCCGAAACTTGATCAAAACCTCAAACGCTCAAGGCATAAAACTTGGTGGTCGTGGAAAAGGTTCCCTAAAAGAAACTACGATCGTTGCGCTAACGAACTTCTATAGGACGGCTATTACGAGAAATATACCGAGTGTCCCTGAAATGAGAAAAGCCATCTTCGCTACTCTAAAACATTGCCAGTCAACGGATGAAGAACCCCAGCACGAGAACTGCCCACCTGGTCCTGGATCTTGGTGCTTCTACAACAAAAAGTTGGCAGAAGGCGCACCTCTTGATGGTCACGAGAATATGCCAGTCCAATTGACTCCCCACATAGTGGAAAAACTGATGTCTCTTTATGAGAGATTGGCCAGCGAGGAGCTGCTGACTAGATGCGCACGTGGGAAAACTCAGAACGCCAACGAAAGCCTTCACGCAAGTATCTGGCGTAAGTGCCCAAAAGATATCTTCGTTTCCAAAGCGAGAGTTGATTCTGCAGCAGTGAACGCTGTCGCAGAATTCAACATGGGCTGTGCAATGAGTTACCGCTCTAAAGCGAGAACCAGAGATGAACGAGTGATGAAAATCAGCACTAAGATTTTGAGGGAACGGGACAGTCAATGAAAACGAAAGAGCGAGTGGCAAAGTGCAGCACGAAGCAAAAAGCTTCGCCGCACAATCAGATCAACGAAGGCGCAACTCGAGGCATTGAAGATAAAGAAGGAGGGGACAGCTTATGGAGCGGGACGGTTCTAGACCAAGCAGCATGGAGTCAACATTCGATAAAAAGCCTGCTGGTCAGACTGCCGGAAATTCAGTGAGTACTTCTATAGCTATCTCAACAAGGGTCAAATCAATATTCCAAATTTCATACTATTTCCTCAACTATTTCTTTTTTTTTTCGATACCATTCATCGAAGAAAGTAAAGCGAGCTTATAATTTGATATTCATTCGACCCACACTACTGCTTTATAGAGTACTCATTCTTTTTTGAAATATTATTTTATGTAACGGGGAGTATGGACATGCGAAGCGAAGAGGATCTGCAGTCAGAGATGCCGGAAAAGAAGAAACAGAAGATCTGAGACGCCCTTGATCAGAAAGTTTGATGACATCACCTTTCGGATTATCTTAGACCATACATTCTGAAATTTTATTTAATTTGTACCAATTTTCATTAAAATGCGATTTACTCAAAACTATCTTTTCAGCTACGCTAAATTCTTCTTGCGTCTGAGTTTTGCTCCGATCAACTTCTCCTTCGCAGTGAAGATTCACATATACCTTACGCACAAAATGAGGGATCGGTTTCATTCTATTGTAAAAGAAACTTGTTTTTCAGATTTAAATAACATGCAAAATGCCAAAAATTTGAAATAAAAAATAATAAATTCTCTCAAAATGAAACGAGTGATCCTGTGAGTACACTTTCACATGATCTATAAATAATTTCGATCGTATGAAAAATGTAAAAGTTTTCAGTTTCACTAGGGTCTTCCCTTAAGAAATTTGACTTGACACCTGTTTTCACTGTTAACAGTAACCTAAGATCTGTAGTTACTAAAGGCAAAGACCGAATTGATGAACATGATAAATGCAATGTAGTTTATAAGATCCAATGTAATGATTGTTCAGCGTCGTATGTGGGTGAAACAAAACGAGAACTTAAGACCAGATTAAAAGAGCATAAAGACAATTTGAAGAAAAACCCAGAAGTACATTCTGTCGTTTCCACACACCAACTAGAATTTAACCACACTTTTGATTGGAGTAATGCAGTTGTGCTTGATAGGGAATCAGTCTGGTCTAAACGCATTACCTCAGAGATGCTGCGCATTAATTTACAACCGAATGGTCTTAATAAGAAAGAAGATACTAAGAAACTGCACTTGCCTTACTGGAATATGTTGCATAGGTTGCGTTCTAAAAGTTGTTCCTAGGTGTATTTAGCCTCTAGCACATTTGTTGACGTGAAAAAACGTTGTCTCAGACTCTACCTCAACATAAACATCCATTGACGTCAATCGTAGGCATTGACGTCATCCTCATAGTGTCAACATTAGACAAGCCTAAAACATAACGTATATAAAGAGAGTCGTCACACCCCCTCGCTTTATTAAACGTCTTCACCAGCACATGATGGCACTTGGCTCATCGTGTATCGTGATAATGGTGGTCTTTGACACCATGTTTTTTTCACTTATCACAAATTTTAATAAGGTAATTTAAGTTCCTTCTTATCATACTAAGAACTGATCTTGTGTTTACTTTGTATTCTGAATTGACTACCATTGTATTTGTTTTGACTGCATTTCATATTAACTTCTCTGACCATGTAAATATTATCTGTTTGTATACGTGTCAAACTATTGACCTAATTTTAATATTTCATGCAATTAGTATCCTGACTTGTTAATTTAATTCATAGTCTAATATGTTTTGTCAACCATGGACCTTTTTGTAATTTTTTGTAATTTTATAAATTTTTTCCAATAAATAGCCTCTGATGAGGGCAGCACATCACTGCCGAAACGTCAGGCCAAAGAAAAATTTAAATTCACTGACTCGACTCGATTGATTGAGCCCCTCCTCAAATATTAAATGGATAGATGTGAATATAATAAGAAACAGAAAAGTCAAAACTCGTCGAGAAATTGAAGCCCTCGATGCGGATTCTACTGATATCTTCTGTGATTCAGTAGTTGATACGCATTATCCAGCTCGACCAGAGAAATTGGAATTAACTAACCTGTACGACTTCGTAAAATGGTACGAAGTTACCAAAGCTGAACCTAAAGCAAAAGATATTGAATATCACAAGATCGGAAAATCATTGTACCTGAAAAGAAGGAAACGTGGTTGTTTAATTAATCATTATAAAAATAATGTGAATAATCAGCCTGAACGATATTACTTTGCGCTACTGTTACTCTTCAAACCTTGGAGAGATACAAATGAGCTGCAGAATGGATGTGATACGTACGCAGAAGCATTCCAATCAGTCCAAACGGAGCTTGAAGATGCGTTAGAGTATCACGAACGTATTGCGGAAATACAGAAAGGTTTTGAGCATATCAAAGAGGTAATCGAAAAACGTATGACAGAAGGAGGTCAACCCCAACAAAGCGACACTTCGGATGCGGTACCATTAGGTTGGGGGCCAATCGAAGCAGAAGGTGCGATGAAAGAATTTCAGGCACGCGTCCAAAAGGTCGACACGGTGAAGAGTTCGCAAATAATTGCGGATTTGAATTCTGATCAAAAACGGGTATTTGATACAACCACGGTTGCCGTGAGTTCAAACGATAGAATTCTACGACATTACGTCAGTGTAGAGGGTGGAACTGGTAAGAGTCATCTTATCGAAGTGCTCGTATGGTGGATCAAGCAACATGCTGGTAAAGATACCGCCGTAACAGCACCGACTGGAATAGCAGCATTCAATGTCAACGGTTTGACGATTCATAGGTTGTTTCAACTGCCTGTCGAGCACGGGGGCACTCCTAAATACAAGCAACTCTCTGATGCAGCTTTGAAAGTCATTCGAGAACAGCTTAGAAATGTCGCGCTTATTATCATTGACGAGGTCTCAATGATTTCTAATGTAACACTCATGTACATTAGACTGTGTCAAAAAAAACCGACATCTTCTTTTTGTTCGGGCCCTTTCGAAAATAGTTAGTGCTTAATATAAAGAAAATTGTCCCCAAAGCTTAGCTATGTAGCTCGAACACAGAATTAGCGCATTTGAAAATAAGATTTCCCATGTATTTCAAATGGCAAAATTTGTTTATGTTAGTTTTATTTTTATAATTCTCTTTATTAAACTGATAAGAATAAAGTGAATATACGGTTTTGAAGGGAAAAAAATTTCTGAGCAAATGCATGAAAAAAATTTTTTTAATTAATTTGTCGAAAAGTAAGTAGTAATCAAATATACATATGACTTTTAAACCACTGTAACTCGTTAACGGTTCAATCGAGCAACTTGGGCCAAAGGACTATTTTTGTAGATCATAAAATTCTCTACAAAACCGTATATCCACTTTATTCTTATCAGTTGAATAAAGAGAGTTATAAAAATAAAACTAGGATAAACAAATTTTGCCATTTGAAATACATGGGAAATCTTATTTTCAAATGCGCTAATTCTGTGTTCAAGCTACATAGCTGAGCTTTGGGGACAAATTTCTTTATATTAAGCACTAACTATTTTCGAAAGGGCCCGAACAAAAAGAAGATGTCGTTTTTTTTTGACACAGTCTAATGTACATACATCTCCGATTGAATGAAATATTTGATATCACCGATTGCGATGACGGTTGGTTCGGTAAAAAACATATTCTCCTGTTCGGCGACTTGTTGCAACTTCCACCCGTTCGAGAAGAACCTGCGTTCACTCAACTGTCAAGCGCAGTTTTGAATAAACTTCTGGGGTGCGATTCTGTAACTTTAACGCAAAATTAGCGATAAGTTAACGATTGCGTTAACTATTTCCCCTATTTTTCGCGATGCAACTGTCCGAGAATCAACAGCTGAATATACCTAAGGAAATCCGGCTCTGTGACGAGGTTCTCGCGATCGAGCGCTATCTTAAGGTAGTACTGTCGGTACATAGCTATAGTCACAGCCTGGTCGGTAATTCTCGTGCCCTACGATGTTCGCCCCGTAGTTGACGTTGTCCAGGTGGTCAAACTTGTGACTGATGTTGCCCAGGTCGTCCGCTTTGTAGTTTTCACTCTTTATTGTCTTCGAGTTGTTGATCTCCGAGCTCCAGGACTTTTGCCCCGTAGTTGACGTTGTCCAGGTGGTCAAACTGATGACTTACGTTGCCCAGGTCGTCCGCTTCGTAGTTTTCACTATCGTTATTATCGGGTTATTGATTTTCGTCCTCCAGGACTTTCGCTACGTAGTTTACGTTGTCCAGGTGTTCAAACTGATGACTTACGTTACTCAGGTCATCCGCTTCGCAGTTTTCACTCTTTTTGTCATCGGGTTGTTGATTTCCGTTGTCCAAGCCGTTTGCCACGTAGCTTACGTTGTCCAGGTGGTCAAACTGGTGACTGACGTTGCCCAGGTCGTCCGCTTCGTAGTTTTTTTTTTTTTTGGTTTTACATAAATTAATTTTAAACTGAGAGAAAAATGTGAGCAGGGTCAAAAGCTGGTCGAGTTGACATGGACTGACCCTTATACCGATAATGTTTTAGTTCGTTATTATTTGAGTAAGATTGTACTTGTTTAATGTTGATCGAAGCAAAAAGAGCCACCTAAGAACCGCATCTACGGGGCCGAATGGGATACTATTTTTTTTTTTTTTTTTTTTGAATGAAGAAGCAGTTTTTCAACATTTGAAGGCATTTATTTAGTCAATTAAAATAAGGAACATATTATAGAGTCTCGTTAACGGCAGGCACTGAAAATACGTTTAGATAGCACGAGATCGGTATAGTTAGCGAGGTCTATGAAAGTCTCGTTACGGTAGGTGATAAGAATTTGTTAAGAAGCGCTCGATCGCGAGAACCTCATCATAGAGCCGGATTTCTTTAGGTATTACAAGGTAAACTACGGGGCAAAAGTCCTGGAGCACGGAGATCAACAACTCGAAGACAATAAAGAGTGAGAACTACGAAGCGAAGGACCTGGGCAACATCAGTCACAAGTTTGACCACCTGGACAACGTCAACTACGGGGCAAAAGTCCTGGAGCACGGAGATCAACAACTCGAAGACAATAAAGAGTGAGAACTACGAAGCGAAGGACCTGGGCAACATCAGTCACAAGTTTGACCACCTGGACAACGTCAACTACGGGGTGAGAGTCCTGGATTACGGAAATCACTAGCCTGACGACCTGGATAACGAACGCTACGGAGCAAAAGACCTGGACAGCGTAAGCTACGTACCGAAAGTCCTGGAGGACGGAAATCAACAACCCGATGCTAACGATAGTGAAAACTACGAAGCGGACGACCTGGGCAACGTAAGTCATCAGTTTGACCACCTGGACAACGTCAACTACGAAGAAAAAGTCCTGGAGCACGGAGATCAACAACTCGAAGACAATAAAGAGTGAGAACTACGAAGCGGACGACCTGGGCAACATCAGTCACAAGTTTGACCACCTGGACAACGTCAACTACGGGGCGAACATCGTAGAGCACGAGAATTACCGACCAGGCTGTGACTATAGCTATGTACCGACAGTACTACCTTAAGATAGCGCTCGATCGCGAGAACCTCGTCACAGAGCCGGATTTCCTTAGGTATTCAGTTGTTGATTCTCGGACAGTTGCATCGCGAAAAATAGGGGAAATAGTTAACGCAATCGTTAACTTATCGCTAATTTTGCGTTAAAGTTACAGAATCGCACCCCTGGGCGCAATGGGAAGTGTTAATCTGTGGAGTAAGTTATTCAGTTACGATGAATTAACGATTAACATGCGGCAAAAAAACGATGAGTCCTATCGCGAGATACTATCAAGAATACGCCTAGGAATTGTTATCGATTCAGACACAGAGATCCTAGCATCAAGGACAATCCGTTTCACAAACTTCACAACTTCAACCTTCAGTGAAAGGGTACGTGAACTATGTGCATACATAAATAACTTACCAAACGACGCAGTTTGTCTGCTTCCGACGTGTCGGATGTGTGATGTTCTGAATGAAGCTATGTTGGCCGAGATACGAAGCGAAGAAATAGAACTGATAGCCCACGATACAGTCGACTGCCCCACATATGTCAAAAAAAAAAGTGCATAAAATTTTGGATATGGCAGATGAGGATTGTTCTCGAACTGCGGGCCTTGCCAAATTGATTACCATAAAAATTGGTGCGAAAGTAATGATCAGACGAAATATTGATGTTACTTCAGGTCTTGTGAATGGTACGGTTGGTAAAATCACGTCGGTATCACGAGCTATTGATACGAATGATGTTGAAGCGATACGAGTTGTCTTAGGGACAGGTGTCGAACACGTTATAGAGCGCGTAGACGTAAAATTTGAGGCAATGGAAGGGGCTTTCGTTATTCGAAGACAGTTTTCAATTTGCCTCAGTTATGGAATTACAATCCATAAAAGCCAAGGTCTCAGTTTGAAGAATGCCGTGATCGATGCGGGTAATTCTATATTTTTTAGTGGACAAGTGTACGTTGCCCTCTCGCGGGTAACTTCCTTAGAAGGAGTCCACTTGATTAATTACGATCCGCATGCAGTATTAGCAGATAATTCCGCTATTTTGGAGTATAACAGGTTGAGAAAGCAATATCGACCGGACCTTATGGCGATGACCGTTTCAAAAAAACGGGCGAGAAAAGTTAACGACCGCAAATGGTCTTTACCGATAAATTTATCTACATGTCAGGAACCAATCGAGGAAAAACCATCCAGCGACACGTGGCGAGTGAAAGGTTTTCAGAATACAGATGATGTTTCTTGTTATGCTAACGCTACGATACAGTGTGTATTTCACAGTAGACCTATTAGAAACTGTTGGCTAAATCAACAAAATGATGACGTCATGAAAATCTTGATCGAAAATTATGTCAATTTACAATCACCAGGTGATGTTTTTCATGCGAGGAGACTTGCCGGTGAAGAGTTCACTTTGAACGTTCAGCAGGATGCGCCTGAATTTTTAACCAGTCTAATTTGGAAATACGACGACTTGAGAAATATCGTAAAACATGAGCTAACCTCTACAAGGCGTTGCAAGGATTGTGGTTTCACGAGCAAGACAATCGAAGCTGGTTACATTCTGTTACTTGCTTTGGCCCCAAGCAAGAAAAAGACTCACAGTCTAACAGAGATTATCAATTACAATTTTTTGCGTTGGAAGAACGTCGAAGATTCGTCCTGACAAAATTGTGAGTCAAAAAATATACTCATCAAAACCGACGTATCATCCGCAAGCAGCTGTCTGATTTTACAGCTCTCATTGATTTCCGTACAGGATGGGAATATTACGAAGATAACGGATTACGGTATCAAAGCAGTTCCTACGGATCAATCCGTCTTTTGCGCGAAAAAATATAAAGTCAATAGCGCTGTATTCCATCATGGTCAGGATATTGAAGAAGGACATTATACTTGTATGCTTCGAGACGGAACTTCTGCTTGGCAACATGTCGATGATTATGAAATTAGGAAGCAGAAATGGATAAAAAATGCAAAGGATGCATACATGTTCTTTTTGCAGAGGAGCTAACTGCGCTAACAAATATGACGGAACAATTGTTATATGAGTCAATCCACGTCAAGCGGGACACCTTTTTAACCTCATGTTCTTGAAAATCGTCGTAATTTTTTTTACATATTCTCTAGGTAAAATGAATAAATAAAACATTTTTTTTTTTTTTTTCTACTCGACGGGTTTAGAAGCTACAAGGGGTTGATTTTTCGAAAAAATCACCAAAAATCGGAATCGCGCTCTCCTTTAAACGTTGATATCTCCGGTTCCCTTTGTCGTACAGACATCATCAAAAACTTATTTTGAAGCTCTTGAATTGCACTTTTATGTTATGAATTTTAAATTCATGTAATGAACAATCTTCTATTTGTTATTAACAATTATATTTTTAAAACGTGATTTTCAAAATGAATACCCCCTTCGAATATTCTGAAAAAAATACGAGCGTGTTCCTTGATTCATTCTCTACGAAATCTGTAAGTTTCAAAATGGAACTCCGATGGAAACTGTATTTAAAAAGCGATTGATCCGTCCGGGATGTCGCGCGCGACTGTCTACGCGGGTGCGCCAGGATCAATCGCTTTTTGAATATAGTTTCCATCGGAGTTTTATTTTGAAACTTACAAATTTTGTAGAGAATGAATCAAGGAACACGCTCGTATTTTTTTCAGAATATTCGAAGGGGGCATTCATCTCGAAAATCGCGTTTAAAAAATACAATTGTTAATAACAAACAGAAGATTGTTTATTACATGAATTTAAAATTCATAACATGAAAGTGTAATTCAAGAGCTTCAAAATGAGTTTTTAGTGATGTCTGTACGACAAAGGGAATCGGAGATAATAACGTTTAAAGGAGACTGCGATTCCGATTTTTGATGGTTTTTCAAAAATCCAGTCGCGCGCGACGTCCCGGACGGATCAATCGCTTGTTAAATATAGTTTCCATCGGAGTTTCATTGTGAAACTTACAGATTTCGTAGAGAATGAATCAAGGAACACGCTCGTATTTTTTCCAGAATATTCGCAGGGGGCATTCATCTCGAAAATCACGTTTTCAAAATATAATTGTTAATAACAAATAGAAGATTGTTCATTACATGAATTTGAAATTCATAACATGAAAGTGCAATTCAAGAGCTTCAGAATAAGTTTTTGATAATGTCTGTACGACAAAGGGAACCGGAGATATTAACGTTCAAAGGAGAGCGCGATTCCGATTTTTGGTGATTTTTTCGAAAATTCAACCCCTTGTAGCTTCTAAGCCCTTCGAGTAAAAAAAAAAAAAAAAAAAATGCTTTATGCATTCATTTTACCCACACAATATGTGAAAAAAATTACAAAAGAGTCAGAAACATCGGGGTAAATTTTTGGCCAAATCCGTCCCGCTTGACGTGGACTGACTCATATATAGATGGACATTTTATTAAGCATAAGGGTTTAAGTTTTGAATACATTTCAGGTCGTGGTATATTTGGGTTTTACAATAGCCATGCTATGAAAATACATGATGATTGACCTTTAAAAATAATCTTTCAAAAATGTTGGTCAGAACCTAATTGCTTATTGAAGTCCATATATAATAATATTCGAATTTCGAAAAACTATTATGATGAGTAGGGCCAGGAATTTAGTTTTCTTAAAAGAGAGAGACAAAAGATGGGAGGAGCTAAAACTTTTGATTGGTCGAATTTTGATAGATTTGTATTTGTTTATTTGAATCGAGTGAAGCGAGCAATGAAGCGACCATAAGTTTCATCAATCCAAAACGAATATACTATTCACATAACTATATATACAGTGAATATTTGTATCTGCGGGGGTTGTTTGAGATTCTGAAATATGCACTTAATGATATTTTGAATGAATTTAAACTAAGGATATTATTTGAGAATATTTGAGGTGATATTACTGATATAGCCGTATAATGTAGATAAAAAAAAATCTACGATATAAAAAAAAATTCTCTATAAGGCAGTACTAAAATGTAGTTTCCCTACGTCTAGTCTAGGCAAAGTTACGCATAAGTCTCAAGTGATACTAGATTATTTCGTGGTATTTTTGACATCGTTTGAATCGTTTATAAAATAAGGCAATAGTGTTCTTGCTGGTCATCTTGCTGACCGTCTTGCTGGTCATCTTGCTGATGGTCTTGCTGGTGATCTTGCGGATGGTCTTGCTGGTCATCTTGCTGACCGTCTTGCTGGTCATCTTGCTGACTATTGGTTAGAAAGATGACCAGCAAGACGGTCAGCAAGATGACCAGCAAGACCATCAGCAAGATGACCAGCAAGACCATCAGCAAGATGACCAGCAAGACGGTCAGCAAGATGACCAGCAAGACCATCAGCAAGATGACCAGCAAGACGGTCAGCAAGATGACCAGCAAGACCATCAGCAAGATGACCAGCAAGAGGGTCAGCAAGATGACCAGCAAGACGGTCAGCAAGATGACCGGCAAGACGGTCAGCAAGATGACCAGCAAGACGGTCAGCAAGATGACCAGCAAGACCATAAGCAAGATGACCAGCAAGACCATCAGCAAGATGACCAGCAAGACGGTCAGCAAGATGACCAGCAAGACTACCAGCAAGATGACCAGCAAGATATGGTTAAATAATTTGATCTGCCAGCCTGTCGATGCGATGATATCTTATAGGCTAGAATGTCTTCTCCTGCACCGCAGATGTGTTCCAGGTGAACGAAAATAATGTCTCGTCGTATTAGTGATCGACGTGTCAGCAAATCATTGAAACTCGAAGTGAACGATAACAGGTAAATTCCATTATAATAACTCAATGCAGCATTAAATTTCTATAACCAACGTGTTTAATTACTCTGTTTGCGAGCACCCTCAAGTAGTCAATTTTGCAGTCCACAGGTACAGTACCCGCATGATCACTGGCACCGACCTCCTACTTCCTATCCGACATCTTTCCTGCTCGCTATACCAGAGATCGCCATCAATGTGACAGGAATTCCAAGATTCGCATCGTTATCCCGTAGGATTCATTACCATGGTACTGAGACCCTATGCCACAACACGCTGTATCTATGAGTCGATAACATACTTCAATACTTATTTACTGTAATAAGCTCGTTAAGGTAGAATCGTAGTTGGGACTTAGAACGCCTTCTCTGGCGACTACTCATCTTTCAAAGAATTACATTTTTAACTTTGACAATTCTTAGACTGAGACCTAAAATATTATCAGGGACGACTGCTGGCTTCTTATAATGTAAAATTCAATACTTCAAGCTAAATAAATACAAATGTGTGCATGAAAATCGTATGTTCCAGCAGTTTATTTATTCACTTTCAAAAGTAATGATCGGTATAAGTATTATAAATATTTAATAAATATTTAGATATATTAATATCTAATTAAGAAGGAGAAAAGTTCATAAAATTTGAAAGCACGTGACAACACGCTACTAATAGTGGATAATTAGATTTCATTCATACATTTATGAAACTTCAAAAATTCATCACAGATACAGAATTAGAATACATGCTCAGACTGATCGTCTCTAGGAAAATAAAACCATAAACTACTCGTATTTTACAGAATTACATTAAAAACTTTGACAATTCTTAACTAAGATTCAGAATACTATCACAGGCGACTGGAAAAGTTTTAGTAGTATTGTTGAACGCAGCCTTTAAATTGGAATATTGTATCTGTAATTATCCAAGGTCGTCTTTGGAATATCTATTGGATAACTCTTGGCTCAATTGATCTCAATCTCTGATTCGGTCTATTTGTTTATTTAAATATTCTGCATCCAGTGTTGTGAAACTGATTCAATTTGTACACTGGCATAAAAGAACTTATGAGATTATCCTGTGTTGTTTCGTAGTTGGATATGAAACTAGTCTTCCGTATGAAATTGCGTTACATGAGTGTCGAAATATGTTATCTGTCTTTGTTAAGGGGAGACTTCGGTGAATTTTAGATAAAAATGATTTTGTCATTCTCTAAATGACTAGAAAAATCTAAATCAAAATTCACTACATTATGGATTATGGTATTATGTAAATATTGAAAAAAATGTTAATCCTCTGAGTTAAATGTGCAAGGAACCTTTAGCAGAAAATTTTTTGTGCAGCCCTGCCAAAAACTCCTTGCACATACACTTTCAACTAAGAGGATCGACATTTTTAATCTCCCATTAACAATTTTTACATAATCAAATTTTCATAGTATGATACTGCTCGTCTAGGCAGCGGAGTCTTTGCAACATGGTCTCGTGGCATAGGGTCTCAGTACCATGGTAATGAATTCTATGGGATTACGATGCTAGTCTTGGAATTCCTGTCCTATTGATGGCGATCTCTGGTATAGCGAGCAGGAAGGATGTCAGATAGGAGGTAGGAGGTCAAAGCCAGTGATCACGCGGGTGCTGCACCTGTGGACCGCAAAAATTAACTAACTGAGGGTGCTCACAAACAGAGTATAATTAGTATTGGAAATCAAACACGTTGGTTGTTGAAATCAAATACTGCTTACAACATGGTCCTGTAGCATAGGGTCTCAGTACCATGGTAATGAATTCTATTGGATTACGATGCTAGTCTTGGAATTCCTGTCATATTGATGGCGATCTCTGGTATAGCGAGCAGGAAAGATGTCGGATAGGAAGTAGGAGGTCGGTGCCAGTGATCATGCGGGTACTGTACCTGTGGACTGCAAAATTGACTACTCGAGGGTGCTCACAAACAGAGTATAATTAGTATTGGAAATTAAACGCGTTGGTTGTCGAAATTTAATACTGCTTACGACATGGTCCTGTAGCATAGGGTCTCAGTACCATGGTAATGAATTCTATGGGATTACGATGCTAGTCTTGGAATTCCTGTCCTATTGATGGCGATCTCTGGTATAGCGAGCAGGAAAGATGTCGGATAGGAGGTAGGAGGTCAAAGCCAGTGATCATGCGGGTACTGTACCTGTGGACTGCAAAATTGACTACTCGAGGGTGCTTACAAACAGAGTATAATTAGTATTGGAAATTAAACGCGTTGGTTGTCGAAATTTAATACTGCTCACGACATGGTCCTGTAGCATAGGGTCTCAGTACCATGGTAATGAATTCTATTGGATTACGATGCTAGTCTTGGAATTCCTGTCATATTGATGGCGATCTCTGGTATAGCGAGCAGGAAAGATGTCGGATAGGAAGTAGGAGGTCGGTGCCAGTGATCATGCGGGTACTGTACCTGTGGACTGCAAAATTGACTACTCGAGGGTGCTCACAAACAGAGTATAATTAGTATTGGAAATTAAACGCGTTGGTTGTCGAAATTTAATACTGCTTACGACATGGTCCTGTAGCATAGGGTCTCAGTACCATGGTAATGAATTCTATGGGATTACGATGCTAGTCTTGGAATTCCTGTCCTATTGATGGCGATCTCTGGTATAGCGAGCAGGAAAGATGTCGGATAGGAGGTAGGAGGTCAAAGCCAGTGATCATGCGGGTACTGTACCTGTGGACTGCAAAATTGACTACTCGAGGGTGCTTACAAACAGAGTATAATTAGTATTGGAAATTAAACGCGTTGGTTGTCGAAATTTAATACTGCTCACGACATGGTCCTGTAGCATAGGGTCTCAGTACCATGGTAATGAATTCTATGGGATTACGTTGCTAGTCTTGGAATTCCTGTCCTATTGATGGCGATCTCTGGTATAGCGAGCAGGAAAGATGTCGGATAGGAGGTAGGAGGTCAAAGCCAGTGTTCACGCGGGTGCTGCACCTGTGGACCGCAAAAATGAACTAACTGAGGGTGCTCACAAACAGAGTATAATTAGTATTGGAAATCAAACACGTTGGTTGTTGAAATTAAATACTGGTTACAACATGGTCCTGTAGCATAGGGTCTCAGTACCATGGTAATGAATTCTATTGGATTACGATGCTAGTCTTGGAATTCCTGTCATATTGATGGCGATCTCTGGTATAGCGAGCAGGAAAGATATCGGATAGGAAGTAGGAGGTCGGTGACAGTGATCATGCGGGTACTGTACCTGTGGACTGCAAAATTGACTACTCGAGGGTGCTTACAAACAGAGTATAATTAGTATTGGAAATTAAACGCGTTGGTTGTCGAAATTTAATACTGCTTACGACATGGTCCTGTAGCATAGGGTCTCAGTACCATGGTAATGAATTCTATGGGATTATTATTATTATTATTAT
This sequence comes from Tenthredo mesomela, assembly GCA_943736025.1. NCBI lineage: Eukaryota > Metazoa > Arthropoda > Insecta > Hymenoptera > Tenthredinidae > Tenthredo > Tenthredo mesomela. Next base: position 40,916,199 of record OX031014.1, on the reverse strand, counting down.
TAATAATATTATTATTATTATTATCATTATCATTATTATTGACTCGCTGAGGATGCTCACAAACAGAGTATAGTTACTATTAAAGTAAGTCAATCACGTTAAAATTTAATGCTGCAATGAGGTATTATAATGGAATCTACTTGTTATCGTTCACTTCGAGTTACAATGATTTGCTGACACGTAGATCACTAATACGACGAGACATTATTTTCGTTCACCTGGAACACATCTGCGGTGCAGGAGAAGACATTCTAACCTATAAGATATCATCGCATCGACAGGCTGGCAGATCAAATTCTTCAACCATATCTTGTAATTAATCGTACGTAATTATTCTCAATCGACTCATCACTGATCCGCGTTAACCAACAAGTTTTGTAATTGAAGAATAACTTATAAACATAGACCAATGCATACAGAGCCTTTACAACAGATGACAGCTTGCCGTCATTTTGAACTCTGCGGCGAGAGCGAAACAAATACACAGGCAGATGATACGTGCATATGCGTGTATATACACGTGTATCTTAAATTGCCTATAATACGGCGTACACGTTCGGGTATCTTCGGTTATAGGCATGATGCGCATCAACGAATATTCGCGTATGTATACAGTAATGTTCATTCATGGATTCGCGTTGTATTTGCATTTCTTTGGATCATAAGTCTCGAGTAATATTCAGAATTCAACTAAAACAGCTATATAAGTTGAATTTAAGCGACTAATCGCGATTTTTTCAATCAAATTACAAAATTAATTATTTCGTGGTATTTTTGACATCGTTTGAATCGTTTATAAATATATGGCAACAGTGTTCTTGCTGGTCATCTTGCTAACTGTCTTGCTGGTCATCTTGCTGGTCATCTTTCTAACCATCAGTCAGCAAGATGACCAGCAAAACGGTCAGCAAGATGACCTGCAAGACCACCAGCAAGACCATCACAAGATGACCAGCTCGAGGTTTTGTCTTGTTATTTTTTAATTAATCAATTGAAAGTTTTTTCTTCGGGAATAAGAGAAGCGAACTGCAAACAACAAACTAAATCTAGATATACCTAATAGCATCGTAACTGTAATCCTAAAGTAAACAAAGTAAGTCATGAAAATATCTTCAATTTATGAACTTTTCTAAAATGAACAAAATCGAATTATTTTAAGTCATTTTTTGCCTCATTTTTCTGTTTTTGGATTTTTCAAGTTATATAAAAATCGAGTCACACATCTGTTGAATTCTGATCTGGTCAAACGCTTCTCTTCCTCCGTATTCTGCAATGTAAATCCTGAAATCAAATTATCAATTTATGTAACATCCAGAGTTCTATAAAACAAATAAGAAGTATTCACTTTCAACAGTTTGAAGTAGCTCATTTAATACAGGATCTCGATGACTGCTACTAACAGTCATTCGCTTCAATTGCTCTGAACCCAGTATACTGAGTAACAGCCTCCGAGTCATTTCTTTCGGCTTGTTCTTGAACCGCATGATATCTTTCATCTCGACAAACTTCAGAGATACATTACTTCCTTCTATCAACTCAACCATTTTTTCATTACGAGTAGGAGTAATGCTATCAGCAGCAGAAGGAGTAGCAGTGACACTCGTGCTAGCAGCAGCAGCACCAGTAGTAGTAGAAGTAGAAGTAGAAGTAGTAGAAGAAGCAGCACCAACAGAAGTAGTAGGAATAGCAGTGACACTCGTCCTAGCAGCCGTAGCACCAGTAGTAGTAGAAGTAGAAGTAGCAGAGACACTTTCGCTAGCAGCAGCAACAGTAGTCGTAGTAGAAGAAGCCGTGAAACTTGTTCTGTCGGAAACAGCAGTAGCAGCAGTAGCAGCATTAGCATTAGCATTAGCAGTAGTAGTAGTAGTAGTAGTAGTAGTGTTACAGACTGACCAATAACTATTAGTTCAGGTTCAGCGTATACCCCCTTCCTAAGTCCACATGGACGGGATTTCCGGGGGTTTTAAGGGAAAGGTATTTTAGTCTTAAGATTGAGAGTGTATGAGTGAAATTGTCCTTACCTTTAATCTAGCTCGACGATCTCTACTATCTTAGGCGTTGAGGGTTGTTGAGTTTGGTCAGCGTCGACGGTTGTAAATGATCGTCTTGTAAAGGTAGTCTCGAACGTACTGACGATACACCTAGCTCCTTGGTAATCAACAGTGTGTTGAATATAAGTCTGTGGAAGCTCTTCCGAATATTCCTCGAAGGGGCCACCAGGGAGTTGGGCCTCCTCAAGTGATTGTTCACTTTCTGCTATTGAATTATTTTTAGGGGTTTCACTGTTATTTGGATTTTGACAAATTATCGTATCCGTAGTATCCTCGTCCTGAATACTTATTGAGGAATGAAATTCTGAGATATACTCAGATAGCCACTCAGGAGTTTCATCCACTTTATTTAGTTCACTAAGTGTTTTGATTATTTTGTTATTTCTAGCTTTAGCCTTTGCTAAGCGAGCGTTGGCCCGTTTACCGGATCTACGCTTAAACTTCCTTTTTGTCACCACAACACCATTCATCTATATGGAAGAGGAGTTGTGATAAAACGTTGGCTAGGTTGGCGTAACCTTCGCCCTGACGTTTAGTGTTGATAGTAAAGGTTAGGGTTATATAAGCTTGGGACGTTGAGTCCCTGGCCTAAATATAACGTGTATATAGATATTGGTGCAAGCTTGGAGTTATCCTGGCCTAAGCAACCAATAGCTGAAGTAATGATGTAGCTATATTGGCTTGTCACTGAAATGACTGGCCCCGATATAGCAGTGTATGATCTATACTGGCTTGGACACCTAAGTACCTCGCCCTGGTATAGAATCTGTATTTGTAAGATTTGAGTAACGTGTTTTTAGATATTTGTGAATGGAATCGTGGTGTATTCTTACCTTGGGTTTGAATGAATTAGGTTTTCACTGTTGTATAGTTTTTATTATGATTGTTTATTTGATTTATTGTAGTAAGATTTAACAATTGGTATTATAAGCACCAAGATCCCTTGTGTTCTTACTATAAGTTTAGAGGTTTGGTTGAAAAGATTTGAGTTTGAACTTGACTTTGAAGTTAATATTTTGCACTGATTGAACTATGTCGATTTAAGAGTGCTATAATATTCACTGCTCGAGAGCTTAATGTGAACTGATGAATTAATTGCAGAGATCGAGAGTAAGTGGTAGGGATCTTAGGGTTTATATATGATTAGCTTATTAATAGTGGGGATATTGTTGTTGATTAGCGCATAACAATCCCACGGTGGCTTTAGCCCGGGTGTGCATGACTTATCTGCACGTGCGAATTTGGGCAGTTGACCGGATGGAGTTTCTGGTACTGATATCTTTTAGTAAGCTAAGTTTCAACCAGTTGGGGTTGTTTATTGTAAACTGATATTTGAATAAACAGTTTGCGTGTTTGGTTGATGAGTCATGCTCACCCAGGAAGCCTTTCTTATCTCTATGTTATATACTAGTAGTTTGATTGAGATATAATATATTTTAATATATAAATTCTAATATATATAAGTTTTATATATGGTTAAATACATGTATACATGTGCATGGTTATATATGTGTATGGTTTATGTGTGTGGTTTATGTGTGTGTACCTTCGGGGTTCGAGCAAGAGAGTTATATCTATGCATGTGCGTGATTTTACTGTTAGGTTACCAATTGTTGGGTCATACCATGTGTATCTTCTCTTGCTTATACCGCTGTGGGTACATTAAATCCTATTATTAATTATTTATCAAAGGGTAAAGAAGAACCTTCTATGATCGGTCAGTCGTAGTCGTGTATGTGTCTTAGTGACTTGGTGAGAACGTCACAGTAGCAGGGAAACTTGTTCTGTCGGTAGTAGCAGTAGCAGCAGTAGCAGCATTAGCATTAGCAGTAGTAGTAGTAGGAGTAGCAGGGAAACTTGTTCTGTCGGCAGTAGCAGCATTAGCATTAGCAGTAATAGTAGCAGGGAAACTCGTGCTAGCAGCAGCATCAGTATTAGTAGAAGTAGAAGTAGTTGTAGTAGTAGAAGTAGCAGATACACTTTTGCTAGCAGAAGAAGAAGAAGAAGAAGAATAAGCAGTGACACTTGTAGTAGTAGTAGGAGTAGCAAGAACACTCGTGCGAGCAGCAGCAGCAACACCTGAACAACTTGTCATGCAACCAGTGATAATCCCACGAGTATTCACGATAAGACTTTCCAACCAATCAAGTTCTTCTACACATCATGGAAGTAAAATAGATAAAATTAATTTATAAATATTAAAAGGACCCTGACGACTTTTGCGCAAGGTTGTGAGAAGGTTTATATACCGATATTAAACGGTATATTTCCGGATTTACCACGGGTAATCACTTCAGAAATACAGTATATTTGCGCCTTTCTGCATACCGTATTTTACCGGCACTTCTACCGTATTCACGGGTACTGAACACAGTTTTCATACGGTATGAACACCGTTACCGTACCCTGTGTGAACCGACAAATTTCCTGGTCCCTTCAAAAAATTAGGTTTGACCGCAGTATGTGTACCGTAGTTCGACGGTTTCGATACCGTATTCTCACCACATTCATAGCGTATTCTCACCATATCCATACCGTATTCTCACCACATCCATACCGTATTTTCACCACATTCATACCGTATTCTTACCACATTCATACCGTACTCTCACCACATTCACACCACATCAATACCCTATTCGATCCGCATCCATACCTGAAAAAAAAATTCAATAAAAAAAATCGGGAAGTGCGAGACAGCGACGCCTTGGCGGCAGAAGACATGTAGCGAATTTCATTGAGAAATAGAGCTCTTCAGCAGATCTCAACCAACGTCGGGATAGCATGATTTCTAAAGGAGATTCCCTGTTTGCCTTCGTACCAAAGCGTCGCTCTTTTCTGAGCAAGACATATATCGGACTATTCTGTACATGGTATTTATTGATGACAGGAAATTACAATAATTCACTTTCTTCGCTAATGAGTAATTTAATTAAAAATGTAATTGGTGAGTTGCAACACTAGTCGGGAACAACTGCATTTTCCCGTCCGTAGTATCACGGTCTTCCATGACTCGCATGACGAAGTAATATCGTCGGAGGCGGCCTCGATAATTCAGCAGCCGCATACTCGGTGCGTTTCGAGTACATTTGCCCTCTCACATCATCCATGGTACCTGCTTAATTTCAATAAACGATTTCACCCAATTTTCAATAATATTAAGATTTAATAATCCATCAGAACACGTTATAAGACCTTCCGTGGTGACTGGAACGAGCTCGTTACTTTGACGCTTTCTTCCGGGATCACCACATGTCCCGTTGTATCGCTCGTCTCCAGCACACACTCCTTCGATGTAGTCACCAACCTTCTGAAAATTATTAACACGCTGCGGAATGTACCTACTATTTTCTAGGTTATGTCTCTAACTTTTCATCGTATTCCAACGCGGGTATATCGAGGCATTGTACAACGGCTTTACGTAACGTCAGAGATGAACGCTACATACACACGAGAGTCAAGGAAGTTTCACCAATTTTTTTGACGACTGATTTCAACACAAAGCTGAGTAACTATGCCAATACGTGCGAACGAGTATACCGCTTTGACAGGTCAACGCATGGCGGAGCGAACGCCGCGACGCTTATCGTCCTGCTGGAGAATTACCATAACGGTTTTAACGTATTTCATGAGTCATAAATTTCATATACTTTTGTTTCGCTGAATTAGTAGGATTTTTATATAAATAATATATATAAATAATATGATATAAATTTATTATTATTTATTCATTTTCATTCACGTTATTTTCACATAATAAATATTATTTTTATACTGATAATCAAATTGCTGTTTGAAATTATTGCAGTACAGAATCCCAATATACCCAAAATATTTTCCACATTTTTTATTACAACATTGTTCAGGATTTCATTCCAAGGCGTGTACAGTGTTATACGCTTTATACGCTTAGGTGTGTTATACGTTTGTGAATTATCCGAAAAATATCTAGATCCTTTGGAAAAATAACTTGTGAGCAGAAATACCGTCATATAACTAAGGTACATAGTACCGTATTTTTGGTAAAAAAATACCGTCGTACAACTGGATACATACGGTATTTTTGGAGTGAAAATACCGTCATGGAACTTGATACATACCGTATGTTTCGAGAAAAAACACCGTTTATATATGATTTACATACGTGACTCATACTCTGTTCGTGCGTACCTCATCTGCCATTACGACTGTGAACATTCCGCTTCAATACCGTATTATTAGTGATTACCTACGGTGTATAGACGGTATGCATCCGAGCTCAAAAATACGGTATTTATTCCTACAACACACAGTTTTACTACGGTGCGGTTACTCTGTTTATACCAATACCACGTGTTCACGGTTGATATACCGACGTTATACGTTGGTCAAAAGCCGTCAGGGGATACAATAATCCACCGCTATAATCTAATATACTGCTTCCAGTAAATATAATAATTTACCGCTTTCAGCTATGATAATAGCCGACACGAATTTTCGCCCCCAACGAACAGTAACACGATTAAGTTCTAGTCGCCTGTTAATCAACGTTGACTGAATAACACTGGTCGTTCCTTCTCCAGGCCAGAAAACTAACGCAAACATGGTGGACGAGTCAGGAATATCAATAAATATCAATTTTACAGATGTCGAATGATATTAGCGATTATAACGAATTGAATATGGATACGTTAAAACATTAGAATCAAAAAAGTTGAATTTCCGTCAGTTCGAGAAATTCAATGAATGTAGTCGTTGATGATACTGTCGATCACAAGTAATTTTTTTTTTACTACACATGTACAGTAATGTTCATTTATGGGTTCGCGTTGTATTTAATCAAATATGAAATTAAAAATACGGATAATAATACGGATCGATTAAAGAAATAAAGTCAAATATATATTTATTCACACATGTTATATTCATTGAAATCATTGATATTAACAATATTTACTTTCGTAAGACTAAATTGTATCTATAAAATTATAATAAATATGAATAAAAAAAAAAATTATAATCTTATTATTAGAAATTATATCTATAGATTATGGGAGACAAGGAATAATAAATAAAATTTCCAACAAATACTAAAATAGTCATGAAAACATTAAATGTTTTATTTTTTACTAAATATGTTCTATCATAAAAAATAATCTGGTTGAAAATTATCTTCAATATTTAACGAATATAATTATTAATTTTTGAAACATTGACATGAACAGAAGGTAATTATTTCGTAGAAACAGATCTTGTAGATATAATAAAAAATGTCAATGATTCCGGAAATACTCAATTACAATTTTCTTTATATTATGTTTGAACAATGAAATTGATAGAAACAGAATATAATTCAATTATAGGAGATAGATTGACCAAACGTGGACAAAACAGACAGCATAGTACTCTATAGGGATATAAAAATCCGTGTATTAACAAAAATAATGATACCGCCTATTTCGAATACGGACAACACATGCGATATCATGAAATTACATAGAACGTAGAAGAATGATTATTTTTAGCGCATAAATACTACATTTAACATTGAATAAGATAATGGTGGTGCGACCGCATGTCAGATACTTAAGGGGAGGGTTTACCCAATCAGTTACCGATTTGTCTATTTTCTCATAAACGGGGTAATCAATCGACTTGTCCTTTCGGCAGCCGATGTTTGACGAGTAATGAGTTCGAACTGGTACGTTTGATCGGATAAAATCGGGATTTTTTTATTTTTTTCGATCGAAAAGTATAGGCGTGCCATTTATTGCGACTTATATCAAAGCCCACGCATCAAAAATGCAAAATCGACTCCCTGAGCCCGATTCTGTGAGAAATTCTGAACATAACCATCCCAAAACATCTCTGTTTTCGACAACGATGAAGGTGGAAGTTGTATTCCACGTTTTTGTGGTAATTTTCGCGATTGTCAGAGACTGGGGGCGGCCATGGCCGCTACAGCTGCTGACATAACGCGGTGGTTCCCAGAACGCCCGTGAGATGTCGCCACGCGCCCATCTGAACTTCATCCTTTTACTATAGTATAGTATACTTTCACGGTGACATCTCACGGGTGTTCTGGGAACCACCGCATTATATCAGCAGCTGTAGCGGCAATGGCCGCCCCCAGCCTCTGACAATCGCGAAAATTACCACAAAAACGTGGAATACAACTTCCACCTTCATCGTTGTCGAAAACAAAGATGTTTTGGGATGGTTATATTCAGAATTTCTCACAGAATCGGGCTCAGGGAGTCGATTTTGCATTTTTGATGCGTGGGCTTTGATATAAGTCGCAATAAATGGCACGCCAATACTTTTCGATCGAAAAAAAATAAAAAAAATCCCGATTTTATCCGATCAAACGTACCAGTTCGAACTCATTACTCGCCAAACATAGGCTGTCAAAAGGACAAGTCGATTGATTACCCCGTTTGGGAGAAAATAGACAAATCGGTAACTGATTGGGTAAACCCCCCCCTTAAGTTTTCTAGTAATTGTCGTCTTTTAATGGTTTCGATGAGATGATGAATATCGTTGGTTGATATAGGGTAAGTGTGGGTATTACTGCGGATTTGTCGAATAATGTTATAAATCAACTTTGTATAAGTTTTCGTGATTTGAGAAAAATATGTCTGGTAATTTAAAATTTTATGTAAATAACGCTATAACAATCTTCCATTTAGAATAACTATCTGATCTGTTATTGATTATTGCAAATTGTTCAATTATTAATAATTTTTTTTTTATTTTTTTTTAAATTTTTTACTAATGTTGTCAAAGTTGATCTCATTACGAGACAACGTAGTTCAATAATTTAGCGCTATTATTTGAGTCATTCAGAAACTGAGTTCTTTACACTTTAAACAGGTCTTGTAGAGGTCGAGAAAATATTGATGATTATTATTAACATAGTTCGGTATATACATCTTTAGAACTTACACTGGCAAAATAGAAATTTATAAGGAATGTGAATAATTACAACAATATACGTCCAATTTCCACTTGACAGCTGTTCACACAGAATATGTATAGCACTTTATATCTAATAAAATATATCAAATGTCTTACTAACTTCGAGATGAACCTGAGGTAGCATTGGGATGGCACATATTTTCTTAAAAGAACTGATTATAGGTTCCCTTAATATTGTCTGTATCATTTTTGTCCTGACAAAGATGATTATCATTATTTGTCATTATTATTATCCATAATACGTAAGCATTGTTAATGAAAATTCGGATAATACTGTACACAGTAAATAAGAATAACTTGGGCCAAGCATTTTTTTTCGAACCGTTTTGAACAACCGCCAATCTCTCGAGCGAAGTTAAATTCTCTGGAACCAAGAAAATTTTCATGATTCAAGAAAAATTTACTTGGTCTCGGAGAATTTCACTTCGCTAGAGAGATTGTCGGTTGTTCAAAAAAAAAAATGCTTGGCGCAAAAAAAAGATGCTTGGCCCAAGTTATTCTTTTTTAATGTGTAGGGCCCATAATAGTATATTGTGTACCAATGAGGCAAAGAAAGTCTTTTAATGCCAATACGAGTCGTAGACGGGTCGAAGTCACTTTTACAAGAAAAATTCATTATTTCAATTTTTTTGCGTATTTACATTATACCTGGTATATTTCGCTCTTGAGGGTCGCTGATTTGAACTCTGTTATCGTATTTATAAAATTCAATATGGCGGATCCAATATGGTGGACTGAATTTAATAGAAATTGATATATACAGAGGTTTTTGTGGTTGTTGATTGCGAATTTGGTGTCATATTTTAATTTTTCTAAATGTAAAATTCTTCATAAGAAATATATTACATAATAATTTTTGTAAAGATATTAAGTTGAACCAATATAACAGATTCGTGATCCACGACCCCGAAAACCATGAATGCAACTATTTTTTTTGTGAAACGTTCTCTCAAAAATGTATGCAGTGATTTTCGACGATACTTATGATACCCAGATAACAAAACGTGCGGAATCATGGCACCCGCACGACGTGCAACGTGATGTGTCTACACAAGTTCCGCATAATGATAGCACGACGTGAGAGTAGATACTCTAGGCGGGTTCTGTATCAACGCGTGTTAATGCACACATACACGCACGCACACACATGCACCCTCCCGTGTCCGTGTGAGGGTGTTGGAGGGGGAGTCTGAGTCACGCTCTCGGACCCCTGACCTCACCCTCAAAATGGCATCACCCACCCTCAAAATGTCGTCGCCCACCGTCAAAATGGCGTCATACACCTCAAATTGACGTCACACACCCTTAAATTGACGTCACACACCCTTGAATTGACGTCACACTCCCTTGAATTAACGTCACATACCCTTAAATCGACGTCACACACCCTCGAATTAACGTCACACATCCCGATATAAAATTCCAACCCTGTGTCAGTGCCTTCTAGAAGCTTCTCCAAGGTCATTCTCGAGGGCAGACAAACAGTTCCTGGAATTATTCGGCACCCTGTGTGAATTTGATACCCCTGTACGAAGAACATGCGATTCTATTCTTTGATAACTAATAATTCCTGGAATGACCATTCTTGGAATTTCGGGCAGTCAAACAGTTCTCAGAATTATTATCGGCACCCTGTTCTCTTCGGATCGAGTTACTTAGCCTAATGATTCTCAGAAGAATAGTTCTCGGAATCGACTCTGGAAGGATCTTTTAGAACATTCTAGAAAATTAGTGGAGGGGTGTCAGCTATAAACTAGCGAAAAATTCAGGGATGAAAATTAGTGTAGTAACAATTATTAGGTTTCATAGGTCAGTAAACACACATCGTTGACGTTTCGACCCGGAAGAGGGCCCTCTTCAGAACTATAATTTTTATTTAAAAATAAATTATAATGGCTATTCTCCCAGCGACGAACATTAATGAATGGTTTGACGAGAACGTGAAGGAAAAATTGTTGGTCAAGATCGAAGACTTCCAGGAAAAGGATTCGGGATGGTCGTTGACTGAAATTATAAATATGACTGTGAACATCAACAAATATGTACCACTGCGAGGAGGTATATCTACTTACACACAGTTACCAAAGTATATACGAGATAACCGTGAGCATGTATTTGTAACCTTTGTTTTCTCCCGCGGATAGTTCTTTCGAGCTGGTCTATGCAGCTCCGTCACGAGCGATAGCTTTTTCTCGTTCATTTTCCAACACCGTTAGTCTGGTGTCCAGCTTGAGAATGATTTCGGCGGTGCGAGTCGATAAGTCTTGTACTGCTTCGATATCAACACCTAGGTTCCGCAGAGCATTCGTCATGCGAGAGTCCAAGACATTTATCATTGCGAGGATTTCGTTTCTCACAACGTCGATCTCATGACGCATGAGGTTCATAGTAACAGCGTCGCCTTGCTGCACAAGATTGGCAACGTTGCACAGTCGCTTGTTATCTATATCGTAATGCCCGTCGGTGGTGAATTTAAACCCAATACCGGGAGGACCGCGACTGCTTGGGGCGGCGCTCTTGTCCAACTGTCGTCCAAACACATCGACGCTCATTTTGGAAATGACTGTGGAAACGATGGGAGGTTGATTAATAAATGATGTCAGCTTCACGCAATTCTTCGATTATCGATACGATTTCGTTGGTGTGACTCGAGTTTCCAGCTGCTTGGGATGCCAGGAGTAAACGAAGACGGTCCAGCAGCTCGTTGGGGTCGTCCCAGTGAACGTAATCCGTTCCTCTCCCCTCTTGAGCAACCATGAGCTGTGGAAGCACACCTCCACCCGTATGTGATCCGGTGGCGATGAACTTCTTAAACTTGGGGTTATCCACTGCTCGAATAGCTTGATCACTTCTGTTACTATTGGAGGTAGGAGAGGGGATGGAGGGAGGGGGGGCCACCCGCCCACCCACTTCCCCCCCTTCCTCCAGGGGGTTACTTGGACTAGTTCCACTGCTTATAAGATTATTCATCTTCGACGTTTCGGGCGCTGATATCTGCTCCCGTCCTCAGGAAAGGTTGTCTGGCGACTTCCCATCAAAGAGTGATCAAATTCCGCGCTCACCGGTATATATAGGTTGTTTGTAGGTGGCGCCAGCTACGACTGGTGGCGCCGCCTTGGCCTGCTCATGGCTTCCCTCACCTCATCCCTGTACAAAGGTAACCATAATTTGCTAAGTTCTATGCTGGGTTGACTTACAGCATTTGGTGTCACTGCTATGCACGCTGATTCCTTCAGCTTCCGTTTGATAGGATTGGATTCCTTCAACAATATCCGAGTATCATCCCACTGGAAGTGGTGTTCATTTTCCCAGGCGTGATCGGCCAATCTCGATTTCGATCGTTCGCACATTTTAACGTTTTTTCGGTGTTCCCGGATGCGGACGTTCAGGGGCCTTCCTGTTTCGCCGATGTACACGTCCCCACATTGGCATGGGATTCCGTATACACACTCCTTGCTTTCTTGCGCAGCATGTCGGGGCTTGGTTTCTGTCAACAAGCCACGCAAAGTGGACGTTGATTTGAACCGTACTTCAATGTCATATGCTCTGCATATGCGGCGGATCTTCTCTGCAGTCCCCGCTACATAGGGAATCGTCATGGCGAAACTCGGAGTGCCAACGTCCACAGGGTGTTCTGACCTCATTCTTTGTGTAGTGTTGGTCCGGTGTTGCGCTTTTTGCTGCGCTTTTTGAATGACCCTCTCAGGATAGCCGTTATTACGTAGAGTTTTTCGCACTATTTCTAGTTCCTTCCTTAGGCCTTCCTTATGCATTGGCTAAGTATCTCGTACCAATTATAAGACCACTCATTGGAAAGAGCCCGTCGTACGTTAAAAATTCCTTGCATTTTGTAGAACTGATGCGTATCCAAAGAGTACAACCCGGAGACGTCTTGGTGAGCTTTGATGTTGAAAGTTTGTTTACTAATGTCCCTACCGTAGAAGCTCTGCAAGTTGCCAGAGAAAGGTTGGAACAGGACCTGACGTTGAAGGAGAGAACGGAACTGAGCGTAGAAGGTATTATCGAACTACTCGGTCTGTGTTTAAACACCACCTACTTTCAGGTATCGGACAAGTTCTACAGCCAGGACGAAGGTATGGCAATGGGTTCCCCTTTGTCACCTGTGATGGCGAATCTATACATGGAACATTTCGAAGAACTGGCCTTACGGACGGCAAAACTCCAACCATCTCTGTGGGTCCGATATGTTGACGATACCTTCGCGATCTGGCCGCATGGAAAAGAAGAGTTACAGGTTTTCAGAGACCACATAAACAGCGTAAGGGAGTCGATCCATTTTACAATGGAAGTCGAAGATAACAATACGCTCCCATTTCTGGATACACTAGTAGAGAGAGGCTGGGAAAATACCTTACAAACAAGCGTTTACCGGAAACCCACGCACACGGGAAAATACCTAGATTACCAGTCGAACCACTCAGGTAGCACGAAGAAAGGTGTGGCGCACTGTCTTATGGATCGCGCGTTCCAGATCAGTACGACGCCAGAAGGCCTAAGGAAGGAACTAGAAATAGTGCGAAAAACTCTACGTAATAACGGCTATCCTGAGAGGGTCATTCAAAAAGCGCAGCAAAAAGCGCAACACCGGACCAACACTACACAAAGAATGAGGTCAGAACACCCTGTGGACGTTGGCACTCCGAGTTTCGCCATGACGATTCCCTATGTAGCGGGGACTGCAGAGAAGATCCGCCGCATATGCAGAGCATATGACATTGAAGTACGGTTCAAATCAACGTCCACTTTGCGTGGCTTGTTGACAGAAACCAAGCCCCGACATGCTGCGCAAGAAAGCAAGGAGTGTGTATACGGAATCCCATGCCAATGTGGGGACGTGTACATCGGCGAAACAGGAAGGCCCCTGAACGTCCGCATCCGGGAACACCGAAAAAACGTTAAAATGTGCGAACGATCGAAATCGAGATTGGCCGATCACGCCTGGGAAAATGAACACCACTTCCAGTGGGATGATGCTCGGATATTGTTGAAGGAATCCAATCCTATCAAACGGAAGCTGAAGGAATCAGCGTGCATAGCAGTGACACCAAATGCTGTAAGTCAACCCAGCATAGAACTTAGCAAATTATGGTTACCTTTGTACAGGGATGAGGTGAGGGAAGCCATGAGCAGGCCAAGGCGGCGCCACCAGTCGTAGCTGGCGCCACCTACAAACAACCTATATATACCGGTGAGCGCGGAATTTGATCACTCTTTGATGGGAAGTCGCCAGACAACCTTTCCTGAGGACGGGAGCAGATATCAGCGCCCGAAACGTCGAAGATGAATAATCTTATAAGCAGTGGAACTAGTCCAAGTAACCCCCTGGAGGAAGGGGGGGAAGTGGGTGGGCGGGTGGCCCCCCCTCCCTCCATCCCCTCTCCTACCTCCAATAGTAACAGTTCATTACCAGTGCTATTATCTTTCAGTCAACAACTTGATCACTTCTATAGTATTTTCGATGTGCGTTGGTAGCAATTACGATTTCTTTATAATTTTTTATATCATTTGAAATCACACTTGCGCGCTAACCAAGACTTGGGTACGAGGGATGGCTCGTTCCTAACGTCAGCGCAGATTGCTCTGAACCCAGTACACTTAGTAACAGCCGTCGAGTCATTAAGAATCTGTAAAGATCGCTCTACAAATTGTGTGATTTCTGCAGCGTTTACTACAGGTATTTCTGCACGATTGATCAGTCTTGGGATTCCAGAAGAAGGAGTAGCAGACACTTTTGCTAGCAGCAGCACAGTAGTCGTAGTAAAAAATGAATGAAAATTGAATCAACAGTGAAAGAAAGAATTGTTGGAAAGAATTGTGACACTTGCGCGCTAACCAAGACTTGGGTAGAGATTAGATTCAGATTGCTCTGAATCCAGTATACTTAGTAACAGCCGTAGAGTCATTTCTTTCGGCTTGTAAAGAATTGTCACACTTGCGCGCTAACCAAGACTTGGTTGGTGTTATGAGATGTATGGATATTTTAGTCAGAGATCCATCTTCAGATTGGTAATAAAAGTAAGTAATAATCGGGCAACCGATTGAAGCGTTGTATAAGAAAGGCATACTGAACTATGGCATGTGATACTCACATACACAATAAAAAAGTAAAACCAGACAAGGTGCGAAAGGAGGGGAACGGAGAAAGGGACAGGGGAAAAAAAACACCTTGTATGTGCATCGCTGAATGCAATGTTTGGAGGATATTAAATAAATCTGTAGAAAAGCCGCTGTTATTCAAAAGTACACTTTGCATACGTTGTCTGAAATTTACAGGAATTAACAAATTTCTTAGTATATATGCAGCAACACGGGTAATGATGTCAACAGAATCTTGAAGAGGCATTCCTCAATACGAGTGATAGCTTCTGTAATACATCGATAATATTGATGAATCAGTTAAAACTCATTTTGAAGATTCTGTGTTCTCCATAACCCTTGAGCACGTTGAACCACTGCAGCATCCAAGATGTAATATATATTGTAACATTGCATATTACAAGGCGCTCCTTACCCCTTGGACGACCCTAGCGGAGTGACTGTTTTATGGTATGAATGTTTAGGATGGCCCTGAGGCCTGGCAAAAATTCCGAGAGGCGACCGTGACCGACTAAAAACTATCGAGCATATTATTTATTCTTTTGTTTTCTTTTACGACTTTTCTCTGACATGTGGGAGACGAGGCCTATACGAAGGCGAACACACAGACAGAAGCACGACCAAACAGACGCACGACGCCAAATACCGACTGTGGGGTTCCCTTTCGACGAACACCACCAAAAAGCTCAGGAGGCTAGCCACTGCAGGGCTACCTCCACCATCGACAGTGAGGACACGGGGGAGTGTCTCAGGCACTCTACATCGTGGGATATCGGTGGCGGAAGAGATTCCCGCCACCAAGAAGAATCTACAACCCGTGATCCTCCGATTTAGCGAGCTTCTAACATCGTGGGGAACTTCGAAATTCGCGCGTAGCGACAACAAGTCGCCATATTTAGAGATCCTCCAGTCGATGCGAAAATCAATAATCTATCGCCTAATGAGGGCGCTTAGGTACCGGCGCCATGTGGTCTAAACACTCTGCGATAGACTAGCATCTGAGACACTTGTGTGTTTTGATATTTGCGTAGCCTGTTGTTTAATGAAATCTTTTCGTATATTCAAGCCCCGTGGGCAATAATAATTAGCTAAATTCTGGAGTGTGTGTGTGGTACCTAAATACAACCTTCGAGGGTCTGTGGCAATCCGCGAGGATGGATTTTGGTCTGGAGAAAATCCTTTTTCTATGTTGGCTGGAAGACGGTAAGCGTTAGCTATTCTTACCCATGCTAATTTGAATCCGGCAACGGCCGTCAGCCATCTTGCCTTGGTACAGCCACGAGGCTAATTAATAATTTTGGGAATCGAATTAAGCCGACCTCCGACCGGTAGGCCGTCACCAGTGTCCCCATGGACTAGAGTTAATAGTTCGAGTATTTATTTTATAGAAAATTCGGGTACTTTATATTTTGTTTGAGTTCGTATCCTTCATACACGAGTGCGACAAAGATAGATTTAGTCCGTCACCGTCGCGCTCTCTTCCTCCCGCGGGGAGAGACGAAGCCAGAGGCTTAGTCGAGTCTCTTTGTTTAGATTTCGGGTCTTGATTTGAGATTTCAGAATTATTATTGAAATTCAATGTTTGGTCGCGCTAGGCGCAGAGTTAGGTTAAGTTAATTTTAATAATTTTTGTAAATAATAACTCTTTTGAGTAAGTTTTCTTTCACGGGAGGCTTCGCCTCTCGGAGGCGAGTTAGTCACACCAAAACGACTAACGATCCCGTAGGCGATTCTTTATTATTGTAAATTTGTTTGATTCGCGAGCCTTCCGATTCTAGTCTGATATTTTGTTATTTTGTTATCTTATTTATTAGTGCGAGCCTTAGGCTCATTCATCGTTAGTTTTAAGATTGTTAGCTTTCCTCGTGGAAAGTATCTAGTGTTTTAGCTGGTTTATTGTCCTACGAGGACCTGATTTGTCGAGTTATTTAATTTTGCTATATTTTTCCTTGTTATTGCTGTCCTACGTGGAAGCTGTTAATTATTTATTGTTGTAAAACTCGTCAAACGTGGCCAGGTCGCTTTTACACGACCTGTAGCCGTTTTATATCCGAGAGGAAGTACCTCCGGGTACACGATTTGTTAATTTCTATATTTTTCTATTTTTTTTTATTTTACTTGAATAAATTCTATTTTCATTCATCATGAAGGTAACACTCGAACTTCTTAATTTTTAGAGGAGGGTCTCAATCAATCAAGTCGAGTCACTGTGATTTTCTGTAATTTTTTCTTTAATAAACAGCCTCTGATGAGGGCAGAACATGACTGCCGAAACGTCAGGCATTTTTAACAAAACGAAAAAGTGACTCGACTTGATTGATTGAGACCCTCCTCTAAAAATTCTATTTTCTTTATTAAATTCAAATACATCGAGTCGTTAATCAACGCCCTGCTAATCCTTCAAAATCCCGACCCCTCTCCGCGGTACTGACGCTAGCCGGCGCTCAAGTCTCGGTAGTTCGTATTTTCTTTTATTTAGATTTTCAGAAAGTGGCGGTTATACGCCTGGCGCCCAACATCTTGGTTTAATTATTAATTTTTCGTTGGCCAATTGTCGAGTGGATGGTTCTCGGAGCCTAGCTATCCGGTCTAGTCCGAGGACTAATAAAAATCCACGTCGCAAATTGGCGCCCAACGTGGGGCCTCTCAAAATAGGTTTTTCAAAATAGGCGTTATAGATTAAAGTTTAGTTAAATAATTATTAGTAGTTTCAGTAACGGCTTCGCTGTTGCTAAGGAGAGAGAGGTCAGCGGTTTGTTTTCCTCTATTAACCGGAGAAGGATTAGCAGCGCGTACGTTCGAAGCGACTTTGTATCGTAGCCGCACCGCGGTAGAATCTTTTGTTTATTTCGCGTTTGAATTTTTACATTTTGTTTTATGGTCTTCGTAGCGATCTTTCGGGTAAGAATTGTTCAATTCTGTTGAGGAATTCTGACTCTCGGGAGTCAATACGTTTTGTTTTAGTCTCTTTCTTTTTTAGCCGCGTTTTCCCCGATAGGGTAGAAAACTCGAGCATAGCCGTGCTAAAGCACGCTGTGCACACCGGGACACTGGATACGGACCTCAAACCTAATATTAAGAAGTAATCGCAATTATATTCCATCTGCTTGCTATTTCATTGTTTTTTTTTTTTTTTTGTAATAATCTCTTGTGCCTGACTTGTGGTGGTGGATATACTGTCATAAAAAAAAAAAAAAAAAAAAAAAAAAAAAAAAAAAAAAAAATAGTGACGGACCGCGTTAAAACACGGTACAAGGTACTAGCGGAGTCCAACCACTAGGAACGCCGGGAGAAAAGCATTAAAATTTACAGATAAACACCCGATATAGCTAGCTAGCGAGGTTATTGTCCAAAGTCCAACGGCGGGATAATCATATAGTTCGAGTTTCGGGATCATATTCTCTCAGCGGTGGGGAAACATAGTCCAAAGTACGACGGACTTTTAGCCTACCCCGCACCGAGGGGAATATTTACGAAAATCGACTCGTCTCTAGTAGATGTCGCGTACGTTTCAGTTTTGAATTTTGCATTTGACAGTGGTGCTCAGGTGTGGGTCCTGAGACCTGCAAGAGACACAACAGCTGTTCTCAATTCAAAGCGATCTCGGCGAGTAGACTCGTCGAGAAGGTAGAGTACAACTCTATCATCATGTTCTAAACATCATATCTTTTCTTTCGGGTTCGGGTTCGAGTTCGAGTTCGCGTTCGAGTTCGAGTTTGCATTCATTGTCGAAGTTGCAATTGCACTAAATAATTTTCGAGTGCACTTCCAAGGGCAAATTCAAAGCAATAAGGGTGCGATTAATTTTTTTTTTTGTGTCTTCTAGTATTTCGCGTGAAGACTAGAATTTCGGGTTCGATTTTCGCGTTTCGAGTTATTTTTACGAGCGAGCGCGTGACTTTTATACCCTTCAGGTAAAAACAAACCGAGGAGAAAAGAACGCGATAGCGTTAATCTCTGCGGAAAATTTTATTCGCGCGTTCGTATTTCAGAAAAAAAAAAAAAATTTTGTTGCTTGTGTGGTCGACTGAGTCCTAAGTTACTCCTCGAGTCATGGCACCAATAGACACCCCATACGGGAGCGCTCTGTGGGAGTTAAACCACGGAGAATTATCTGAGTTACTGCGTTCCTTACATGTTAGTACTTCGGGCTCGGTTGTTGAGTTGCGAGATCGGTATGTGAGACACTGGCGACGATGCCAGAGGGAACATACAATTCCGTGGGAGCCAGAGGATGAACCGATGTTCACCTCAGGGGTAGGGGTACGCCCCAGCAGCAGCCACGAGGAGCTACCAACCCCCTCACCTCCCCGGGTTTCGTTCGCGACAAATTTCGAGTCACGCCCGGTAACCACGACGACTACGAGCATCGTATACTCGATAGCGCAACCGATCATGTCAACCGTGGCCGAACCAAGGCCCGTGGACCACACGTCGAGGTCACCTGCGAGGCCAGCCCAAGTACGCGGCGCCTTAGACGCGAACGACGCGCATAGAGATTTTTTTCGGGATTATGCGCATTATGATTTTTCGCAGATCTACCGCCAACCCTCACGTACTCGCCGAATATGGTCAGGAGTACCGACGAGAGACTCAAGACGAGGCTGTCGACGAAGTTTCGCGAAGAATAAGGCCGCAGCCGCACGAAATCGAGGAACACTACCTCCAGTCGGGGGTAATCGCTTTCAGACGAGTAATGCTAGCTCCGGAGCCAATTGAGATGAGCGACAGTAGAATACGAATACCGCCAGAATCTCGTCCGAGAGAAATCCGACAAAGCCGGGAAGAGTTCGAGCGACCACCACGCGCGGAAACAAGGCCAAGAACAGGTCACACACGCCGTGACGTAGACTTCAGACGAGAGCGACGTCTATCACCAATTATTACCCACCCACCCACCCAACGCGAAGCACCCACCTAAGAAGAATAAGAAGAATCAAAAAAAAAAAAAAAAAAAAAGAATCGCGGTTTTTCGGGCCTATGACACATAAAATAACATTACTGTACATATTACAGATGCCGAGATTGACTTTTCTAGAGCAGCTTTTCATCTACCAAAGGGTTCATGTAGTCTACATAGACGGAATGTAGACGTTTGTCACAATCGCCAATCAAATACAACGCGAACCCATGAATGAACATTACTGTATACATACGCGAATATTCGTTGATGCGCATCATGCCTATAACCGAAGATACCCGAACGTGTACGCCGTATTATAGGCAACTTAAGATACACGTGTATATACACGCATATGCACGTATCATCTGCCTGTGTATTTGTTTCGCTCTCGCCGCAGAGTTCAAAATGACGGCAAGCTGTCATCTGTTGTAGAGGCTCTATATGCATTGGTCTATGTTTATAAGTTATTCTTCAATTACAAAACTTGTAGGTTAACGCGGATCAGTGATGAGTCGATTGAGAATAATTACGTACGATTAAGGGGTTATATACACCTTTGAATCTTCAAAAAATCGTTTTTGTTTTTATATTTTTTTTGGAATGCTAGTGACCTACTTTACCTGCAAATAAATTAGCGTTCGAAAATCTAGAGGATTTGAAAAGTTACAGCCATGACAGTCCCGAATTGCGAAAAAGCGCCGCCGCGCGGCGCGTGGACGCTCATATTAGTCCCGTAAATATTGTACAGTACCGCCAACACCACTGTCTTGCTTTTTTTGACGTTTTTATATATTTTGCTTTTGAATTTTATTTTGTGATTTTTCAATTCTTTGTAATTATGATTTTTATACATATTTAATTTTCAATATTCTTTTGAATTGTGATAATTGACAGAACACATGGCTGCGATCTACATTTTTTCGAGGTTAGGTGTCTACTTGTTTGTAAATAGTCGTGCTGTCATTGCGAATTCAAACCAATAGTAATTTTCAATATTGAACGAACACAGTGTATATATCTGAGATGAGATGAGACGTCGGAATCGAAAGAAGATGATCCATCAAAAAAGTGCATTTGAAATCGATGCCAGGAGACTACACATTCAGATTTCTAAAAAGATGAGTATTTCTATACGCTGTGGCTATTCGCACGATCCCGTGACCGGCATCCATTCACGCTAGAGTCACGGACGCTTTTCCCGTGAGCGCAACTCATGCGCTGCAGTCACGGGAAAATTCCAACGTGACCGGAGCGCTGAATTTGAAAACCCCAGGGGATGAAATTAGAGTCACGGGTTCTTCGAGTCACGGGTTTAACAGTCGTGGGTTCTTCGAGTCACGGGCAGGTGGATGAAATTAGAGTCACGGTTCTTCGAGTCACGGGGCAGGGGGATGAAATTAGAGTCACGGGAGTCTTACAATTGCTCGGTCTTAGAGTCACGGGATCTTCGAGTCACGGGGGTCTTGGAGTCACGGGAGTCTTGGAGTCACGGGAGTCTTACAATTGCTCGGTCTTGGAGTCACGGGATCTTGGAGTCACGGGAGTCTTACAATTGCTCGGTCTTGGAGTCACGGGATCTTCGAGTCACGGGAGTCTTACAATTGCTCGGTCTTAGAGTCACGGGATCTTCGAGTCACGGGGGTCTTGGAGTCACGGGTTTTACAGTCGCGGGGTTTTGAATTTTTTTTTCTCATCAGCTTCTTTAGTTTCAATCTTTGCATTACTTAATCATGTTTATCGGGTATTATCTACAATATCATATCTTTCGTACGAGGTTTTGAATCAATTTCATGCGCTGTTTTCTTTTTTGGGCATTGGGTAGAATATTGTTACAGTTATACGATATTTTTTTTTATTTTCATATTCGTTAACACATCCATGATACATTAGGGTGGTTCAAAAAAGATCTTATTATTATAATTATTATATTATTTATATACCATATTTATTTATTGCCATATCCGTTAACATATCCATGATACCTCAGGGTGGTTCAAAAAAGATAATATTATTATTATATTAAAAAAAAATAAATAAATAAATATCGTACATAAATAATATAATAATTATAATAATAAGACCTTTTTGAACCACCCTAATGTAATAAATATCGTATATAAATAATATAATAATGATAATATCTTTTTTGAACCACCCTGAGGTATCATGGATATGTTAACGGATATGGCAATAAATAAATATCGTATATAAATAATATAATAATTATAATAATAAGATCTTTTTTGAACCACCCTAATGTATCATGGATGTGTTAACGAATATGAAAATAAAAAAAAATATCGTATAACTGTAACAATATTCTACCCAATGCCCAAAAAAGAAAACAGCGCATGAAATTGATTCAAAACCTCGTACGAAAGATATGATATTGTAGATAATACCCGATAAACATGATTAAGTAATGCAAAGATTGAAACTAAAGAAGCTGATGAGAAAAAAAAATTCAAAACCCCGCGACTGTAAAACCCGTGACTCCAAGACCCCCGTGACTCGAAGATCCCGTGACTCTAAGACCGAGCAATTGTAAGACTCCCGTGACTCCAAGACTCCCGTGACTCGAAGACCCCCGTGACTCCAAGACCGAGCAATTGTAAGACTCCCGTGACTCGAAGATCCCGTGACTCCAAGACCGAGCAATTGTAAGACTCCCGTGACTCCAAGATCCCGTGACTCCAAGACCGAGCAATTGTAAGACTCCCGTGACTCCAAGACTCCCGTGACTCCAAGACCCCCGTGACTCGAAGATCCCGTGACTCTAAGACCGAGCAATTGTAAGACTCCCGTGACTCTAATTTCATCCCCCTGCCCCGTGACTCGAAGAACCGTGACTCTAATTTCATCCACCTGCCCGTGACTCGAAGAACCCACGACTGTTAAACCCGTGACTCGAAGAACCCGTGACTCTAATTTCATCCCCTGGGGTTTTCAAATTCAGCGCTCCGGTCACGTTGGAATTTTCCCGTGACTGCAGCGCATGAGTTGCGCTCACGGGAAAAGCGTCCGTGACTCTAGCGTGAATGGATGCCGGTCACGGGATCGTGCGAATAGCCACAGCGATTTCTATAATATATTAATTGCGAAAGTTTGATAAATATTATAAGAAAAAAGGTATGATCGATGAAAGATGGGAGAATTTTTGGAGTAATGACACAAATTGTGCTAGCATTTTCTGAATCTCGAAAATATTGAAGATTAAGGGGAGACTTCGGTGAAATTTTGAAAATCGCTATTAGAGGTTGTATAAAAAAATCCTTCCAGCAGTTTTTGAATAATGTCAGTATAGACGGTGAAAAAAAATTTCAGCCTCCTGCGATGAAAATGTAAGCGCAAGGAACCTTGCGAAGAAGATTTTTCTCACCGCTGTCAAAAATTCCTTGCGTCTACACTTTCATCGCAGGAGGCTGAAACTTTTTTTTCACTATCCATACTGACATAATTCAAAAACTGCTGCAGAGATTTTTTTATACACGTCTTTTTAAAGTTGTAAGAATTAAAAAACCTGTTTTTGCCAAAAATTTCACCGAAGTTTCCCCTTAAGAATTTTGAAGGATTTTTATGTTTTGAAAAATTTTGATCAGATTTTTCCTGACGCAATTCATTCTTTTTCTAGCAGTCTTACTGGACACCTACCGGACACTGTTGTTGGACAGAACAGGTCAAAACTCACTACAAACCTCCGCCTGGCACATGTGTCTAGACTCGACTCATAACACATCGATGCGAGAGCAGCTGCGGATCCAGCATATTAATCATTAGCAAAATCTTAGAACTTGACTTTCTGTAGCTACATTTCCTTCTCTAGAAGAAGTAGAAAATAAAAAAAAAATAAAAAAAATGAAAAGTTTAAAAGTTGATTCCTGAACAATCATTATTTTGACCGGTTGCCGTAAAGAATAAAATCAACCGTTGGACCGATCTTTGATTTTTAGGTCCTGAATTATTCAGGAGAGATGCCTCTATCGGATGAACAGAGAACTTTTTGATAAACCCATTTTTAGTTGAAATATTAGAAAAATAAGCAAAATTTTTTTTCAAATTCAGAAAAAAAATCGAAAAAATTCAATAATTCAAGTAATTCTTGCAATATCAAAAAGTTCTCTGTTCATCTGATAGCGGCATGTCTTATGAACAATTGAGGACCAAAAATTCCAAGATCGGTCCAACGCTGGGTCTGATTCTTTACGGCAACCGAGTGATTTTGTATTTTCCTGTCTTCAGCGCAGCCACTATTAGACTGGAAGTAATACATGATGTAATATATGGATAATGAAGGTCAAACCCTCCCCAAACATGACGATTTTTTTGAATTTTATCAGAGTCTTCAAGTTGAAAAAAAAAGGAAAATTGTTTTTCAGAAATTCAACCAATTTAAAGGTGTATATACCCCCTTAATTACAAGATATGGTTGAAGAATTTGATCTGCCAGCCTGTCAATGCGATGATATCTTATAGGTTAGAATGTCTTCTCCTGCACCGCAGATGTGTTCCAGGTGAACGAAAATAATGTCTCGTCGTATTAGTGATCTACGTGTCAGCAAATCATTGTAACTCGAAGTGAACGATAACAAGTAGATTCCATTATAATACCTCATTGCAGCATTAAATTTTAACGTGATTGACTTACTTTAATAGTGACTATACTCTGTTTGTGAGCATCCTCAGCGAGTCAATAATAATGATAATGATAATAATAATAATAATATTAATAATAATAATAATAATAATAATCCCATAGAATTCATTACCATGGTACTGAGACCCTATGCTACAGGACCATGTCGTAAGCAGTATTAAATTTCGACAACCAACGCGTTTGATTTCCAATACTAATTATACTCTGTTTGTAAGCACCCTCGAGTAGTCAATTTTGCAGTCCACAGGTACAGTACCCGCATGATCACTGGCACCGACCTCCTACTTCCTATCCGACATCTTTCCTGCTCGCTATACCAGAGATCGCCATCAATATGACAGGAATTCCAAGACTAGCATCGTAATCCAATAGAATTCATTACCATGGTACTGAGACCCTATGCTACAGGACCATGTTGTAAGCAGTATTTAATTTCAACAACCAACGTGTTTGATTTCCAATACTAATTATACTCTGTTTGTGAGCACCCTCAGTTAGTTAATTTTTGCGGTCCACAGGTGCAGTACCCGCGTGATCACTGGCTTTGACCTCCTACCTCCTATCCGACATCTTTCCTGCTCGCTATACCAGAGATCGCCATCAATATGACAGGAATTCCAAGACTAGCATCGTAATCCCATAGAATTCATTACCATGGTACTGAGACCCCATGCTACGGGACCATGTCGTAAGCAGTATTAAATTTCGACAACCAACGTGTTTAATTTCCAATACTAATTATACTCTGTTTGTGAGCACCCTCGAGTAGTCAATTTTGCAGTCCACAGGTACAGTACCCGCATGATCACTGACACCGACCTCCTACTTCCTATCCGACATCTTTCCTGCTCGCTATACCAGAGATCGCCATCAATATGACAGGAATTCCAAGACTAGCATCGTAATCCAATAGAATTCATTACCATGGTACTGAGACCCTATGCTACAGGACCATGTTGTAAGCAGTATTTAATTTCAACAACCAACGTGTTTGATTTCCAATACTAATTATACTCTGTTTGTGAGCACCCTCAGTTAGTTAATTTTTGCGGTCCACAGGTGCAGCACCCGCGTGATCACTGGCTTTGACCTCCTACCTCCTATCCGACATCTTTCCTGCTCGCTATACCAGAGATCGCCATCAATATGACAGGAATTCTAAGACTAGCATCGTAATCCCATAGAATTCATTACCATGGTACTGAGACCCCATGCTACGGGACCATGTCGTAAGCAGTATTAAATTTCGACAACCAACGTGTTTAATTTCCAATACTAATTTTACTCTGTTTGTGAGCACCCTCGAGTAGTCAATTTTGCAGTCCACAGGTACAGTACCCGCATGATCACTGACACCGACCTCCTACTTCCTATCCGACATCTTTCCTGCTCGCTATACCAGAGATCGCCATCAATATGACAGGAATTCCAAGACTAGCATCGTAATCCAATAGAATTCATTACCATGGTACTGAGACCCTATGCTACAGGACCATGTTGTAAGCAGTATTTAATTTCAACAACCAACGTGTTTGATTTCCAATACTAATTATACTCTGTTTGTGAGCACCCTCAGTTAGTTAATTTTTGCGGTCCACAGGTGCAGCACCCGCGTGATCACTGGCTTTGACCTCCTACCTCCTATCCGACATCTTTCCTGCTCGCTATACCAGAGATCGCCATCAATATGACAGGAATTCCAAGACTAGCATCGTAATCCCATAGAATTCATTACCATGGTACTGAGACCCTATGCCACGAGACCATGTTGCAAAGACTCCGCTGCCTAGACGAGCAGTATCATACTATGAAAATTTGATTATGTAAAAATTGTTAATGGGAGATTAAAAATGTCGATCCTCTTAGTTGAAAGTGTATGTGCAAGGAGTTTTTGGCAGGGCTGCATAAAAAATTTTCTGCTAAAGGTTCCTTGCACATTTAACTCAGATGATTAACATTTTTTCCAATATTTACATAATACCATAATCCATAATGTAGTGAATTTTGATTTAGATTTTTCTAGTCATTTAGAGAATGACAAAATCACTTTCATCTAAAATTCACCGAAGTCTCCCCTTAACAAAGACAGATAACATATTTAGACACTCATGTAACGCAATTTCATAAGGAAGACTAGTTTCATATCCAACTACGAAACAACACAGGATAATCTCATAAGTTCTTTTATGCCAGTGTACAAATTGAATCAGTTTCACAACACTGGATGCAGAATATTTTATATGTTATAAGTTTTTTTTTTTTTTTTATATGTTTTTATATTTTATAAGTTCTTTATTCGGTAATAATTTTTTTTATGACAGTACACATTAATCAAACTGATCTAAAAATAAACAAATAGACCGAATCAGAGATTGAGATCAATTGAGCCAAGAGTTATCTAATAGATATTCCAAAGACGACCTTGGATAATTACAGATACAATATTCCAATTTAAAGGCTGCGTTCAACAATACTACTAAAACTTTTCCAGTCGCCTGTGATAGTATTCTGAATCTTAGTTAAGAATTGTCAAAGTTTTTAATGTCATTCTGTAAAATACGAGTAGTTTATGGTTTTATTTTCCTAGAGACGATCAGTCTGAGCATGTATTCTAATTCTGTATCTGTGATGAATTTTTGAAGTTTCATAAATGTATGAATGAAATCTAATTATCCACTATTAGTAGCATGTTGTCACGTGCTTTCAAATTTTATGAACTTTTCTCCTTCTTAATTAGATATTAATATATCTAAATATTTATTAAATATTTATAATACTTATACCGATGATTACTTTTGAAAGTGAATAAATAAACTGCTGGAACATACGATTTTCATGCACACATTTGTATTTATTTAGCTTGAAGTATTGAATTATACATTATAAGAAGCCAGCAGTCGTCCCTGATAATATTTTAGGTCTTAGTCTAAGAATTGTCAAAGTTCAAAATGTAATTCTTTGAAAGATGAGTAGTCGCCAGAGAAGGCGTTCTAAGTCCCAACTACGATTCTACCTTAACGAGCTTATTACAGTAAATAAGTATTGAAGTATGTTATCGACTCATAGATACAGCGTGTTGTGGCATAGGGTCTCAGTACCATGGTAATGAATCCTACGGGATAACGATGCGAATCTTGGAATTCCTGTCACATTGATGGCGATCTCTGGTATAGCGAGCAGGAAAGATGTCGGATAGGAAGTAGGAGGTCGGTGCCAGTGATCATGCGGGTACTGTACCTGTGGACTGCAAAATTGACTACTTGAGGGTGCTCGCAAACAGAGTAATTAAACACGTTGGTTATAGAAATTTAATGCTGCATTGAGTTATTATAATGGAATTTACCTGTTATCGTTCACTTCGAGTTTCAATGATTTGCTGACACGTCGATCACTAATACGACGAGACATTATTTTCGTTCACCTGGAACACATCTGCGGTGCAGGAGAAGACATTCTAGCCTATAAGATATCATCGCATCGACAGGCTGGCAGATCAAATTATTTAACCATATCTTGCTGGTCATCTTGCTGGTAGTCTTGCTGGTCATCTTGCTGACCGTCTTGCTGGTCATCTTGCTGATGGTCTTGCTGGTCATCTTGCTTATGGTCTTGCTGGTCATCTTGCTGACCGTCTTGCTGGTCATCTTGCTGGTCATCTTGCTTATGGTCTTGCTGGTCATCTTGCTGACCGTCTTGCCGGTCATCTTGCTGACCGTCTTGCCGGTCATCTTGCTGACCGTCTTGCTGGTCATCTTGCTGAGCCTCTTGCTGGTCATCTTGCTGATGGTCTTGCTGGTCATCTTGCTGATGGTCTTGCTGGTCATCTTGCTGACCGTCTTGCTGGTCATCTTGCTGATGGTCTTGCTGGTCATCTTGCTGACCGTCTTGCTGGTCATCTTTCTAACCAATAGTCAGCAAGATGACCAGCAAGACGGTCAGCAAGATGACCAGCAAGACGGTCAGCAAGATGACCAGCAAGACCATCGGCAAGATGACCAGCAAGACGGTCAGCAAGATGACCAGCAAGAACACTATTGCCTTATTTTATAAACGATTCAAACGATGTCAAAAATACCACGAAATAATTTAGTATCACTTGAGACTTATGCGTAACTTTGCCTAGACTAGACGTAGGGAAACTACATTTTAGTACTGCCTTATAGAGAATTTTTTTTTATATCGTAGAATTTTTTTTATCTGCATTATACGGCCATATCAGTAATATCACCTCAAATATTCTCAAATAATATCCTTAGTTAAACTTCATTCAAAATATTATTAAGTGCATATTTCAGAATCTCAAACAACCCCCGCAGATACAAATATTCACTGTATATATAGTTATGTGAATAGTATATTCGTTTTGGATTGATGAAACTTATGGTCGCTTCATTGCTCGCTTCACTCGATTCAAATAAACAAATACAAATCTATCAAAATTCAACCAATCAAAAGTTTTAGCTCCTCCCATCTTTTGTCTCTCTCTTTTAAGAAAACTAAATTCCTCGCCCTAATGATGAGTAACATATAACCCTGCGTGCAAGTAACCCCGCCATTGCCGGTCCCAAGCCCGGATGAGAAAGGAGGAGGGCTGCACGCAGGGTTCGATGTTGTGGGTACATAAAGAATTATTGTAATAGAACAATTTGTAAACGCCATGCAAGTATATTACGCGTCAGTCTATAAATTTTAGACTTGGGGAAAATTATGAGCACACGCGTGCTCGTTGCTGTTGATGTTCCTGCTTATCGAGGGACTTCGGGCGGTACGAAATAGTACAAAACAACCGAGCGAGCGTAGCGAGCGAGCACAATTATTAGATGGTCAAGCAAAATTTTACAAAAAGTAGTGAAATCAACCACAAAATGCACCTTTGGTGCAAAAACATTTCGCCAAGTCCATTAATGTGTAGACCACCAAAAAATAATCAAAAGTTGTGCTCGTTCGCTCGCTACGCTCGCTCACTCGATAGGTTGATGATTATCAACATACAAAAAGCATCGAAATCAGATACAACTGCCAAGTACCTGTAGAATAATAAAAGTTTGGAACTGAAAAATTTGTTCAAACTAAATAACGTTGTACTCCTTCGCTCGCTGCGCTCGCTCACTCGATTGGCTTATGATTATTGGTCGAAGAAACAATTCGGATGAAGAAATTGAAGACGTCAACATTTATCTGAAAATATTCATAACGAAAAAATAATTCAAACAAAATTTAAAAAAAAAAAAAAAAATTTGGAGGTAGTGGTACTTGGGGGGCCTTTTATAGAAAAAGAACTATGAAATATTGATCGCGAACCATGTCACTGTCATCTGACAGATATTCAAACATTGGCCCGCCAACGTACCACGGACTCCAAATTTTTTTTTTTTAAATTTTGTTTGAATTATTTTTTCGTTATGAATATTTTCAGATAAATGTTGACGTCTTCAATTTCTTCATCCGAATTGTTTTTTCAACCAATAATCATAAGCCAATCGAGTGAGCGAGCGCAGCGAGCGAACGAGTACAACGTTATTTAGTTTGAACAAATTTTTCAGTTCCAAACTTTTATTATTCTACAGGTACTTGGCAGTTGTATCTGATTTCGATGCTTTTTGTATGTTGATAATCATCAACCTATCGAGTGAGCGAGCGTAGCGAGCGAACGAGCACAACTTTTGATTATTTTTTGGTGGTCTACACATTAATGGACTTGGCGAAATGTTTTTGCACCAAAGGTGCTTTTTGTGGTTGATTTTAATTATTCTGCAGTACGGAGTGCTTATTATGGTTATGAATGATAGATTTCTACTGGAAACCCGAATCAATATAATTTGGTGGGGGCCTTTATTTGGTGGGGGCCTGTAGGCTGGCGCCTACTCAGCCTACTGCTAAATTCGGCACTGGGTCTGTGGGGAGGCGGCTTCAACTACACGGTAGCTCAAGTCCGTAATAGGCACGGCTAAAGTTGAATAGTTACTATTCAACTTTAGCCGTGCCTATTACGGACTTGAGCGACCGTGTAGCTGAAGCCGCCTCCCCACAGACCTGAGTACGTAAACGCACTAAGGCTGCACTCTACCCTCTTAACTTTTAAATATTAGTTCGTTACACGGAGAGAAATTTCTCGTAGAAACTACCAAACAGTTATTGCAGTTTGAAGACAGAACGGAGGTATGAACAGACCTACCATACTTTTCTCGTGGTTCGTCCGATAAAATGTGGTCTCAGCCGTGATATTATTGTGACTCGGACAAGATTTTATTGGACGAACCACGAGAAAAATATGGTAGGTCTGTTTATACCTCCGTTCTGTCTTCAAACTGCAATAACTGTATGGTAGTTTCTACGAGAAATTTCTCTCCGTGTATAGTATATTATGCACCGAGGGAAGAAAGTGCGTACTTTATTCCCGGCTGCGCGCATAAAGAACGCGCTTTCTGCCCTTGGATGCATAAAATATCGTATGCACCATGGTGTAAAGTGTTCTTCTAGACGAGTGTGAAAGTCACCCTCGCTTCGCTCGGGAGACAAACCTCACACTCGTTAAAAAGAACACTTTATTCCCTAGGTGCATAATATACTATTATTCCCCAATTCTAGCTGTGCCAGATCCTGGGTAGATCGGAGATCCACCAATAGGGGAAAGTGGGGCAGAATGGCCGGATGGGGCTAAATGGAAGCCAAAAAAAAAATTGACTTACTGGCATTTTCGCATTAAGGGGGATCATATGAGACGCCATGCAACGCGATTCCGCTGAAAGTGCTCAAGAATTTTCAGGGTGGGGCTAAACAGCCACCTTAATAAAAGTAGCGAAATTGCATTTTCACGTCGAAGTGAGTGAGATAAAACTATATGCAGCGTGGTTCCACTGAAAACGATGCAAAACTGAAAAGGTGGGGCAAAGTCGCTCACCCTAGATTGAGAAAAAATATAATTGAATTGACGAAATATTTTTTTTAAAAGTCGCAATTAAATATTTATTTGGATCAAATAAATTTCAATTGTTGTGATTAAATATCATATGAAAGTAACCGATTTTCACTCACTTCGACGTGAAAATGCAGTTCGCTACTTTTATTAGGGTGGCCGTTTAGCCCCACCCTGAAAATTTTTGAACACTTTCAGCGGAATCGCGTTGCATGGCGTCTCAGATGATCCCCCTTGATGCGAAAATGCCAGTAAGTCCATTTTTTTTTTGGCGGCCATTTAGCCCCATCCGGCCATTCTGCCCCACTTTCCCCTATATGTATATATTGTAACTTATCGGATGATGAGCGTCACCGAAGGTGACGCGAACCGGTTTGCTATTGTGTTTTCTTTACTCGATTTTTATTTTTTTTTATTGAGACTTCTACTATTTAATTTTAGCCGTGCCTATTACGGACTTGAGCTACCGTGTAGCTGAAGCCGCCTCCCCACAGACCTGAGTACGTAAACGCACTAAGACTGCACTCTACCCTCTTAACTTTTAAATATTAGTTCGTTAAAGTTATTTATTCCCCAATTCTAGCTGTGCCAGACCTGGGTAGATCGGAGATCCACCAAGGCTGTATCTACCTTTCCGTTAAGAGCATGTCCTAGTCATATAGTTACCTGTTGAGAAAAAAACAAAAAAGTCGCAAAAACTCGGAAACGATGATCAAAAATGATGTATAATAGATTTATTCGATGATTAGGGACGAATAGGTTCGATCTAGCACGCGAGATTCGTCGAAATCGAGAAAAATGAATTTTTTTGGTTCCTCAAGTGTGGCCGTGTCACTTATTTTGGTTCATATCAACGCCTGTGCGTCTAAAACGCAAAAACCGGCTTTTTACCTCAAGTCTCACAGCAATGACGAACATTTGTGTCTAAAAATGTTGTTGTTTCACGCAACAATAGGGCCGAGATAACGAAAGAAGAGCGGTATAAAGATGTAAATAGTGTAAAATTGTTGATTTCTGACAGCTGAGACATGAGACGGTCGAGGCTAACGAAATGCCCGACAGATGGCTCTACGCGTAAATCATCGCGTAAATCGCGTAAATCGCGTAAATAACGCAACAATGACGATGATTTACGCGTAGAGCCATCTGTCGGGCGTTTCGTTAGCCTCGACCGTCTCATGTCTCAGCTGTCAGAAATCAACAATTTTACACTATTTACATCTTTATACCGCTCTTCTTTCGTTATCTCGGCCCTATTGTTGCGTGAAACAACAACATTTTTAGACACAAATGTTCGTCATTGCTGTGAGACTTGAGGTAAAAAGCCGGTTTTTGCGTTTTAGACGCACAGGCGTTGATATGAACCAAAATAAGTGACACGGCCACACTTGAGGAACCAAAAAAATTCATTTTTCTCGATTTCGACGAATCTCGCGTGCTAGATCGAACCTATTCGTCCCTAATCATCGAATAAATCTATTATACATCATTTTTGATCATTGTTTCCGAGTTTTTGCGACTTTTTTGTTTTTTTCTCAACAGGTAACTATATGACTAGGACATGCTCTTAAGATTTAAACTAGAACCTGGAAATGGCGGAGAAGGGGTTTGGCATCTGATTACGTTACTTTTTTATATTTCTCAAGAATTCATTTATTCAAATAACTATTACCTACGGTTGCAACCCTAAATGCTATATTCACAATGTTGCCTATAAACTACTTACTCGTTGTACAAGGTTTTATTCTACATAAGATTTCTTTGCTCTTTCTTTCAATACAATTATATTTTGATTTTATATATGATATTTGATATTTCAATACTTTGGATTCTATTTGATTGTTGATTTTATAAATTATACTAGAAATAATGAAGTGATTCTAATGGTACATCGGAGCTCTATGCTCGATATGTCCGGATAATACTGTGAGTCTATCAGGTGTGTACCCGTGAATAGCTAGTGAGACAACTCGGTCGCTTTGCCTGAGATTGCTGCTGAGCTGAGCGGCGTCACGCATTATATACCCATCGTGACGTCACTCAGCTCGTCGTTGCGACCGAATCTTCTCAATTCTTCTAGTCGCCGTTTGACCGTTGTATTTAAATGTAACCGCTCAGGCTAGGGTAGCCTGGCACGTTACATTATATATTAGGGTGATTCAAAAAACAAGAGATTTTTCGTATTATCCTGGTACCACGTTTCAAAGTTTTGTTTAGGTACTAAAACAGGCCTGTTGAAATATAAGCTCTTAATATTAATGATAAGATGGTGCGCATCGCACTTTTCGATTTCCCATAAGAATAACACAGGAAACATTATTTTTATTCCTTCTGATTTTTGTAACTATCGAATGATATGTCGGACGGTAAAGTTCTTGGTATGTTTTTGCAGAGAATTGAACGTTCTACAAAAAAGGTCTGAATTCATTTTTTGGTAAATCAACTCGGTCGAACGTTATTCAAGGTCAAAGTAAAATTGACCGCCAAT
The DNA here is from genome assembly GCA_943736025.1 of Tenthredo mesomela. Lineage (NCBI taxonomy): Eukaryota > Metazoa > Arthropoda > Insecta > Hymenoptera > Tenthredinidae > Tenthredo > Tenthredo mesomela. The sequence continues at coordinate 40,882,113 of OX031014.1, read as the reverse complement.
TTAGTCGATTTTTTGATGATACGGCGGAAATATTAGGTTTTTCGGAAAATATGCCCAAAATTTTCTTCCAAACACAAATTGGATTTTCAAAAAGTGTTAACCGTATAGTAAAAATGTAAATGTGTACAAATCACTTCAATAAAATTGAATAAACAAAATAATATAATAATAATAATAATAATAATAATAATAATAATAATAATAATAATAATAATAATATAAAAATATTTGTACACTAATATTCACACAAAAATTTAAATGTGTACAAATCACTTCAATAAAATTAAATAAATATTTATAAATCAAAAATGGTCGAGGCTACGTATTGGTCGGTTTCGTATGGAATTCCCAATAAATAATTACTTCAAATGATAAGAACTTACACTTCTTTGTTTCCAGACTAAAATAAAAAAATAAAAAAATGGGCTCGAATACTTCGGCAACAAAGGGTGAGCGCATGTGATGACGATCATTGGTAAAGTTTACTTATGTGCGTTATGTAAAGCTTGCCGTGACGTACTGTACTATATAAAATACGTTGTCATTCATTAAATTGAATTTTTTTCTGCAGAGGTGGATCAAGGTAATTCAATAGAGCAGCGAATTTCAACCATAGAGGCCCAACGGCAGGCTGAGGTGGAGTTAAGGGGACCCGGTGGTCTAGAGCACGAAAATTTCACCTATTTTGACGATTTTTTTTTTGCCATTAAAATTTAAAAAACGATGTTTCAACTTTTCGGGCTTATTACTACGTTTGTTGAGCATACAAAAAAATTTTATTTTTATTTTAAAAACAATATTTATTATTATAAAAATGCCACTGAAGATGACCCTCACCGAAAGAAATTTATTCTTATTTCTAGTATGGTAACATACTAATCGTATATACTAATGAAATCCCCTAAATGTTTAGTCTATTTTTATGTAGAATGCTAGAGTATTAGAATATCCTCTTAAAGTTAGTATGCTATCTATTAAGGTGTGACCACGTGATCAAAACTTGTCGCATTTTGCATATGGCCGCGTCCAGGTCCTGCATCGTGTCGTGCGTCGCGTTGTCTTTGAGTGTGAGTGATCAAGTTATATTTTTCATTCGAAAAAATCGACGAAGTCGTGAAGTGGCTCATCAAAAACGATCCAGGCGAACTGGTCGAAACATTTGAACGTAAGTAAACCTAAAATTCTGAGTATAATAGTACATTTCATTACGAGTAACGAAAGGCTTTTTTGACGAAACGAGAGGTTTACGGCACGAGCCGAAGGCGAGACTGATCGTAGCGAGTACGAGTACGAGTACCTCGAGCGAGTACGAGACTCGCCTTCGGCTCGTGCCGTAAACCTCTCGTCAAAAAGCCTTTACGTACAAGTAATGATCATTATTTTTCATCAGGATTGCCGAGAAATCGCGACGAAGTCGCGATTTTGAGGCTAGAATGATGAAAAATAATTTTTTCCAAATTACTGCTACGCTCTGAGAAAACGTTCTAGTGACTCAGTTTTTCTACAGTTGATTAGTGATATTTTGATACAAAGTTCATGATTTTTCCAGATTTTATGTCCTCCGCTGAACATAAATTCAGTCCATCGAAGAAAAAGCAGTTGTCGAAGGGTACAGGCTGCTGCGTTGGATGAAATTTCTTCAACTTTAAACCAATAATATTTGATGAATTGTTTGAGACACAAAAATTTTTGATTGTAAGAATTTTTTTCCCACTTTCTGGAAAAAATGTTTTGAAACCAACACTTTTGTGCTATATAAATACTATATAAATATAAATATATTCCCTAAAATTGTTGAACATTTTTTTGTCTTTAATTTAATTAATTATCTCATAGTCTTGTATGATTGAAAAGTTTATAATATAAATAATAAATATACATAGTATATATTATAAAAATATAAAAAAATATATGAATATAATATAGTATACATATATACATAAATATATTATACCAGGAATGTAAAATATGAATATAAAATGAAAATAAAGAGATTATTTTATAATTTCACTGATTCCTTTCCGAATATAACATACCAAACTTAGATTAGAGGATATTCTTAAAGCTAGTATATGTATTCACATTAGTATGTGTTTATTAAATGATTCTCCTCTAAAGATTAGAAAATATACTTACCGCCTATTTTAGACGGAAATATACTAAGTTTCAGTATATTATACTAACTTTGAGAATAAATTTTTTTCGGTGCTCTCGAAAAATCGGACCCGGACGACGCAGATGATTTCGAGACTTCTACTCATCTGAACCACAAAATTCAAGAAGATTCTTAATCACAAAGAGTGCAGTTATGGTAGGGACTAGAACGAATCGAAAAAATTAAAAATTGACTTTTTTTTTTTTTTTTTACTTTTTTTCAAAAGCGCGCCATTTTGTCAAAAAATTTGGTTCGACTGGTCCGATAAATTCACATATGGTATGAAGTTCGATTTTGTCAAATGATTGTTAAACTTTTTTATCGACACTGTGCACTAGGGTGGTTCAAAAAAGACCTAAGTTCTCAGATGTTGCTGCCCTGACGGCTTTTGACCAACGTATAACGTCGGTATATCAACCGTGAACACGTGGTATTGGTATAAACAGAGTAACCGCACCGTAGTAAAACTGTGTGTTGTAGGAATAAATACCGTATTTTTGAGCTCGGATGCATACCGTCTATACACCGTAGGTAATCACTAATAATACGGTATTGAAGCGGAATGTTCACAGTCGTAATGGCAGATGAGGTACGCACGAACAGAGTATGAGTCACGTATGTAAATCATATATAAACGGTGTTTTTTCTCGAAACATACGGTATGTATCAAGTTCCATGACGGTATTTTCACTCCAAAAATACCGTATGTATCCAGTTGTACGACGGTATTTTTTTACCAAAAATACGGTACTATGTACCTTAGTTATATGACGGTATTTCTGCTCACAAGTTATTTTTCCAAAGGATCTAGATATTTTTCGGATAATTCACAAACGTATAACACACCTAAGCGTATAAAGCGTATAACACTGTACACGCCTTGGAATGAAATCCTGAACAATGTTGTAATAAAAAATGTGGAAAATATTTTGGGTATATTGGGATTCTGTACTGCAATAATTTCAAACAGCAATTTGATTATCAGTATAAAAATAATATTTATTATGTGAAAATAACGTGAATGAAAATGAATAAATAATAATAAATTTATATCATATTATTTATATATATTATTTATATAAAAATCCTACTAATTCAGCGAAACAAAAGTATATGAAATTTATGACTCATGAAATACGTTAAAACCGTTATGGTAATTCTCCAGCAGGACGATAAGCGTCGCGGCGTTCGCTCCGCCATGCGTTGACCTGTCAAAGCGGTATACTCGTTCGCACGTATTGGCATAGTTACTCAGCTTTGTGTTGAAATCAGTCGTCAAAAAAATTGGTGAAACTTCCTTGACTCTCGTGTGTATGTAGCGTTCATCTCTGACGTTACGTAAAGCCGTTGTACAATGCCTCGATATACCCGCGTTGGAATACGATGAAAAGTTAGAGACATAACCTAGAAAATAGTAGGTACATTCCGCAGCGTGTTAATAATTTTCAGAAGGTTGGTGACTACATCGAAGGAGTGTGTGCTGGAGACGAGCGATACAACGGGACATGTGGTGATCCCGGAAGAAAGCGTCAAAGTAACGAGCTCGTTCCAGTCACCACGGAAGGTCTTATAACGTGTTCTGATGGATTATTAAATCTTAATATTATTGAAAATTGGGTGAAATCGTTTATTGAAATTAAGCAGGTACCATGGATGATGTGAGAGGGCAAATGTACTCGAAACGCACCGAGTATGCGGCTGCTGAATTATCGAGGCCGCCTCCGACGATATTACTTCGTCATGCGAGTCATGGAAGACCGTGATACTACGGACGGGAAAATGCAGTTGTTCCCGACTAGTGTTGCAACTCACCAATTACATTTTTAATTAAATTACTCATTAGCGAAGAAAGTGAATTATTGTAATTTCCTGTCATCAATAAATACCATGTACAGAATAGTCCGATATATGTCTTGCTCAGAAAAGAGCGACGCTTTGGTACGAAGGCAAACAGGGAATCTCCTTTAGAAATCATGCTATCCCGACGTTGGTTGAGATCTGCTGAAGAGCTCTATTTCTCAATGAAATTCGCTACATGTCTTCTGCCGCCAAGGCGTCGCTGTCTCGCACTTCCCGATTTTTTTTATTGAATTTTTTTTTCAGGTATGGATGCGGATCGAATAGGGTATTGATGTGGTGTGAATGTGGTGAGAGTACGGTATGAATGTGGTAAGAATACGGTATGAATGTGGTGAAAATACGGTATGGATGTGGTGAGAATACGGTATGGATATGGTGAGAATACGCTATGAATGTGGTGAGAATACGGTATCGAAACCGTCGAACTACGGTACACATACTGCGGTCAAACCTAATTTTTTGAAGGGACCAGGAAATTTGTCGGTTCACACAGGGTACGGTAACGGTGTTCATACCGTATGAAAACTGTGTTCAGTACCCGTGAATACGGTAGAAGTGCCGGTAAAATACGGTATGCAGAAAGGCGCAAATATACTGTATTTCTGAAGTGATTACCCGTGGTAAATCCGGAAATATACCGTTTAATATCGGTATATAAACCTTCTCACAACCTTGCGCAAAAGTCGTCAGGGTGCTCATCCGTGAATATGTTGTTTGTGATTCTTTACGAGACTCGTACGATAATATTTAGTACTGCCTTGAAGACATTGGAGTTTTTTTTTCAATATTAAGCGTTTTTTTTTTTTAGAGATTTGATCGCCAGGTGTTGCTCATGACACAGATTTTTTTTACCATTATAAGGAAGAAATACAAGCAGTTTGCAGTCTGTGTGACAGTTTTTACTACTGCCTCATTTGGCTAATTTCACTTGAAGGAAAGTCGCCCCTAATGAGGCATTAGTAAAAATGGTCCCGCAGACCGCAAACTACTTGTATTTCTTAATGAGGCAGTAGTAAATATTGTCCTATAGAGCTCAAAAAAATGTATTTTTTTTTTTTTTTTAAATCACAAACAACATTTTCACGGATGAGCAGCAACATCTGAGAACTCAGGTGATCTTTGGACAACCATACTGTGCACTAGGGTGGTTCATTTTTATTTTTTTTCTCGTTTTTCATGGGCACACGAATGAAGTTTTGAGGAATCAAAAAAAAAAAAAAAATCTGTGTAAAAACTTGACGACATTGGACAATGTTTAGAGGTCGCTACCAAGGGAAGAAGGAAACAACGATCATTTTAGATTTATCATTCATAATTGATTGAAAAGAGCGAAAAAAAAAAAAAAAAAAAAAAAAAAAAAAAATACTAGTACTCACTTGAAAGTACTCGGTCAATCGTCCGCGTGTGAGTAGAAGACATGGTGAATAATTCTAGGTCATATATTTGTCATAGAGAGTAAACTGGATATATTTGTCAAATAGTCAAACTGTTTCGAAGATTCCATACGACTTGTATTCCTCTTTTCCCATTAAATTATTTCAATTGCCGGTAGCGACCTCTAAATATTTTCCAATGTTGTTAATTTTTCACCCAGATTTTTTTTTTTTTTTTTGATTCCACATAACTTTCAAAAATAAGAAAATAAATAAATAAATAAATAAACCACCCATGCAAGTATTATTGACCGCATCTTTTATCACTCATTTTTTGTTAAGTGAAAAACATTTAATTTTCAAATCCAAATGAACAAATATTATGTTGGTTACAGAATGCCACCAAAGAAGGACCTGTATTGGACCAAGAAACAATAATAATAATTTAAATTATTGTGCTTTTATATTATAAAAAATATAAATATATATTATAATATCTGAAATGAAAGACATATTGATTAAATATAAAAATTTGTCAATCATTATTTTACATTTAAGGGGGTATATACACCTTTGAATCTTCAAGAAATCGTTTTTGTTTTTATATTTTTTTTGGAATGCTAGTGACCTACTTTACCTGCAAATAAATTGGCGTCCGAAAATCTAGAGGATTTGAAAAGTTACAGCCATGACAGTGCCGAATTGCGAAAAAGCGCCGCCGCGGACGCTCCTATTGGTCCCGTAAATATTGTACAGTACCGCCAACACCACTGTCTTGCTTTTTTTTGACGTTTTTATATATTTTCCTTTTGAATTTTATTTTGTGATTTTTCAATTCTTTGTAATTATGATTTTTATACATATTTAATATTCAATATTCTTTTGAATTGTGATAATTGACAGAACACATGGCTGCGATCTACATTTTTTCGAGGTTAGGTGTCTACTTGTTTGTAAATAGTCGTGCTGTCATTGCGAATTCAAACCAATATTAATTTTCAATATTAAACAAACACAGTGTATATATCTGAGATGAGATGAGACGTCGGAATCGAAAGAAGATAATCCATCAAAAAAAGTGCATGTGAAATCGATGCCAGGAGACTACACATTCAGATTTTTTAAAAGATGAGTATTTCTATAATATATTAATTGCGAAAGTTTGATAAATATTATAAGAAAAAAGGTATGATTGATGAAAGATGGGAGAATTTTTGGAGTACTGACAAAAATTGTGCTAGCATCTTCTGAATCTCAAAAATATTAAAGATTAAGGGGAGACTTCGGTAAAATTTTGAAAATCGCTATTAGAGGTTGTATAAAAAAATCCTTCCAGCAGTTTTTGAATAATGTCAGTATAGACTGTGAAAAAAAATTTCAGCCTCCTGCGATGAAAATGTAAGCGCAAGGAACCTTGCGAAGAAGATTTTTCTCACCGCTGTCAAAAATTCCTTGCGTCTACACTTTCATCGCAGGAGGCTGAAACTTTTTTTCACTATCTATACTGACATAATTCAAAAACTGCTGCAGAGATTGTTTTATACACGTCTTTTCAAAGTGGTAAAAATTAAAAAAACCTGTTTTTGCCAAAAATTTCACCGAAGTTTCCCCTTAAGAATTTTGAAGGATTTTTATGTTTTGAAAAATTTTGATCAGATTTTTCCTGACGCAATTCATTCTTTTTCTAGCAGCCTTACTGGACATCTACCGGACACTGTTGTTGGACAGAACAGGTCAAAACTCACTACAAGCCTACGCCAGGCACATGTGTCTAGACTCGACTCATAACACATCGACACGAGAGCAGCTGCGGATCCAGCATATGAATCATAAGCAGAAACTTAGAACTTGATTTTCTGTAGCTACATTTTCTCCTATGGGAAAAGTAGAAAATAAAAAAAAAATGAAAAAATAAAAAGTTTAAAAGTTGATTTCTGGAGAATGAATATTTTGACCGGTTGCCGTAAAGAATCAGGAGCATCGTTGGACCGATTCTGGAGTTTTTGGTCTTTAAATTTTGAGAATCAAGGCCTCTATCAGATGAACATAGAACTTTTTGATAAACCCATTTTTAGTTGAAATATTAGAAAAATAAGCAAAATTTTTTTTCAAATTCAGAAAAAAAATCGAAAAAATTCAATAACTCAAGTAATTCTTGCAATATCAAAAAGTTCTATGTTCATCTGATAGAGGCATGTCTTATGAACAATTGAGAACCAAAAACTCCAAGATCGGTCCAACGCTGAGTCTGATTCTTTACGGCAACCGAGTGATTTTGTATTTTCCTGTCTTCAGCGCAGCCACTATTAGACTGGAAGTAATACATGATGTAAGATATGGATAATCAGTGGCGTAGCTAGCATGGGTGGCACCCGGTGCGGATATCGATGGTGTCACCCCAAGAATGAAACCAATAAAAATGCGAAGGACTTTAAGTATCATTTTATTTGAATAATACGAATTTTTGCGAGTTTTCATTTTTTTTTTCGCGGTTGGGTGTCACCCCCAAGCAGGTGACACCCGGTGCGGGCCGCCCCCACCGCCCCCCTCTAGCTACGCCACTGTGGATAATGAAGGTCAAACCCTCCCCAAACATGCTGATTTTTTTAAATTTTATCAGAGTCTTCAAGTTGAAAAAAAAAGGAAAATTGTTTTTCAGAAATTCAACCCATTTAAAGGTGTATATACCCCCTTAAGATTAATTCAACTACAAATATTTTCAACTTTCATTCGCGTCTTTTGGATCAAAATTTCAGAGTATAGGTTGTCGAAAACTCCATCAAGACTGAAGCTAACCGATCAGGCATTTAATAGATGTGTCACTCTTTTTCTTGGAAATTTAAGAACAAGTCCAATATAACGCAGCTTATCTAAAATCAAAATATATAGTTCGTTATAATCAGAACTCTGATAATCTATTCGTATGAATATAGTTAAAGTTATAGTTAAGTTATAGTACTCTCGTGTGCTGAAGTGTGTGATGTTAGCGGGTACCTCGTTGTTTAGAAATTGTTTGCAACACCAGGGTTCTTCTAGGTTTATACAGACTCGGAAATGCTTGGCCGAAGGTAATGCCAGGGATGAATCTGAAATATATAATATTACGATTATATCATATTATATATAGGAACAAGGCTTCCTATTTTTTATTTTTATTTTTTAAAAATAGGGCCTTCCTATTTTTTATTTTTATTTTTATTTTTTTTCTTCATATTTTTATATCGTGTATCCTGATCAATTTTAGCTAGTTCATAGAATTCCTAAAAGATTATGTATGTACCGTAGCGTCACGATAAGCCGTTGCTCAGACAGAAGAGCACGAGGACTCGCCTTAGATAAATCTGGGCGAACCATGTCGAGTTAATTTTCAAATGTTGGTACGTCCATTCTTGTGTACCGATAAAAGAGTACATTATCTTCTCTTAATTCTTGATGAAGATTATTATATTCTCCTTGATTGAGCCTGCTTTGGTTAATTGGTATAACCCACCAACGCCGATTCCTCCACCGAGAATTGAAGCGTCTTCTACGGAGAACCATGTGTACATCATCACAGCTGCGATTAGAAACTCATCGTAAGAAAAAGAATAAGAATAATCACACGAATGAATAAATTTCAAATAGTTAAAAAAAAAAAAACCACAAAAGCCAAATATTGATATTTCAAGGTTCTTATTTTATGATCTCCATTTTCCATTTACCTAAATAAGACGTGAAAAAAATCCTAAAAATGTTTTTTTTTTTTTTCTCGTAGGCGGCTTGATTTATCAACTTTCCAAATACAGATTCTTACAGGAAATTTCACGCTCCATAAAAAAGTACTCAGATAGAATTTTTCTAACTCGAACCGATTTAGAGATGTTGAGTCATCTTGAATAGCTCTTAAGGTGGTTCTTCCGTTCATTGACTGATTTGGGAGACTTCTCAAATTTTTACAAATTGATCAAGAAGTATCGCAGTTTATGCATACGAAATATGAGGGTCCGTTACCGAGAAAATAAGCGAGAAAAAAAATGTTGAAAATCGATGAAACTGTACGTTTTAACTTGGCGGTTATAGCCAAGCCGTCATTGCCGATATGGTAGTTGCATAATTTGCACCTTTAACGATTCGCCATTTACACCAAAAACGAGGTATATGTAGTTCGAAATGTGAGGATTCTATGGGAAACAAAAAAATTGAGGCTCACCGGAAGATTTAAAGAAATATTTCACGATAAAGTAACGTAAACGTACGCGGAATGCGTCTGCTCGTGAGCCCGCGGGTATTTGGCAACGTCGCTCGTTTATGCCTGTGATCAACAACGCGCCAGATTTGAAATACACTAGTAGCTGTATCAAATCATTTGTACGAAATATTTATACGTAGACGGAAACAATGATGATTAATAAGCACATACGTTTAGATTGTTTAATTATTAATTTTTATAAATATTCAAGAAATTTTCAAACAATTTTTATTTTTATAATGAATATTTTCATTCTTCACAAAATTAAATAAAGATGTAGTATACATAATATAATGTATAATATAATAGTTATTATATGTATGTTTTCTTCTTATTTTTAGCATTATTTTTCGTTAATTTTTTTTATCTCGCTGAAAAGATTGTTTAAAATTTTTTTACTTGTTGTTACCCGTGGTCGGCCTCCAACATTTTCTCCGAGTAACAATTTCACTCCTTCCAACCCACTTTTCTGAAAACATTCTAGAAGTATGCTAAAATTAATACCCGCTTTAGCTATTTTATTCTTCATATTATTTGAAACACTTTTCAAATGGTCGAGGCTCGCTTTATTAGTGACGTATCGCGCTGCATTTTTCTTATCGTCGACAATTTCAGAAATACTTTTTGCTTTTTCTTTCAGCTTCTGCTCAGTTACACCAATTACAATCACCAGTTTCTGTAAAGTTTTGACATCTTGCACAGCGTTATGAGCTCCCACAAAATCTTCAGGTGTCAAAAAGTCTTCTGTCAATGCCTGCTGGGAGAACTTTTTCTTTTCTTTCACCCTTTCTGAAAGGTGTTCTCGAAAAATACATAATGTATCGGCAAACCCTTTGACTATTGCCTGGAACTCTCCAGTTAGGTTTAATTTGTCCGCCAAGTTTAGTATTCTTGGGACATCAAATCGAAAGCCATTGTGAGCGACAAGTACGACTGAACTTCCTCGATTTCGTAGGAATTTCAAGAAATCCGAGAAGGCATTTCTGACTGGTACTGTTTCCAGAGCAGTGTCGTGCAAAAACATTTCTCCACTTATCATTTTTAATCCTGTCACATTACTTGCGGAGGCTGATATTCCTCTTGATGGAATAATATATACGTTGAATATTGCATCTTCCTGACAAGCTGCAATTTGGCATATTTCGGATGAATTTGACAGTCCACTCGTTTCCAAATCAAAGTAAACAACTGAGGATTTCGTGTAATCTTCTGGAGCTGAAATCAAGTCATGAAAATACATAACAACTAATATTTTTCGACGCATAGAATTGGGAATTGGGAATTGGGAGGCTGACCTGATTGAGCAGGATTTTTTATCAAGTCTGAAGAACTGTCGAGGCCACACTCTGTTTGATAGGTGATACCTTCACGTTTTTTTGAGGCTGATGACTTCGAAGACCTTTGTTTCTTAGCAAACAGTCTTCTCTTCTTTATCTCTATGTATTTACTGAATTTAGCCTTCCTTTCTCGTTTTTTATCCTTAGCCTCACGGAATTTGAGAGTGTGTGTGCCAGGTGATAATTGTAAAGTCTTGTAAATCTGAGTAATATATTTGCACCCTATGTTTTTCTGGCATACCGCAGCTGCTACTCTAAAATTCAAAGACTCAGACGCTGAGTAGTGTCTGAATTTTGGGTTCTTGCTCGCCACAATGCTGTTGAACGATTCATTCCCTTGACTCGACGCACAGGGAGCTAGCTTACTGGAATTGTTCGCGAAGCGCTCGAACAATGCTGTCATTGAAGCTCGCAGTTTGAGATCCACTAGTGGTTTTCCATTTGGTAAATTTGCATGTACATAGCGATCTCCGGATAATTTGTAACCACACCACTCAGTGCAATTTTCATGTTCACCAAATGCATGCGGAACAACATTCAGTAGTGCTAATTTAACTTTTTCAACATCTCCTTTATTCTGTTTCACTGCACAGGCGAAGCAGTGCGAAAAGTACTCGATCAATTTCAATGGTAATTTCAGCGAGTACAAAGCATTTGTCACTGCCTTGTGAGCGTGGTTAAAATCGGACCACTTTTCAATTGAGTGTGCAGATTCTCTGCGGACTGCTGCAATCGTACACGAATCATCGTCGCCAATCAGCACAGAAACATTGGCATTTTCATCAGTTAGAATTTGGTTCCTGTGAATCAATTCGACAGCCATATCAGGTTCCATGGCCTTTGCACTGCCATCGAAATTCTTACGACAGCTATGATCTTCTGCTGCGTGTCCTTGTGCACAATGTCTGCACTGCTTGCTTCGGACTGTGTATGATAGTACTTTACCTGAATGGTATCCAATTATTGAACTGTGTCCTGTGGATGATGAAGGAATCTCTACAATTTGTCTATTTTCAATCAATTGGTGATGTATTCGAATGACTGCGTCCACAGGTATTTTTATTCCCATAAAGTCTAATCTTACCAGACAAGCTGTTGTACGAATGCCCTGTCCCTCGCCGTTGCCAACCAGCATCGAACGATACTTTCAGACTACTTACAGGGTTTGAAGGTTCTACAGAATGGTTCTCTGTAGAGGCATCATTATGCAGCAGAATCGTATCACCTTCATTTTGGTTGTCTAAGCTTACAGGTCTGCAATTACATGACCACACATATACGCATACACATTTTCACATCAATTTACTGCCACATGTTGTGTAAATATTTTTTTTTTTTTATTATATTCGTTACATAATTATCAATATTTATCAATCAATAGATATACATTTCTACATAAATTCATTGACACATAGTTGTATAAATATCTCTTTTTGTTTCATTAGAGTCGTTATATGATTATCAATATTTAATAATCAATAGATATTAATTGTTTCAAAATCGGACTGATAAAAAAATGATGTTACACCTAATTTTGAATGATGGTCTCTACCAACAATTTATATTTACAAACAGTTTCCATTCAAATCAGAAAAAAGTCTGACGTGTTCCAATAGATAAAATATACTAAAACCCAATATTCAAAATCTTGCAGAAATTCATTGAAAAATATAATCTTGTTTCGCAGTCATAATGCTTCACCCTCTCAAAGGCACAATGATCTTAACATTCCTCAGTTTGTATTTCAGAATCACTTCGCATGCTCTGATGCTCCTTACAATTCAGTGTCCATATTTCTATTACAACTGCTTCGCTGCATTCTTTTATTCCAGCAGTCAAGCAGCCCTGCGTTGGCATTGGTTTATTCTTTGAAACTCTTTAATACGATTAGTTTACAGAGCAGACCTGCTCTGGCTGCTCAAATAAAAGAATGCGGCCTGTTTGTAAGTATTGCATACAGCGGTGTATTACTGAAATAAATAATTCAGGGAAAAATGTCAAGATCATTCGACTTTCACCAACTTACTGCACTGATGAAGCATTATTAGTTAATTCTATTTCCATCCGAAGAGCTGTCTTGCAGCTCTCAGTAGCCACCTCCTCTATCGCGGCACCGACATGTCGCTCATATCGTTTAAAGGTTTTTGGAGATATTGTTGGAATATTGAGTGATGACAAAATCGTATTCAAGTGCGACTCTCCAATGCCTCCATCGATAAGTCCAATAGCTGCCTTGCTGTTGACTGTGAACATTTGGTTGTCCCCTTCGACTTTGCATGTTTTCACAACACAGGTACGTTGACACAATGTGCAAGTAACTTTCAATGTACTTGCAAGTCCATTTCTGTTCTCTTCAGTGATGTTTCTTAACGATAATGCTGTATCGCAATCACTGCACCATAACTCTTGTGCCAATGTAAAAAGTTCGACAACTCTTCGGCCTTCGAGGTTATGGGGAATGTCATCTTTCTAATAAATCAAAATAATTGTCTCACTCTTAATTCAATCTTCCGAATAAATTATGATTTTTTCTTCATCATGTGATATTCATATACCTTTAGAAATATAAGTTTATTAGACGAGATTGTAAAAAGTCGAGAACTAACCTCTTTTTCCTGACAAACTTTGCTTAAAGCTGCACGTATTTTGTGTCTCTGTTCCTTCACCTTTTGTTTAGTGAACTCTCCTTTCTTTTTGCCGTGATCATGTCTCACATTATGTCTTATCATATCGTAGATTTTGATTCACACATGACAGACGACACTTTACTAAACTGAAACTCGCGGCGTAAACAAAGATGGCGCATCAGCTGTTTAGACGGAGAGAGAAGATGGCTACGCTGCTACGTTGCCACAATTCGCACAGTTCAGTAGCGTAGAAGAAGACAATTTTTGTGTCACAACTTTTTTGATTGTTGAATTTCAGTAACTGAGCACAATATTATCTATCGTCACATTTATAACCGATAATCATACCGTTTTAGTGAAAATTAGACGTATATTTGCAATTTTATATGGGGCCCGTGCTTGGCACCTACCTAATACGCTCCTCAGCGGAAGAACCACCTTAATCGGTTAGAGTTAAGAAAATTCTATCTCAGTACTTTTTTATAGAGCGTAAAATTTCCTATAAGAATCTGTATTTAGATAGTTTGTAAATCAAGTCGCTTACGAGAAAAAAATTCAAAAATTTTCAGATTTTTTTTTACGTGTTATTTAAATAGATGATACAAAAAATAAAATAGGTACCTCTAAATATCAATATTAAGAGCTCATATTTGGCTGAGATATTCTATATGAAAAAAAATAATTTTTTTTTTAATACCCTAATGCTGTCTGTTAATTTTTGAATAGCCGATTTCTATTACTACTCTTCTTTACCTGATTTTACCTTCTTTGTCAATTTTTTTTTTTTTTTTTTTTAATTTATCCAGATTTACCGGTCATTGTATTCCAAAAAGTTGAGACTCAATACCACAATATCTCTGAATATTTATACATATTTATTACGTATGTGAGCGGATCCACGTCACTTCACTCAAAAAAAGAACCGTCAAGTCACGGATCTTTGCGCCATTCGGCATATCTTTAGTAGTATGGGGAAAAAAAATACAACTTCAGGGATTTTGAAAATTTTTCAAAAATGGCGGAGTTAGAAGTAGATATGGGCAGCTTTGGGCAGACACAACAAACCCCCCCCCCCCCCCCCTCCCCCCTGCCTCTAGGCGCCTTTGGAGAATCCCCCCTCTCCCCGCTCCCCGCTTCCCCCGGGTCGACTCTGGAGAAAACTGACGATTCCAACCTAACCTTCCCCCCTCCCCTCCCCCCTCGCTCTAGCCGACTTCTCAGCTGGGGTGTACTAGGGTTTTTTGTCCCTCTCACCCCCCTGCCCTCACCCCTGCCTACCCTTGCTCAATATTGGGACGATCTGGGCCGTGTGACGGCATCCAAGACTTTTTCTTACGTCCCCGCCACTCTCACCCCCGGGCCCTACGCCCCTGATCTTATATATATATATGTGTGTTTGTGAGAATACATAGGTTGCGGACTTGGGAAAAATTAGGTGGTGCGGGAACCTTGCTGCTTATATACTTATTTATGAATGGGTAAAGGTGTATAATTGAATGACGCGTTAATTACGAAAAAAATCCAATTATTTCATTTATTCCTACAACTTATTTTCTAATACACACACAAGTAACTTATGCTAAGATAAAATATAGAATATTACGACTACGAGTATTCAATTTTCTTTGTAAATCTTACAGCTATGGTTATAGAAAAAATCCAATTATTTCATTTATTCCTACAACTTATTTTCTAATACACACACAAGTAACTTATGCTAAGATAAAATATAGAATATTACGACTGCGAGTACAATTTTCTGATATTTGTAAAAACAAAATCTTAATACTATAACGGCTACAAATGCCAAATACCTATATATATGGTATATTTTATAAATGTGTATACGTATATATATATTTAAACGTGTACAAACATAGGGGCTCTGGAAAATTTCCAAGTATAAAAAGAGTGATTACGTACTGACTATTCTACAACTTATTCTACGATTACAATTACACATTTATTTCTTTGTCTTTTTATTTCTATTTCTATTTCTATTCGGCCCCGAGAGATTACATTTTTGCTTCGATGTACAATACTGAACGCCGTTACCGCGACAAGGGTGAGTGGGAACGGTGATTCCGCTCTTAGACCCAGCGGAAATTAACCCCATGTAAAACGATTTCGCTATGTGGTCGTTTGTCTCATGATTACCAGTAAATATATCGAGAAACCCGCGCAAAGACAAACCAGCAGCCATATAATACACAAACATAATGCAAAAGTGTCCACATACGTTAGAGAAAAAACTTTGTACCTGTCGGTCGTTCCAGATGTATCGTCGGCAATTTCTGCGTAGCCATCGTTTGTGGTGAGGGATAAGCGGGGGTAGTCCGAAGCTGTCAAAATAGGTACCGTGTCCGGACGAAGCGACGTAAAACGCCACCCAGTGCGTACCGGGTCTGGTGTGGTCATCGGTGTTTGAGACAACAGCTGCCGGGGGTGTCCACACCAGGGGAACCCGGTCGGCTGGGGAAACCCGCCTCAAGTTGCTCGGGAATAACGTTGACAACGCATGTTGAATCTGAAGGCTGTTCATTTCTCGAAATTTCAGAAACACCCGTATCGACTGTCGCTTCTGAAGAATTAGAGTTTGACGTGGTTGAGAGATCGAGCGGTCTTATTCGGTCGAAATCGATGATGATCGCAGGTGTGAATTCACCGGATTCTTTCTCCTTACGCGGTGCCTTGGGTGAACTAGGTGGCGGTGTGGGCAATGGCGATGAAAAATATTGCTTGAATAAATTTCTAGCAGGAAGCTTCGGTGGAGATCGCTGATGCTGTTGTGGTACTCGTGATGATTCCTCGTGATCGTTCCTACTGCTGTCAGGTGTTGGATGAGTATAACAGAGTTCCCTCTTGCCATTGACTGACTCGGCGTGCGCAGGATAGTCGTACTCGATGAGAAGTTTGCTCGCTTTGATCCATTTCTTCAACTTGACGACATTGTTGAGCGCACACGTAAAAAATTCCTCCTTTTTAACCCCGTGAAACAAGCAATATTCCCTCGTCACGTCCAACTTGCCGAATGGCGGGCACCCAGAGTGTTCCAGATTTATAATCTTTCTCGATGTTACGGCCTCTAGATATTTTGACTTCTCTTGCCCCCTCGTTAAAATGCGGTAGGCCGAGCCAGCGATCTCTTGAAGATTGCTGTGCAGCTTCTTCAGCGAGATATCACCCTCGAACCAGTCGATCCCGTGGTGATAACACGTCACGTAGTTGTTCGCAACACGTTCTCCCTCGCTGAGTTCCGAGAATGCGTACGGAGGCTTGATTATCCAATGCGCGAAGAAACGATGGTCGACGGTAGTCACAGCCACTTCTTTCGGTAGAAATTGTTTCCCCCCAGCATGAAAACCTTGGATGTCTATTACGAAGTCCATGTTTGCTCGAAATCTCGCACTTGACTGATCTTGATCGGAGTCGGTGCGGTTCTTCTTATACCCGAGCATATGTTTCACCCCCTTCCATCGTCGGCTGCTTCCAGCCCTAGGCAAAGACGAAGACTTGCAGGTCTGAACTTGTTTCTATGCCAGATATCTGTGTATACGAGCGGTCTGGGGACTTCTCACAGCATGGGGTCTCGTCTACCCACCGAAATCTGTAATGACCTGCCGTGCGGCATCGATCTCTATGAGGTTGTCAAACTCTGCGTAAACGATGCAATTTATGGTTTCTTTAAGTGCCTCGTCAAATCGTACTTCTATCCTCAGAGTCCCATACTTGACGATTGACCAGTGAGACGGACAGTTAGCAGATAGATCAGGTGTCAGGTCGAAGGCCATCAGACAGTTTCCTTGGCGTATTGCAGTCTATTGATACCGGTTCCCTCGTTGAGAAAATGTATACCGGTTCCCGAAAAGAGCGTGTGATACGCGTCAACGTACAAATGATCTCCGGAGAAATTCGGCAGCAGCGGTTTCGCAGGAACTTGTACGCCGTCCACGTACAGCGACAGGTAGTTGATCATAAAGTGTTGGAAGTTAAACGGATTTTTCTGCCTGTCTCCGTTGAAGGCTTTGTTACTGACCATCCCAATTATCACGCGTTTTGGTAGTTGTCCCAGAATCACGTTGTCCAGCATCTCTGATTGCACGCCCGCGTGAATGGTGAAGGCCCTCACCTCTGCTCTCGTGACGGGGTATTTAGCCGTACTTTTTTCCAATGTTCGCGCATGGGCCAGTAGAATTCCGGGGCTGATCTTGACGCGACGCACCAACAACGAAGTCTCGACTATGTGTATTCGGTGCAGAGGTGTAGATTCCAATATGCAGAAATTATCCCTCGATCTTACCAGACGCAGACGCAACTCAACTCCGTTGAGCAGAAACTTTTCCTGATTGAAGACGTCGCAGTGTAGATGTCCGAGCAGATCGACCATTCGTCCATTCTTCGTGATACTCTGACGTTTGATGAATCCGTCGTCCTTGGCTGCCTCAGCGGCGGCTGTATCGTAGACATCCGATTCTCCGTTCTCGCTTCCGTACCAAAGTCCGGTCGAGAGATGCGATTGTTTGGCATGCGGTGCATAATTCAGTAGAGTCTCTATGTAGGCGCGGTAGGCGTAAGAATTGTTTGCCGGTGATACGAGCTTCTGATTAAAGAATATGTCCACCAGATTGAACATCGAGTGAAGAAGATTATTCACAGGCGATACGGATGGTTCGGCTACAGCAGCCGCCGGGGGGTTCGCTGCGGTTTGAAGCGGTTGTATCCGTACGCGAACACTCAGCATAGTGTGTGCCAAGTCTAAGTACTCATCTCCGTGTCCCGGTACAACGAATTCGATCGGTGAGTCATCGGTCAGAGAGGATACCGGTTTGTAGTGTATCCACTGCCCAGCTTCGATGGATGTCTGCGTCGGTGGTAGAGCGAACAGATCTAGTTCGGACTTCATGCATTCTCCAGAATGTGCGTATAGGAAAGCCATTATTATTGTTATTATCCGGTTGTCTGGGCGTCACTAGCGAGGTCCGAAAATATCGGTGATGGCTCGTTTTTTGCCACCCTTCTTAGCCTTGCCGCTCTTCCCACCCGTAGTCTTTGCAGCTTTCTTAGTCTTCCTCCCCTTCTTTTTCTTGTTTTCACCCTTTTTCTTGGTTTTTCTTTTGTTGACTTTCCCTATTCCAGCGGACTGTCGAGCGGCGATGAGTTTCTTGACACGCCCGAGTAACAACTGACGATCCCGCTCCCCGGTCGCCCCTTTATATCCGGACCCCTTCATGAGTTTGACGACTTTATCTTTGGCCCTCTGCTGCAGGTTGCGGCCCGATTCCATAGCTCGCGCTTTCAACGCATCCTTGAACGAAACGTCGCTCTCCATGTCCGATAAAACATTCGCCCCCGTGCGTAAGGCCTCTTTTCCAACGGCCCTGACTCCACTGGACAATAGAGGTAATACCTTGCGGAATAATCCTCCCAAGAAACTTCCGATGCCGTGCCCGCGTTGGTACGGTGCCCCTCGATAAAAGCTTTCCATACCGCCACCCCCGAGCTGTGCCTCGTAATGGTCAGTGTATTGCGCCATAGTCAGTGTAAGTTTCCTCCACCTTATTGGACACGCCTAAAGTGTAACGTAACCGTCAAAGTCCCGGACTCAAATGGTATCGGCTTCCCCAGATGATCTCTTATATTGATTTCAATGGTACGGAAGTTTGTCAGCAGGAGCGGTATGTAGTGCGGTGGTGACAGGGTCTTCATCGCAGTTTCTCCAGGAATTAAGTTCGTTTTTCCACATGCTTGAATAACGCGTAACAACGGTGTATAGACGTCTCCGACGATGCGTGGCTCTATGATATCGCAGTAAACAAACATTTGACACGACGGAGTTCTTGGAAGGGTTTCGTCCATTCGGGTATTACTGTCGACTATCACAGTTCGAGCGGTTGCGTCATATCCCACTCCTGGCAAATTACTCGGACCCGCAACATCTTGTGAACTGGATTTATCGGCGATTCCTTCGAACCACAGCGGCGACGACGATGCAAACGATACAGGATAAAGTATCTCGGCAAGTCCCACCTCCCATTCTCCGGTCAGCTCGATCGAACGTGGTAACTGGGTGATGTAGCAGCAGGTTCGATTATCGGGAAAAAACTGCATCGAACTGTTGCTCGGCAGAGTGATGTAAAACTGGTCCTTCTCCATGACGCACATACGTTTCCAGATGTTTTTTTCAGTGTGGCTCAAACGCTAGGTGCAAACCGACTGACCGCCCGCTGTCCGAGTGTAAGAATACCCGGAATATGCGCGCGCACAAAGACGTCACCGATCTTAAAATGTTGTTTGCTTCAATCTGTCCCGTACTTCCAACCTTTTAATTCGAAGTGGTATCGTCTTTGTCAGATTGTCCCTCCCCTTTCCCGACTCGTTGAAGTTCTGCCTCGTAGAACGCGCCGTCAATTTCCTCACCTTCCATGTCCACCAATACATAGACAACAGGCGCGCGCGCGAGCACCTTGTGAATCTTGAAAAGTTCCTCACTCCAATTGGCCTCGTAGCCTTTCTGGAACGTTCCCTTCGTCTTGCTGATTCGTACGATGTCATCTTTACGAAATCTCGGCTTGCCGGCGACACGTGGCTGATATCGCCTCTGCAGGTTTGCTCGTGCTTGGGCGGCATTCTCCAGAGTCACTTCAGACGGAGCCATTCCTATGCTCGAGTGACGCGCCGCGTTGTAGGCCTCTACGATTCGTGGTAAAACATCAACATAGCGTTTTGTGTTTCTGTGTGTGAAGTACCGCCACAATCTTTCCTTGAGAGTGCGATTGAATCTTTCGACGATAGCCGCTTTTATTTCAGGGTTACGGGTGACGCGATATCGTATTTCATTTGCTGTGAGCAGTTTCTGAAATTCACTGCCGACGAATTCTTTTCCCTTGTCCGTTTGCAGCAGAACGGGTCTACGCTGCGTCATGCTCAACACGTGTTGGAATCCCTCAGCCACCGTACCAGCTGTCTTACGTTTCAGGGGTACGACCCACGCGTATTTACTCAAAACATCGATGACAACCAGTAGATAACGATAACCGTTGTTTTGCCTCTTCATCGAACTCAAATCGGCCAGATCGGCCTCCCAAACGTCGTCGATGTTGGAAACGTTGTATCTGGCACGTGGAAATTTTCTTCGCACAGATTTGTGCAGAGTATAGGCGTCCTGAGTCGCGAGCCATTTCCTCACCGTTTCGCCGTATTTGTTCCCTCTCGTGGCCCTCTCTAGACTCCGTGCCCCGACGTAACCAGCCGGGTGAGACGGATCGTAGTAGATTTTTTCGAGCCCCCTCATCACTTTCTCAGACGCAGTCTCTTCCAATTCCGTCTCCTTCCACTGTCTACTGCGTACGGTGTGCTTCTCAAGACCCTTCTATTACCCGTGAGCGGTGTACCGAGTGTACTGGGGTCCGAGTCATCGATACCGGATCTACTGGTCTCGATACCGGATCTACTGTTTCGTTGCTCCCCTCGCGAATCTCCAATTGCATAGGCTTTCGCGCATCGTTCGAGAAGTACAGATAACGTTGGAGCGCCTGCTGGTAGAGTTTCCACTTTTCTGCACTATCGTTAGTCCCCTCGTTCAAGATGTCGCTCATTTCACGGTCCAGTCGCGAAACAGGGTCCCCGTGAACGGTGTCCGAACCCGCTGAAGCACTCGCCGCGTCGCTCATCTGTCGTTGAAACCTCTTGAGTCCCTCCGCCGGTATTAGTACCATTTTCTTGGCACGCTCCATCTCCGCCCTCTTTTTTTTCCTATACTTGTGGAACAGTGCCGACGCCAGACCTCCCAGAATCGGTGCCAGTAGCAGACCCAAAAAACCGTCCCCTCGTTGAACCAGGATTTTCTTCTTACTTTTCCAAGTTCCCTGTTTACAGGCTAATTTTCGGAGCGTCTGCTTGTGTCGCGCCAGACGCGATTTATGCGCTCGAGACAGGACCACGTTACCTTCCAAGGTGTTCAGAGCACACTCACAAATATCCCTCACCAGAGAGTCGTCGGCCGTACGTAGCAAGGCGCGTCTCTGGGTTTTATTCAACTTGTGCAACGCGTGCAGGGCAAGGGCGTTTGTCTTACCGAAAGCTGCGCGACACCCGTGACCTACCTTTCGCGGCATTACAGCGGGACTACTGGTACTCTCTGCGCGCTGCTTAGTTTTATATCCTTTTTCGGAACATAGACGTACTGATGTCCGTCGCCGGGGAAAATGTTTGTGCGGAAACGACAGTTTTCAGGCGTCGATTGCTTCAGATCCAGTAGTAAATATCCGTGTGGAACAGCTGTGGCGTCGTGGTATGCCTCCTGAAGAAATCATGAATCCTCTGGGTGTACTTGACGCGCGAGGTGTTGTATTTGAGCGCGATCTCGCGAATTTTTGGAGAAAACAATATAGTTCGCGTTGAGAGAAATATCTCGTTGTCCGTGTCCCTGATGAAACAGATTCTGCGTAATGTAGAAGACGCTCAGATTCTTGTGATGGCAGACCTTGGTGAATAGATCGACGACAACGTGACTCGACGCTTCGCGCATCAAATCGTCAATCACCAACAGTTTCGGGGTCTTGTCACCGTCGTAGTCGGTGGGTTGGGGTAATCCTTCTCGGTACTCTATTCCTTTGCTCGACTCGTACCACTCGTCGTAGTACCAGATTACACGAGTGAATTTCGTCTCGCACATGGTACTGCTGTGCCGTAAAAATTTTTTCACAAAATTTGACTTTCCACAGCCCGATGGTCCAGCGACGATGGCGGAGAATGGGTGTTTCCAGCAAGTGTCCATCGTAATTGTTGTTCTCTGCCACAGGATTCTGTCAAATATAAAAAAAATTGTTTCTCAATATGGTTGACGGAGATCATTTTCACCCATCCCTCTTCCCCGCGATAAGCTCATATCGGTGGCGGCGGCGGCGGCGGACCCGGGGCGCGC
Organism: Tenthredo mesomela; assembly: GCA_943736025.1. Lineage (NCBI taxonomy): Eukaryota > Metazoa > Arthropoda > Insecta > Hymenoptera > Tenthredinidae > Tenthredo > Tenthredo mesomela. The sequence goes on along the minus strand of OX031014.1, from coordinate 40,859,610 downwards.
TGACTACCAGCTGATATCAGCGCGCGCGCGTCGGGGTGGGGCCCGTTGCCACTAGCTCGTATTCCAACGGGCACCACCAGCGGTCGCCCGCTGGGCAAGGCGAACCCCCGCGGCGAGCGCTCTGGCCGGCACGCTGACCGAAGAGCTCAACGTCAGCGCACCCGCTGTCCATACGAGCCGCTTGAAGTGTTCTCGAGTATTCTCAATTTTTGTATTTCACAAATTTTATTATTGAACTCACCTCTGCAACGTGATGAATGTAGCTGACGTAGAATCGTCTGTGGAGGTGTGGACGGCTGGATGGTGTCTCTGTAGCTGCGATGCGTCGAGTTGTGACGTGTCACAGCGTGAACGTTGAATCGTTTACGTCAAGGTCTCGAGGGTATCGTGACTCGTAGCGGAAAAAGAGAAAGACACGAGGTTTAGGGAAAAATCAGAACGGAAGAATAAATTTCATCATTTGACTTACTTCTGCAACGATCCGAACGGTTTTTAACACGTAGAATTGTCTATACCGGTGTGTGTCTGTGTGGATGACTGGTCGGTGTCTCTGTAGATGTGCTGCGTTGGGTCGAACCGCATGCGCCCGCAGGTCCCTTGGGGCTGGAGGTCTCGTGTCTCGTGTCAGGAGAGAGAGAGAGAGAGAGAGAGAGAGAGAGAGAGAAAGAGGCATGAGCCAGGGAAGAGCGAGAACGGTAAATATTCAAGGGTCCCCGGTCAAGGATGTGGCTGAGCGATAACCGTAGGGTAGGGTATCGAAACTATCCGTGCAACACCGTCTCTTGACGAATACCGGTCGACAGGTTTTAGATTCGGTACGCGTTACCACCTCGTGCAGCTTGTCCCGACGAATAGCGCGGTATTGCAGCCGAATCGGACCCTCACCCTCTACCACCATTTGACGAATCGAATCATAGTTTACTCTACTAGCGGTGGAGTGATTCAACGTAACCCCCTTTACCTTGCAGATTTCAACATCGCTGCCCTCCGCACATCGAACGATGTACGCGTAAAATTTCGCCCCGCCCGAAACAAATGCCCTAATATAACTACGGCTGCCGTACGTTTCTAGCTCGTCGGTTAAATTTCCCAGAAAATTCCCTGTCTGTGGTACGTAATCCTGCGGTTTTTTAATCTAGCCTGCGCGGTGGTATATGCGGCTATCACTACGTTCGCTAGCGGCGAGGGCGTGACGCTCTGCTCGGCGTACCACCATCTCGCGTACAACACCTGATCGTTGACAGGCATCAATTCGGTCACCTCGACCTCGGGGTTGGTCAGCAGCTCCAACAGATGCTGACGCGTCTTTAACACGGTGGTTTTTGCCATATTTTCCCGCTGTCCGAACTTTCCCCAAAACGAATTGAGACATAGCTTAGAGACCGAACGAAGTCCAGGATTTTTGGCAATTTTGGTTCTATCTAATTTTATTCCCTCCACTTTCTCGTACTCTGAAAGATAACGGTATCGCGAGGCTTCGTCAAACGCAATCGCCGGGCCATCCACTGGCCTCTTGCTTGATCTTAAGGAAGGTATCTATGTATCCCGCGAAGAGTCCCCCTTGACGAATAGAGGGGTCGTATTTTGTCACCTGATACTGCCAAATTTCCTGTACTTGAACGATTTCATAACCCTTCTCGACCGCTTTCTTCAGTTCGCACGATACCCAAGTACCGTCAAACTGACGATCCCTCGCCTCGCTATGGGGACACTCGTTTTGTTCCAATTGCTCGCAACAGGAACGACACAGGACGAACATCAGTTTGCCGTGCATACGCAACGGAAGCACGGGATGGTAAAGATTTTGGGGTGGCAGTACGCTGCACTTGACCAACCCTTCAACGCGAGAGATGTCCTTGCCACTTACGCCTGTCAACGCCTTACACTCGTCACCGATGAGGACTTTTGGGTGGCCGTATGGGAAAGATGCAATTTTACAGATATAGGGGTAGAGGGAGCAAACATCTACGTATTTTATTTTTTCACCAACGGTCCCATCGTCCCTTTGACGAACCTCGTAGTTGCGCGAGGTGTTTCCCGTTCGTCCACCGTAAAAGGCATCGCGCGGATCTAAGGGGGTGCTGGTCGAGATGCTAGCCGCTATCGGGTGCCGCGCCAGGTATTCGCGCATTTCCCTGTTTTGTTCGAGAAGTCGATCGAATGCGCACTCCCATACCTCCGTAACCACGTAGCCCATTTTCCTCATACACACCGTCTTCGAACGTGTTTTTTCGGCACGTTTGTCCATGGTGTCACCGTTCACGGTACGGCGGTCACCGTTCACATTGAAACACCGTCTGCATCCGTGCCAGAAGCAACCGTGGAATTCAAAAATGTGACGCGTCCCGTCATCCGCCACGTAATACCCGTCCACGACCCGACCTGTCTCCGGAATACGGAATTCATGCGAACGGCCGGCGTGCGCGATCACGGCACCTAACTCCCTCTCTTTCTAGACGAGCCACACTATCGCCTTTTTGGTCTGACGATCGGCCAGCCTATAGCCACCCGGTGGTAGAATACCTATACGGTCAGCTTGTAGGAAATTTTTTCTAAACACCGCTGAGCAGGCTGACGCAATAGTTGTGCTCTCGGTGAACGGACAGACTTTCCCACACTCGATAAAAATATCTCTAAATGCGACGCATGCGCGACGTAGAATGTCCACATCGGATTTACAATAGGCCACCAATTCCGCGTCGAAATCGAACAGGTGATTTTTTGCCACAGCATCATTGTACCATTTGTAGAATTCCTCACGTGCGGAGGTACTCATGGTATCAGGCGAGTAGAATTTCGCCGCGGGTAATGGTCCTATGTAACCCGTGTTCTCCGGGATGTTGAACAGGTGTGGGAAAACTCCTTTCACCGAAGCCTCTGGCAATCCGAAGGCTTTTGGTAGGGCGGATAACGCCATTGGCATGTAAGCCAGTGAATCTAAAAATCGGGTATGTCCGGTTTCCAGCATAATAATTTTACTACCGTTCAAAATTACCTGCGGTGGCTCGGTGTTTTGCTCGACTAAGTATCGTAAAATGAATTGCGCGTCGAAGTCTCGGGCATTGTGAGCGATACAAATTATTTTGCTGAAATTGTGAATTGGTCGCGTGGCGAATTGGATCAGCTGCCTGACGGGATCTTTTTTAAATACATACTCGCGCACGAGTCCGCAGGCTAGGCAACCGTTCTCAATGTCCAAATTGTGCATACATTGACTGCAAACCTGGTGCACCACGCATAGATTAGGGACGTGAATATTTGTCGTTATATCACCGGGGATCGTTACGTTTTGCTGCGTCTCGAAATCATAAAATATAAATATGTATTTACCGTTATTATTTTCGTGAGATTTGAGCGGTGCCATGAAACATTGATGATTGTAGGGTCAAAGGGTGTTACAGGTCTTACAATATCGAGTGTCACACGAGTGAGCACCCAGCGAAAGATTCATGAGTCGCGTGCAGTTCGGACAGATTCGAAGCGTCGCACAGACGGAACGACGCGGGCTAAACGAGCCGACCCTACGATGCCTTTGCATACAGGCCACCCCACGAAACGCCCGTTTACAGTCAGGGCACTCTAATTCCATCGCCCGGTGGTCGCACGCCGGGGTGCCCAGACACTGCGGACACCGGCCCGAGCAGCGGTGCTCATGGCTGTTTTTATATTTTTTGTTGCAGGTCTTGCACAAGAACCTGCCTGCCGCGGCACCGGTTAGACTCGTTATTGTACAATAGTGGCGATCGTCTGGAAAGTAGAGAAGGTTCAAACGGTGCGTTACGTTTCTCCCGCTCTCGGTCACCACACTGCTTCCGTTATAGAACGTTGCATCCCCGGTCCCCAATTTACCCGCCTCGTATACCACGATTGCCATTCCCTCGCGGGCCAGATACCGTTGATATTGCAATATCTGGCACACCCCGCACCCCGTCTCCGGTATCTCGACTCCCGCTTTCTCCGTCAACCCTCTCGCCGCTTCGCGCTGCAGCCGCGATCCCGATCCGCGTATCGCGTTATATGCCGCGTGAAGTTCACCGCTACGGATCGTCCCCCTCTCGGCGTGTGCTCTCGCGATGACTAGAGCCCGCGGTAAACAAAGACCATCGGTGTTTATAATTTGAACGATAGATTTTTTAGCCACACCCGCGTGTGTGATGGGACGAGCTTTTCCGCGACCGGACGGGACTTTGACGCAGTGCACCGTGACCGAGAATACTTTATTTACCCCGAACTCCGAATTACTCTGCATCACGCTGGAAACTAGCCTCCACAGGTCCGCGTACAGAGAATCACGAACCGGCCGAAAAGATAACCACGCGGAGCCCTGATTGAAACTTTCGGCATGGAAAACGAAACCAATGTAGTCACTCGAATGACACGTTGAGGTGACGTACGCGTGCAGATCTCTAAAAGCCCCCTCTAACCATTCCACGGGATTAACACCTGACTCGGGTATTTTGATTTTGATATCGAGTTCCCGCGCGTGAACCTCGAATCGTCGAATGTATTTAGATGACTCTCCGAGTATCGCGAATCGATTACCCGGCGTCAACGATTGAGAATCGTTTTCCCTGACTGACTCTTTCTCGCTCTCACTCTCATCGCGTCTCTAAACTAGTATCGGCTTGTTCGGAGTCGTCGTCAGAGTCATAACTGTCCTCATGGACAGAGTTCACGTTAGACCCTGAACGACCGATTCCCGAGGTACCGGCACCCTCGTTTACTCGTGGTATGCGTCTATGGCCACCCATCTGTACGCCCGTGCTACCCTCATGTTCGTTGACACGAGGTAGTTTTTCGTATCCCTGGATGTCGGCTATTACTGGTTTCTCTGATGGGTGAACAAATTAGAGAAAAATAAGGTCCAAAAATTCGTTGTACATCGCTCGAGCATATTTACAAGCACACACGCACGCCTGTACGAGAACCCGTGAACCCAAACCCACTCCCACCCTCCTTTTTTTTATATGAATTTTTTTTATATGAATTTTAATATTCGGGAGATGAGGACAACTCCTCCCCAGCGCTGCTAGGCAGCGAGAATACGCCGCTCTCGGGTGAGGGCCGATTGGCAACCGGTGACCATATGGCACTATCAGGTGAGGACATGGAAAAGATTTCGATCTCCTCCACCTCATCTGTCTCATACTCATCTTCCTCTTCCTCCTCATCCCTATTCTCAATATCAATCTCATCCTCGTCATCTTCCTCCTCCTCCTCCTCCTCCACCTCCTCATGCTCTTCTTCATCGTTATAATACTCCCCCGTATTTAGAGAAGGAGCCGGAGAGATTTCTAAGAGATAAAATACTAAATTCTAGCAACAATACCTATGTCCAGACGGGGTAAAACGGTATTCGTTCGTAAAAAACAAAAAGGCTATTCCTATACATAGACTCGGACGGGTACTCTGCGACGTGCGTATGTAATGCAATACGACACATATTAAACTTTTTGTGACTTACCGCCAAGACTGCCACGTGATGATGATGCATTCGCTGGTCCGACGACTGGAAATCTATCCTCCGTAACTGACACCATACACTCACTATCATCAACTATCACTACGCCACTGTCACAGGTCACTATGTCTTGATTTTCCCCGGCGACTTCGAGGACATTTTCACCGTCGTTGGAAGCGGTACCCGCGTTGTCGGATACTACCTCCATCCCCGATGCTAATTCTTCCTCGCTTAAAATTAGTATTATCTCCTCGCCGGGATCCACCACCATCAGCATGGCATCGTTGACCTCGGGATCCTCCAACAGTGCGAGTAGTTCTGACACGAATGAAAAAACTCCGTCGGTTAATTTATCACCTTTCCGGATACTTTTGATTCACAATTTCTGAACGAACAAAATTCTACTTACCACGGTGCGAGTTGTATTCTCGAATAAGTGGTGCCAACACGGCAAAATGAGATCTCCATCGTCTGATCACCGTCTCAACGGCGATGCACAAACACTCCCGTAAATTGCGAAACGCGGCGTTCGCGAATATTAAACCGATCGCACGCTCACTGCATGCGGTAATCAGGCATCTGAATTGACGAAGCAATTCCGCCTCTGACATACGCGTCAGCGATCTTCTCCATCGGGTATCACATTCGCGATCAATTATGGAATTGTTCTGCCTTTCGTAAAACACAGCCCTCAACACTGCAGCACGGTACAAATTCTTAACACCCGTCATAATTACTTGGAAGACTTGGTAAGAAATGTAAAAAAGTAAAGTATCGCAAAGTATGGCGGAGCGAATAAGAGTAGGTTATTCCACGGATCAGAGATCTATGAGAATGAGAAAACGTCTTGAGAGGACGTCATATATGTAACCTCGATACATTAACACCGTACACGCAGATTTTTACGTGTGGGTGCACGTACGGACCTGAGAAAATCGACGGAGAGGGGTGAACGAGTCGGGACAGTTGTGGAAAGTCTAGTATAATTCCCACGAATTCTTCCAATTCTGTCATCGACCAATATGTATATTTCTGCGATAACGCAAGTAGGTATACTTTGCTCAGCAGTAGGCTCCCACTCTATCGGGGACCGCTCCGACCTCAGACCGCGTTTTTAGGGGTAAGTGCAACCAGATGCGAAATAGGCGAGTGTTGCTAGTCCCAAAACTCCCGTACAGCGGTATCTCGATATTGTTTTACTAGAATTGACCAGACTGTTTTCGAATTTCATCGCTGTTGAAGTCAAACAAGAGCTTGAGACCGACCCGAAGCCTAATTCACGTGCAAATTTACGTCTCGATTTGAAAACGTCAAACTAATTACCACGAAGGAATACTAAGCTGCTAGAGATAGATAGATAGATAGATAGGCTTTTATTTGTCCATAACAATATTGGGCAAGTATACAATATACAGAAGGAGTTACAGAACAGAGACTAAAGCTAGAACTAAGAACTAAGAGAGAGAGAGAGAGAGAGAGACATCGTTGGAAAAATGTGTTCATCGGCCTTCATTCAAAGTCACGAGACCTCCGGACCATACAGGGTGGGAATACCTGACACTGTGATTCGCTTTCGACCGGACGATATGTTGGACAGCTTGGACAATCCTCCTCCTCCTGTTTGGTTTGGAATAGGTTTACTTTTAATATTCGCAACAGCCTGTATTTTTACAATCTGGGCATTGAAAGTGATCATCACAATGCCAAGACGCTTTATTGCTAGCGAGTTTATCGGAGCTAGTTGTGAAGGAGTCTTGTCCGAAGCATTGTGAAATCAACGAACAATCTTGTATAATTATAACCATAGCTGTAAGATTTAGAAAGAAAATTGAATACTCGTAGTCGTAATATTCTATATTTTATCTTAGCATAAGTTACTTGTGTGTGTATTAGAAAATAAGTTGAACGTATAAATGAAATAATTGGATTTTTTTTTCGTAATTAACGCGTCATTCAATTGTACACCTTGACCCATTCATAAATAAGTATATAAGCAGCAGGGTTCCCGCACCACCTAATTTTTCCCAAGTCCACAACCTATGTATTCTCACAAACACACATATATATATATATATATAAGATCAGGGGCGTAGGGCCCGGGGGTGAGGGCGGCGGGGACGTAAGACAAAGTCTTGGATGACGTCACACGGCCCAGATCGTCCCAATATTGAGCAGGGGTAGGCAGGGGTGAGGGCAGGGGGGTGAGAGGGACAAAAAACCCTAGGACACCCCAGCTGAGAAGTCGGCTAGAGCGAGGGGGGAGGGGAGGGGGGAAGGTTAGGTTGGAATCGTCAGTTTTCTCCAGAGTCGACCCGGGGGAAGCGGGGAGCGGGGAGAGCGGGGATTCTCCAAAGGCGCCTAGGGGGAGGGGGGAGGGGGGAGAGGGGGGTTTGTTGTGTCTGCCCAAAGCTGCCCATATCTACTGTTAGAGCTATTTGAATTTTAGTAAGTCGCTGTTACACCGCTATGTTTGAAAATTCATATCTCCGGAAGTATTCACCGGAGCGGACTGATCCTGAAATCATTTTGTTCGTAAAAGAATGCGCTTTTATACAAAAAATTTTGTTTCAGAAAAAAAAATTCTTTCAATTTTTTTTCGTCGTTTTTATTTTTAATTTTGCTGCCATTTCCGCGGGACCTACAGGAATCCATGGAGATAATTTTTTTCGGGTAGCCGAATCCTTCCCCTTCTACCTTTAAAAAAAAATTTATGGAGAACCTACCTGGGCCGGAGAAAAAAAATAAAACGTCTTGTCGCGCGTCGGAGTTGAATTACATTTGATGCTTCTCTACTTGCCCGGGCTATTCGTTCTCCAAAAATAGTTGTTTAACCACCTTATCCCTCGCTTATTAGACGAATAGTAGTCATGTTTTCTCAGAGTTATATACCTATACCTGTTCTGGAAACTCGGAGCCATCAAGTGCACAACATCTGATCCTTTTATTTTAAATATCTAAAAGTAACTAATCCCTTCACTTGTATCCGAATATAATCCCTCAATCTACGAGGTTATTTTGAGAAAGGAAATCATTGAACCATCATTGTCTGTGACAGGAAAGACTATAGGTTTCGAAGAATCTATTGTTTCGTATGGCCCAAGCGGACCGGAACAGTCGATCGCGGTCAAATTGGTCCTTCATGCGTGACCCACGTGTAAGGATTAAGTTAATCCTTTTTTTCCACATTCACCGAGTGCAACAATTCCACCAAGTTGCCTGCACCTACTGTAAGGCATCTTTTGAACTGACCTGAAATAAAAGGCTCAGCAATTCCGTAATGACCTCAGTCTCACGACAAACTCACACTTGAATGGTCAACAACTCTTTCGCCATCGAAATGCCGAGACATCATTGTTGTAATCTGTTCGGCCTGCCAAAGCATTCGAAAAATTTATGCCCGGTAACACAGTGGATATGCGATAAAGCGACATCGATCACATACGGTTGTCTGATATGTGATACTTGTCGGCTGATGTTAAACGACAATGCAGTCCCCGAGATTGGTTCGACATCGTCATCAAGCGAATGTAAATCCGGAAATTCATGTATTAATTTTCCAGAGGTTGATCCAATAAATGTAATCTCTGCTATCAATTCATCATTGTCAAGTTTAGGTGAATCACCGATAACCGTGAAAAAAATCAAAACGGTTTCGGAGAAAGTAGAGGTATTAGGAAAATTTTCAACTGCATTCAAACAACATTTTCCGGACTGTGTACCTACGAAAAGCGAGAGTGCCGATTATAACGAGTGGTTAACTCAGTTAAAAGATAGATTTAACGAAACAGATGATAAGGCATTCAGATTGACTATTCTTACAGCTCTTCCAAAGAGTTGGAGTGTGGGAAAAATCGAGGAAGAGTTTAACGTCACAAATCATATGGCTCGGACGGCGAAAAGGTTAGCTGAAGATAAAGGAATATTATCCTCACCAAATTCGAGACCTGGCAAGACGATATCATCTGAAGTTGTATCACTCGTGGTAGAATTTTATCGAAGTGAAGAGGTCAGTAGCATAACACCAGGTTAAAGAAGCTGCGCAACCGTTGAACGAAATCGTGAAAAAGTATCGGTTCAAAAGCATCTGATGTTGAATAATCTGAGAGAATTGTATCGATTGTTTCGTGATCGTTATCCGGATAAAAAAATCGGTTTTTCCAAATTTGCATAGTTGCGCCCGAAAGAATGTATTCTAGCAGGACCGAGTGGTATACACATACCGTGTGTGTTTGTACCTATCACCAGAATGAAAAGCTGATGATGATGGGTTGCACCGTCTAATAGGCGAGGGATAAGGTGGTTGAACAACTACTTTTAGAGAACGAATAGCTCGGGTAAGTAGAGAAGCATCAAATGTAATTCAACTCCACTACGCAACACAAGGAGCTCGCCGCGCGGACGTGGATTGACGCGCGCGGCGACGCGCGACAAGACGTTTCATTTTTTTTCTCCGGCCCAGGCAGGTTCTCCATAAATTTGTTTTTTAAGGGTTGTAGGGGAAGGATTCGGCTATCCGAAAAAAAATATCTCCATGGATTCCTGTAGGTCCCGCGGAAATGGCAGTGAAATTAAAAATAAAAACGACGAAAAAAAATTGAAAGAATTTTTTTTTTCTGAAACAAAATTTTTTGTATAAAAGCGCATTCTTTTGCAAACAAAATGATTCCAGGATCAGTCCGCTCCGGTACATACTTTCGGAGATATGAATTTTCAAACATAGCGGTGCAACAGCGACTTACCAAAATTCAAATAGCTCTAACGCCGCCATTTTTGAAAAATTTTCAAAATCCCTGAAGTCGTATTTTTTTTTCCCCATAGTACTAAAGATATGTCGAATGGCGCAAAGATCCGTGACTTGACGGTTTTTTTTTTTGAGTGAAGTGACGTGGATCCGCTTCATGTATGTAGTACGTACCTTGTAGTCTTGCTTGTATGTAATTATCGTCGGATTTCGAAATAATTAATTGATTAATTTTTAATCCTTATATTCCCTCCCGCTGATGAAGAACAGCGGGAATGTATATTTCCTCCCGCTGTTGGATATTCGGTACTCAAGGTCAAAACACGTGATTAACCCCCTCCCGACAAGTATGAAAGAAGGCTCATTTCATGCCCGTGTTATGAAAAGTACTTCTCCGCCCCAGCGCCATTGCCAATCTGCTCGACGCGCATCAAAGGCCTATTTCGTGCCCTTATTATGAAAAATACAGTGTGCAACTAGGGGGGGGATGGCGATTTCTACCTTGGGTGAGACGTTTTAGCTTACTACGACTCGTGCAAACGTCTCACTCTCGCTCAAAATGGCGCCCCCCCCCCCCCCCCCCCCCGCCCCCCCCCCCTCCTAGAAACACAATATACTATTTAAAAAAATACGAGACTAGAAATTAATTTTTCCATTTTGCTACAATTTTTTCACAAAATTTTCCTTTATATCTGCAATGCATGTGTATCCAAATGTCTTATACATGATCACATAACAGCGCGCTGTTGCCACATCTTTTCATCAAACCATATGAGTCAAAAATAACGAAGTCATTTCATTACCTTCTTTTATTGAATAAGTAACAATTACCAATTCATGAACTAGTTGTATGATTCTAAATGAAAATAATGAATTCTAATAACTATTAGAAGAATTCAGTAAGCGAAAAAAATTCAAACACTACTTTGACTCATTAGTTTCGCTCGAACCTCCTTTACTCAAATGAATTTCTATATGTTCTTTAACAAAATTTTCATTTTCTTCTAACCTCTTTTCCATTGCTTCATAATCATCATAAATATTAATTTGGCCGCAATAAGGAATATCTCCTTTTTTTTTGTATGAGTGCTGCTCGGAGTTATATAACAAACTTTTCCCTGAATTTTTAAATTATATACTCCTCTTCTAGATTCATTTATATAACATATTAGCATAAAATGTTACAAAAGAAAAACGACTATGATAATAACGAATTAATTCCCTGAACTTTTCATCATTCAACAATAAATCTTTTAAATTTTTATCGTAATCACTCAGTGGTGGGAGCTGAACTTTTCCATTATGGCAACAACTTTGTTTAAAATTCCGCAGACCAAAACAATGCCGAACAATATGGACAAATATAATCCATTTCTCCGAGATCCAAGTAAGACACTTTATTTGGGCATAATTTAATATAACTTGTTGGATTCTTCTTCTCTTATTAATGCGTTCACACGTCATGTTTTTTGCCATATTGCCATCCCTTTTTTTGCTCAACCGGTCGTTGCTCATATTTTGAACCATATCCTTTTCCCTTTTTTTCATCAGACGCACCCCTGCTAAAAATCTCCGATAGAGACTAATAATAAAAAATGTATCTGGCTTCTATCTGTGTTTTGTCTCCGTATTCACAGAAGTATGACTGCAGTGAATGCGATATCGGTGTCAATACCGCAACCCCGAGTAGATTTTCTATCAATGAGTTGTAGTCAAAGTGCAAATAAATTCAATGTTTTTGAATATGTTGACTCATATTCAAGCTGTATCGGTCCTTATAAGAATAACCACCTCAGGTATTCTATACGGAGGTAGTTGTTATCGGAGTGTATAAACGATTTGTACTGATATTTGTATCCGTTGCGTACCGCACCGTACGGATTCTATACGTTTTTATCAGTTTCTTCGGGCAGCCAGTTTATAATCTTGTTAAGATTCTATGAGCAGTATCCGCCAGTAATGCTATCGGTTCTTGACCGCGAACACGAAGTTAGATCCACATGATTGTATGAGCAGAATCTGCAAATGAGTCTATCGGTTCTTGACCGCGAACACGAAATGACATCCACATGATTCTATGAGCAGTATCCGCGAATAAGTCTATCGGTTCTTGACTGCGAACACGAAATTACATCCACATGATTCTTTCAGCGGTATCAGCCAGTAATGCTATCGGTTCTTGACCGCGAACACGAAATTACATCCACATGATTCTATGAGCAGTATCCGCAAATAAGTGTATCGGTTCTTGACGGCAATAACGAAATTATATACCTATATGGGGTAAAATGAGCACTTATAAAGTATCAAGTGATCATTCTTATGAGTCAATAGACCGACATTGAATTACTCATCAATTACATACGGGTTTAAGTATTTCATACAACATATTATTTATTAATGATGACGCTGATTCGTTGGTTAATACGTATACATCTTCTCTCGGTTGACTTAATCTATCCTAACCTTAAACATTCTATTACTTATGTTAATTATTCGCTCGCCAGTCCGGACGCAACGCAGTGACATGTTGGAATGGTTATCGCCTCCTCCTTATATACAAACGTTGATCCAGTGTAGTGCTAGTGAGAAATATTTTCTCGTCCGTCGCCACCTATCGGCGAAGTGAAACCCGTAAAATTCAAAACTCTCAAAAAAGCACTGGCATTCTCAGTATCCACAAATAAGCCTATCGGTTCTTGACCGCAAACACGACATTCATCATGATTCTATGAGCAGTATCTGCAAATACGTCTATCGGGTCTTGACCGCGAACACGAAATTACATCCGCATGATTCTATGAGCCATATCTGCAAATAAGTCTATCGGTTCTTGACCGCGAATACGAAATTACATCCACGTGATTTTATGAGCAGTATCCGCCAATAATGCTATCGGTTCTCGACCGCAAACACGAAATTACATCCACATGAGTCTCTGCGCAGTATCTGCAAATAAGTCTATCGGTTCTTGACCGCGAACACGAAATTACATCCACGTGATTTTATGAGCAGTATCCGCCAATAATGCTATCGGTTCTTGACCGCGAACACAGAATTACATTCGCGTCATTCTATGAGCAGTATCCGCAGAAAAGCCTATCGGTTTTTGACCGCAACCACGACATTACATCCACGTGATTCTATGAGCAGTATCTGCAAATACGTCTATCGGTTCTTGACCGCGAACACGAAATTACATTCACATGATTATATGAGAAGTATCTGCAAGTAAGTCTATCGGTTCTCGACCGCGAACACGAAATTACATCCACATGATTCTATGAGCAGTATCTGCAAATAAGTCTATCGGTTCCTGACCGCGAACCCGAAATTACATCCACGTGATTCTATGAGCAGTATCCGCCAATAATGCTATCGGTTCTTGACCGCGAACACGAAATTACATCCACATGATTCTATGAGCAGTATCTGCAAGTCAGTCTATCGGTTCTTGAAAAAAACAAATGATAGAAACACCTAAAATGTCACACATATTCTATGCGAGGATAGTTGTGGGGTACAGATTGGACGTATAGAATATTATAGAAATTATTCACGTATCTATAAATTTCTATGAAAGATTTTTAGCAGAGCTCATAGAACTTTACAGTAACTTATAGAATAATAAGTGTTTAAATACAGATGAAAACTGATATGGTCATTCAGCTCGCCAATTCTATACAGTCGCAAATACAGATGGAAGCAGATAGAATTCATAGCTCATACAATGTCACAGTAACAAATAAGATCATGAGCCTTCAAATACAGATGAAAACCGATATCGTCATTCAGCTTCTCAATTCTACAGTAGAAAATACGGATAAAAACCGATATAGTAATCAGCTCTACAATTCTACAGTCACAAATACGGATGGAAGCGGATAGAATTCACAGCTTATAGAATGTTACAGTCACAAATAGAATCATGAGCGTTCAAATAGAGATAAAAACCGATATAGTCATTCAGCTCTATATTTGTACAGTAGCAAATACGGATGGAAGCGGATGGAATTCACAGCTCATAGAATGTTACAGTAACAAATAGAATCATGAGCGTTCAAATACGGATAAAAACCGATATAGTCATTCAGCTCTATATTTCTACAGTAGCAAATACGGATGGAAGCGGATAGAATTCACAGCTCATAGAATGTTACAGTAACAAATAGGATCATGAGCGTTCAAATACGAATGAAAACTGATATCGTCATTCAGCTCTTCGATTCTACAGTCGCAAGTACGGATGGAAGCGGATAGAATTCACAGCTGAGAGAATGTCACAGTAACAAATAGAATCATGAGCGTTCAAATACGAATGAAAACTGATATATTCATTCAGCTTTTCGATTCTAGAGTCGCAAATACGGATGGAAGCGGATAGAATTCACAGCTCATAGAATGTTACAGTAACAAATAGAATCATGAGCGTTCAAATACGGATAAAAACCGATATAGTCATTCAGCTCTACAATTCTACAGTCGCGAATACGGATGGAAGTGGATGGAATTCACAGCTCATAGAATGTTACAGTAACAAATAGAATCATGAGCGTTCAAATACCGATAAAAACCGATATAGTCATTCAGCTCTATATTTCTACAGTCGCAAATACGGATGGAAGCAGATAGAATTCACAGCTTATAGAATGTTACAGTAACAAATAGAATCATGAGCGTTCAAATACAGATAAAAACCGATATAGTTATTCAGCTCTATATTTCTACAGTCGCAAATACGGATGGAAGCGGATAGAATTCACAGCTCATAGAATGTTAAAGTAACAAATAGAATCATGAGCGTTCAAATACGGATAAAAACTAACAGCGTCTTCTAGTTTTTCGATTCTACAGTCGCAAATACGGATGAAAGCGGATAGAATTCACAGCTCATAAAATCTCACAGTAACAAATAGAATTGTGATTTGTGAATAACGAATCAAAACTTATATCACTATCTTACGCATAAAGTCCACTACATATGATTGTTGGCGATTCGGTAGGAAAACGATGCGCTGTGCAACAATAAGCATTTCATAGGAACCAATATATTTTGGATATGCAAATGTCGAATAGAAGCTTGAACCGGATTCGACGTATAGAATACAATAGTTTCAGAAAATTTCAGAATACGGATTTCCAATAAAGACCTGATATCCATCAAATCAAATCTGTACATATAAAAAACGAAGCATTTTCTATTGTGAAATATCTTATAGGATAATATACTTGAAGAATTGCGTACAATACTTTGTAGAAACCCATTGCTCCTTTATCATGAAAGTCGTATAGAAAAAAAAAATAATAGAAACACATAAAATGTCATACGCATTATATGTAAGCAGTTGTCGGGCACAGATTGGACGTATAGAATATTGTAGAAATTATTCACGTTCCTATAAATTTCTATGAGAGATTTTTAGCAGGGACTTCATGTACATATATTCCGCACCACATCTTTTTCCCGTTTTTTGTTCAGTCGCTCTTGTTCCATGTTTCTTGCAACATCTTTTTCCCTTTTTTTTATTCAAACGCTCTTCTTCCATATTTTGGACCACGTCTTTCTTCCGCTTCTTGTTCAAACGGTGTTCTTCCATATTCCGTGCCGCATCTTTTTCCTGCTTCTTGTTCAAACGTTGTTCTTCCATATTCCATACCGAATCTTTTTCCCGCTTCTTGTTCAAACGTTCTAAATCCATATTCCGTACCACATCCTTTTCTCTTTTCTTGTTCAAACGTTCTTCACCCATATGAGTCAGTCCACGTCAAGCGGGACGGATTTGGCCAAAAATTTACCTCGATGTTTCTGATTCTTTTGTATTTTTTTTTACATATTGTGTGGGTAAAATGAATGCATGAAATATATTTTTTTTTTTTTTTACTCGAAGGGCTTAGAAGCTACAAGGGGTTGAATTTTCGAAAAAATCACCAAAAATCGGAATCGCGCTCTCCTTTGAACGTTAATATCTCCGGTTCCCTTTGTCGTACAGACATCATCAAAAACTTATTTTGAAGTTCTTGAATTGCACTTTCATGTTATGAATTTCAAATTCATGTAATGAACAATCTTCTATTTGTTATTAACAATTATATTTTGAAAACGTGATTTTCGAGAAGAATGCCTCCTTCGAATATTCTGAAAAAAATACGAGCGTGTTCCTTGATTCATTCAATCTGTAAGTTTCAAAATGGAAATCCGATGGAAACTATATTTAAAAAGCGATTGATCCTGGCGCACCCGCGTAGACAGTCGCGCGCGACATCCCGGACGGATCAATCGCTTTTTAAATACAGTTTCCATCGGAGTTCCATTTTGAAACTTACAGATTTCGTAGAGAATGAATCAAGGAACACGCTCGTATTTTTTTCAGAATATTCGAAGGGGGCATTCATTTCGAAAATCACGTTTTAAAAATATAATTGTTAATAACAAATGGAAGATTGTTCATTACATGAATTTAAAATTCATAACATGAAAGTGCAATTCAAGAGCTTCAAAATAAGTTTTTGATGATGTCTGTACGACAAAGGGAACCGAAGATATTAACGTTTAAAGGAGAGCGCGATTCCGATTTTTGGTGATTTTTTCGAAAATTCAACCCCTTGTAGCTTCTAAGCCCTTCGAGTAAAAAAAAAAAAAAAAAAAGGTTTCATGCATTCATTTTACCTAGAGAATATGTAAAAAAAAATTACGACGATTTTCAAGAACATGAGGTTAAAAAGGTGTCCCGCTTGACGTGGATTGACTCATATTCCGTATCATATCTTGTCCCCGCTTCTTGTCCAAACGCTATTCAGTCATATTTTCCACCATATCCTTTTTCCTTTTTTTTTTTCCAAACGTTCGATGGTCATATTTTCAATTTTGTTTGCATACCGTTTATTTAATACCTTCAACCCGGTAAGATTTTCAACTTGTCGTCTCTCATTAATTACATTTTTGTTATTGCTTTGGTACCTACGATTGCAATAGCTCTTATAATCATTCCAAAAAGTAGAGTTCAAACATTCTATCATATCATAATGACCTTGATCGATAATACCACTTAAAAGAAGTATCAATTTACTATTGCTACGATTTGGCCCATATTCCTTTGATATTTCAGAATTGTTAACATAAACCAATAAATAAACGTTACAAATATTCACAAAAGACTGTAACTCAACCTCCCCCCCCCCCCCCCCCCCCCCCCCCCCATAAACACCATCTTTGGTCATACATAACTTATAAGAATTTCTATCCACAATTTGGGTTCCATAAGATTCATCCCCTATTATAAATGGTTCATGAACTGGCCAATTTTTATAAACATTGGAAACAATCCTTAATCTAACTTGCCTATGCTTCTCCTGATCATTATACAAAAAATGAGAAAATTACTCGGAAAATGACCTAAATAAACAATGACCATCCCCTAAAATAGATTTCTTAATTCTGTGATTGGATTCAAAATTTTGCATAATAATTTCGGACGATAAACTTATATGGAAATCGGATTATCTGAAACGATTATCGTTAGAATGTTCTCCTCCCGGGAAAAAAAGTTTTTATATAATTATATATAATTTTATAAAATTATATATATTGGGTCATATATAATTATCTAAACTTATATCTCAGATTTGCCCTGATATAATCATATATAATTATATAAAAATATATAAAGTTATATATAAATATCTTTATTTTAAAATGATTATTTTCATGCATATCATCATATACCGCGAGTATTCGGTGAGTCTGAACGACCCCCTTCCTGGGGCAAGACCAACACAGGCGCGCACTGCGTGCGTGAGGCTCGGCGAGCGGGGATAGGCGGCCAGTGGCGCTTCTACCAACGCAGTGTGCGCCTGTGTTGGTTTTGCGTAGAGAGGGGGTCGTTCAGACTCACCGAATACTCGCGGTATACTTATATATTGTAACATTCCGGCTGTTCTGGCTCCTGCCGGAGCAGCCGGACAAGTGTCCATCGCGCATCCCGCGACGCGCACCGCAGAGTTCAGTGTATTGCGTGATGTTGTGCAATCTACGATTCCGCACCACCCGCGATTCCGCGCATCCCGCGATTCCGTGCAAACCGGCGTTTCCGTGCATCCCACAGTATCGCGGTGCCCGCGAAATATCGGTATAAAAGGGGGTACGTGGAGGCATCAGATACCGATTGTGTGGCAAAGCGCCCGTCGAGTCACATCATAATAATTATTAATATTAGGCACGTAGCCAAAATAGTGCGTGACCTGTACTTGCTCTTAAATCGCGTTTCGACACTTGCTAAAATTGAAGTGATTTAAATCGCGATTTTCGATATTGAAAAATATAAGTCTAATTAAAATATAAATTCACACATCAAATTCCTTAAAGTTTTTTACTAATTTTTTTATAAATAAATAAATTAGACTGCAAACGTCAAAGTCGTCATAATAGATAATTATCGGCGCAAATTAAACCAATCGAGGATTGGAAATCCTCGGTTAAAATAAATGAATCTTCGGCTTTAATAAAACTTCAAAATCGGAAACATTGATAGAAAATTATGAACTCTAATTAAATCTAATCTTATCCTACTTTATTATTTCTCTAATATAATATTTTTATATTCTATTCTATTCTTGTTTATTCTGTATAATTTATTAATATTCTAATTCTATGCACGAGATACTGATTTTCTGTTTAATTCTTTTGTATCGTTTTCTACGACTGACCAATAATGATTTAATTTCATTAAATACTATCTATTGTTAAAACTACATCTATTTCTTTCAATTTCCTATTTCCTTTAAATTAACAATCTCTAAATATTTCAGGTTTCTTTCTTTATTCTCAATTAGCAAACGACAGCTACGGTGCGGGTGTAAAACCCAATCCCGAGTCTAGTTGTACAGCTTGGTACGCCTAGCGACACCCAGCTCTGTGCTAACGCAGCTACGGTTGAGTTTTTGCTGGGTTACAACACCGGGGAATACCCGTGTCTGTGATTCTCACACACAGCTAACACAACCCGCGTCTGTTGCACGAGCTCGGTTAGCGAAGCAGATCCTCGCTCAGTAGTTAAATAGCTCAAATCGGTTGATATCTGATTTGAGTCTGTACTAGGGTATTTTTGTGGTTTTTCACTTTTTCCACGAGAGGAGCTCCAAATCACACCCGTGACAAAGACACTCACGCGGACTAGCACCATATCTCCAGCCATCAGCTGAGATATTGGTGCAGTAAGTTACAATATATTAATATATAATCATATATGGGTATATATGATGATATATGGTGTGACGTTGCAGATTAGCTGCCGTCACTAGATCCCTTCTGGCACATATTTTGTTAGTAATATCGAGAGAGAGAGAGAATATCGCCGTCTAGACCCTCGGGATACAAGTGACACACCTGTTTTATAAGCAACTAGGGGCTCTGCCCCTGCGCGCTTCGCGCGCCAACCCCGCTCGTCGCTCGCTTCGCTCGCTCCGAGGGCACTCGGCGCTTCGCACCTCGTCTGTTCGGCGCTTCGCGCCTCACTTAATTGCGAGGAACAGTCAGTGCCGTGTTAACATGACTTATCACCCTAGGCTAGGTAGCAACTCCTCTCCCCCCCTCCCCCCCTCCACCACCCATCGGTGGAAGTTTTTTGAGACGTGAAATTTTCCAACAGATGAAATAGGATTTTAACATGGTGCGAGTGGTGGAAGAAAAAAAAAAACGCAAATATAATTTTGGACCCGCACGCAAAGATATAAACCCGACTGGTTACGGTTCTGCACACGACTCAGTCAGGTGCTATCGAAAAATAGCGAATCCTGGTGCAGCACCACACTGAGTACTGTTTAGAACACGACTTATTACTGTGCCCACACGACTCATTCATGTGCGCACACGAATGGTTCGTATTCTAAACAGTGCTCAGTATGTGGTGCTGCACCAGTATGCGCTATTTTTCGCTAGCACCTGACTGAATCGTGTGCAGAACCGTAACCAGTCGGGTTCATATCTTTCCGTACGGTTGCCGCCCGCGATTCTGCTGCATCTGAAATATTGCCGCCCCAGGCTATAGCCTAGTTAGCCTGTGCCTAAGTACGGCGCTGGCTACACGGGAAAGCAACATTTAACACAACTTATTTATCATATTTTTATTATTTTTTAAACTGATTGAATTCATTTTGCATAACTTATATAGCCTATGTTACTCTGGAAAACCTAAAGAACAATTTGGTGTAAGGTTCATCCAAATCGGTCCGCTGGTTCTCGAGTTTAGCGGTAACAAACATACAAACATACAAAGCCTTTTATATATGTAGTAGAAGTAGATAGAATTAGACTAATTTGAAGAGTTTTTCTGTTAATGTACCGCGAGAGAAAGAGAGAGAGAGCAGATACAGAAGATGACGACTTCCGAACTTCCGCTACGAGAACTTCCGCTCCGGAGATGCTACCGACGGTATGCAGTCCAGTACGGCGCAGTACTCAGGATAGTATCGCAACATCTACGGGGAGGGATGTAGGCCTTGGAGAAATATCGCTAGGGAGTGAACAGGGTCCCCAGAAGACCTCCTGCCAGCCGATGCATCTTGTCACCCAGCATCTGACTGTTACGTCGAGCGCAGTCAGCTTATATCGCCCGATCCAGCAATCAGAAGACGACGTCACGCAGAGTCCATACCTGGACGAGTGACGTAACGTATCGCCAGAGGACATCCTACGTAAGAGTGGACGAGTATCGCGTCCTACGTGCTCTGTCAGGTCACGAAGAGGTGGTGACTCAGATGGGACACCTAGACCTGGCAGAAGTCTACAGTAGGTCATCTGTCGCAGAGATTGCCGCTGTGGAGGACATCCCGAGGGATTGATATCGCCTGGATCGGAAAAGCTCAACGAGAACCAAGGTCACACCCTCCTGCCAGCCATCTCGCTGCTGAAATACCGCAGAACAGTTGTTCTAACGCTGTGAAGCGCGTGAAGTAACGCCTGACGCCCGGCAATAAGATTACGCTTCGAACTGGTCAACTGACGAGTTGACTGTTCGAACTTTGTCGCTCGCAGGATCAATCAGACAATTAATTGGTCCTGATAGGTTCCCCACCTGGACCTACCTCACTGGGAGCCAGCTCGCCGAATTGTCTACGAAGAATCTTCACTTCTACGTCCAGCTTTACGCTATCCAGACGCTCTCGAAATCTCTCTCGCATATTAGATAAGTAATAGTTTCCGCTTTTAGAGCAATCCGTTAGAGTCAGTTTAGTTAAGTTAAAGTCTGTGAGTGCCAAAAGCAGCTCTACACTAAGGTAAGGTCTTTATGATCAATAATTGCTAGAAACATCCACAAAAACTATCGCTGAATTTTTATTTGATTATTTTATACTCTATTTTTGTGTATCGCGAGCCTACGGGCTACGCAAGTAACGTTCAGTTCGAAGAATTCAGTAAAAGCACTTTATAGTTGTCTGCAGCCATTTGGATTACCTTACGCTTCATTATATTTCGCTTATTAGTCTAAATTCTGTGCTTGCTTTGCTAATAATTTGCTAACGCTATTTGATTGCTTATTCTCGCTAATTTCTCGCTCGAGAATCTCTGATGCTTTATATTTCGCTATCTCTGATTTATTAGAATGTCTTTGATTAAAGAAGTAATATAATATCGCATGGTGTGTCGCTTAACATCCAACTCCCCGAGGGTTGGCTGATCGTAGTTAGTCATAGTATTAAGTTGTTCTAGTTCTATTGTTCTATTTCTTTATTATTCATTACTTTATTATTCTATTATTCTGATTTTCTTTATCATCTGTGCTATCTTTGATTATCTTTGCTTTATTTTATTAATTTGCTATCTTGATCCTTGTGTAATATCTAAGTAATTTCTTATCTAACATCGATTAATAGCTCGCTTAATTACCGCCGGAAAGTCGCTATAAAAAGAGAATACATCTTAATTAATTAAGTTGAGGCTGATTGAGCGAGGTATTATGGTTACCTGTGTTTTCTAGAATTCATAACTCCCTTTGTATTTGCGAAATTAGTTTACCGTATTTTTCGAGTCGTTTATATTAGTTATTGCGTTAATTATCTTTGAATAATTCTTATTAATACCGCTAGCTCGCCGCTATTAGAAAATTTGCCGAGAGTATCGTATCGCTCGGTGATACGCAGCCTGAAAAGTAGAGTACCTTGCATTATATCGCTTCTACGGCGTTAGCTAGCTAACCGGCGTGTTTATGTTTTTTTATATTACCGCTGAGACGCAATAAGACTCACTAATATTATATTCTTTGTTCCGCATTATTCCAACGCTGTCTATATCTTGAGTATTATTCCGTACTATTATTTTGAAGACCATCTCTGTATAAGTTGAATATCTGCGCTTATTTGTGAACTCTGTCATTTATCGCTGATAAATTTTATATTATAACCATCTTCCGAACAATATACGAAATCGTTAGATTTCATTGAAGGAAATTTTATATCTGGTGTTCTATATTTTATTTGACTATTTATTAAGGTGAATCCACCCACTCTACCCTTATCGCAGAGAATCTGAGTTAGCTGACGCTTTAAGGCCGTCGTTCCGGCAGTCAAGTAGTACCTTTGAATATCGCTATTGTTTAGTAGATTTTTGTGAAAAACGACACTTCCGTGTCTGGCGCCCAACTCTCTATCTTAGTCTTTATTTAATTTATCTTTATCAAGGAACGCCGTAGGGTGCGGAGTTGAGAGCTCTGAAAAACTCCGTTACAATGGTTATGGGTGGTATATTTTTAAAAAATTGTGACTATTAATAATACGTATTAATATTTCGCGTTACTAAAACCAAAAGAGCGTATCTCAAATCATACGCCCTTTTGGTTCTGCAGAGCCAAAAGAACGTATAAAAAAAATTTTCTCTAATCAATCTAGAAATGTTAGAAATAAGGAAATAAAAAAATTTTTGTTTGAGATACGCCCTTTTGACTTGAAAAAAAAAAAAAAATTCTTAAAATCAAAAGGGCGTATCGCTTTTTTTTCAACTTATTATCAACCATGTAGCATAATTATAGAGAAAATTCGAAAAAAATGTGCAAATCATGATTTTACAACTCAATATGTTTTTAAAAATATTTATTTGATTGGAAATAGTATATTGTGTACCAAGGAGGCAAAGAAGGTCTTTTAACGCCGAGCGTCAATTTGCAATACGAGTCGTAGACGAGTCGGAGACGAGTATTGCAAATACGCTCGGCGTAAAAGACCTTCGCCTCCTTGGTACACACGATATTTTATACAACAAGAGCATGTTTTACAAGTTCATGCTCGATCCGGTACACAAAGCAGATGGACTACATGCAATAACAACACGGGTCTCCAACGCTACGGCGCATGCGCGGAGTACGTCAGAGACCACTTTTAACTCCTAGGACTTAAAAGTAGCTAAAAGTAGACTCTGCACATGCGCATTCGCAGACCCGCTCAGCTGTCGCTAAAACGCCTACTTTGTGTACCGAAATCGAGCATGAAAAACGCGTAAAACATGCTTGCGTTGTATAAAAATATTTATGCGACCCGTTGTTTAAAAGTTCACTTTTTGAGCATCGGATTTAGGCCGCAAAGTGACCAATTTCAGGTCACTGAAATATAGTGAAATATTATAGGACAGGAGCCTATAATGAAAATATTATCGTACAATATGAATATGTTTCATTAAAATAAACATAGTCTGGTTATTTTTTACTACGTTCACACATTATAAACCAAAATGTCTGAAAATGTCAAATGTCTGAGTCCAAACGTTTTGATACAGAAAGATGCAATAACACCAGTAATTTTAGAAACTAAAGTGAGTATAACATTGATTTTCCAAAAAGTGAGCTTTCAAACAACGGATCGCATAAAATATTGTATGTGCCAAGTCTGAGAAGTGTCAAATCCGGTATGGGTAATTTCTAATATGAGCCGATCGAGTCTGCTGTGTCACAGAAGAACTCGTGTGAATTATCGCCCTCGCTGCGCTCGAGCGATAAATTCACACTCATTCTTCTGTGACACAGCACACTCGATCGGCTCATATTAGAAATTACCCATACCGGATTGTGACACTTTTCGGACTTGATACATAAATAGCTATTTTGGTTTATTGTTGTTTGTTGTTCCAACCGGGCTTATTGCTTTCGCATGTAGCCAGCTAGTGAAATTATATTTTTGGTTTATGTGAGTGTAATTCCTTAATTGTACCGTTGACTGAGTATTCTAAAGACAGCTCACCCTGGGTTATTCCGTGAGCCGACCAAGTGAGCTTGAAGTGGGCTTGGGGATTGAAGAGTGCCCGAAGTTACCAACCGAACTACCATTGCACTATATCTATATATTCGCACACTATTTTTTTTTTATACGCCCTTTTGGCTCTACAGAACTAAAAGGGCGTATGATTTGAGATACGCCCTCTTGGTTTTAGTAACGCGATATGCAAACCACCAAATCTGTTCCATAAAAACATGTGAACATTCACAGTACGTCACTATAATATTATGAGATATATATATTGCAGTTATATGATTTCTGTACTCCTTATTTATTTATTTATTTATATTTATATCACGGGGCAAGATACTATAATACATAAATTATTCAAAGTAAAGATCATGGATCTCGTATAATGATTATATTCAAGAAGAAGTATAGAAATATGATTCGTGGTGCTTTTTTATTATTATTTTCTAAATTTTTATATGATTATGATATTATATATTTTAAATGTAAAAACAGAATTTATTATTTAATTACGGCTTCTAATTTTGATAATTAGGGAAATTTAGAATTACGAATTGTTGAAAAACATTTAGCGCGTGAAGAAATTATTATTATATCACGTTTCGGATGTAATTCCCCGGAAAACCCAAAAGTACCTCGATTTCAAGAAATACATATGTACATTAGGCCGAAGTGAAAAAGGTCAATTTTCGCGAATCGTATTCTAATAGTGCGGGAAAGTTACGTCTTGGCATCACTCAAAACTGTGCCAAAGGAAAAAATTTATAATAGATATCTTTTGTTCTGGCAAACGCCCCAAAGTTTTGAATTTTTTAACACTGGGTTTAAATGGAGAAAAAAGGCGAAAAGATACATTGCCACTGAAAAATTCATAAAAACTCACTGGGTCGGCCGATTTCAGTCTTCCTACGCTTATTCGAGGCGGGAAAAATTTAGCTTTCGTTTGACGTTTTGAAATTCAAAATATCTTACTTACTTTAGAAGATACAAAATTGAAAAATGGAGTTTTTTCGGGAAAAACTCGATCTTCAAACGCGTGTATCTTTGAAACTAAGAACGACATTCTGAATTTCAAAACGTCAAACGAAAGCTATATTCTTTTCACTTCGAATAAGCGTAGGAAGACTGGAATCGGCCGACCCAGTGAGCTTTTATGAATTTTTCGGTGCTAATTTGTCTTTTTGCCTTTTTTCCCCATTTAAACTCCGTGTTAAAAAATTCAAAACTGTGGGGCGTTTGCCAGAACAGAAGATATCTATTGTAAATTTTTTCCTTCAGCACAGTTTTGAGTGATGCCAAGACGTAGCTTTCCCGCACTATTAGAATACAATCCGCGAAAATTTACCTTTTTTCAGTCCGGCCTAATGTACATGGGGAATTCCACGTGAACTCGACCAATGTTTTTCCCTCACCATTTTTGATTCGCTTCAGGATTTTTTATACGATTCTACGATCTCGAAAAAGCACTACTCAATTTTTTCAGATTTTTCCCTCCAACCGTTAATTTTCAATGATTATTCAAACCCATTTTGAAAACGGCATTTTTTAAAAATCTCGAAAAATTCTCAATAATATTAGTTTTTATTTCGATCATTTTGGCACCCCTCTCATGATGGGATCATTGTTGCTCTTTTTTTTTCAGCACTTTTAACATTTTGATAAAACGAAAAACCATGTTTCAACGTTTCGAACACTCCTGAAAAATTACCAAAAATTCTGTGTTCAATTCTGAATGTTTTCGCGTGAGACCCACGATGACGGACAAAAAAAAGGATTTTTGTCGTAATAGTACATTACGTAACGAGTGCGCAAAATAGGTGATTCCCGCACGAGTCGGGTTTGTCACCCGAGCGAAGCGAGGGTGACAAAAAAGACGAGTGCGGGAGACACCTGTGCGCACGTGTTGCGTATACTATTTTCCCTAACGAGCTGTGCAAAATTCGACAACACTGGCAATCTGACGGGGGGTCCAGGGGCGCAGCCCCTGGTAGGGGTGCAGGGGGCAAAGCCCCCGCCGCGGGGTTGGGGGGGCAGAGCCCCCCCACTACATAAAATCGATTTAAAACTTCATAAATGATTAAAAAGACTTTTATCGAAATGAGATTCTAGATGTTTCTTCAGGAGTGCAATAGCAAGAAGTGAGCTACTTAGAAATATATCGGATAATAGGTCAAAAATCGTGAACCGAAAAAGTGCTTTGGTGGTGGAGGTGCTTTGTTTACACTTTTGAGATCCGGCCTACACGTTAAAATACCATCACAATATAGAAAAAGAAAAAAAAGAAAAAAAAATGAAAATAAAAATACTGAAAAAAATGAAAGAAAAAAAAATAAAATAAAAAAATCAAAATATTGAAAAAAAAAAAAAAATGAAAGAAAAAAAAAATAAATTAAAATATTAAAAAAAAAAAAAAATTAAAAAAAAAAAAAAAAAAAATGTATATATACATTTACCTATATATACCTATATGTATATTTTGTATACGCAAATTGTATTTTGCGTACGCTAAATGTATTTTGCGTACGGTAAATGTATTTTGCGTACGGTAAATGTATTTTGCGTACGGTAAATGTATTTTGCGTACGCTAAATGTATTTTGCGTACGCAAACCTATTTTGCACACGCGAACCGCATTTTGCGCACGCTAACGAAATGGGTTAGGGAATCTGGCATTTTGCGTACGCAAATCCGTACACAAAATCGAATTTTGCACACGGCGTTAGGGAAAAAAGTATTTTTCCTAACTAAGTGTGCAAAATTCGATTTTGCGCACGCAAATGAGTGTGCAAAATTGTACTTTCCCGCACTAGTGCGCAAAATAAATATATTTGAAACGCAACACCTTTTCTTTGTGTATTGTAACGTTGAATGAAAGAGAGAGAATTCAAAGTGCGGGGAGATAGAGCTGGATCGGCATCGTTACCGAATCTTTGAAGCGGACACTTCATCCATCTTATATACAATAATTTGTATACCGGGAGTTTTCGTGGAAACGCTTCATAGGACGCCTGCATACATGCAACTCAAACATCAAGTGATTAGGTTTCGCCTGTATGCAGGCGTTTTTACTTTCCTATAAAGCGTTTCCACGAATACTCCCAGTATACTTGAAAATTTAATATTTCATACAAGATACCAATGTTGCAGAATTTTGCGTAGCTCGTTAGGAAAAATAGTATACGTAACTAGTGCGCATAGGTGTCTCCCGCACTCGTCTCTTTTGTCGCCCTCGCTACGCTCGGGCGACAAATCCGACTCGTGCGGGATTCACCTATTTTGCGCACTAGTTACGTAATCTACTATTTCGTCCGTCATCATGGGTCTCACGCGAAAACATTCAGAATTGAACACAGAATTTTTGGTAATTCTCCAAGAATTTTCGAAACGTTGGAACATGGTGTTTCGTTTGTTCAAAATGTTGAAAGCGCCGAAAAAAAAGAAGGAATAATGATCCCATCATGGGAGGGGTCTCAAAATGATCAAAATAAAAAATAATATTTTTGAGAATTTTTCGAGATTTTTAAAAAATGCCGTTTTCAAAATGGGTTCGAATAATCATTGAAAATTAACGGTTGGAGGGAAAAATCTGAAAAAATTCAGCAGTGCTTTTTCGAGATCGTAGAATCGTATAAAAAATCGTGAAGCGAATCAAAAATGGTGAGGGAAAAACATTGGTCGAGTTCACGTGGAATTCCCCACATACACCTGCATAATAATATAAAATATATATTTTTCATTAATTCACTACTATCTATATACACCCAAATAAAAAGTTTTTATATAATTATATAAAATTATATATAGTTAAATATAATTTTATATATAACGTAATGTAAGAATGTAAGATTGATTTGTGTTTCATATATAGTCATATATAGTCATACATAATCATATATGGCTTTATATAATTATATATAATTGTATATAATATTATATATAAATATATATGGCTTTATTTGACTGTGCGTAGATATTCATATGGTTATATATAATCATATATTGTCATATATAATTATATATAACCATATGAACTTATGTATGGTTTCAGTTTTCTGTCAGATATAATTATATATGAATATATATACAGGGTGAGGCATTTAAAGTGACCCAGGCAATTTTCTTCCAAACGAAGAGAGATATGAAAAAATGTTTCAGAGATCACTTACATGGTTTTAAGGGGGACACAAGATAGTGCTTTCGAATGTTTTCCAAAGTCGAAGTATCAAGGTCGTTTGAAGGTCAACTCTGGTTTTTCAAATGGAATGGTGTATTTTTTTTTTACAGAAATCGAAAGAGCATTCAATTCCAGTTCTAAAAGTACTCGTATGCTTATGTCTTAAATTCAAGGGATCATGGGATATTCATTGAAAACGAAAAATAAATCGGTTCCTTGCATTACCTGAAATCAAGGGCGTAGACATTGCGCGGACACGATTTTTTCATTAAACTTCTACAGCAAATGTTCGAAATGATGGCCATTTGTGTCGATACACTTCTGATAGCGTCCAATAAAAGAACGTTGAACGGCTATCAGAGTTTCTTCCTTGACACTGGCACAGGCATCGATGATTCTTTGGCGCATATTCTCGCGGATCGTCTATACTTCTTTATAAACTGAAGAAAAAAAAAAAAAAAAAAAAAAAAAACGTCTGTGCAGTGTGCATTTTATACGCGGGACGATACCTTGAGAGAAACAATCCATGTCGCTTCATTTTTCTTTTTCAATGAATATCCCATGATCCCTTGAATTTAAGACATGAGTATGCGAGTACTTTTAGAACTGGAATTAAATGCTCTTTCGATTTCCGTAAAAAAAAAATACACCATTCAATTTGAAAAACCAGAGTTGACCTTCAAATGACCTTGATACTTCGACTTTGGAAAACATTCGAAAGCATTATCTTGTGTCCCCCTTGAAACCATGTAAGTGGTGTCTGAAACATTTTTTCATATCTCTCTTCGTTTGGACGGAAATTGCCTGGGTCACTTTAAACGCCTCACCCTGTATATGTATATATGCAACTATATATAATCATATAAAATTCTATCTAAACTGATATAATTTTATAAAATTTTATCTGTCATTATATGAAATTTTATAAAATTTTATAAGATTTTGTAAAATTATATATAATTTTATATGATTATATAAAAACTTTTTTTCCCGAGCTATTTACTTTCTAAAAAATTGTCTCATATATACTTAGCTAGTTCAGCAAGTACTTCCTTCAAAGATTACGGTCAAGATTGATAAACTGTCAGAATCTGAATGAAAACAACTGCTTTCAATTGCTCACAATATACCACGAAAAAATAAAAACATCTAAATATCAAAATCACATAGGTACAGTCGCGGAAAGTGATCCTGACGCGCTGTCGGTAAGGTGATTGAGCAACCGTGCCATACATTCACATATATTTTGATTTTAATTTTCTTAAAGTTGGTATGAAATTCAGACATCTGTCAGGCCATGAATCAGCTTAGTTTGTTTCGTTTGTTTTCTTTCAGAGAACGTCAATTCACTAACCTAAAAGGTAATTAATAAAATCGTCACATCGGATAACCCCAAAATGCGTGAATGTTTTTCTTAATTAGGTGACTCTGAAAATAACCTAGTTCTCGTGAGGTGTTTCAAGGGTTATAGGAGGGCTCTAATGAAACTTACTGTGATATTTTTCATGAAATCCGATCGATTTTTAATCCTTAAACTTTATTCAAGCTGATCTTTGAAAGTTATTCGAATAATATTGAAATATCAGGATCAACCATCAAGATGAACAATAGGCTCTTAAATTGTAGAAACAGGTCTCGTTGTTCTATTGAGAAGAATGTCAATGGTTTAATGAACAACGCTTAAGGATAAGTTAACAGGTGGTAAAACTATGTAGAACCCATATGCTAATTCAACGCAGGACTGTATGAATCAACAACTTGTAAGAATTTCTACTCCTCACTAATATATTATGAACCATCTTTGAATGTCTAGTCTTACTTAAGTATGGAAGTTCAATTACAGCAAATGCAATTCAAACAACTAATTGAATGGTCGTATCAATCCTTAAGTATTTAATTTTCCTTACTCTTTTTGCCAGGCTCATATTTGAAAAATAATTTAATACCATTGAAATATCATGATCAACCATTAACATGAACAATGGGCTTTTAAGTTGTAGAAACAGGTCTCGTTGTTCTATTGAGAAGAATGTCAATGGTTTAATGAACAACGCTTAAGGATAAGTTAACAGGTGGTAAAACTATCTAGAACCCATATGCTAGTTCAACGCACTATATGAATCAACAACTTGTAAGAATTTTTACTTCTCACTCATATATTATCAACCATCTTGAAAGTCTAGTCTTACTTAAGTATGGAAGTTCAATTACAGCAAATGTAATAAAATAAAAAAATAAATAATCAATAAATGAAAAATAAATAAATAAATAAATAAATAATAATAAATTCTGTCCCTTTCGGTTATGTCTGCGCTGTTGTCTCCATCAATTGCCGTTGATGGTAATTCGCATACAGGATATCTATATTTGATCAGATTCTATCATAAACCTTCCAACATTTGTATTGGAACGTAGTCATTGACACCAGTGACACATCTGTTCTGATGCATGGGTAGGATGTTGGGATCATAACGTTGGTCGCCTACTGCCACGTTATTTTTTTTTATTTTTTTTTTTTTGATGTTTAATGTTATATTTAGTATTGATTTTTCCTTTTTCATTTGCTATAAAGCAACTAATTGTCGGTGGAGTAAACCTTGTTATCGGTAAAGAATACGAGATGTAAATATGTATATGGGCAAATCTCTGAAACATCGAATTTTTTTGAGGAATTTTTTTTTATTTTCAAATCTTGAGCACATGCCTGAAATTTTGAATATACGTCCCGTCAGCTGTTAGAGTACAGAATCTAACGTGGTGCAACGTTTTGAAGCAACGCACCAATCGTTATCAACGTTTTTTTATATTTTTGTAATTTTTATTCAAGACATCTCCAAAACCGACGAAAAAAAATTAAAATGAATGTTTTTTTTTCAATTAAATTTTTTTGTATAAAATCGCATTCTTTGACAAACAAAATGATTCCAGGATCAGTCTGCTCCGATGGATACTTTCGGAGATATGAATTTTCAAACATAGCGGTGCAACAGCGGTTTACAAAAATTAACATAGCTCTAAATCCGCCATTTGAAAATTTTTTTCGAAATCCTTGAAGTTGTATTTTTTTTTTCCGTAGTACTAAAGATATTTTGAATGGCACAAAGTTCCGTGACTTGACGGTTTTTTTTTTGAGTGAGGTGACGTGGATCCGCTCACCTAACGCGTGCAATTGTATGATCTTGGATTTTTCGCATTTACTTTTCGCTCCGTAACTTCTTGAATAATTGTTAAGGAGATGGTGCGGGTGAATTTTGATTCAATAGTGTACTAAACAGCAGTGCACAAATGTATTCAGCGGGATTTTTCATCAGCAGACGATGTGCCAATAAAAAGTATGCGTTTTTACTTCGGTGCACGTATTGTCTACTTTTCAATAAGTTGTATTTTAACTACCCTCTCATGCGAGCACATAATCCTGTCACGTCTAGATTTATTTCTTTTGTGCCCTAGAACACGATCGATGTTGTCTGATAACGATTTCAGGTACGCACCAACCATGGTGCGCTATAAAAGTCATAAATATTACAAGTTTAAAAAAGTAGTGACACCACTTTGACTCTTCATAACTTTTCTCCTATTGTGAGCACATACTTCTAACATGTTGCATTTCATTCTGCTCTCTTAATGCTTTCAATTCATTACCAATTCAAACATCACCAACTAATGCACCAAATTTTACAGCATAAAATAAAAATAAAAATGAAGGAGTGACATCTTCGAATGTGCCAATTTCGCTATTTTATATGTATATCATATGCATTTTTGACTTGAAAATTTGTGCGCTACTATTTTTTTTTTTTTGTATTCACATGATCTACACAACATATACAATCTGATTTTTCACTGATAAATGAGTAAGAATGAAGTATTAGTATTAGGAATGTAGAGTGACACAAAAATTCGAGGTTTCAGAGATTTGCCCATATAATACTGTATATAATGTATAATAGAACCTAGAGCTCATGGTTACGTTGTGTTTTAGTCAAAGTAAGAACAACGAGACCTGTTTCTACAACTTAAGTTAGATTTTGAGCAGAGCGAAAGAAGGATCTGCCAAAGGGATCTAGCGAAGAGCATTTTGAATATTGATTGGAATCACGTCGCGGCTGTGTATTCGTTATTGCGTCCCTATTCTACGCGATAGAATATAATCCTTTATTTGATTAGTTGTAGTTTAGAATACTTGATATCATTAAAGACAATTATTAGTTTAGGTTTCTTTATATTATTGCTCGTGAATAACCACGTAGTCTGCGAGTTAAGCCATGGCCGATAAACATACTGTTCGACCTATATAGATATTTTACATTAATTATACTGCGTTACACTGAAATGGGTTACAGTTCGAATGAGTTTACGCTCTATCGCAGCATGTTATACCTGTGAGCTTATCCTTAAGCGTCGTTAACTCATGAATAGTTTTACGCCCAATATCAATGAGAAAGAGTTGTTGGCTTATATTCCTGCGTTACACTCAAATGGGTTATCGTTTTAGTACCTGTTAGCTTGCCCTTGAGCGTCGTTAACTAATGAATACTTCTGTGTCAAATATCCACTAAAAAGAGTTTGTAGCGACTTACGACGTTCACTACATTCAAATGACCACAAATGTCTGCAATTAACAAAATTTCTGAAATGTGAAATATTAATATTCACTTCCATAATTGAGTAAGACTACCCGAGTCGAAATTTCAGGCCTGCTTTGAACCTCTTTTAAACCTCGTAGTTCGTCGAGAGTCTGTCAAATCTTGGGAGTATCGAGGAGTCAAAGGAGGTTCAAACGGAGATGCAAACTATTGGTACGTTTAATGTCAGACTCCACTTGAACCTACAAAAGTGGCAGAAATTGAACATTTTCATTCAAAGGAGGTCTCGGAGGGTGTAACAGAACCTCCTTTCAACCCAGTTAAACCTCGTATAAACGCTCACGTCGCACAGTGGTCCCAAATCCTAAAAGGCTGGCCAAAACTAGAAGATATTGTTGAATGTTAACGAAATTCGCTATTCGGGAGTTCTCAAGGCCGCTGATTACGAATTTGAGGTCAAATTTTCAAAAAAACAAGATGGCGACCCAAAAACGAAGGACCACTTTCTTCAAAATTGAATCAATTTTGACGAAACTTGGTCTTCGGGGGGTTTTCGAGGCAGCTGATTACGAATCTGATGTCAAATTTGAGCAAAAACAAAATGGCGGCCAAAAATGGCCGATCACTTCCTTCAAAATTGAATCAATCTTAACGAAACTTGGTCTTCGGGGGGTCTTCGAGGCTGCTGATTACGAATCTGATGTCAAATTCGAGCAAAAACAAAATGGCGGCCAAGAATGGCTGATAAATTCCTTCAAAATTGAATCAATCTCTACGAAATTTCATACTTGCGGATTTTCGAAGTCGCCGATTACGAATCTATTATTGAGAACGAAGGAATGTATTATTACATATATGCAGTGTTGGGCGTTTTTTCAATTAATTACTTTCTAATTACAAATTACAGTTGTAATTAGTAATTGAAATTTTTCTAATTACAAATTACAATTGTAATTAGTAATTGAAATTTTTCTAATTACAAATCACAAATGTAATTGGTAATTGAAATTTTTCTAATTACAAATTACAAATGTAATTAGTAATTGAAATTTTTCTAATTACAAATTACAAT
This sequence comes from Tenthredo mesomela, assembly GCA_943736025.1. NCBI lineage: Eukaryota > Metazoa > Arthropoda > Insecta > Hymenoptera > Tenthredinidae > Tenthredo > Tenthredo mesomela. The sequence continues at coordinate 40,825,350 of OX031014.1, read as the reverse complement.
TGTAATTTGTAATTGGAAATTTTCTAATTACGAATTACAATTGTAATTAGTAATTGAAATTTTTCGAATTACAAATTACAATTGTAATTAGTATCGAAAAATCTTCTAATTACAAATTACAGATGTAATTAGTAATTGAAATTTTTCTAATTACAAATTACAAATGTAATTAGTGATTGAAATTTTTCTAATTACAAATTACAATTGTAATTAGTAATTGGAAATTTTCTAATTACAAATTACAAATGTAATTAGTAATTGAAATTTTTCTAATTACAAATTACAAATGTTACGTATTCCGCCCTGTTCCATACTCCTCTATGCTCTCTCACTCTCAACACCCAAGACATAATATCCTGCATGCATCCAGTCTCACCACCTCTAATCAGAGGAAGTCTCACCCTTACATTCCAAGAAGTCCATCCCTACCTATGCTCCCATAAAACTGCACCTGCACGAACGCGCCCATGCCCGGGACAATGGAAATGATGACCTAACGATTCAGCTCATCATCAGCTCATCAGTAGCGAAGATTGACAAAGGCACTTGCAAGTAAATCGTCAATCAGAGCAGTCGCATATAATTTAGCTCGCATTATAAATTCACTCACCCATCATTTAATCTTACAATTATAAGTCATATATATATACAATCTTACTACAAATCAAACGCTATCAATAAAAATATACCAATTCACTGTGACTACCTGTCTCCTAAAACCCCGGTTACCCCACGGTGTAAAAACGAGGAACGAACTCATCTAAATACATAACAATGGTGGCAGCTCTCTCTCTATCTCCCCCTTATTCATAACAATGGTGGCAGCGGAACTACCTCGTTTACCGGAAAATACAGTGACAAAATAAGTGAATTCTACAAAGCGACATATATGTGACACGAGTGATTACTGATTACCAATTTTCAAACGCACGATTTCTAGTGGAAAATCTTCCATACCTTAAATCATTGCAACAAGTCATACTAAATCTACCAAATCACTAAATCACAAAATCCACTAAATCTACAAAATCACGAAGTCTACGAAATCTACCAAATCACTAAATCACAAAATCTACTAAATCTACAAAATCACGAAATCTACGAAATCTACCAAATCACTAAATCACAAAATCTACTAAATCTACCAAATCACTAATTCTACAAAATCTACCAAATCCACAAAATCTACGAAATCTACTAAATCACTAAATCAACAAAATCTACCAAATCCACATAATATAAAGTGCATATATTATATACGTAGATATCAAAGTGAGAACGTAATACAGTGTTCTTCAAAATCAAAGAAAATAACTCAGCAATAAAATCAAACTTGCTAAAAGAAAAGAAGTCCGACATCATCCTCAAAGGCACCTAGCCCCACAAAGATTCATCTGAATCCAACAATTAGCGATCTCGCTACAACGAAGTGCAGATTCCTGAGCCGTGACATCTATACTCTCATCGACGACTTCTCGACATCCGACATCCGACGCAGTCCAACACAACAGCTTCATCTCCAATATCAACTCAGATCCGTATTAAACATGAAATTTTTCCTAACCCTGATCATTAGCTTGTAAGTTATCTTTAATTATAATAAGTACACACATACCTCAAACGAAATAATCTAATTCACAAATCGCAAAATGCCTGACGAAAACGCAGAAACCTCATACTGGTCTCTTAAAGACTTATTAGATACAATCCCCTACTTTAATGGGAAAAACTTGAATATTAATAACTTCATAAGAAGCTGTGAAAATGCCAAAACTCTTGTGAAACCAACTCAACGCCCTATTTTGACGCGAATGATCAGAACTAAAATCTATGGAACAGCTGAATCATATTTAGGAAGTAAAGAATACGACACTATTGACGAAATCCTAACGGTCTTGAAACAAGCCTTCTTACCAAAGAAAACAATTTTCGAATGGCAAGCAGAGTTGAACAATATCAAACAAAAAAGCGGCCAACGTGTCTTAGATTATAGCGCTAAGGTCGAAGACTTACACCACAACACAACACAAGCGATCAATAATTCAGGCACACGTGATACTGCTGGAATGATTGCAGCAGTTGAAACAAATGTACTTAAATGCTTCGTTAGAGGCTTGATCCCGGAAATTGAAATTCGAGTAGCCGGCTCAAACCCGACCACTCTGGCTAAAGCCATCGAAACGGCACTAACAGAAGAACAAGAACTCCTAAATCGAACAGCTCATAACACAGACTATAACAGACGCCCTCCTAATCGACCAAATTCACAACACCCCCCTAGATTTTGCAATCATTGTAATCGACAGGGACATTCAATAGACGATTGTAGACAACGCGCCCGCGAAAACCAACCACAACCTCCAGACAGACGCCCTCCCAACCAACCAAACTCACAATACCCCCCTAGATTTTGCAATCATTGTAACCAACAAGGACATTCGATAGAAAATTGCAGGCGACGCGCCTACAATAACCAACAACCTCCTAACCAACAGCGACAGTCTAGCCAACAAAATACACAATATCCTCCAACTTTTTGTAACTATTGTAAACGCCAAGGACACACGATCGAAAATTGTAGAAAACGCGCCTATAATAACTCACGCAATCAACAAACACAGGCCCATTTAGAACTCGAACGCGCCGACGGACCCCGAACATACACAACAGCGTTCAATGATACAACAAATCACGTCTTTAACATAGAATCCAAACCATTAAGTGAGCTGTTGCCAGTCATCGAATTCGATATTCAAGAATTAGAAACAAAATCAAAATTTATAGTAGACACTGGTGCAGAAATAAATATCATAAAAATCAATTCCTTAAAAGAAGATACCGAATGTGACAGAACTAAAATGCGGAAAATGACAGGAATAACAGACGGATTTACTAATACTTTAGCGGAAACCAAATTAAAAATCAACAATAAAGAACACGAATTTCACGTCGTCCGCGAAGATTTCCCGATAGCTCAAGACGGTATTATCGGACAACCCTTGTTACATAAAGAAAAAGCTACCATTTCCTATAAAAATGATACACTAACCTTGACAGATACTGTGATTCCCTTCAAACTCCAAAAACACAAACCACAAATCGCAACTCTCATTACAATACCAGGTCGTACCGCTCAAGTAATTCCTCTTAAAGTTTCAAATTCGGAAATCAACGAAAGCTACGTAGATACAATTAATTTAGGTTCCAATATCCACTGCGGTAAAGCATTAATAACAAACAAAAGCGGTCAAGCATGTATACTCGCGATAGACTCGAACGAATCAGCTGTTGAGATAAAAGTCCCAACAGTAACTCTAGAACCAGTCCTCAAAACCTTCAGTACACCCGTCCGAGAAACTATTACAAACCACTCCACACTCAAACAATCGTCGAGAACTCACCCGCAACATTTAAGTAGTACAGATGACTCATCAAATCCCGCTCATATAAAAGGACATAAAGGCAACGTCGACTCGAAAACAGACGATGACGAACCTAATCAAATCCCTATGGATTGCTTACCACCAGAAATAGAAACAATACATTTTCCAAATAGACTCTTACCAAACTACTCACTAAACGAAAAACGAAATACTGACATCCCTTCAGACATCCCTTTTTTATTATTCACCCATAAATAAAAAATCACGTAAACTCACAAAAACTTCTGAATCAACTTCATCCATAAACGATCGGAAACAAAACAAAAATTCAAACCTTATCTCAAATCAGCCAAACGTTAATTCAGACTCAAGTGACGCACACAAAAATAAAACAGAGTACAGCGAACGCAATAGCATGCAATCCCCAACACATGAATACAAATATAAACTACGACTAAGAAAGGCTAAATCTCCTTCATTACCACCTGACTCCTCATCGTCGGAAGACGACCACGTTCCTCATTATAAACGAAAACTTCCTACCCCCAACAAATCATGGGACTCAACTTTTAAGAATTCCACGTATGAAGGAAAACAAGTATCAATACATCAAACTACAAAACCACCACAACACAATATATTCCCAATCGCGAAATCAATTCACAATAAACCGAGAAAAAAGAACCGGATCCAAACTCAATAACAAGTGCACCGCAAATTCACATACAATCTCACTATCAACAACTAAACACTACCAAACCATAGAAACACATTCATACGCACCAAAATTTAACTTGAACATTTCGACCATCTATGAGGAACCCAAAAACCTATCGTTCCTCCCAACATCAATACTAAATAAAACTCCATTCTTAACGTCCAAAGACCTATCCGCAAACGGACTAACTTTAAATGACATTATCAAAAGAACAGACGAAATGACTCAGAACCAAAGAGCCGCAGAAAACGATAACCGTATCGAAAACATGCTCTATTATATCTCTTCCCTATTCGGCTCAGTATCACTGGTATACATAGCGCAAAAATTTGCAACAGCAGAAAGAATACTTAAGATATTCAGAAGATTTAGAAGTCCTGACGAAAATCAAGACTCTACCGAACAAAATAATCCCCCAGCAGTCACATGTGCACCAACTACAACTACACCGACTACACTAAACATAGAAGCAGCTCAGACAGCTCAAACATCTTTTTATACCTAAATAAGACATTTATAACTGATTTGATTGCCAATAAGTAATATTAACTATACTATAATCTATACTATAACTATTTCCAACATACCAGTTGTACTATCCATCTCATTGTAAGACAAATTGTAACAAAACCATACACCTAAACAAGGTAGATTCACTAACGTGAATCTACGCGTAAATGAATCTACTGACGTAGATCCACGTACATAAATACATTCACTAACGTAAATGTATACCTAGATCTATTCACTAACGTAAATATAAGTATACTTACTGTCGTGAATATACAACCTTACACCTAAATTATATTATTATATACATTTTAACTTTTACAAAAAAAAATTCCCTCCTGCTTCACAGGAGCAATATTTTTTTTCCCCTGGGGATGGGCATGTTACGTATTCCGCCCTGTTCCATACTCCTCTATGCTCTCTCACTCTCAACACCCAAGACATAATATCCTGCATGCATCCAGTCTCACCACCTCTAATCAGAGGAAGTCTCACCCTTACATTCCAAGAAGTCCATCCCTACCTATGCTCCCATAAAACTGCACCTGCACGAACGCGCCCATGCCCGGGACAATGGAAATGATGACCTAACGATTCAGCTCATCATCAGCTCATCAGTAGCGAAGATTGACAAAGGCACTTGCAAGTAAATCGTCAATCAGAGCAGTCGCATATAATTTAGCTCGCATTATAAATTCACTCACCCATCATTTAATCTTACAATTATAAGTCATATATATATACAATCTTACTACAAATCAAACGCTATCAATAAAAATATACCAATTCACTGTGACTACCTGTCTCCTAAAACCCCGGTTACCCCACGGTGTAAAAACGAGGAACGAACTCATCTAAATACATAACAATGGTGGCAGCTCTCTCTCTATCTCCCCCTTATTCGTAACACAAATGTAATTAGTAATTGAAATTTTTCTAATTACAAATTACAAATTACAATTGTAATTAGTAATTGGAAATTTTCTAATTACAAATTACAATTGTAATTAGTAATTGAAATTTTTCTAATTACAAATTACAATTGTAATTAGTATCGAAAAATCTTCTAATTACAAATTACAATTGTAATTAGAAAATAAAAAATTTCTAATTACAAATTAAAATATAAATAAAATATTAATTGAAAACATTTTTCGAGCTAATTACATTTCGAAAATGTAATTGAAACCATTTTTCGAGCTAATTATATTTCGGAAATGTAATTTAAATCATTTTTCGAGCTAATTACAATAATTCTAAAATTTAATTATGTATTTTCAGTTCAACCATACGAGTTGATACGAGTATGTGGGTGATTTCGAGTATATATGGTCACATCTGAGTATATATGGGTACATCTGAGTATATAGGGTATTTCCATTATACATCGGTATTTCCAAAATATATGGGTGATTTCGAGCGTATATGGGTACACCTGAGTATATATGGGGTATTTCTATCATACATCGGTATATCCAAATTATATGGGTGATTTCGAGTATACATGGGTATATCTGAGTACGTATGGGGTATTCCCCATTATGTATCGGTATATCCAAATTCTATGGCTGATTTCGAGTATACATGGGTGATTCAGACTAATTCAGAGTATGGATGAGTATATCCGGGTATATATGGATGATCGAAGCATATACGAGTAATTTGAATGTATACGGTCGACTCTAAATATATATTGGTCATTTTGAACTTATATGGTACATCCGAGTATGTATGGGTGATTTGGACTAATTTACAGTTTGAATGGGCATATCCGGGTATGTATGGGTGATTTCGGTCATTTATCGGTATATCGAAGATTATATGGGTAATTTCGAGTATACCGCGAGGACCAGGTGAAAGAGAATGGTCCATCCGCCCAGGCAGCTAATATTTCGTATTTTTAGGGGGATAGCCACTCGTTGCACTGAAAACCCCTAGGGTGATTTTGGCGCGCGGTCGATGCAACTCGGCAGCCATTGTTGATACAAGCCGGCTGACTGTCAATACATCGCGGAAGGTAGACAAGTGTGGTTATGTTCGTTTATTTGAAGGAAATGATAAATAAAGTGAATAAAACCTACGTGAATAAGCTATGGATATTTATAGATGCCTCAATCCCAGGATACAATCAATAATTTTGTTCGAATTGGTTGTTCTCGATGAACTTTTTGATTCTGATAAATTTCCAGTTATAGCTTAGGTTAAGTCGTTGATTGCATTAAGATATCATTTAAAACTAATTGATCGATTTTTGATAAATATTCCTAGCTAATTCACGTGGGTTTCATTCACTTTATTTATCATTTCCTTCAAATAAACGAACATAACCACACTTGTCTACCTTCCGCGATGTATTGACAGTCAGCCGGCTTGTATCAACAATGGCCGCCGAGTTGCATCGACCGCGCGCCAAAATCACCCTAGGGATTTTTTCAGCGCAACGAGTGGCTATCCCTCTAAAAATACGAAATATTATCTGCCTGGGCGGATGGACCATTCTCTTTCACCTGGTCCTCGCGGTATATGGGTATATCCCACTATGTATAGAGTATTTCGAATAGATCGGTATATCTGGGTATGTATGAGTAATTTCGAGTAAATATGGGTATATCCGAGTGTGCTCTTCGACTGGAATGCTCAGTCTTATAGGGGCCATTCCACCTCAAATCGGCCAATTTTGGGTGTTCTTTGACCTCTAATTTTTTTGAAACGACTTAGAATTTTTTTTCACGTGAAATCTATGTCAAAAAAGTAGACCCGTATTTTTTCGTTGGTCCAAAAAATTTTGTTCACGCTAGTTATGAATTATCGCATTTTACTGTAAAAGTGGCGCGAGGCCGGCTTTGAGAATTAATATCTCGGGTCCCCTTCAGCGTAGAGAGATGTTCTAAAACGCGTTTTAAATGCGATGAAAGACACTTTTCGATAGAATTTTGTAACTTTTCGAAAAATATAGTTTTGTTGTTTTTATGAGTAATCAAAATGTTTATCGATTTGTTTCGCAAACTGAAGCCATTTTTAAAATTCTGAAAAAAAAAAAAATATCATCGCATTCCTTATTCAATTCTGAAGATGGCGAATTTTTTAAATTGATAAAGCAATTTTAGTAAATATTTTTTTAGAATTATTTGTTCGGCGGTGCGTCAGGTTGCCGCGCCGTGTGCCTGTAAATATATTACATAGCGCCCGTAAAATGCGATAATTCATAACTAGCGTGAACAAAATTTTTTGGTCCAACGAAAAAATACGGGTCTACTTTTTTGAGGTAGATTTCACGTAAAAAAAATTCTAAGTCGTTTCAAAAAATAAGTGGTCAAAGAACACCCAAAATTGGCCGATTTGAGGTGGAATGGCCCATATAAGACTGAGCATTCCAGCCGAAGAGCACACTCGGATATACCCATATTAACTCGAAATTACTCATACATACCCGGATATACCGATCTATTCGAAATACTCTATATATAGTGGGATATACCCATATATACTCGAAATTACGCATATAATCTTCGATATACCGATACATAACCGAAATCACCCATACATACCCGGATATACCCATTCAAACTGTAAATTAGTCCAAATCACCCATACATACTCGGATGTACCATATAAGTTCAAAATGACCCATATATATTTAGAGTCAACCGTATATATTCAAATTACTCGTATATGCTTCGATCATCCATATATACCCCGATATACTCATCCATACTCTGAATTAGTCTGAATCACCCATGTATACTCGAAATCAGCCATAGAATTTGGATATACCGATACATGATGGGGAATACCCCATACGTACTCAGATATACCCATGTATACTCGAAATCACCCATATAATTTGGATATACCGATGTATGATAGAAATACCCCATATATACTCAGGTGTACCCATATACGCTCGAAATCACCCATATATTTTGGAAATACCGATGTATAATGGAAATACCCTATATAGGGTAATTCCGGGTGAGATGGCCATAGGGGAGAGATGGCCTTCGATGATATTTCTCATGCTATTCGACATATGACACTTCCTATTTGGAGTAGATCGCTTCGTACAAAGTACTACTACCGATCTACCCCAAATAGAAAGTGTAATATATCGAGTAGGCTGAGAAATATCATCGAAGGCCATCTCTCCCCTATGGCCATCTCACCCGGAATTACCCTACTCAGATGTACCCATATATACTCAGATGTTCCCATTGTAACATTGCATATTACAAGGCGCTCCTTACCCCTTGGACGACCCTAGCGGAGTGATGGTTTTATGGTATGAATGTTTAGGATGGCCCTGAGGCCTGGCAAAAATTCCGAGAGGCGACCGTGACCGACTAAAAACTATCGAGCATATTATTTATTCTTTTGTTTTCTTTTACGACTTTTCTCTGACATGTGGGAGACGAGGCCTATACGAAGGCGAACACACAGACAGAAGCACGACCAAACAGACGCACGACGCCAAATACCGACTGTGGGGATCCCTTTCGACGAACGCCACCAAAAAGCTCAGGAGGCTAGCCACTGCAGGGCTACCTCCACCATCGACAGTGAGGACACGGGGGAGTGTCTCAATAGGGTGTCCCTTATTTTCATCATTTTTCTAAATTTTTGAGCACGCCCCCTAGATCGATTCTTCATTCGAAAATATGAATTTAGGCGCAAAAAAAAATGTTCCATCTCATTATTAACACGTGCGTGCAAGCACGAAATTTTTTAAATGCAATTAATACGGGATATCACTGGATTCTCAGTGATAATTTTTTTTCAACATTATACGTTGAATATTTCCGAGTACAAATTATGGGATGTTGTTGAAGGACGATGCATTTACATGGAAAAATATTTATATCTGACATATGATGGGGTATGTCGGTGCAGTCGGGGGCAATATGAACCAACTAACGAAAACGCTTCAAATTCTCAAATTTTCTACATATTCGTACATAGGGGCGGGCGGGCAAAGAGGGAAGCGGGGAAAAAGGGGCACCTCGGAAAAAAAAAAAAAAAAAATTCTTGGAAAATTTTCTATTTTTTTTTTTTGTTTTCAATAAAAATTGTTTCCCACAGAAATTCGTTTTTTTTTTTTTAATTTCAAAAATCATATGTCAGATATAAATATTTTTTCATGTAAATGCATCGTCCTTCAACAACATCCCATAGTTTATACTCGGAAATATTCAACGTGTAATGTTGAAAGAAATTATCACTGAGAATCCAGCGATATCCCGTGTTAATTGCATTTAAAAAATCTCGTGCTTGCACGCACGTGTTAATAATGAGATGGAACATTTTTTTTTTGCGCCTAAATTCATATTTTCAAATGAAGAATCGATCTAGGGGGCGTGCTCCGAAATTTGGAAAAATGATGAAAATAAGGGACACCCTAGTGTCTCAAGCACTCTACATCGTGGGATATCGGTGGCGGAAGAGATTCCCGCCACCAAGAAGAATCTACAACCCGTGATCCTCCGATTTAGCGAACTTCTAACATCGTGGGGAACTTCGAAATTCGCGCGTAGCGACAACAAGTCGCCATATTTAGAGATCCTCCAGTCGATGCGAAAATCAATAATCTATCGCCTAATGAGGGCGCTTAGGTACCGGCGCCATGTGGTCTGGACACTCTGCGATAGACTAGCGTCTAAGACACTTGTGTGTTTTGATCTTTGCGTAGCCTGTTGTTCAAAGAAATCTTTTCGTATATTCAAGCCCCGTGGGCAATAATAATTAGCTAAATTCTGGAGTGTGTGTGTGGTGCCTAAATACAACCTTCGAGGGTCTGTGGCAATCCGCGAGGATGGATTTTGGTCTGGAGAAAATCCTTTTTCTCTGTTGGCTGGAAGACGGTAAGCGTTAGCTATTCTTACCTATGCTAATTTGAATCCGGCAACGGCCGTCAGCCATCTTGCCTTGGTACAGCCACGAGGCTAATTAATATTTTTGGGAATCGAATTAAGCCGATCTCCGACCGGTAGGCCGTCACCAGTGTCCCCATGTACTAGAGTTAATAGGTCGAGTATTTATTTTATAGAAAATTCGGGTACTTTATATTTTGTTCGAGTTCGTATCCTTCGTACACGAGTGCGACAAAGATAGATTTAGTCCGTCACCGTCGCGCTCTCTTCCTCCCGCGGGGAGAGACGAAGCCAGAGGCTTAGTTGAGTCTCTTTGTTTAGATTTCGTGTCTTGATTTTATATTTCGGAATCGTAATTAATATTGCATATCTATCGCGCTAGGCGCAGAGTTAGGTTAAGTTAATTTTAATAATTTTTGTAAATAATAACTCTTTCGAGTAAGTTTTCTTTAACGGGAGGCTTCGCCTCTCGGAGGCGAGTTAGTCACACCAAAACGACTAACGATCACGTAGGCGATTCTTTATTATTGTAAATTTGTTTGATTCGCGAGCCTTCCGATTCTAGTCTGTTATTTTGTTATTTTGTTATCTTATTTATTGTTTCGAGCCTTAGGCTCATTCATCGTTAGTTTTAAGATTGTTAATATTCCTCGTGGAAAGTATCTAGTGTTTTAGCTAGTTTATTGTCCTACGAGGACCTAATTTGTCGAGTTATTTAATTTTGCTATATTTTTCCTTGTTATTGCTGTCCTACGTGGAAGCTGTTACTTATTTATTATTGTAAACCTCGTCAAGCGTGGCCAGGTCGCCTTTACACGAACTGTAGCCGTTTTATAACCGAGAGGAAGTACCTCCGGGTACACGATTTGTTAATTTCTATATTTTTCTATTTTCTATTTTTCTTGAATAAATTCTATTTTTTTTTATTAAATTCAACTACATCGAGTCGTTAATCAACGCCCCGCTAATCCTTCAAAATCCCGACCCCTCTCCGCGGTACTGACGCTAGCCGGCGCTCAAGTATCGGTAGTTCGTATTTTCTTTTATTTAGATTTTCAGAAAGTGGCGGTTATACGCCTGGCGCCCAACATCTTGGTTTAATTATTAATTTTTCGTTGGCCAATTGTCGAGTGGATGGTTCTCGGAGCCTAGCTATCCGGTCTAGTCCGAGGACTAATAAAAATCCACGTCGCACCATATATACTCAGATGTACCCATATATACTCGAAATCACCCACATACTCGTATCAACTCGTATGGTTGAACTGAAAATACATGATTAAATTTTAGAATTATTTTAATTAGCTCGAAAAATGATTTAAATTACATTTCCGAAATGTAATTAGCTCGAAAAATGGTTTCAATTACATTTTCGAAATGTAATTAGCTCGAAAAATGTTTTCAATTACATTTTCTAATTTGTAATTAGAAATTTTTTATTTTCTAATTACAATTGTAATTTGTAATTAGAAGATTTTTCGATACTAATTACAATTGTAATTTGTAATTAGAAAAATTTCAATTACTAATTACAATTGTAATTTGTAATTAGAAAATTTCCAATTACTAATTACAATTGTAATTTGTAATTAGAAAAATTTCAATTACTAATTACATTTGTAATTTGTAATTAGAAAAATTTCAATTACTAATTACATTTGTAATTTGTAATTAGAAAAATTTCAATTACTAATTACATTGTAATTTGTAATTAAAAAATTTCAATTACTAATTACAATTGTAATTTGTAATTAGAAAAATTTCAATTACTAATTACAGTTGTAATTTGTAATTTAAATGTAATTAATTACTGAAAGTAATTAATGCTGCCCAACACTGCATATATGTGGGATATAGGAGTTTGGTAAAATATAGGAATAAATAATACAAATTCAAAGATAATGCTCATTTAATGAAAAATAAGAACAAATATTACATTATTTCAGCTTAGAAGGGGTACTCGCTATCTGTGGAATCGCTATCGTCATCATTATCGCTGGAGTCAGTTAATAAAACCACGTTTGTTTCGTTAGCAGTTGGCGAGTTCAACAACGCGACTGCTTCACGCGATAATGATTTACCTGACTTTACTGGCAGCTTACGCAAACTTGAAATGACAGGGTCAGACGAAATCAAAAGTCGTGAGAAAACATCCTTCATATTCTGTTTTCTACCACATTTTTGAGAGAAATCTTGTCTAAATGATTTTATACATTTATTACAAGATTCTTGGGCTTCTTCTGACATCTGTCCTATTGGCAGCATCGAAGATTCTATTATTTGTCGCCCGTGAATGAGAAGTTTGTGTACGGTAGTAGGCATGTAATACCAAGGATATAATAGCACACATTTTCTGGCTGTAGCTAAAGCGTATTCTTCGAATTTATTAACATTTATTTCAAAACCGCACGATATTACTTGCAAGATTATGTGAAATCTTTTAATTAGATCTTCATCCAGTCCCGTTATGGATGCGGAAATACTGGAATTTTGAAAGAAACAACGAGCAGTATTACCGTCATTTGTGCTACCGAATCCTTTTTTCGGCTGATCAATCAAAAGTCCCAATTTCTCACGGAAACCTTTTTATATGGTCTTTTTACGACCTTCGATATCTTCTTTACGTGCTTGCCATTTTTCATTATTTATTATTATTTCAATGATTTCGTGGGCTTTGCTGGCATTGTCATTCGAATGGTTTACCAACAAATGAAATAATTCCTTCTGAGTAAAACCAGTCTCTTCACTGCTATTCTGAGAGCCTGAAAGAATGAATGTAATGGTGAGACAACAATATATAATTTTAAAGAATTAATAATTTCGTTATGAAAATGATAGTAGAATCCGATAGACTAAGAATAATATTGTAATTAACATTTTCCAGCAAACCAATCGAAAGAACCAATCGTTTGACGTCGCGTCGGTCGCACCCGCGCCGCGCGCTTGAGGTGAAGTCCTGCGTCTATTTATAAAAAAATTCACCAAAACGAAAATGGCAGTTTTAGGCAGCTAATTTTTGGATATGTTGTACTCAAGAGTGTAAAGAATCACGTGAAACTCGACCGGTCGTAGAATTCTGTAGAATTATTAACTTTTACTCAATCTATACACAATTTTTTTTCGTCGCGGGCACCTAAATTCACAGAAGGTGTTTACATATGTGATTGCTCGGTGTGTCGTTGATATGAAAAGCTCTACTGATATAATAAATGTACTTACTTTCCGGTGGAAGTTCCATTTTGCAAAATCAAAATTGCTCAATTTCACTCACAGTTATTCAACTCCAAACACAGCGTAGTTTTCAGAGGCATAGTGCGTGATCGATACTACCTTCTCGAGTGTTCCGTTACGAATGACACCCCATGGGCTAAATGCGACATTTTCCACTACCTGACCATTGAAAGGGACGTGGAATATACCCCTCTACCTGACTCAGTACTTAGAATTCCTAAAATAGAAACTTCATATTTTGAGTTTTGGCCGGCTATCTGGGATTTGGGACCACTGTGTGCCGCATGAATTACATTTTTGTGCCAAGGAAATGTCCGTTTCAACGATGCGGCAGTAGTAATTGATATCGTACGTGCTCCACATTTCGCGTGTTAGATTTTTTTGCGTAGAAGGAGCCATACAATCGATGAGCAATCAGATATTTCAATAACAACATATATTAGATAAATTTGAAATTTCGAAAACTTTATTCCAGCTGCGGCAGCAATAAATATTGTCCGGCAACTCTCCGCTTTCACGTGACATATACTTGAGGCAAAGTCAACGAGGAATTCAATGAGCTGCTGCGCATCTCAATTATTAACGAACTTAGTTTTACGATTTTTGAAATTTAGATATCAATGCGGCAGTACTAAATATCATCCGCCAGATCCCCGCTTGCACAGAATTTCTTCGCACGTTGAGATGAACGAGAACCCCGAAGAGCGCCCCGATAATCGAACTTTGAAATGCCCGAAAACCTGCATTTTCACGAAATTTCAACATCGGTGCGGCAGTAGTAAAAAAAATCGTACGGGCCTCAGCTTGTGCGATAACCATTTTTCTATGAAGAGGAACAAAAATATCGATGAGCAACACTGGGACAAAAAGTAGCGTTTTTTTGAACCGCCCTAATGCTCATGTTCGTTGACATCAATATATATGTTAGTCCCTTAGTTAATACTTTTGAAAGGGATTGAAATGATCATATCAAGATTACTGAATATAATAGTCGAAACTGTATAGTCACCATAAATAACATTATATGATACAACCGTGATTATATATGAAGGATTCTTTCTCAAGTGGGCCACCCATTTTCGTCGTGGTCTCGAATTAATTTCGTTACTTCCTCCAATGATTACCCTCCTTTTCAGGAGTTTTGCTGATTTTTTGCAGATTTTTAGCACTGGCAGGAGCGTATATATATGAAATATCTGGATAATCTATTTATTTTACGTATTTATAAATTACTGATGATGAAAGAAAAATCAAAATACATGAAAGTTATGTTTTTTCATCAGCTTTCCAGTAAAAATATTTTCAATTTTAATAGAATGACAGTTAGGGCTAAAAATGCCAAAAAAACCCAGAAAAAATGCGAAAAAAGGTGGTTTCAAGTTTTCGGGCCGCTTTGATTTTGATGAAAAAATTCGAGAAAGACTCTCTCATTGCTCAGAGTTTACTGTGTAAATCTTATTATGGGACCGCCATCCTTCCTAAAGCGTTCCAAGTTGTCATACGAACAAAAACAATCATTGGGCTATCTTCGGATGTTTTCTTCATAGGAAGGAGTGGCGGTCCCATAATAAAATTTACACAGTAAACTCTGAGCAATGAGAGAGTCTTTCTCGAATTTTTTCATCCAAATCAAAGCGGCCCGAAAACTTAAAACCACCTTTTTTCCTATTTTTTCTGGGTCTTTTGGCATTTTTAGCCCTAACTGTCATTCTATAAAAATTGAAAATATTTTTACTGGAAAGCTGATGAAAAAACATAACTTTCATGTATTTTGATTTTTCTTTCATTATCAGTAATTTATAAATACGTAAAATAAACAGATTATCCTAATATTTCGTATATCTCAGTGCTAAAAATCTGCAAAAATTCAGCAAAACTCCTAAAAAGTAGGGTAATCATTGGAGGAAATAATCAAATTAATTCGAGACCACGGCGAAAATGGGTGGCCCACTTGAGAAAGAATCCTTCATATACTAGTGAGCAAAATTATTTAAGAAAAGCCGGACCTGTCACCGACCCCCTTCGATTTGGCTGATTTTTTGTGGGCTTGTTACTCACCTAGAGAGTAGTCAAAAGCCAAAATATTAGGCTCCGCAAAAATTTATTGGCTGAGCCAGAGCCATTTTTCGTTTTTTTTCACATTTTCGACTTGAATTTGGGTATTTTCGATTACGCAGAGGTTTTTCGTACCAAGTGGCCGAAAATTGGTTTCTCAATGTAAAATTGACCAAGGAACACGAATCTGGCCACAGATTTGACCTACGACGAATACCTGCAGAAATATTGGCCCAAAATACTAAAAATTGACCAAAAAAGTCCCAAATCTTGGGGAAATGGTCAAAAAATCTTTTTTTTTCACTATCCGAGGGGGGCATCTTGTAGAAAAAGAATCAACGAATCCAATGAGCACACGACCAGATTCTTAGGACGGACCGTTCAGAAAATACGCGGCGTCAAAGTTGGATTATTTTGTTTTTTGTCAAAAATTGACATTTTTGACCTCGTGGGACAATGTCCGACCTACGGGTCTATTTTGCGATGTTCCCCTGCCTACCCGGAGCTTCGGCTGCTGGAGTCAGGCGCTGTGCTGTGCACACGGGCAACGTCCTTCCTCTTTTCTTCCTCCAACCTCACCTGCCCCACACCTCCTCCTGCCCCCTCTCCCGATATTGTGGCGAGTGGAGTGCCTCACATATTGTTTTGATAGTCGGTCTCCGATGTACTCCTCTTACTTCTTCATAAATCAAGAGTGTTAAAGAGCAATACCTAGTCGCCCACCTCCTTTCAGTCGAAAAAGGGGTGAGGAACGACTGATTTCGATTATCATCCGAGCCCAGGCTTCGAAAACGCAAAAAACAATGCACAACGCCAAATCAAATTTAATTCCGGACATCTCTCCAACACACCGATCGAAATAGTCAGCTTTCAGTGATCACGCATCATGTAACGTGGTGGCCTGTCAAGCGCCTGTTCGGTCTGTTTTACCTCCCGGGCCGGCTGAACTCGGCGGATGACTCTCGTATTCATGGCCACCGAGGAAACTGACATCCGAATTACGTAAAAACAATCTGTAGACTCTATTTTCGTATGAAACGAACACGTTTTTGGACATGTGTGTCCGGAATTAAATTTGAATTGGCATTGTGCATTTTTTTTTTTTGCGTTTTCGAAGTCTGAGCTCGGATGATAATCGAAATGTGTCGTTCCTCACCCCTTTTTCGACTGAAAGGAGGTGGGCGACTAGGTATTGCTATTTAACACTCTTCATTTATGTAGAAGTAAGAGAAGCACATCGGAGACTGACCAGCAAGACAATATGTGAGGCACTCCACTCGCCACAATATCGGGAGAGGTGGCAGGAGGAGGTGTGGGGCGGGTGAGGTTGGAGGAAGGAACGAGGAAGGACGTTGCCCGTGTGCACAGCACAGCGCCTGACTCCAGCAGCCGAAGCTCCGGGTAGGCAGGGGAACATCGCAAAATAGGCCTGTAGGTCGGACATTGTCCCACGAGGTCAAAAATGTCAATTTTTGACAAAAAACAAAATAATCCAACTTTGACGCCGCGTATTTTCTGAACGGTTTGTCCTAAAAATCTGGTCGTGTGCTCATTGGATTCGTTGATTCTTTTTCTACAAGATGGCCCCCTCGGATAGTAAAAAAAAAGATTTTTTGACCATTTCCCCAAGATTTGGGACTTTTTTGGTCAATTTTTAGTGTTTTGGGCCAATATTTCTGCAGGTATTCGTCGTAGGTCAAATCTGTGGCCAGATTCGTGTTCCTTGGTCAATTTTACATTGAGAAACCAATTTTCGGCCACTTGGTACGAAAAACCTCTGCGTAATCGAAAATACCCAAATTCAAGTCGAAAATGTGAAAAAAAAAACGAAAAATGGCTCTGGCTCAGCCAATAAATTTTTGCGGAGCCTAATATTTTGGCTTTTGACTACTCTCTAGGTGAGTAACAAGCCCACAAAAAATCAGCCAAATCGAAGGGGGTCGGTGACAGGTCCGGCTTTTCTTAAATAATTTTGCTCAGTATGATAATTTTTGTAATATACCGCGAAGTTCTCTGTATGCGGAACGCTAGGGGTACCAACCCGAAATTTTTGCTATTTCCATAGGCGTAGGTCATACAGTAAACTGCAGCAGCAGTTTGGTAACTTACTAGATGTTTCTAGTAAAATCACTAGAGATCACTAGAAATCTAGTGATCATTGGTCACTAGCTTTCTGGACTAGAAATCTAGTGACTAGATTTCCAGTAATTTCTAGTGATCTTACTAAAAACATTTGGTAAGTTACCAAACTGCTGCTGCAGTTTACTGTATGACCTTCGCCTATGGAAATAGCAAAAATTTCGGGTTCGTACCCCTAGCGTTCCGCATACAGAGAACTTCGCGGTATATGCACGTCGTATTAATAATTGAGACTAATAAAAAAATAACCTTCACATTATTCTATATGCGTTCACCATTTGCTATTCCAATTTTCATGATGCATATTATATATGCACGCACAGATGTCAAACCAATGGCACAATAGTTAGGTTAGATATTACCATTCAACAATGGAGTCTTCATAACTCCATTGCATTGGCAAACCAATGGAGCACTAAATTCCATTAGACATTACCATTCAACAATGGAGTCTTCATAACTCCATAGCACTAGCAAACCAATGGAGCACTTAATTCCATTAGACATTACCATTCAACAATGGAGTCTTCATAACTCCATTGCACTGGCAAACGAATGGCGCAATTAATTCCATTGGGCATTACCATTCAACAATGGAGTTTTCGTCATTCTGTTCGAATGGTACTCAAATGGTTTAGTTTTTGCCATTACACTTTGCCATTTGAGGTAAATTTGACCATACATTGCCTTTGGATAAAAAGTGAAAATGCCATTCATGCCAGACCTTGACATTCAGTACCATTGGTTTGGGTGACAATACCATTGAAGTTCCATTGGGGCGCCAATGGTAATCAATGTAACTTTTTCCTACGGGTTAGCCCTATTTTTTCTACCTTATGGTTTATTGGGTATGTGATTGGACATTATTATAACAAATGTTCAGCCAGTTTGTTTCCTGAAAGACGATTGAAACATTTGATTTTTATGAAAACGTCAACTACATCAACGAGTTACGCAGCAATTGAACTTGTAATGATACAGGAGAAAATTATCGTTGTTCAAATACCAAACAAAGAATTATTTATAGGATGCATACATCCCAATCGATACGAGTTATTGTCACAAAAAATTAACATAGACCGCTCGTAAACAGAAACAAATTTAAAAATTGTGGTAACAAATCATTTTGAGCTTTTAGCATAATAAAATAGTGTAAGAATGTATTACTTAAGGCTGTCCGAGGGGGTGGTATGGAGGGGGTAACGGCACATACACATGTACACACCTACGAGAGAATTTCGCACCCTAAATTCTCGAGTATAAAAAATTATTTCGAGAATCTGATGTGTACGAAATGTTCCTTGAGCAAAATTGTTTTGGGTGAAATAGTGGAGGTTAGCCACAAATGAGCCTGAAGTTGTAATGAAATGTTATTAAAATTTATTCATAACAGCTGACACACGGATATACACACTGACCCAAAAAAATATGGCCGCCGCGTCAGACGCCTGGCATCACATTTTATCGATAAAATGTTTTTCGGCACTCGCCAGTTACTGAGGACTATTTCACCTACAACAATATAACGGCCGAAACAGTTGATTCACGATCTTAAGTTGAAAAACAATCTGAATTCTGAGAATTCGGGGTGCGAAAGTTTGCTGCAGATGATAAGCTCCGTGTTAGGACCCATAACCGGTGAAAAATATTCAGGGGCCCCGTTCATCTCACCCGTACAGTCCCACACATTTACATTGAATATAAAACATATACGAATGAAGGGGGATAGCTAGGTTCAGTATTCTGATATGTGACTCAAATAATTATTTGATATTAAGCAAGAACTTAGGTTTGATAATCAAAAGTACCACATGTTTCCATAAACTCGGTCCTGCAGGTACAAGTTCGAAAAATGTGCACATAGCGGCGCTAGTTCCCCCTCGGACAGCCTTAAGCTGTTACTTTAGTTATCAAGTCAAAAAAATAATAAATATTTTCAATGAATATTCATCGGTTACATCTTATTCCATTTTATTATGCAGCCTGAGTCTTCCCTGGTATCGAATGAGGGAGGGGCTTATCAGCGCAAACGCTCCGCCATTTTCTGTTTATACTTATCATCGTCGTATGTATCGAGAAACCCCACATCATTTTTACGCATCGTCAAAACTGATGATTTTAACGAGTATGAATAGAAAGGGGCGGAGCGTTTGTGCTGATGAGCCCCTCCCTCATTCGATACCAGGAAAGACTCACCCTGTATAGTAGTAGTTTTATTGTATAGTATTTTATTATATTTGTAGGTAAGAACTACAAAAGAAATTAAAATTACAATTCAAACCATGGCCGTTGAGGTAAAAACCAACTTACAAATGATTATTATTTCACTTTTTTCTATCAAATTCGGTAGCGACCTCTAAATATTTTTTGTCAGTACCCATCTTCCATCAAAATATTTTTCGAAGTATTTTGTAGCACTTACTCGGATGGGAGACGAAAATGAGATTCAATTTCCATATAATCCATCCAAGCCAAAATCGCAAAAATTAATATATCCCCATTGATATTCAACCACCGGTAGCAACCTATAAATAAGCTGTCTATAGCCTGATCTTTCGCGAGAATTTCAGTCTGACCATCAGGCATCGTGGTGTCGGGTGGGAGACAAAAAAAAAAAAAAAAAATAACTTATTCCAAATGAACGACCCTTAGAAAGGTAATTGACTCATTCAAAGCATTTATTAACATTTTTTCTCTTTTGACCTTCGGTAGCGACCTCTGAATATTTTTTTTATGCTCTGTCCTTTAAGGTGGTTCTTCACCTACAGTCCCACCAAACGTGGGTTTCAGAGCAGATTTTGAATAGTTCTCGATGGGGAAAAAATCTGAAAAAAAATCAAGTATGCAGAAGATCCTCGGGAGATTGATTTTGCATAATAATAATTCAAAAAAGTTATTGTCAAATCGACGGAAAAAGAAACTGTTCAAGAAATTAGCCGATGACCCAACTTTTTTTTTAGGTGAAAATTATTTTTTAATTTTTCTGAATACGTATGAATTTTTTCAGAATTTCGTTAAATCTTTGAAAATCGCGTTTTGTCAGGTATGAAAAAACATTTCAAGAATATAGTCCCAAAATTTGGAGTCAATCAGAGCAAAACTCTCGAAGTTATTGACTAGTTAGTCTCCTCTCCTTTAAAACTGTGCCTCCAACAGCTGCGGGCGGTCTGAAAGGCAGCTTTTTTTTTTTTTTTTTTTCCAGAGGATTTTTACTTCGCTCGGGAGATTTTCGGTTGTTCAAAACAAATGTCTTGGCTCAAGTAAACCATTTTTTCTGTGTAGAGACGAGCGTCAGTTAGTTGTACGTTCGATCGTGCGCTCGTTCTCAGTGATTTTATAATTTCGTCAAGATATTTTGTGTTAAAAAATGCCGGACTATCTAAAATTTCGAGAGATGACCGAAGAGGTGTAAGAATTCATTTGTGCAGAACAAAAAAAAGGCCTAATCCACAAAAACAAAATGAGGATGAAGCTAATACGAAGAGTGCATCATCGAAAAAAATTAAGTTGAATATCAGTGCGAGCGTGCCGGGAGACGTTGAAAAACATTATAAAATCATCGATTTTTTGCTTGTTTTCTCAACAATTTCAAATTTGGTTAAATGTGCTCAGTGTGATGGTTCAGTTGAGTTCAAAAGTTGCAAAAAAGAAGGTCTTGACTTTCAAATCCAGGTAAAATGTGCTAATTGTGATCCACACTATATACCGTCGAGTGAGAAAACTGGTCATCGCTACGAAATCAATACTCGATTTGCTTTCAATGCGTACATTAGGTTTGGGTTTAGCAGGCTGTAATAAGTTTTGCGGTCTAATGGACATTGCAAGTCATTTTTTATCCAAACCGTCTTATTTGGATACTATGGGGTCGATTTGCTCCTACGTGAAAACGACCGCTGAAAAATTTCTCCTTTCCACCGCAGACGAAGAAAAACAGGAAACAAGTGCAAATTCGCAGTTTGATACTTTGACTGTTTCTGGCGATGGCACGTGGCAGAAGCAAGGCTTCAGCTCCTTGTTTGGCGTCACTTCATTCATTGGTTATTGGACTGGAAAAGTTATTGATATTTTCGTAAGTAGTTTGCATTGTCAGCTTTGCAAATTATGGGAAACAAAGTTAAATACTGCTGAATTTGAAGAGTGGCACGAAAAACACGTTGATAATGCTGAATGTCAAGCCAATCACACCGGACCATCAGGTAACATGGAAGTAGGCGCAGTAATCGAAATGTTCCGCCGCTCAGAGGAAAAATATGGAGCAAAGATCAGCAACTATGTCGGAGACGGTGACAGCAAAACTTACGGCAATTTAGTGCAAGCGAAACCTTACGGTAAAAATTTCACTATAAAATAAAAAGAATGCGTAGGTCACGTGCAAAAGAGAATTGGAAAACGTCTACGTGATCTGGTGAAAAACACTGTTGAAGATAAAGTCGGGAAAACAGGAAAAAGTGCAGGTAGAATACGGCCAAGTAAAGTACTCGGCGGCAAAGGAAAAGTCACCGATAATTTGAGTCGATACTACGGAGCAGTATAATAAGGTATAATTGTGATTGGGCAGAGAAAACGAAAAATGCTATCTGGGCAACGTACTACCACCAGCAATCGACAGACGATAACCCTCAACACGATAAGTGCCCGAGCGGCGAGAACTCGTGGTGTCCATATCAAAAGGTTCTAGCCACAACGGGAGTGAAAAATTTTAAACATAATTACACTCTACTTCCAGAAGATGTCATACAAGCGATCAAACCGATTTACGAAGATCTGAGTAAGGACGAAATTCTGGAAAGGCGTCTTGGAGGATACGCAAGATCGGAGAACAGCCGTCGCATCAACAGGGCCGAGATACAAGCTCAGCAGCAGAGCAAAGAAGCCAGAATAAGGCGAAGACTAGAGAAAAAAGAGGCTGAAGACATCGAAGCTGCTGCAGGGAGTCTACTCTATGGAGCTGGAATCGAGGATTCAGTGTAAGTTGAAAAAATAAATAATTTTTTTTCACTTTTTTAGCTATTGAAATTTTAAACCCGTTTTTCTCAAAACCACTTTTTAAAAGTCCGTGTACACTGATGTTATGAATAAGGGGAGAGTGAGCTGCCTCTATTGTTATGAATATGGAGAGAGTGAGCTGCCACAATTGTTATGTATTTAGATGAGTTCGTTCCTCGTTTTTACACCGTGGGGTAACCGGGGTTTCAAGAGACAGGTGGTCACAGTGAATTGGTATATTTTTATTGATAGCGTTTGATTTGTGGTAAAACCACCTATATATATATATGAGTTATAATTGTAAGATTAAATGATGGGTGAGTGAATTTATAATGCGAGCTAAATTATATGCGACTGCTCTGATTGACGATTTACTTGCAAGTGCCTTTGTCAATCTTTGCTACTGATGAGCTGATGATGAGCTGAATCGTTAGGTCATCATTTCCATTGTCCCGGGCATGGGCGCGTTCATGCAGGTGGATAGGTAGGGATGGAGTTCTCCGAATGTAGGGTGTATAAACTACTCAACAAAATTAAAAGCCCCCTCCTAGCATAACCTGCTATTTCTAGACGCCTTGACCAATTCACTTGAGATTTGGACCAAGGCTAGTCCAAAGTGTTTCCAACTTGGGCCCGAAGCCGATTTTCTGTATCTTCAAGGGTTGCGTCGTGGCACTCCGAAAACCAACCCTCTGCGTAAAATCAAAGTCACAGGTCTGTGGCACCGGGTTCCAACACCGATTTTGTGCCCAAAAAATGTTTGAACAACTTTTGGTCGAGCCAGACGATTCGGTCCACTGCTGAATCATACACCCTTGCCTATTCAACCCCTCTGCTTCCATCCCTCTATCATCCGGGGTTGGACAAAACATTTTGACACATTTTCGAGCATCCCAGACACAAAAGTGTTTCCGAATCGTTTTCGCGATTCAGCCGAGCACTTGCAGCCCATCTGTCCCTGAGTAACTGCAACCAACCCCTGAACAACCCTTAGCCTAGCAGTAACTTTTCACTCCCAGCTACGGAATCCTAGGCTAGGCGCAAAATCGATGTGGGAACCCGGTGCCACAGACCTGTGACTTTGATTTTACGCAGAGGGTTGGTTTTTGGAGTGCCACATCGCAACCCTTAAAGATACAGAAAATCGGCTTCGGGCCCAAGTTGGAAACACTTTGGACTAGCCTTGGTCCAAATCACAAGTGAATCGCTCAAGGCGTCTGAAAATGGCGGGTTATGCTAGGAGGGGGCCTTTAATTTTGTTGAGTAGTTTAGATAGGAATGGAGTTCTCCGAATGTAAGGTGTATACAGGATGTTGTGTCTTGGATTGAGAGTTAGAGAGGTATTGAATAGAGTGGGATACGTAACACTGCTATTTAAAAACTACATTACAGATTCATTTTGAATTTGGTACACACTTTCTACATATAAAATACCTCCCCCCAGCGTTAAGTTTTAGAATTTTTTTTACATTAAGGGGGTTTTCCACTTACCAAATGACGGAATTTTTCGTAAAAAATAGCAGTTTTCACTTTAAATGACTACCAAAAATTTTAAAATGAAAAGAATAGTAATCGGCGAACGTTGGGGGGAGGATTGAATGATACTTTGACTATATTTTGATGGTTTTTGATTTCAGATAATTTTCAGCTGAGATACAGTGTACACCGAAAATCGTCTATTTCCAAACACGTTCTTGGAAAAGCTCCGTCACCAGCCTGTTTGTCGATATTTTCGCATAAAAAAAATTAGAAAATGTTGTTGAAACCATACTTAATAATGTAGAAAAGGTTTGAATAAATTTGCTTAATCCATATTTATAAAAAAAATTAGCAAAAAAAGTGGTTTTTTTCAAGCTGAAACCCTTACCCCCCCCCCCCCCCCCCCCCCCCCCTCAACGAAGACGCATACATTTTTACATTTATGTTCTGGACCATAGAGCATTATCCGAATTGTCAATAACATTAATGGAACCTATAACCAGTTAAGTTTAGGAATATATGTGCCATCCCAATGATACTCATGTTCACCCAAGTTCTTTAGACATTTTAATATTTTATCATTCAAATTCTATAATATTTTCACAAGAAAACCACCTGTGATTGCCACTATGTACCTGATATATCTCTCTATATTATAAAGATACTAGCTCACTGCGCGCGCTTCGCGTGCGTCTGAAACTAATTTTCCGCATCTGTATTTTTGAATCGTTCGCTGATTTATTCTTCTTCTTCTTAACGTAACAGAACGGAACATACCTATAGTTTTGAACGTTAGCGAGCGCGCCCGCGTTTTGAAAAAACAGGGGTTGTGATGGATGTTTCAGAACTATAGGTATGTTCCGTTGTGTTACATTACGTTACGTTAAGTTCATCGTGATCTCGGCTTAACTCTATACCCTCGAATATATATTTGCCATTGTGTAAATGTTCACTTATTATAAGTTACGCCTATTTGCCACATTGGTGGAAGCACTCCGGCAGGTGATTCGTGTTGTACCCACTCCCTGCATATTTTGCGGTCACCTCCACTATGCTTCTACCAATTGAATATTAATAATATATTTTCTCATTTAGTACATTCAATTCTCATCTATACTCGTGCTTTTTCACCATTTCATGTATGTTTTATAGTTTTCTGTTTCTTTTTCCTTCCATTTTCTTTTAGATGAATTATAATATTCATTAAAGCGATTGACGTTTTCGGTGTAGCTGTACATTGCCGATCAGCTCCGAAATTTTAAGACAATTGCCGAAGCTTCGAATTTTGAAAAATAAATAGCGTACCTCTTATTTTCTGCATATAGCGTACAGTGCAGCATGATAAAATTCAGAGCTTCGGCAATCATTTGACAATTTCTGAGCTGATCGGGAATGTTCGGCTACACCGAGTGAAAACGCCATATAAGTTATACCATGTTCTTTATTTGTTTTTATTCATCCTTCTCTTTTTTGTTCGTATTCAAATATTTTTTTGAATCACAAAAAGTGAAGGCGGTTGCAATTGTTGTTGTTGATTTCTGCGGACGTATTTTATTATACCAAATACTTTCAAATCCATCGGTCGCACGTAAGCTAAAGCGTTATTTTCGTAATTTTTGTGCATTCGAAATATCATCTGATGGCTGGTGTAAAAGTTCATAGCAAAGATAATGGTAAGTACTTATTAATTATCCATTATTTTTTCACTTTACTATCAGTATGCGAATATATTATGGTCCACTTTTCGTCCATTTCACACTA
This sequence comes from Tenthredo mesomela, assembly GCA_943736025.1. Classification (NCBI taxonomy): domain Eukaryota; kingdom Metazoa; phylum Arthropoda; class Insecta; order Hymenoptera; family Tenthredinidae; genus Tenthredo; species Tenthredo mesomela. The sequence goes on along the minus strand of OX031014.1, from coordinate 40,799,224 downwards.
ATTTTCACGTCCCTCCCGATTCAATTTCTCTTATGAATTATGATGTCCCATCCTCTGAACTTAATTTGCAAAATACAAAATACGTTCAGATCGGTATTACTGCGATTGCTAATTTATTTGGATTTTTTTTATTTTCAATTTTCACCCTACATACTTGATAATGGATACACGATTGAATGAGTATCATCATTATGCATTTTATGATTTCAATTTATCACCTTCTTCTTATGTTGCATTTCTTTGAATGTTCATACCTTTTTTTATCATGTATAAGTACCCTTATTGAAATATGAACATAAGCGAGTATAATTTAAATAAAATATTATAAATATATCTTCTTCGAGTATATATCTATAATTTTTATGAGTAAAAATAGGAATAATATAAATTATTAATAATAATAATAAAGTATATGAAAATAATAAATATAATAATAATATATAATATATATATTAGACTGTCCCATTTTTTTCAACTTTTTTTTTGCCACCCATATTTTACTTCTATCCTTTATTTCATAATACTGAATCTCTCGCGATGTAGACCCGGCGAAATAATATTTAAAGGTGGCTCAACGCAGGGTTGTGAGCCATTAATTACTTCAGCAATACGATATCCGATTCGATTATTCATGACATTCGTAATATGTAGTTGAACATTTTTGTAAAGTAATTGTAATTGAAAATGTAATGGAATTACATTTTTAATTACAATTTTCACAACCCCGGCTCAACGTGATTCTAGATTTTCGATTTGATTTATATGGCAAAACATCGATTCTAGGGTTCTAAGGTTAATATCTATGTTTCTACTTATAAAATAGTCGAATAATTCTTGAAGTACGCTTATGACATATATAATAAAAGGCTCAGAAAATTTCAGACCTTTCAGTCAATATTAATTATTAATTTTCTTTGCAGAAATAATAAATTTCACTTTTTTTTTCCTTTTTTTTTTAACGGGGTCAAGCTGTAAATTTAGTTCCGCAAGTTACAAAAACGTTCCGAACATCTTCAAATCTTCTACCTCATGATAAAAAAGTTATTCACATCTGACCATTTAAAGATCAACTTTCGTGTGTTAACTAAATGGGAAATACCAAAATCAATTGAGCTACCGCTAAATATTATTTCTCAGGGTCTACATCACGAGAGATTCAATTTTATGGGATAAAGGATGGAAGTGAATTAATATAAATAATAATAATAATAACATCTATATATTCTTTTTATTTATGTTGAATTTTTTTGAATTTTCATACCTTTTTTTATCATGTATAAGTACTCTTATTGGAATATGAACGTAAACGAGTATTAATCTAAATGAAATATTATAAATATATCTTATAATTTCATCAGGTGATGTTAGTGATCATTCGGTTGATATCGATCTTGATTTTGATCTTCTTGAAAAAGAATCCGATGCTCCTGAAAAGATGGATTTTACCGCGTCCGAGGATATAAAAGCCATAAAACATTATGACAACACTGTGTAATTCAAATTCATATTACGTTCATTTTTGCTTCTAATGTAATCTAGTTTATTTTTCCTCCTTAGTCAGTAATCCTTGATCTATATTATTTTTTTAAATTCAGAATCCATTTCACATAATATTTTTTTACTTTAACCCTAGAACTCATGTATCTTTTTTTCTACCTTATAACTCATGACTGGGGTGAGGATCTACCCCACGCGTTTCTTGTTCGTAAAATCGTTCCTAGAGCTATAATGGGATTCGCAAGTACACGAATCTCTTCGTTTCTTCATAAGGAAGAGAATGGTGAAAAGCAAATTCAATTTCATCGAAGCTTAGTTGGTGAAAAATCGATTTGAATACCTGAACGTAATTCAATTTCCAGCTTAGGAGCGCAGTTTGAGAATCGACTGGGGTAGATTTCTACCCCGTACATGAGTTCTAGGGTTAATGATATCACTTATTTGCATTTTTTCAAATAATAACATTATATTTTCCTTCATGTTTTATTCCAATTTAACGTTGTCGTATGTCTGCATTTCACAATTTTTCGATATTGCTTTCTAATAATCTTCGACTCAAATTAATACATCTCTTTAATTCAATATAATCTTTAATTCTATTACGTCCTCTGAAATTGAATATGAATTGTTTTCGTTTTTCATAATATGCTTTGGAGAAATCGTTGGCTACATCGATGGTATCGAGTCAACTAAATTAGTTGGTGTAAAGAATAACAAAATCTTTAAATTCTTCCTTAATAACAATAATGGTGAAAGGGTCCAAGTGACTTGTTGGAACGCAGAGTGCGATCGGGTTGAACCAGTGCTGCGAACAAACTTTGTAAGACTATTCGAATATTTGTTTAATTGCACTCATTTTAATTTCATTCGAATTTTGCATTCTGACGATACTATAGTTCAATTTCTATACCATTAGTCCGATGGGCGATATTTCTGCTACAAAAGCTATTCTATAAATTTGAATTTAAATATGCATATAACAATTATGCATCGTCTAATATTTTATTAATGTCTATTTTACATGAAAAACTTATACAAATGTATTGATTTTTCACACATTCATATTTAATACATTACATTACAGATAGCACATATAGATGGTGCATACGCAAAGCCAAGTCTAGTTAGTAATTTCAATGAAGGTACTGTCAATTTTGAGTTGATTATACAATCGAATACCATCGTCAATATTATTGGAAAGCACGATATACAAGAATCTGAGCTAAATTCTGAGTTAGTACTTTTTTCGGATGTATTGAGTCACAAAAATCTAATTCGTAAGTATATGTTAATTTATATCCTTTTATCATATGTTTCCACCTGCATTGCATTGTTTCATTATCATTTTTATCCACTTACAAAATGTTTAGTTCCAAAAAATTTGACTATTTTTTTTTTATCCATAAGTACAAGTAATTATAATAATCTTTTTACTAATTTCACCAATGACTCAAAAAAGTACAAACAATTATAATAATAGATATAATAAATCAAATGTTATATTAGTCATAACATCAAGTTCAAAAACTAACTCTTGATAATATTATTGATTACGGTAATTCGCCGGCAATAATCACCATTGTTATAATATTATTAATTCTGTTAATGAACCCGAATTGATAATAATTTTTATTTGCATTTTTTATACGCATAATGTTTCATTTCCGCTTACGTTTATTTTATACGTGTGAATGCAATCATTTTACAGGTCTACGAGGATATATCAAATCAAATTTTTATTTAATCAAAAATCAAAATGCAAAATCCTCTAATTTTGGTTGTGGATCCATTACCGATGGTGTGAATAAATTAGAGGTGCGGATATCCGAAATGGACGCTGGCCATTGTTTCCTCAAAGGCAACCACATCGAAATAACAGGATATATTCAATCCAATGGTTAGCTAGTTATCTTTTTTACACATTTCTACACATCCCTTCTATATATTTTTATTGATTTTATTTTATCACGACTTCCAAGTTAGTTTTAGTTGTTATATTATTCAGCAATGCGTATTGTTTTTCATTAAATCACTGCGTTAATAAATATCTAATATATATATGTGGCTTTCCACGTCACATTTACCCCTTTTGTACCTCAGCCCCTTCGATTTAGATAATTTTTTAGTATGATCTTGCAACCGACCCAAAAGGGTCTCTGAATTAATTTCAGATTTTTCTAACCAACGGCTAAATTTAAAAAAAATCGAAAAGTCGATTCCGGAAACGCCATTTTTAAAAATCTGAAAAAATTCACACAAATTTCATAATTTAAAATATGATTTGTAAGCATCACTCGATAATGGGATCTCAATATTTACTATTTTTTTCGCAGGTTTTTAGGTTTTTCATGTCAGAATTGGAGTTTTCATCTTTTTAATCGGTCATAACTTTCTGAAATAAAATGAATTTTAATTTTTCTGAAATTTAGAGAAGTTGAAATCCATTATTATTTGAGAAAGTTATGACGAATTGAAAAGATAAAAACTCCAATTCTGACATGAAAAACCTAAAAACCTGCGAAAAAAATAGTAAATATTGAGATCCCATTATCGAGTGATGCTTACAAATCATATTTTGAATTATGAAATTTGTGTGAATTTTTTCAGATTTTTAAAAATGGCGTTTCCGGAATCGACTTTTCGATTTTTTTTAAATTTAGCCGTTGGTTAGAAAAATCTGAAATCAATTCAGAGACCCTTTTGGGTCGGTTGCAACATCATACTAAAAAAATATCCAAATCGAAGGGGGTGAGGTACAAAAGGGGTAAATGTGACGTGGAAAGCCCCATATACATATATTAGGGTGGTCGTTAAAACAAAAAATTGAGGCTAGGGGGGGTAGCCATTTTTTCCACGCAGCAGCATTCTGGTAGACTAATTCCAGAGAATTTAAAATTTTTAGGACCATTATTAATCCCACAATGAAATAATAACTGGTGAGACTGCGAATCACCATGCATTTTGGATGGAAAAGTTGATCCTCTGTAGTCAAGGGTCAAGCGTTAAAATAAAAATCTGAAAAAATTACAGGATTATAATTTTTGATTCATTTGGAGTCGATTTGGGGGGTGGCCCGGAAAATCTATCTTTTATCTTGACTTAACGACCACCGTAATATATATAATAATATATATACTGTAGGGGAGACCGGTGTCGGTTGTAACAATTTTTACTAACTAATTTTTTTTTCGCTTAATATCGATATTTTGTGACTGATTTTTTTAACCTAAGTTCACTCACATCTAACTCTTACTAGTTCGATTTTTTTAGTTCAAAATTTTCGTTAGTATAGTCAAGAAAAATCCATAACGGATGTTGCTACACGTGTTACAATTGACACCAGTGAGGTGTCAATTGTAACGCAGGTCATTGCGATATAACCGCAGGAAAAATATTTATCTAATTTTGTATAAACTATTTTATATTGTTGATAAAATAGGAAAATTTATAAAAAATTAACATTAACGTAAAGGGGGTACACTTTTTTCGTATGATTTAATAAAACACGAAAATTCAATAACAAATTAAACAAATAATCTTCTGAACATTCAGCGCATATATGAATAATGCACTACGGTCAGTGCAACCAATATGTGCCCATTTCTTGCACTTAGTGCATTGACGCCATTTGTCGTTGCTTCTTTAATTGACGTGTTACAATTGACACCAGCGACGATTTTATGTAGAAAAATGGAAATTCTACACTAAAACTCGTGACTTCCAAATCCTAATACACAACAATTGAAGTCGAAGCATCGTAGTTTAATATACACTAAGTCAATTATAAAAACCATCCATGGTTTACTACATTAAGCGAAAGCATAGTGAAACGAAAAGATTTACTTACGGGTGCAAAAAACCGATAAATGGACACAAATGGACACAGCACAGAAAATATGTCCGAAAATTTCGCAAAATGTTGTTCAACAAAAGCCCGCCGAATGTTGCTATACATACATCTAAAAAGATTAGAGATTATCCGCAAGATGGCGGCGTAATGTCCACTGTTACAATTGACACCCTGTTACAACCGACACCGGTCTCCCCTACCTATATATTATTATATATATTTACTTTTCTTGTTTTATATTTCAACGTTTTTAATTCTTTTTATTAAATTTTATTTTATAATAAAATTTTTACTATAAACTTGATCATAAATCTTTTCAAATCAGTTAACCAATCAATATTTTGCAAAGTTCATTTTCAATTCATTCATTACTTTTCGTTTAAATTTTTTTATTTAAATTCCAAGTTGTTCAAGTATTAAATCTTTTCTCACCAATTATTTGTGTATTTCTTATACATCAGAATATCCATATATTTTTTCTTTCCATTGTTCATTAGCAAATCCAGTTTATCTTCAAATTAAGAATATGGCCAGCATCAAGCTCGTCGATACCCGTGTAGAAATTTTTGTTGGGTGCCAACAGGGGCCAAGTTAATTTGCCTCGATATTATCTAGGCCCAAGTAAGGTCGCTTGTGTTGGGCCAATGGTGGATTGTCCCACTTGTTACATCTGGCCCCATACAGGCTTCCAGACTGGGGCCTATTTTGGCAGCCCAAGTTGGTCCAAGTTTGAATATATATTATGCTACGTGGGCTGAGGTTTGGCCGCCTATAATGGGCCAATGTTGGATTGTCCCACTTGTGTCATCTGGCCCCATACAGGCTTTCAAACTTGGACCAACTTGGGCTGCCAAAATAGGCCCCAGTCTGGAAGCCTGTATGGGGCCAGATGTAACAAGTGAGACAATCCACCATTGGCCCAACACAAGCGACCTTACTTGGGCCTAGATAATATCGAGGCAAATTAACTTGGCCCCTGTTGGCACCCAACAAAAATTTCTACACGGGTATATATGGGCTGTCCAAACGCGGAGCAACATTGGGTATAAAAGGTGGGCCATTATGGGATATCGAATTTGGGCCAATATTGGTTTTAAAATTATCCTGTGAGCCTGGATCAACCCTGACTCGGGTCAACTTTGGCAGAGGTTAGGCAAGCCTGGAAACAATCAGCGCAAATGCCTAATAAACCCCCGGCTTGGCCCAAGCTCGGCAAAAGTCAGGCAAGCCCAGTCAAAATGAGTCCAAATGGCCAGTTAACCAATTTTGGCAAAAATAAGGCAAGCCTGGACTAAATGAGTCTGAATGCCTGGCTACACCCCGACTCTGCTATATCCAGAGAGATAATTTTTTCTCTGATTATAGATGCTATTTTATCGCCCGACTAAATAATTTCCGTAGTTACTTTGTTAGCGAGAAAAATTTTAGACAAAATGGCGTTTTGGTGTAAGTTGCCCGCGCCGTACGGTAGATGGCGTCTGATATGTTTGACCAAATGCCTAATTAACTCCCGACTTGGCCCCAGTTTGGCACAAGTTGGGCAAGCTTGGACAAAATAAGTCCAAATGCTTGGCTAAACCCCGACTTGGCCCAACGTTGGCACAGATTGGGCAAGCCTGGACAAAATAAGTCTGAATGCCCAACCACACCACAACTTGGCCCAAGTTTGTAACAGGTTAGGCAAGCCTGGACAAAATCAGTCCGAATGCCTGGCTAAACCCCAACTTGGCCCAAGTTCGGCACAAGTTGGGCAAGCCTGAACAAAATGAGTCTGAATGCCTGGCTAAACCCCGACTCGGCCCAATTTTGGCAAAAAATAAGCAGGTCTGGACAAAATGAGTCGGAATGCCTGGCTACACCCCGACTCGGTCCAAGTTTGGGACAGGTTAGGCAAGCCTTGACAAAATAAGCCCGAATTCCTGGTTACACCCCGATTTGGCCCAAATTCGACAAAGGTTAGGCAAGCCTGGACAAAATGAGTCTGCATACCTGGCTACACCCCGACTTGGTCCAAGTTTGGGACAGGTGAGGCAAGCCTTGACAAAATGAGTCCGAATGCTTGGCTAAACCCCGACTTGGCCCAAATTCGGCAAAGGTTAGGCAAGCCTAAACAAAATGAGTCTGCATGCCTGGCTATACCCCGACTTGGCCCAAGCTTGGGACAGGTGAGGCAAGCATTGACAAAATGAGTCCGAATGCTTGGCTAAACCCTGACTTGGCCCAACGTTGGCACAGATTAGGCAAGCCTTGACAAAATGAGTCCGAATGCTTGGCTAAACCCCGATTTGGCCCAAATTCGGCAAAGGGTAGGCAAGCCTGGACAAAATGAGTCTGCATGCCTGGCTACACCCCGACTTGGTCCAAGTTTGGGACAGGTGAGGCAAGCCTTGACAAAATGAGTCCAAATGCTTGGCTAAACCCTGACTTGGCCCAACGTTGGCACAGATTAGGCAAGCCTTGACAAAATGAGTCCGAATGCTTGGCTAAACCCCGACTTGGCCCAAATTCGGCAAAGGGTAGACAAGCCTGGACAAAATGAGTCTGCATGCCTGGCTACACCCCGACTTGGTCCAAGTTTGGGACAGGTGAGGCAAGCCTTGACAAAATGAGTCCAGATGCTTGGCTAAACCCCGACTTGGCCCAACGTTGGCACAGATTAGGCAAGCCTTGACAAAATGAGCCCGAATTCCTGGTTACACCCCGATTTGGCCCAAATTCGGCAAAGGTTAGGCAAGCCTAAACAAAATGAGTCTGCATGCCTGGCTATACCCCGACTTGGCCCAAGTTTGGGACAGGTGAGGCAAGCCTTGACAAGATGAGTCCGAATGCTTGGCTAAGCCCCGACTTGGTCCAAGTTTGGGACAGGTTAGGCAAGCCTTGACAAAATGAGTTCGAATGCCTGATTAACCCCCGACTTGGCCCAAGTTCGGCAGAAGTTGGGCAAGCCTGGATAGATTGAGACTGGGTGCCTAGCTAAACCCCGACTTGGGCCAACGTTGGCACAGATTGGGCGAGCCTAAACAAAATTAACTTGGATGCCAAAATAAATCCTACCTATGCCCCAGTGAGGCAACAGTGAGGAAGCCTTTAGAGTGGATGCCCTATTGACGCCCAGAGAGGGCCTCTTTTCTAATTGGGACGCCCTAACAATTTTCTACACGGGTAATAGCAAGATGTCTGGATCTAAATTAATCAAAGCAAACAAACCGATTGAAAAGTTGCCTGTTGCCGTTGAAACAGCCGCAAAAAAACAGAAGACATCATAATCTTCATACCGTCAGTGTACCAGTTATGGAACTCCTTACGATTAAAAAGCCCTCCAGAATGCGTTTCAACAGGTTTCTTTTGTTAATTTATGAAATTTAATTTTTCTAATGCCTGAAGCTATATCTTGCCTTTGATTTGTACGCGTTTCTACTCTCACGGAATCAAAAAATTAATTAATATTGAATTAAATGCAACACCTGTCTAATGGCCTAGTTATGGAACCCCAAAAGTCCATTTGTCCCCTTTTTGGAACCCACAAATGTACTAGTTTTGGAACGGAGGGATTGAATTCAGGTTACTGATTACCCCGAGCTTAGAAATTGATATAATCATGAACTAATACTTTATTTAAATTATACAATCTGTTTTCAACAACCACGATACTCTGAAATAATTCATCAAATTAATTACTCTTCTATCTTTCGCTTTTTTGGTGTTGATTATACGAGAGGTAAGTTTATTGACGGATGGGGGTTCGCTAACTGGTACAAGGCGATGTCGAGGTGTTCCAGTAATGGAACCGCTATTTTTTAAACGAAATTGATTGTAAATATGATTTTTTACGATTGAATCAGGAACCTTACAATTATTATTATACAGTTAATTACTCTTCTATCTTTCGCTTTTTTGGTGTTGTTTATGCGAGATGTAAGTTTATTGACGGTTGGGGGTTCGCTAACTGGTACAAGACGATGTTGAGGTGTTCTAGTAATGGAACCGCTATTTTTCAAACGAAATTGATTGTAATTATGATTTTTTACGATTGAATCAGGAACCTTGATCAATTAAGTATAGCCACAAACTCTTTTTGAGGCATCAGATACTCACATTTTGTGAAAATAGTCCCTTCAATCATAGACACCGACTGACTGTACGATTTAACCTAATGATTGATGACAGCCATGCAACAGCAATGGCTCACCCGCCCCTTTCAACGATTTGTTTTTAAAAGGTTCTCACTTACTCACCCCGACCAAACCTAACTCTGGGGATACAGAAAACAGCAGACTACCATCGCAGCTAAATTCTTTATTATACCAATACGTTTAGAATTTTATTTCTCGATAACTAGACCAAAGTGTTCCAAAACCCGTACAGGTTCCATAACCAGGACACTGACGGTAAGTATTTGTTCGCCCTACGGACCATTTGAGTTAAAAGTGTATATGCAATAGGGTGTCCCTTATTTTCGAAATTTTGATCAATTTCAGAGCACGCTTCCTAGATCATTGCCCAACTTCATTTAAAATTTCATGTAATTTGCATAGAAAACTTTCATGCTTGCACGCACGTGTTAATATGGAGATAAAAAATTATTTTTGGCGCGAAAATTCATTTTTTGAAATAAAGAATCGATTTAAGGGGCGTGCTCTGAAATTGCTCAAAATGATAAAAAATAAGGTACACGCTAATACGCTATTATTTTTTGCCAGTGATTTAAGATTCAATTTCTTTTTCCAACATATATGCCATAATCGCTATTTTAATTCAGGGATTGTTGTTTCAGTTTTTATTTCGTAATTTCACACATTTCTACATTTCACCGAAGTCTTACCTCAAGCTTTTCATACTGTCTGCTAATCCGTCAAATAATTTTCAAAAGAGTCTACCCATTTCTACTAAATCTGGTGTAGAAATACTTAAGGGGGGCCTATACTGAAATTTTGAAAAAAATAGTTTATAATTTTTCAAAGGTGTAGAAAAGGTCCAAATAAAAAAGCCAACGTTACGTTGTAAATGATCGTAGTATCTATGTATAGAAAAGAATTCAATCTTCTGCCATGGAAGTGTAGACGCAGGGAACCTTTCGCAGAAGCTTGCAGCGCAACGAAGGAAAGTTTCTGCAAAAGGTTCCTTGCGTCTACACTTTCATAGTATAAGATTGAATTTTTTTCTGTGTATAGATACTACTATCATCTACAACTTAACGTGGGATTCTTTTAATTGGACCTTTTTCACACCTTTGAAGAATAAAAAACTATTTTTCGTTTAAATTTCAGTATAGGCTCCCCCGGGGGGTGAATCACAAGCAGAAATGCGTACACCATATCTCCTTTTTTCTGAATATCTCCCCATATCTCCCAATATTTCCCAAAATTTCCGACCGTGATATCTTCCAATATCTCCCGATATTTTCCAATATCTCCCGATTTTTTCCAATATCTCCCAATATCTCCCGATATTTCCCGATATTTCCCGATATTTCCCGATATTTCCCAACATTTCCGACCGTAATATCTCCTAATATCTCCCAATATCTCCCAATATTTCCTAACATTTCCGACCGTGTGTACACCATATTTCCGTTGTGATTCACCCCCCGGGCTCCCCTTAACACTATTTTCTTTACAAATAATGCTCCATCCTACGCGACCGATTTATTTGAAAGTATTTGGTATTAATAAACTATAGCATAAGTCGATAACAACAATTGTAACCACATTCACTTTTTGAAATTTCAAATGATATAAATATAAATAGAGAAACATGAATATAAATAAACAGAAATCATGAAATAATTCATAGAATTAATAAATATATTATAATTTGAAAAAAAAAAAAGGGAAAAACATATATATTAATATATTCAAGCGGTTCATATCCATTATAATACTAAATCCAGTGGTTCATGGGATTGTGGATAAATGGTACTTAGTTATTGGTTAATGATTTTATTAATGTTTGTACGACGTTTCGTCCTTTTCAGGACTTTTTCAAGTACTGTAACATAAAATTGTTACAAATAAATAGACTTCACACTCAGGTACAAAAAATCGTGAAAAATGTTCAACTGGCAAGTTAAATTCTTTCCTAGCTACAAATATTATTCTAACGACTCAATAACGGACGAAATGTTGTACGAAGATTAATCAAATCATTAACCAATAACCAAGTATCATTTATCCACAATTCCACAATCCCATGAACCACTGGATTTTATATATTAATATATTCATGTAGTATTCATGTATACCCATTAGACTGGTTCGTTTCTTTTTTTTTTTCGATTCCTTGCACCACACAATAGCATATGTTCAAATTCACAAAAATTCCTTTCGAATGTAGAGTCCTTTCTCAAAATCCATATAGGTTGCGCTTTCGTATTTTATACCCAAAAAATGTGCAACCTCTTCGATTACAAATTACAATAATACCTTTTCAAATTCAGATTGGTTTTCTAGAAAAATTATATTCCTTTGCTTCCATTTTTTTATCTGTTTTCTCGTTCTCTTTTTTCAAAATTCAGCTCTCACCCCCTGGAAACTCGATTTTCGGTATAAAATACGAATGTGCGACCTTTTCGTATTTTTTGCTAGGGCTCTCCTTTCACGATGAATTTTTTTGAATTCGAATATATTATATACTTTTGTGTGGTGAGTCGAAAAAACCAAAAATGAATCTGAAATGAACCTTGAATCATTGAATCCTTTGTAACTGAACTTCATTAGGTTCAATACCGATTCTTTTTCTCGTTAAATCGATATTTTCCTAATTTTAAGACTAAAATGTTACACTTGTTTGCACGTCTCATAATAAACTGCGTATTATATCATTGAGTTAGGAATCTGGTAAAATGTTGTACTTGTTTGCACGTCTCATAATAAACTGCGTATTATATCATTTAGTTAGGAATCTGGTAAAATGTTGTACTTACTTGCACGTCTCATAATAAACTGCGTATTATATCATTTAGTTAGGAATCTGGCTTTTAATTACATATTTCTGTACAAATAGCTTTAATTTATTTTATGAAACATATTGTAGTTCGATGTCAACGGTAGATGATATCTAATTTTATATGTCGATATCGATAAAATTTTCCAAATGTAGGATACGACATATTAGAACGTGAGTATCGATATAGATCTGTTTTTACTTTTTTTTATTATGAATTCAAAATTTTAATATCACTAATTTACACAGAGATCGATTGAGCCAATATCATGCATTTATTTTCAGGTTATAGCTCATTCGACTGGTTACACTGGTTGCATTTAGCTTTCTTCTTCTTCTTCCGTGTTGGATATATACCCTTAGAGATAGATATAGATATAGATATAGATCTGTTTTTACTTTTTTTATATATGAATTAAAAATTTTAATATCACTAATTTACACAGAGATCGATTGAGCCAATATCATGCATTTATTTTTAGGTTATAGCTCATTCGCCTGATATAATAGCTACGCGTACGCTCCACCCGGCAAAACCTTATGGATGACGTCAGAGCGTACGCGTACATTTCGATCCGCGGATATCCCAATAGCTGTGTTCGCGTTAGCTACACTTTTTACACTTTTCTTACACTTTTTACGCTCGTCCAATAGAAGGTGTGGATTTCTAGTGAAAAGTGTAAAATCTAGTAAAAGTGTAGTAAGTGTAGCTAACGCGAACACAGCTATTGTAGACTCACCATGAACTGCTAACCACTAACTTCACGCGTATATCCAGATGTGACGCGACCTCCCGGGCTAACGGCTGATTTTGGTACTACGATCAGCTGCGTATGTTGTAGTCTATACCTTATTCGTATCAATTTTACAGCGTCGTCTGCTTGGTCCTCTACGTCAATTGCATTCTTTCATTCAACTACTACTTTAAACTTACATCGATTAAAACATGAAAGATAGGGAGAGAATGCGAGTGATAGCATTAGAGACGCGATATGTGTTTAATATTTTATCTTTTTCTGTTGTGGTTTATAGATATTGTAACGGATCAGACAACATAGGCCTGACCGTTAGCAATTCAAACATCAACCGTTGCTAGCATCGAACGTTCTAGAACATTCGACGAGAGCGACAAGTCGCGTGACGTCATAGCAAGTATATAAGTCGAGACACAGCTCTCATCACCAGCAATTCTACGGTATAGCACCGGGTTGACTCGCAACGCTCTTATTCATCAGTCACAATAGGCAGAGCGCCTTGTGAACTAATAGCTTCATTTCAATATAAATTCTATTCTATTCAAATAGCAAATTTCAACGGAAATCAAATAAAATCCAAAATATCAATAAAAGAAATGATCATAAAAGAAAATATATTATTTCATCAAATTATAGAAAATCAAATCATAAAGTAAAATAACGGAATCTTCCTTTAAAAACGACGAAACTGTCAAACATCGCTTAGAGATCAAAATTAGTCTACAATATAGAAAGTTAGCAAGTAAGGAACACTGTAAATATAGGATAAGTATTTGGTAGCAACCGCTAGGTTTAGTAAAATAAAATAAATCGAATTTCTTGATTATTTAAAAAGTAAGTTACTCTATGCAGATCCCTTATCCGCCATTTCCAGGTTCTTCTTCATTGGTATAACCAACCAAAGCTACATACAGCCTTAGTGTGTCTCTGACGCACTCAGGTCTGGCACAGCAGGTTGTATTGTTTAGAAAATTTGGGGATAAACTAACTTTAACATAACTAAAATCAAAAGGTTAGGTGGGTAAAGTGCAGCCTTAGCGCGTTTACGTGTTCAGGTCTGTGGGGAGGCGGCTTTAGTTGCACGGCGACTCAAGTCCGTAATAGGGAACATTAGATTATTGATTTAAAGGTCTAGAAAACATAATTCGAGCAAAGAACTCACAGTTACACTCGGTTCGCGATACCGGTGGTATCGCTCAAGAACTGAAACGTAACATTTGGCGCCCAACGTGGGGCTATCATAACATTTGGCGCCCAACTGAGGGGCTTTTATAATCAATATTTAATAAAAAAACTTACTTAAAAAATATTTAGAGTCATTTATTCAATTTAACTTAACTTCGTTGCACTAATTAACTTAACTTCATTGCTGATAGAGTCATTTTTGCGGATTATGTCAAAGTCCGGTGTCACGACCAGGCAAATGGCGGACAAGGGATCTAGCATCAACTCGGCTACAGAGCTAGGGTTAGGTGACAGAAATCAAGGACGGCATAATAAAGAAAAAGACGCAGCAAATTTAGATAAGGCATTTATTGATACAGAAAAAGATAAAGAAACAGAGCGTCGAAGGCCGGTGGTCGTCGAGCAGGCTTCGGTGATAGAGGCACTGGAAAAAATTCATAAAAAGATAGATGAAAAATATGCTAGGTTAGAAAAAACAATCGTCGAATCAAAAGCAGTAAATACCGATAATATGATATCGTGCGAGGAAAATTTCAGAAAAAGGCTCGAAGAGCAATCGTTAAAATATAGAAAACAATTAGAAGCATTAGATAAGAAACTAGATATAAATAGCGAAATATTCAACGAAAAAATAGAAGAAAGTCAAAAACAATATAATAAAGAGCATAATACGATAAGAGAAGAGTTTGGCGACGGTCTAAATTGTTTGGAAACAAAGATGGAGAAACATCAAAAAATAAATGTAGAAAAATTGACAGAAATCGAGAGAAAACATGAAAATTTCCGGACTAGCGTGAACGCTGAAATTAGACGAGTAAAATCGAATAATTCATGTCAAGGAAGTGACTACAATAGCTTCATTTCCAAACATATTAGACTGCCGCAATTCTCCGGAAAAAGCTGGGAAAGACCGGCAAACTATATAAAAGAAATTGAGGAGTATTTTACCGTCATTGATGCTCGGCACGATGACATTTGTCTAAAACTGTTGGGGCAGAGTCTCATTTTGGATGCGAAGGATTGGTGGATCGCGCGTCGCGAAGTAATCAATTCATGGGAAGAATTTAAAAAACGATTTCTAAAAAGATACTGGGGAATCGAAACACAGCGTGAATTAAGAAAAGATATAGAATTCGGTTATTATATTCCAGACGCGAGGGTAACGTGGTCTGAATATGCAAATAGAAAATTCGCATCAGCCGTGGGTTTAGATCCGTGCATGTCAGAAACGGAGATTGTTCGTAACCTTACGCGACATTTCGACGAACCGATAGTAGAAGCTGCTAGGTGCCGCAACATAGTTGACATCGACGCACTACTAGAATTTTTAGACGAAATGCAATTCGGTGGTAGATCTAACGCACCAAGACCGAGAACTACGTACGCGAACAAACAATATCAAACCGTCAACCGTCAACATGAAAACCGAGACAAACAAGTGTCATGGCGGAATGACATCGCTAGTCAGAGTTTCAAACCGACAAACAACGAGCATGAGACGCGACATCAACATGGACAAAGCGAACATGATAACAATAGGTCGAACTGGACAAATCGCCAAATAAAAGCGACCGTTGTAAATACGGAGAATGAACAGTCGGTAAACGATTCAAATTCAACTATTGCGGGAAACTAGAAGGCGCTGTACTAGAAAAAGAATCCTTACCGACACTAGTACAGCGTGTTCAAAGCGTTTCGGCGGTAAGATCAAATAAAAACAACACAGAAAATAATTTATTCGAAAATCCGTTTAATTATCTTATTAAAGAGGATACAGGAGAAGGTCAACCATTAGTACAATGTCCGGAGGTTCTCTTGCGCATTGAGAATGTCGAAGTAGAGGCTCTGATAGACACGGGTAGTCATGTAACGTGCGTGTCGAATAACTGGTACGATCGACATAAGACATCTTTGGAAGACTGCGCAAAATTTCCTGTAGTGAACTTTCAGATATCAGGAGTGCTAGGGGGCAAACCTACTCGGGTAAAAGAGCAAATATTAGCAAGAATCAAGATCGGTTCGTCATCCGATGAGATATGTTTTCTCATCGTACACGGGTTAAAGCAAGATGCCATCATAGGGATTGACACCTTACATAAATGGAAAGCCGATTTAGATTTAGACTCAAATAAATTACAATTTCAAATAAATACAAAACATGATCAAGTTGAGATCAATAGAGCGAATGAATGTAAAAACGTGAACTGGGATAAAGAGACAATTTCAAACATCGAAGCAATTAATAGTCATCAGTCTGGACATAATCCGGGATTAACCGATGAGGAGATTAATAGCAAATTATCAGAATGTCAGATACTAGAAGCTTGTGAGATTAACGCATTTTCAAACTTGTTAAAAAAGTATCGCGACATTTTCTCGAAAATACCTGGTACAGTCACTATTTACGAACATAAGATTAAAATATATGAAGATCGACCTTTTGTAAGACGATCATACCCTGTGCCGATTATGCACAGAGATAAAGTCAGAGAAGAGATTGATAAAATGTTAAATCTTGGTATCATTTATCAAATTATTTTGTAAGACGATCATACCCTGTGCCGATTATGCACAGAGATAAAGTCAGAGAAGAGATTGATAAAATGTTAAATCTTGGTATCATTTAGCAAATTATCAGAATGTCAGATACTAGAAGCTTGTGAGATTAACGCATTTTCAAACTTGTTAAAAAAGTATCGCGACATTTTCTCGAAAATACCTGGTAGAGTCACTATTTACGAACATAAGATTAAAATATATGAAGATCGACCTTTTGTAAGACGATCATACCCTGTGCCGATTATGCACAGAGATAAAGTCAGAGAAGAGATTGATAAAATGTTAAATCTTGGTATCATTGAGCGCTCATACAGCGAATATATAAACCCTATAGTGGTGGTAGCTAAAAAATCAGGCGACATTAGATTGGTATTAGATGCGCGTTATATTAACAAGCTAATAGTACCTGACCATGATTGTGCGCAATCTACTGAGGTTTTGTTTCAAAAGTGCGGAAACAATTCCGTTATGTCTAGCCTTGATCTAACTGCGAGTTTTTGGCAAGTACCGTTACATAAGGATTCACGAAAATATACGGCGTTCATGTACGAGGGGAAGACATATCAATTCGCGGTGACACCCTACGGATTAAGCACCAGCTTGGCAAGTCTCATCCGCACTCTTGATTTAGTCTTAAAGGAAACAGAGGAATTTACCATCAACTTCGTTGATGACATACTGTGTCTATCTGACTCATTCCCATCTCACTTGGCACACCTGGAGTTATTATTTAAAGTTTTTAGGAAGCACAACATGACCATAAATTTCAATAAATCAAAGTTTTTTCGGGAACAAATCGATTTCTTAGGGCATCGGATTACCAAGAATGGAATTTTGCCACAACCAGAAAAAATAGAGGCAATAACAAATTTTCCCGATCCAAAGAACGTTAAACAATTGAAAGGATTTGTAGGTCTGACGAATTATTATGGAAAATTTGCAAGACAATACTCAGATGCAACAGCTCCATTGCTAAAATTAGTACGAAAGGATGTCAAGTGGGATTGGAACGAAGAAATGATAGCGCATTTCAATAAAGTAAAACAATTATTTTGTAAAGAGATGATCATTCATCATCCAAACCCGAAAAAACGGTATTATCTGCAGTGTGATGCAAGCAACTTTGCGATCGGTGCCGTGTTGTATCAGTTATCCGACAAAAACGAGGAATTGATTGTAGGTTTTGCTAGTCGTACGCTAAAGGGGGCGGAGCTTAACTATTTTACATCGGAAAAAGAGCTTTTGGCGATAGTCTTTGCGCTGGAGAAGTTCCGGACATTTATTATCGGTGTTCAGTTAACAATTCGGACTGATCATCATGCGCTTACATTCATGACGACATGCAAGTTAGTCAGTTCAAGGTTGGCGCGTTGGATATTGTTTGTTCAAACATACGATTTCGAAATTGAATACGTTAAAGGCAAGGACAATATCGTGGCAGACACGCTTAGCCGACATCCACCTGACAAGACCAACGAAATACCGCAAATAAACAAATTGCAAATAATCGCGCCGTTAGCACGAAATATAAACCAAAATTTAGAAAATAAATTGAAAAATTTCGGACAGCTTCAAGCTGATGATCCGCATATTAAACTCCTCGTCGATGAGGATTTGACAAGGGATAAAAAAAGATTAAAATTGGAACAAGGGATTTGGTACCACTTGGAACCAGGGGGCTGCAAGAGAGCTTATCTTCCGTCGGATTTGATAAAAGAATTAGTAACCGAAACACATGAGGCATACGGACATGTTGGGGCTCGAAAATGTTACAAATTGTTGAATGAAAACTTCTACTTTCCGAAATTCGCGCGGTGCATTCGACGAATTCTAGCTAGCTGCGAGCGGTGTCAGCTATGTAAAGTACCGAACCGATACAGCTACGCTCGGATGCAGAACATCACACCGAGTGAGGTCGGGGAATTGGTTTCTATTGACTTTTTAGGCCCGTTACCCGCGAGTAAAGGGAATTACAAATGGTTGTTAGTGACCATTGACACATTCAGCAAGTTTGTGCGATTGTATCCATTGAAAACTGCAGACGCGCGCTCCACAATCCGATGCATCTTTGAGAAATACATACCGGAGCTTGGGAAGCCGAGCAAGATCCAGTTCGATCATGGAACACAGTTCACGTCAGCGCTATGGTTAAAGAAACTGAAAGAGGAAAATATAACACCTATATTCTCATCAATTAGACATCCTCAGGGAAATATGGTCGAAAGAGTAAATCGTGAATTGGGAAGGTTTTTTAGAACTTTCTTGACAGGAAAACATACCTCATGGATTGATTGGTTGAAAGTTATCGAAAGCTGCGTGAACGAGGTGTACCATGAATCGACTGGATTTTGCCCGTGCGAAATCCAACTCGGTGAACCGCCTACTCGTTTCTGGAAAAAATGGTTCAAATTAGATAAAGAAGATATACCATTAGAATTAAAATTAAGTTCAGTTAAGAGTAATATTAGGAAGAATGGAAGTAGCAGAGCCAAAAGGTTCAATGAAAGTCATAAAATGACAGAATTTAACGTAAACGATTTGGTTTTGGTAAGAGCTTTAAATGTCTCTGATTCAAAAAATAAAACAATGGCAAAATTTCTAGCTTTATATGAGGGACCTTACCGTATCTGTAACCGAATTGGCGAAGCTACATTTATTCTAGAAAATATAAACACGCGAAAAGAGCGAGGTCGTTTTCATACAAACATGCTGAAGCACTATGTGTTACCTGAAATTTGAAAATTTAACGAAGCTAGCACCTAGGGGAGCTGACTGTCATCGTTGGCAGCGGTTGTGTTTGAATTGCTAACGTACCTTGGTTCGATGAGACGAAGAGGACGATATAAAAGCTCGAGGTCGAGTATGAGTCATCACAGTCACTTATCATGTTCGAGTACGGATACATCAGTGTGCAAGATAAGGGTACGCAAACCCAAGCCGTTGACGATGACGATCGTATATCTGAAAAGGATAAAGTCATCATTAGTTCGGGAAAATTTAAATCAGGATCTGGAAGATATGAAATTGGAAGAGGATATCAAACAGCAAGCCACCTCATGGATCCATCACGCTTGAATCGCCGGCGAAAAGTAATTCAACCTAGCCGACCAGCTAATGTTGAGCAGGTGAATGCAATCAAGGATGCGCCGACCACCAGCGTCGATCCAACGATAGTTGTGCAGGAGACCCAGGTAGATCAACCAATTACGGCAGACCAGAACAACAATTTGGTGTTAAAAATCTGCATTCCACGCTTGAAGTTATCTGAAATAAAAGAACTGAAAGAAAAAACATTAACATCTGAAACCAAAGATAAAAACAAAATTCCACCTACCATCAGGAAGATTGAGGCGTTAGAACCCAGTCAGCCGGACATCAGAAGATTTAAAATACCTCGTGTAACTGACAGGTCCTGTGACGTTTCAACGACCGCGGTGGAAAATGGACGAACATCTATACACACTGTCACTGAAAGCATTTCGGCGACCGGCACAAAACGAAACCGCATTGCGGACTATGATCGGCGAAGGAACCGCAAGACAGAGGAACTGATAAATATGCTCCGGAATTTTGGGACATTAGATTTATCAGATGACGAGGGAGAAGAAATGACACTAAGGCGACAACAAGAACAACGGGCGAAGTCAGCCATAAGATCGTCAGCTGAGTATCGCAGAAAACTCCATCGGTCATCGACCAACGATACTGTGGAGAGTCCCATACTCATGGATCCCACAGATCCACTTGGATTAAAGAGGGGATAGGGTAATTCCGGGTGAGATGGCCATAGGGGAGAGATGGCCTTCGATGATATTTCTCAGCCTACTCGATATATTACACTTTCTATTTGGGGTAGATCGGTAGTAGTACTTTGTACGAAGCGATCTACTCTAAATAGGAAGTGTCATATATCGAATAGCATGGGAAATATCATCGAAGGCCATCTCTCCCCTATGGCCATCTCACCCGGAATTACCCTAAATCATAATTTCATCACATTCATCAAAAGACCGCATCCAACATCAGGGTCGATCATCAGCCGAGACGTATCATCAGAGATCATCCGACCATCAGATGATCGAAGGGGGCAATGTAACGGATCAGACAACATAGGCCTGACCGTTAGCAATTCAAACATCAACCGTTGCTAGCATCGAACGTTCTAGAACATTCGACGAGAGCGACAAGTCGCGTGACGTCATAGCAAGTATATAAGTCGAGACACAGCTCTCATCACCAGCAATTCTACGGTATAGCACCGGGTTGACTCGCAACGCTCTTATTCATCAGTCACAATAGGCAGAGCGCCTTGTGAACTAATAGCTTCATTTCAATATAAATTCTATTCTATTCAAATAGCAAATTTCAACGGAAATCAAATAAAATCCAAAATATCAATCAAAGAAATTATCATAAAAGAAAATATATTATTTCATCAAATTATAGAAAATCAAATCATAAAGTAAAATAACGGAATCTTCCTTTAAAAACGACGAACCTGTCAAACATCGCTTAGAGATCAAAATTAGTCTACAATATAGAAAGTTAGCAAGTAAGGAACACTGTAAATATAGGATAAGTATTTGGTAGCAACCGCTAGGTTTAGTAAAATAAAATAAATCGAATTTCTTGATTATTTAAAAAGTAAGTTACTCTATGCAGATCCCTTATCCGCCATTTCCAGGTTCTTCTTCATTGGTATAACCAACCAAAGCTACATACAGCCTTAGTGTGTCTCTGACGCACTCAGGTCTGGCACAGCAGGTTGTATTGTTTAGAAAATTTGGGGATAAACTAACTTTAACATAACTAAAATCAAAAGGTTAGGTGGGTAAAGTGCAGCCTTAGCGCGTTTACGTGTTCAGGTCTGTGGGGAGGCGGCTTTAGTTGCACGGCGACTCAAGTCCGTAATAGGGAACATTAGATTATTGATTTAAAGGTCTAGAAAACATAATTCGAGCAAAGAACTCACAGTTACACTCGGTTCGCGATACCGGTGGTATCGCTCAAGAACTGAAACGTAACAATATCCATATTTTATCACACTACTGATATAGTTCTTTGTAAACGTAATTCTTCACCATTGGATCGTCACGTTGATTACCAAGATAAATTCTCAATGAATCCCACGAACGAACACGTGAACAAGCAACGTATAATTGACAGATCAAACGAGCCCGCCGAAGGCGGGCGAAGTTTGATCAAAATTATACGAAAGTGTCTCGTTCGAAGATGATAATAATGTAGTCATGCCTGTCATGCCTGCAACCACAACATTTAACGCTAATATAATTCAAAAATTGGCGCCACCCGCCATCTTGATGCTCTCAGTGGCTCTCTATCTTCATATTGTTTTGTGTAAAGTGTGTAGAATTATCACCAAGTATCTTTTGAAGATGATAATGGGTGTGTCTGCTCATAGGGTAAGTACGGGAGGGAGATTATCATCTTCGAACGAGACACTTTCGTATAATTTTGATCAAACTTCGCCCGCCTTCGGCGGGCTCGTTTGATCTGTCAATTATACTGCAGTGTCTCGTTCTCGATGATAATAATGTAGTTCTTTAGAGCATGGGTGATAATTCCCTTTTTTTTTTTTTTTTTTTTTTTTTTTTTTTTTTAAAAACATCTCTAGAAGACAGAAAGGATTCAAATGATTTTATGAGGAATACAATATACTATTCAATAATTGCACGCGCAAACTGGTCATATTAGGGGTCTGAATAGGTCTGTTGTAAAACTTGTGGAAAGTTTGGGAGCCAGACGCCCATCCAGCACTACGTCTTATAGTGTCAATATCCACACCTCGTTTGTGTGCTGCTGAAACCGCTGCATGTCGCGTGCTATATGCTGTAAACTTATCTGTATCTACACCCGCCTTGCCTAGAAGTGATTTGATCCAGTGTCCAATAGTTTGTGACGTCACTGGACCAGACGGTTTCCTTGTCGCAATGTAAAGGTTGTTGGTATCATTGTTCCTTGAATTCTTCGTGATTTCAATATAAACTAAATCAGCAGAGGCAACACACATACCTGGTTTTTCCTTGAAAAAGGTAAAATAAGATCAGGTTGAAAAGCTCCAGGCTTTGATGTTTTGATCTGATCTGTTATCTTGATACTAATTCCTGTTTCAGATTTTTTTTTTTTTTTTTTTTTTTTTTTTTTTTTTTTTTTTTTTTTTTTTTTTTTTTTTTTTTTTTACAGTTTCCTTTATTTTTAAACTTTTTAGTGAATGTAATTTTTCAATGTACTCGAGTAATATAGTTATATCCCATGTTGTAGAATATATGGGCTTAGTTGGTCTTTCTCTAGATACTTCTCTCATGATACGAGCGATTAAGCCATCGTGTGATTGATGTCATATACTATAATCAAAGATATTGTGAACCGAATAGTATTGAGTGTGCTATAACTTGCACCTTCATTGTAACTCTTTCTTAGAAAACTAATCATTTCTCTAGTTTTAGCATAAAACATATCAATCTTCTTTAAATGAGCATCATTCCACCAAGTCTTCAAGGCACACTCGTACTGTTTCAGTGTTGATTTCGTGATGGAATTGACCATTACATCAACAGATTCGTCTTTTATTCCTTGGTTCAAAAACGCTGACCTGACAATTTGCCTGCGACTGGTGAAAGGTGAGACGCTAGTGGATGACTTTTATGTCTGTAAGGAGATGTTATTAATAAAATATTAAGCTTGACAGTGATGGTGGGACCAATGAGTAGTGATATGAGCAGAGGGTACCACGGTTGTGTGGGCCACAATGGTACCACTACAGTGCCTCTTGCTTTGTCATTAATAATTTTTCGTAATATACGTGAAATAAGTACGAAGGGTAGAAAGGCATAAAATTTTTCATTTCTCCAAGAAATTGTGGGGCATCAGCCCCTACCTACCAGCTCTTGCCTCAGGATCTGGGGACCTTGAATAAAATTGTTTACATTTTTTGTTTAAACGAGAGGCAAGCAGATCTACTGTGAGAGGGCCAAACTGATTTTGAATTTGTTTGAAAGCAGTTTGCAAAATTTCCCACTCAGAATCCACATCAACATTACTCGATGCTCTGTTCGCTTCTATGTTTTCACTGGAAGGAATATATGATGATCTTAACCAGATCTTCCGCCCATCGCACCATCGCACCATTGCCAGATCCGTCTTGAAAATTCACTAAGATGTGGAAGTCGTACCCCACCTGCTTTATTAACATAGGCTATTGCTGTGGTATTATCCAATCTAAGCAAAACTTTGCATTCTGACAAGTCTGATGCAAAACATTTGAGTGCGAAGAAAGCGGCCAACAATTCTAGATAATTTGTATGCTTCGTGCCTTCTTGGTTGTCCCAAAGCCCGGAGGCACTTTTACCATGGCACGAGCAGCCCAACCTGACAATGAGGCGTCAGAAAATAATTCAATGGAAAAAACTTGAGTTTTTTATTGGATTGGAACCTATGGTAGTATTAGTCTTCCACCATCCGAGATCCTTCATCCTAGATTCAGTTATTAAAATCTTTCCTTCGTAATCTCCACCATTAACATCGGAGATGTCCTGCCAACTTTAAACTCATTTAGAAGACCTATTATTTGGTCTTTCTTTTAATCAGTCAGGTTTACTGAAAAATCGACTGAAGTAATAATAAAACCCAGGTATTTACATCTCTGTTTAGCAATGAAAGAACTTTTTCAATAGCATTTCTTAGAGTCTTGATTTATTGATAATGGGTTTCATTATTTTCGTGTGTAGAGACTAGAAAATCTGCATCCTTGAGATCTGCAGAGAAGAAAAATCTGCATCCATAAGATCTTGAAATCCCTTTGTGTGAAATCCACTAGATTCAGTGCGGAGTTTAAATCGTCTCATTTGAAATGTAGAGGATCAATGAACTTATTTAGGTTCTTTAAATTTAAGATGGAACGGTCTATGCCATCCAGTTTTGGCACAAGAAAATAAGGCGACCAAATTTGGTCCTTACATTCCTCACACTCCTCGATAGCACCTTTTTTTTTTTTTTTTTTTTTTTTTTTTTTTTTTTAAGTGCATTAATTGCAATTTTCTCATTTCTGCTGCATAAGGTATTTATTCCTTTGGAGGAGTAGGTTGAAGAGGTTTTTTTTTAACGAAAGGGATTTGATATCCCTTGAGGTAACTTGACATATGTTTGTCTGATGTTTCTGTTGTTGACCCACCTGATGGTATGCTGCAGGTGGGTATTTGGAGTTTCCCTGGTTTTGAAGCTTGAATGGCTGCTTCTGTGAAGTCTTGTCCTTTATATCAGCATAAGCCTTCTCGATTTCTTTAACATCTTACACCTTATCTTTCAAATTAGGTCCATAAAGCTATTCATGTGAAACCATTGTTTCCATCACCGCTTTAATGTTTTTATTTAACTGCGGTATGATGAAAGATTTCCTTTTAATAAAAATCTATCCTGCGTGGCTTATGTGATCAGTGAAAAATCTCCTCCATGATCTAGGGGGTCAAGCAGAAGCGAGACTGTAGCACCTAGAGCAGCTATGGCTGGGCCCACGTAGTTCTGTATAACCGAAAGTAAAATAGAAGGTGTAAACAAGGGAGGAAAATTGAATGGACCGCACTTGTTGTGCTCATTGTGAATCGACTTGTTCTTGTTGAACTGAATTAAAATACTGTCCCCGTCAGAAACGTGTGGCTTCTGACTCTTAGTATTTGTATGGAATAGTGAGACCTATGGAAAATAACCTCTCTTTCGAGACCTTGCTTGTGTGGAGCTCAACTTACTGTCGGTCTCTCTTTTTGGCAACCTCGGAGAGAAGTGTAGCTATTTCCAAATTCAGTTTCGGAGCCTCGATATGGAAATCACCTTTTCTATTATAAATTTTAAGAATTTTCTTCTTATTCTTCTCTGAGAAACCTTCTTTTGTCCACTTCAACCATGTGTTCTTTAGTTCTGGGTGATAACTATGGGTGATATATGTATATGACTAATATATATATATACATATATATATTCAACTTTCTTAAATTTATCATCGTTGGGGCCCATGCCCAGAACTTTCAAAATACTCTCAGATGTTCAGGAGTGTCCTTTGGAGATTTCTCTTTTTCTTGATCATTCCTTGAGGTATTCTCTGGAATATCATTTACCTTATTTTCCTCGATATCTGCAGGTAAAATTAAAGAAACGGGAGAGTTAGGGATTGGCATTTATTGTGCAAATGTGAATGAGTTTGTTCTTACTGAACTTTGTCACATTTTTCCCCGAATAGTCGTGTGGACACGGACAACACCGTGTGGGTGATGTCTCTCAATTTTCGTGTGGAAAAGAGAGGTTAGAAAATTGAAGAAACGGGAGGGTTAGGGATTGGCACTTATTGTGCAATTGTGAATGAGTTTGTTCTTATTGAACTTTGTCATATTTTTTCCCCGAAATAGTCGTGTGGACACTGACGACACCGTGTGGGTGATGTCTCTCAATTTTCGTGTGGAAAAAAGAGGTTATAGACGAAGAGACACTTGAAAGGACCTAATGTTCTTACCAATAGCTGTATTGTGTCCAAATTATCTGCATTTGCTACGTCTGATGTGTTTGGATACTTTCTTTCCTGACACCAACGAGTGAACTACCTTTGTTAGGTTATGTATTTGTTATTGCAAACTTGCAAATTGTTTATCTCTTTTACGCTTGGAATGATGGTCCTCGTGTGATTGAGATCTCAAGCGTGTTTTCCTCTTCTTATCTGGCATCTTGTTTGAAGGATAAAAGCTGTAATTTTATAAAAACTTGAAAAAACTTTGAGAGCTGCGAAATAAACGTTATGGTCGTACGGCACAACGAAACAATATGGAGATAGAGAGCCACTGAGAGCATCAAGATGGCGGGTGGCGCCAATTTTTGAATTATATTAGCGTTAAATGTTGTGGTTGCAGGCATGACAGGCATGACTACATTATTATCATCGAGAACGAGACACTGCAGTATAATTGCCCATGATTAAATACATCTCTGCGAAGGTCAAGACCAATTTTTGCAAAAGTCTGTCCTTGCGACTTATTGATAGTCATGGCGAAAGCTAATTTTATCGGAAATTGTCTTCTTTTGAATGAGAACGGATAATTGTTCTCACAATACAATGTTATACGATTCAAAAATACGATTTCTCCAACCCTGTCGCCAGTAAGAATCTCACATCTAACCAGATTGTTTCTGAGATCCAAAATCAATAATCTAGTACCGTTACAAAGACCTTCGTGTATACTCAGATTTCTAATTAACATAACGACACTATTTATTCGGAGCCGCAGTTCGTGTGGGGGAAGAGAGGGAGGATTCAACGTATTCAAATATTCTGGCAGTAAAATTTCACCTATATCGTCATTTTCGTTACAATTTTCAGTACTATCTACGCTTGTATATACCTTTTCACTTTCAATTTCTAAAAGCTTTACAACTCTGTCATTTATTTCATCGACGTCCACATTTCTTGCAGATAAAATTGCACATTTTGCTGCTTCTCTATATCGTTTATTTCTAATAAAGGTACCGAATGTGTCTTCTACTATATCAGCATCAATGTTCGCTATACAACACTGTGGAAGGCTCATATTGTCGTTTACATCATTCAAGACTCCATCGCCTAGATCTATGAGAAATTTCATGAAATCAACTTCATGAGGTAGCGTGCGCATGTTTTGTGTCAAAGAATATTTCACAAAGTGTTGCCAAACTGAGCTAAATTTGATTGATAAATTAACTGTTTCACTCCGAGTGCTATGCAATTTTATTGGCAGAAGTTGCCTAAAATCACCGCCAAGAATTGCAATTTTTCCTCCAAATGGCAAATGATTATTCATAATATCCCGCAGGGTTCGGTCCATCACTTCCAAAGCGTATCTTGGAGCCATACGAGCTTCGTCCAAAATGAAAATATCGGTTAATTCGAGGTATTTAGCTTCGTTAGATTGCAATTTAATATTAGATGATGAATCCGAAAATAGAGGAACTGGCAATCCGAAAGTCTTGTGAACTGTTCTGCCATTCGGAAGCAGTACTGCTGCTATTCCAGTGAAGGCCATTGTGATAACTCGCTTATTTCTACCCTTGAGTAGATTCCAAAGAGTAACATGAAGGAAAGTTTTTCCAGATCCACCTGGTCCATCGATGTAATAGCATGTCTTTGTATTTTCATTTTTATTATCAGTTACATTTAAAATCACATCGACAATTTCTTTTTGCTTAGCATTCAACATCGTATATTGCTGTGTTCCAGTTTCTATAGCTTGTTGAAGCGATATGCTATCGTCCATTTCGACAATATCTGCCAATTGTGTCATTTCCGGAAAATTAGCGAGACTCCGACCTTCGGCGGAAAGCATTGCATTTATCTGGGCATACGATTCATTTTGCCCGACCAACAAACCTGAGGCTCGTGCATAATCTTCAGACATTGCAACTTTAAATTCTTCCCAGAGATGTTCAGGATGAACTGGCTGACAGTGTATCAAAATGCGAACGAACAACCTGCGTAATTGTCGAGGCATCATCCAAACTTCTGCTTCGTGCATTGCTCGGCTCCATTCTTCATCGTCTTCAATGAGACCTAATTTCAAGCAAGTACCTGTGAATGTTTGTTGAAGTTCTCCGTCTACAGTTCTCAGATATTCGAAACTTGTAGCCCCTCTGATTGTTAATAATAACAACCGCAAATGAAACAGTTCTATCTGCGTGGGGCTGACTGCGTACATGCGACCAATACAATTGAAATGAGATTTGCGTTGTATCCAATGCGAAACATTCTTACCATTACAGTCTTTTTGCTTCTTAAATGTATAGTTTGATGGAATATCAACATACAAATATTGTCTGGCTTGCTCGTCACGTGAATTCAAAGCGAAATAGTCTAACAGCATAGTTGCTTGGTCCAATGTATTCATAAGCTCATTTTCATCAGCACCAATGTTGATTGTGAGGTTTTGTTCATTTGGTAAGTGCACAGGTAAGCGTGAAATAGCATGGCTCTTGTCATGCAGGGTTTTACTCAGAATACGCCAGATTGCTTCCACTGGTCCAACGTAACGAGATTCAATATAATCGCTTATTTCATCGTGATTTATAACAGTATCGTCGTTAATTTCGCCAATAGTTACCGTAGCAGCATCATGACCTTTGTAGATGTATTTGTAGATGTATTTCACGGACTTAATACTTGAAATAACTTCAACATTAATATGAGAATTCAGCAGACTTAATAACATTGGACAGTAGGGTACGACGTAACGATTGTTGACACTGTATCCGCCAGGACGCTCAAAAAATGCATCACCATTATCGTTACGACGATAATATGGATATCCGTCTGCGTCCATGGTTGTTACCTCACAAAATGATCTTGGATAATGTTTAGAACATTTACCGTCCACCAAACACCAATCGCCGCAAGGTCCGTGGATCATATGTCTCATAACAATTTCGTGCAAAACTCGATTCACAGATGGTTCGGGAATTTCAGCAGAAATATAACGGTCAACGATACTGGGAGTTGTTATTTTGTAATTTTGACGTAAATGTTACCAGCATATGTATATGAGGTAAACCTCTTTTTTTGAAACTCAACAACATAAACGTACGCTGCCACTTCACCGAAGCATTTTTTCTTAACAATTAGATCGATCAAAAAATTTTTCTTAATGCTAAAGACTCGAGCGCAAATGTCTGGTCGATCGGCAGCTTGTTGGCCTGGAAGAAGATTTTCACGGATTTCTCTCCAACTTGGATTACACGTCATCGTTATGAAAAGATCTGGTTTACCATATTTACGAACAATAGCCATTGCATCTTGGTAAGTTTGCATCATATTGCGCGGTGAACCTATAAATGACGAAGGTAGTATAATCATTTTTCCAACACGACCGTTCACATCATTTGCAGCATTTTGCAAGTAGTCTATAAGTCCGTTATAGGATTCTGCTCGCAGTTCTTTTTGGTGCCCTTTACAGTATTCTATTCGGTCCTTCTCAATTTTTACATAATTGTCCACTGACCATTGCTGGAACAATCGACGACCCATAATAAAAGGATTGAAGTCGTTACGTATACCCAATCGGTACTTTACATAGGCTAATCTGGAGACGCGTCGATTGCTATTCAAACGCATTAAATTACGATGCCAACCCCGGGAACCACATGGGTAGAATAGGGGATAAATCCAAGGCTCGACATTTGGATCCATACTACTGACTTGTTGCAAAACTTTATCATTTCTATTTCGAATACATACGTAAGATTCTGGGATCTCCCCATCAGCAGTCGTAGAAAACACGGCAGCCACTTCATTAGTCCTTTGTAAGTTAAACCGCCGTCGATCCACACCTGGCTTCAAGGTGAATAGCATCCTAAGCTCAGGGACAGGCTCATTATTCTCCAATGCTAATTGCCGTTGATTCGCTAATTCTTCACCCATCATTTGATATGATTGTGCAAATATATTGTACTGTCGCATTATTCGATCTAGTGATAATACAATTTCTTGGTCGAGTTCAGAGTTGTGATTCAAGCGATGTTCCGACGCTTCACTCGAATCGACTATGAACAGTTGCCCATAACTCGGAGGTTCATTCAAAGCAGAATACAATGATGTATTCACTTGGTAATAAATCTGACCTTGAATCTTAAAGCAGTAGGGTCCGGGTCGTCTGGCGCCAAAATTAATTAGATTGGCATTGAACGAAGCAAATGAAAATGAGCTATTGTAGCATCTTATACGTTTATAAAATTCGTTCGATTTCGGATGTTTAGCCTCAAACAGTTCACGAAGTTCGATAGGAAAATCCGGCATCGCATCAAGAAGTACAGATCCGTGGCTACAGCAATCATTGAACGAATTCCCTTTATTGGCCACCTTCTCTTGTGAAAAATGCCGTGCACTGCAATGAATACATAGTACCTCCATTCTTCCAATATAATGCTCAGAAATTTCATCACAATTGAAGTTTTGAATATTAGATGACTCTCCATGTGTTGCTCGGAATCTGCGTTGCCGTTCACAAATATTAAGACCGACCCTATTGACATCTTGTCGAATAATTGGTAAATTTGACACATCATTAATAGAGTTTTGCCTTTGACGACGCAGACATTGATTTGCATTATTCAGGGTGTCCAGTTATCTGTTGGAATGGAATTCCATGATAATTCCAGGTTTTCCAAGCAGGATTTATGATTTTTCCAGGTCGATTATGGTAGATAATGAAGGAAAATACAACAGAAATATCAACAAGAATTTAGTTTATTTTTGACTAGAGCCCTTACGGAAAAAAAATACTGAAAGTACTGCCAGTACAGCAGTACTTGAAGTACTGCCAAAGTACTGCTGTACTTATTTCGCGAGTACACACAGTACTCATAAAAAATTACTACGAAGGGATATATAAGTACGTGCCAAGTACTAGTGTAGTATGACTGAAGTATTACTTTGAGTACTAGCCCTTCGGTATTAGTCCAATAAGTACTAGCTAAAACCGTTCAGTACAGTATATAAAGTCCACGTACTGCAGTACTAGTTCGAGTACTGCAGTATTGGTCCGAGTAATAGTACTGCAGTATTAGTCCGAGTACTAGTAGGGGAGACCGGGTACAAACGTAACACTTTGTACTTTGACTCTGATATCTAGCTTTCAATCATATTTTCGATAAAATGAATATAACCCCATGAAACTTTCGTCTATACTCTACAAATGTACATCATAGTTTTATTGATTATATCCTGGCTTCTAATAATTACAGAGCTGCAAAAAAATAGTGTCGATTGTAACTTTCGTCCTGCACGTCAGGACGAAAGTAACACGGCACGGGTCAAAAGTAACACCTGCGCAATATTATATGTACAATGAAAAGGAAACACAAGGTTAAATCCAATCATTTATTAGATAAATAATGGACAAAAAAACGAGACATAAAATATTTTTTCTCACGAATAACAAAAAAAAATAAAATAACTTTTCCTTTATCTTAAATAATAGTTTACTCTTACAGTAATGTACAAAAAAACGAAACATAAAATATTTTTTCTCACGAATAACAAAAAAATAAAATAACTTTTCCTTTATCTTAAATAATAGTTTACTCTTACAGTAATGTACAAAAAAACGAAACATAAAATATTTTTTATTCATCATGAAGGTAACACTCGAACTTCTTAATTTTTAGAGGAAGGTCTCAATCAATCAAGTCGAGTCAATTATTCTTTTTAGTCAAAATTGCCTGACGTTTCGGCAGTCGTGTTCTGCCCTCATCAGAGGCTGTTTATTGAAAAAAAAAAAAAAATATTACAGAAATTTAGTTATCTGACACATGTGTACATTAATTACATTATGTTAAAAGTATAATGATTAAAATCCAGCTTATAGCAGATAATACAATGGAAGTCAAACATTTAATGAAAGTCACATTTGAAACAAAGTAAACAAACGGATAAGACCTAATGACAAATCGTAAACAAAATTTAATTACCTTAATAAATTGGTGTTAAGTGAAAAAACTTGGCATACTTATTATAGCCATTGTCACACAACAGGATGAGCAGTCTGTCATCCTGTGATCGTGGAACGCTTATGAAAACAAGGGGGTGTGACAACTCTTATTATATACGGACTCAGCAGAGGCTCGTCATGTTGACAAACGTCACAGGTGATAATGTAAATAATTCAAATTTCGTGACGTTAGCGAATGACGTCAATGACTGACGTCAATGGTTGTTTATATTCTTCTGAATAGAGCCCGCTCTCATAGTCAAGTTTTTTCACCAACAACAACATCTAATAAAACTAAGAGCAGCTTTTAGATCTTAATCTGTGAAGCATGTTAGAATAAGGTAAATGTAATTTTTTAGTGTCCTCTTTCTTGTTCAGACTATTCGGTTGCAGATTAATTCGTAACATCTCGGAGGTGATACGTTTGGACCAAACTGCTTCCCTATCAAGTATAGATGTCTTATCCCAATCAAAAACATGGTTAAATTCAATTTGATGTGAGGAGACTACAGAATGTGATTCTGGGTTTTTCTTAAGATTGTCTTGGTGTTCTTTCAGTCTAGTCCTAAGCTCACGTTTGGTCTCACCTACATAAGACGCCGAGCAACCCTTACATTGAATCTTATAAACTACATTACATTTGTCAAGTTTGTCCGTGAGGTCTTTACCTTTGGTAACGACAGACCTAAGATTGCTGTTGACACTCATGACAGGTGTTAAGTCATATTTCTTGAGTGAGCTACCTAATCTCTCAGAAAAACCCCTGATGTACGGTATCGGTACTAATTTGCGTTTCGAACGGACTGGACCACTGACCACTGTGATAACCGACGTGTTTTGTTCTGGGTCAGTTATCGTGATAACTATGTTGGTATTCTTATTCTGTAGGTTCTTAAATTTCAAATGTTTGACCCTTTTGATTAATAACTTTTCATAGAAGGAATCAGGATAGTTATTATCACGTAGCAAAGTTCTTACCAGGTTCAAATTCTCAGTATGGAATTTTGGGTGGGAAAGTGAAATCGCCCTATCCACTAAGTTAAAAACCATACCTCGCTTTTGAGACTGAGGGTGTGATGAATTAAAATTTAAAAACCTACCAGAAAACGTTGGTTTACGATACCAGTTAGTAATTATCACGTTGGAATCGTCCCGAATCACATGAATGTCTAAAAAACTTAGCCTACGTTCTTCCTCCAGTTCATGCGTAAACTGGAGGCGGTCGTGATAACTGTTGAAAATGTTAGTCACATATTCAACGTTAGCCCTAGGTATGCACATGATGATATCGTCGACGTAACGGTAATAAAACAATGGTTTGAAATTCAATTTAGACAAACAATGGCGTTCTAGATCTACCATGACAACGTCAGCTAAAACCGGTGAAATTGGGGAACCCATGGGTGACCCAAAAATTTGTTTATAATATTGTTTATCAAACTGAAAATACACGTTCTCTAGTAAATAAGTTACACCCGCTAATACTTCACTTAAAGGCATGGTGGAATGTTTCGCTATGAAGGAGTATCTAGTCGCTATCGCTGACTTGACTAGTTCACTAGGTACATTCGTAAACAAAGACGTCACATCTAAGGAGACTAAAACAAAATCATTAGGTACCTGGACATTTTTGAGTTTATCAATCAGGTCCCAACTATGTTTTATGTACGAGTCAGGCTTAGGAAAACTCCTTATTAGTAGATTACTAAGAAACTTAGAGATCGAATACGTCGGACTGCCTATGGCTGAGATAATGGGTCTCAGTGGTATGTCTTTTTTATGTATTTTCGGTAGTCCATAACCTTTAGCTAAACAAGTGTTAGTTTGCGTTAACTCGTTTTTATGGTATTGTTGAGATAGGAAACAATTAGTGTTCCATCTGTCTAAAATTCTCTGTGCAGTCTTACGTAACGAAACTAGTGGGTTCTTGTTTACTAATCTATAAGTGGTGGTGTCAGCGAATAGAGTCCTCATTTTGTGTGTGTAACTGTTTTTGTCTAACGCTACTGTGACATTACCTTTATCTGCGTTGGTGAAGAAGATGTTATTATTATTTTTCAAAAATTGACGAGTAGTGTTAAGACTCTGTGCAGCAACCCGGTCTTCAATACTAATATGTCTGTTATTACGAGAAAAATGTTCAACATTCTTAATCAATTTACTTCTTAGCTCTTTTTTATGCTCTTCCGGAAATGACGGTGCGTTAACGGCATGCTCTACGTTCTTTATAACTTTAATTATGGTCTCCTGGTCTAAGCTAGTTGGTGGAGAGAATTTAGGACCCAAGGATACCGTAGCAATAACATCTTCCGGAATCGGTGTATCAGTTAGATTCACAAACCAACGTTCATTAGGCTTAGTCAACACTGCTGGTGTGCCTTGTGTGTGTGTATGTTTAACTACAGGTCTGTGTGATAAGCCATTGAATTTACGTGTGAAGCTACTATTCAGTTTATCAATTAAGAGGTCTAGATTATCGTGTTGATACTTAACTAAGTCATTGTACACCTCAGGGGGTAGTAACTCCTGTAGTGAAGTATCAAGCTTATCAAACTTTCTCCTCAAGAAACACAAATGAACGTGTATGTCTTCGATCTCTATATTTAGTAAACTAGTTGTAAGTTGGATGATACTCTTACGTAACAGGAGGAATCCCGTCTTGCTATGACACGTGATAGACTCCAGTTTGTCTCCAATGTGTTGTATGTGTTTCGGTCTTGAGTCGTAGGTCCTGCATCTTAGGAGGAACCGTCGTTGTGCAGCAGAAATGGTGATTCTTCTCTTTGTGTCAACCCATTCCTTGAAGATAGTAGTAATTTTACTTCCATGTACTTTGGTCAGCAAGTTGTAGAAACTAATGTTATTAGAGGATGTCGTAGATTCAATCCTCGTAGTATTATTCATCATGAAGGTAAAACTCGAACTTCTTAATTTTTAGAGGAAGGTCTCAATCAATCAAGTCGAGTCAATTATTCTTTTTAGTCAAAATTGCCTGACGTTTCGGCAGTCGTGTTCTGCCCTCATCAGAGGTTGTTTATTGAAAAAAAAAAACAAAATATTACAGAAATTTAGTTATCTGACACATGTGTACATTAATTACATTATGTTAAAAGTCTAATGATTAAAATCCAGCTTATAGCAGATAATACAATGGAAGTCAAACATTTAATGAAAGTCACATTTGAAACAAAGTAAACAAACGGATAAGACCTAATGACAAATCGTAAACAAAATTTAATTACCTTAATAAATTGGTGTTAAGTGAAAAAACTTGGCATACTTATTATAGCCATTGTCACACAACAGGATGAGCAGTCTGTCATCCTGTGATCGTGGAACGCTTATGAAAACAAGGGGGTGTGACAACTCTTATTATATACTGTAACTTACTGCACCGATATCTCAGCTGATGGCTGGAGATATGGTGCTAGTCCGCGTGAGTGTCTTTGTCACGGGTGTGATTTGGAGCTCCTCTCGTGGAAAAAGTGAAAAACCACAAAATACCCTATTACAGACTCAAATCAGATATCATCCGATTTGAGCTATTTATCTACTGAGCGAGGATCTGCTTCGCTAACCGAGCTCGTGCGACAGACGCGGGTTGTGTTAGCTGTGTGTGAGAATCACAGACATGGGTATTCCTCAGTGTTGTAACCCAGCAAAAACTCAACCGTAGCTGCCTTAGCACAGAGCTGGGTGTCGCTAGGCGTACCAAGCTGTACAACTAGACTCGGGATTGGGTTTTACACCCGCACCGTAGCTGTCGTTTGCAAATTGAAAATAAAGAAAGAAACCTGAAATGTTTTGAGATTGTTAATTAAAGAAAATAGGAAATTGAAAGAAAGAGATGCAGTTTTAACAATGGATAGTATTTAATGAAATTAAATAGCCATTCGGTCGTAGAAAACGATACAAAAGAATTAATCAGAGAATAGCACATTAAGCGTAGAAATAGAATATTATTAAATCATAAAGAATAGAATAGAATATAACAGTTTATATTAAAGAAATAATAAATTAGAATAAGATTAGAAGTAGATAGAGTTCATAATCAATGTTTCCATTTATTTGAGTTAGAGTTTTAATTGTTGGAGTTCGTTTAATGTCGATAGTATGTTTGATTTATTTATTTTATCCAAAGATTTCCAATCCTCGAAGGAATTAAATTGCGTCGTTAATTTAATTAAGACGACTTTGAAGTTTGCAGTCTAATTTTATTTATTTAGAAAATTAGTAAAAACTTTGTAGATTGTGAAATGTGAATTTAAATTTTAATTAGACTTATGTTTTTCAATATCGAAAATCGCGATTTTAATCACTTCAATTTTTATGAGTATCGAAACGCGATTTAAGAGCAAGTACAGGTCACGCACTATTTTGGCTACGTGCCTAATGAGTAATTAACGATGTGACTCGACGGGCACTTTGCCACACAATCGGTACCTGATGCCTCCACGTACCCCCTTTTATACCGATAATTAGCGGGCACCGCGAAATCGCGGGATGCACGGAATCGCGGTTTTGCACGGAATCGCGGGTTGCGCGGAATCGCGGGTTGCGCGGAATCGCGGGTGGTGCGGAATCGCACATTGCGCAACATTAAGCAATACACGAAATTCCGCGGCGTGCGTCGCGAGATGCGCGTCGCGGGATGCGCGATGGACACTTGTCCGGCTGCTCCGGCAGGAGCCAGAACAGCCGGAATGTTACAATACGGACTCAGCAGAGGCTCGTCATGTTGACAAACGTCACAGGTGATAATGTAAATAATTCAAACTTCGTGACGTTAGCGAATGACGTCAATGACTGACGTCAATGGTTGTTTATATTCTTCTGAATAGAGCCCGCTCTCATAGTCAAGTTTTTTCACCAACAACAACATCTAATAAAAATAAGAGCAGCTTTTAGATCTTAATCTGTGAAGCA
The DNA here is from genome assembly GCA_943736025.1 of Tenthredo mesomela. Lineage (NCBI taxonomy): Eukaryota > Metazoa > Arthropoda > Insecta > Hymenoptera > Tenthredinidae > Tenthredo > Tenthredo mesomela. The sequence continues at coordinate 40,762,001 of OX031014.1, read as the reverse complement.
TGTTAGAATAAGGTAAATGTAATTTTTTAGTGTCCTCTTTCTTGTTCAGACTATTCGGTTGCAGATTAATTCGTAACATCTCGGAGGTGATACGTTTGGACCAAACTGCTTCCCTATCAAGTATAGATGTCTTATCCCAATCAAAAACATGGTTAAATTCAATTTGATGTGAGGAGACTACAGAATGTGATTCTGGGTTTTTCTTAAGATTGTCTTGGTGTTCTTTCAGTCTAGTCCTAAGCTCACGTTTGGTCTCACCTACATAAGACGCCGAGCAACCCTTACATTGAATCTTATAAACTACATTACATTTGTCAAGTTTGTCCGTGAGGTCTTTGGTAACGACATTGTATTATCTGCTATAAGCTGGATTTTAATCATTAGACTTTTAACATAATGTAATTAATGTACACATGTGTCAGATAACTAAATTTCTGTAATATTTTTTTTTTTTTTTTTCAATAAACAGCCTCTGATGAGGGCAGAACACGACTGCCGAAACGTCAGGCAATTTTGACTAAAAAGAATAATTGACTCGACTTGATTGATTGAGACCTTCCTCTAAAAAATAAAATATTTTTTCTCACGAATAACAAAAAAATAAAATAACTTTTTCTTTATCTTGAATAATAGTTTACTCTAACAGCAATGAATCAACTTTAATGAGATTAACGTTTATATTTTTCTAATCAGACTCACAATTATGGTAACCGTAATGTAAATTATCTTTGGTGCACGAAGCGTAAGACCATTTTTCACAATCATTACATTGTACCCACTTCTCGTTTGGTAAGCTATTGCTGAACAACTCTAAACAAACAAGGCAAGAGCAATCTTCTTCATTAGAAGAATGGCTGTTTGTTGTTAACTGGTTCTCCTTCCCTTTGCTTCTGGGAGGGTTCCTCCTTTTCTTTGCCTGGCCTTGTCCTTTTGCAGATGGTAATTTTCTCTTGCCTTTTCCTGTAGCGGGTTGGAGTATTGGTTTCTTAGCTTTATTTCTTTGGTTATATTCTTCTTCAATTGCATTTTTTTCAGGGGTGTCAGTAAGTATTGCAGTTCTACGTTTCTTACGACCTCTTTTTGTTTCTGATCTTGGACCAGCTTGCGGTAGAGGTCTTATATTTTGGGGTAAAAAAGGACTTGAAGGTGTAGCAGTTGCTTGTAGCCCACTAGGTCCTGGCTGTGACAAGCTTGGTGATGGATCTGGGATAGCAGCGTTTAACAGCTGATTAGCATCATTGGTTCTTATGTTCGATACAGCCCGGAGAGTTGGTGCTTCGGGAATGTTAGATCTGATCGAATTATCATTAAGTTGGTTACTCGGCCCTGGTTCGGGCAGATCAGCCACTTCAATCGTCCGATCTTCTTCGACGGCTGATGGTTGAATTTCGTTATTGGCTTGCAATGGACGATCCGTTACAGACGATGGTGCGAAGTCCGCTGCGGTAAAGATATCCCTATTAAATGGACTTATACCAGTGCAGGTAAAACCAGCAACAGCATTTTTATCGGTGACGGAAAGAGGAAATGCTTCTCTGACAATCCCAGGAATGTAATGTATAGTCATTGTTTGACCAGGATGATTTCGCATCCAGTTATCTGTGGCAGTGTTTATCATTTTCTTGAATGGTCCAAAAACCGCTAAATGGAGCGGTTGCAGTTTGTGTGTGCAGTGGGGAGGGAATGACAGCAATACGATTCCATTACTCTTACAATAATCGAGAGCATGGATAGATACATGTGATACATGATTGTCGAGCAATAGCAGGCATTTTTGATCAATAGTGGGCTTGGCTTGTTTTTTGAAGTGTTCCAAGAACAGCAAAAACTCTGCTTCTTGCATCCAGCCGCTAGCATTTCCAGCACCAGCAGACCCAATAGGACCTTCACGTATCATGTGGTCTTGATATCGCTTCAACGGAAATACAAAAAATGGAGGTATGCGGCCTCCTTGAGCATTAACAGCAACAGCAACGGTCACTAACCTCCCACGTTCCGCAGAGGTGACTGCACCTACTTGTTTAATTCCTCTCTGAGCTAATATTTTGTTTGGTCTTTGGACTGTCGTCACCCCTGTCTCGTCCATATTCCATATATCGCTTGGCTCAAATTTATACCTATCCATAACGTCTGATAGGTTATCAAAAAATTTATTCACGTTATGCTGATTAAAGCTCGTGGCGCGAGACAGACTCGTTGCCTGTGGGCTTCTCAGAGATAGGGCTTGGTGTCGTCGTAAAAATCCAGCTAACCATTCCTTGCCCGCCATGTTATTTTCATGCCAACCCACCGGAAATTTTTTTTGATGTCGAATCGCTAATTCGTATGCCAATTTTCGCACTTCAGTCGGGACCATTCCGAAGTATACCTTGGAGCACTCAAGTATATAGTCCTGTAAAATTATTTCTTCTTCAGGAGTAAAGACCCGGTTGATGCAACGGTAGCCAACTTTTGCATTAGTATTCCCTGCTTTAAGTTTTTTTATGAATCTATATAATGTGACATGGCAAACATTGTATTTTTTTGCCAGAGCTCTTATCTTGAAATTGTGCTCCAAATGCTCGTCTGCTGCTTTTTTATAGATTGCTGTGTCAATGGTGCCTCTATTTGTTTTTCTAATTCGCTGCCGCGGCATTCTGTTTCAACAAAAAAAATAAAAGAAACATTATAAAGGCCTGCGTACCTACCTACTGATATTTTAATTCAACGGGGACAAAAGTAACATGTTACTTTTGTACCCGTTATGCTATGTTACTTTTGTACCCAACGCCGTTTTTGTTATTGCATATGTCATAACTTCGAAATGGAATGTACTGCACAAAATTCATTTATACCATACTACAGACAATTCAATAACAAATTACTGGGCAAATAGTCAGATTGATATAATAATTTTAACACTAGGTAAACACTAAATGAATAAACATCAGAAAACTTACTTTTGGTGCGTAAAATCACGTATCGTTCTCTAACATAACCTCACAGCGCGGCGCGAGCACTTCGACTGATCACAAGTGCCCCTGGCGTCGCAAACTAACATCCGACGGTGGCGGGCGTCGTTCCGACCACCGCGCGAGGCTACAGAGCGTTTGTTACTTTCCACCCGCCGTTACGTTTGTACCCGGTCTCCCCTACTGCAGTATTGGTCCGAGTACTAGTACTGCGGTATTGGTTCGAGAACTAGTACTGTAGTATTGATCACAGTGAGTACTTCTGTACCTATAGTACTGGTACTCTTGTCTTGTAAAATTTTCATGTTCATAGTCTAACATTGCTATAGACATTATAATAAATCTATCTATCTATCTATCTATCTTGCACTGATAAGTTAAAGTGTCACAGTACTGAGTACTATGATGCACTTGTACAGCTAGTAAATAGTAATAGTACTCTTCAACCTAGTACTGGTGTTCTTTGAATCAGTACTAGTACTCATGTACTAAGTACTACTAGTTCCCTGTACTTAGTACTAGTACTCCTGTACTAAGTACTAGTACTCCTGTACTAAGTACTAGTACTCCTGTACTAAGTAGTACTAGTTCCCTGTACTTAGTACTGTAGTGATAGTACTAAGTACTAAAAATTCGTGTACTAAGTACTGAGATTTGTGAACTAAGTACTAACGGGTTGTGTACTAAGTACTGAGCTCTCAGTACTTTTTTCCGTAAGAAACAGCACAGTGCGTTAAGAATTTGACATGACTTAAATGCAAATAGGAACTTGAAAAAAAATTTGTTACTGGAACTTTAGATTTACGATTCTAAACTAAATACTCAAAATTACGATAAAAAGTTCTAAGCTCACGCACTAACGCTGACAGCTCAAAGAAAAATTCGCGAGAGATTTAAGATTATTTGAAAAATTCCAGAACCGAAATGAAATTCCATGATATTTCCAGGTTTTTTCAAGGGTATATCAAATTCCATGATATTTCCATGATTCCAGAAATTCCATGATAACTGGACACCCTGATTATTTCTCTCCCTACGCGCGAGTAGAAACTCCTCCTCTTCTTCAACAGTCCGAATGATCTTACGACGTGGCATTATAAAAACAAATCTGAACCAACGTATAACTGATTTACAATTGTATAGATACTTATAGTTTCATCATTGCGTACTCGTAGGATTCATATAGGTACTCGTATGATTCAGATAGGTACTCGTATGATTCAGATAGGTACTCGTAGGGTTTATAAAGGTATTCTTGGATGATCTTATCAATCAAGTACTCGTAAAAATATTTCTTATAATCAACAGTTATTGATATTCTCGTATGGTATTATCAATCAAGTACTCGTAAAAATATTTCTTGTAATTAACAGTTATTGATGTTTATTTTATCAATCGGCACATATATTTAAAAAAAAAATCAAATTCAAATATTACCGTTTTGTTTACGAACAATTTCAATAAATTCAGAGCAAATATTAAAAACTATTAACCGGTTCACTGGTGGACCCGAAATCAACGTTTTGTGCCAAAACTGGTGAAAGGAAATAATTTCGTATTCAACAGGAAGCCCAAAAAACTTAGGAACATCACGTTTGATGTAAATCCGTTCAAAACTGACAGAGATATCCACGTTGCACATATATGTGCCATTACCAGTTGTGGCACTTTTTCTTTTTGCACATATATGTGCCCTTACCAGTGAACCGGTTAATTAATGTTGAGACGGTCTGAAGTAGGAGCATGTAAACGGGACGGCCCGATTTGAATTTTGATTATTACGCGCCACGCAGTTCACCGGACAAAGAGTTCGATAGGCTTCTATTGAACATATTAACACAATTAGAGATGCAAATGATCCGGGGTAATCGGCAAACGATACTTTGAGCTGACGTCTATTTGCTGATAAATACCCCGAACTAATTATATATGTTTAATTGTTTAAAAATAGCATATACAGGTACCTAATTCTCTAAGCCACGTGTCAATATTCGATGAGCTTCGATAGGCATTAATTTAGTAATTAGATTAAGAAATAATAAGGGAGCCCAGTTAGGACATCATAGGGATAGCTACCTAACCGGTCATAATAAGACAAATTACTAAATATTGTAAAATAATAAGTAGAATTAAAACAAAGATATTAACACCTATACGAATCGACAGACACGAACGACGCCCCCCACTCCGAGGCGAACCGTATAAGAGGACCGGCGGACCAAGCATCGAGAGGCAGTCTGGCTCACCGAATCTAACACCATATCCAATTATTGTCATAATCCCGATTAAGTCAATAAAACCCATTATAATATACATATATATTTCGAAAACTCCATATATGAATCATATTCCTATCAAGTGAGCCTTGATACCCGCCGACTGTCTCCCAAGTTCAATTACGGCTAGGTGGTATTATTAAAACACTATCAGTCTGTCGTTGACCATACATACACACCCACATACACACATACTCATAACCACCAAAACAGAAATATACACTACATGCACTTATTACAAGTGTACGAGTGCTTATATACGACACGAGGTATACGTTACACACGCTTATTATAAACGTGTGGACGGTTATACACACACATACACGCAGACAATACACGAAGTATACACTACGCGTACCTATTATAGATGCGTGAGTGATTATACAACACCACACATACATGTCACAATATGATACATATATATATATGGGGCTTTCCACGCCAACTCGACCAGTGTTAAACCCCGACTATCTCGAAATCATCTCAGGTTTTTTTTCAACATTCTACTCAGTGAAAAATGCATCCAGATTTTTTTTCAGATTTTTTCATTTAGCCGTTGATTTTTTATAAATTTTTGAATTCCATTGAGAAAGCCCATTTTTAAAAATCTGAAAAAATTCTCAAAAATCCAGTGGATGATCTAGAACAGCCCCCCATTGTCAAAAATGTGGAAAGAATTTTTCTTCTATTTATTTTTTCACCTTATTCGGAATTTAGAAATTTTTAGAGTTCTGTACTCGCAAGACCGCGCGGCGCGATATAATAATTAATTAATTAAACACTATTGTATTAACGGCTGCGGTTCAAATGAAGTAAAACTTGGTGGAAAACTTCTACACATCCTGACGACTATTTCATTCGCTGGAAGTTTGCGATTGCTTGAACTTACCTCGATAAACCGCGCGATTGGAAATATTCAAACGCGATTTGTGTGATTACTCAGAAAAAATGAAACAACTTTTTTGCGTTAGAAAAAAAAAAAAAAAAACCGGTAACTCTACCAACTTAAGAATAATTTGACACATAATTGCTTGAAATTTGAAGTGAAGACTCGGAATGTTTTAGGATTTAGAGCGAGTTGAACCGAAAAGAGAGAAACTCTTTTCGTTTTGAAAAATTGTGTTTTTTACTCATTATCTCGAAAACTAAAAAAGCTATAACTTTTTTTGAAAGGAACAAAAGATGTACAATCTAATTTTCTATGTGGGTATGGGTTTTGAAAATCAACATTTGACATTTTCTCCAGAGGTGGTAAAACTGTTAAACTTTGGCGCTAGCGAGCCACGTAACCGACATGGCGTTTAACACACTAATAACTCGCTAGCGCCACCTGCAGGAAGAGCTTGACGTATTCAACCCTTCACTTGTGAATGTAGTTTCAATTCTTTTGTGGGTAATGTAACTTTTCATCGCTGACAAACACATATCATCCATCATGTCGTCGAAAAAACTGAAACGTTCGGATCGTTGTTGCAATCCGTTGGATATCGAGAGCCACAGAAATGATAAAGGATTACGACCACCTTCAGCGAATTTGTGTCAAACTTGGAACCTGACTAAACGGGACTTATTGTGTCCAGGCTGTAGAATGACATTATCAAAAACGGTTCCAACACTCACTGTACATGACGATAACCACCTTGATGTGTCTAATATTGACGATTGCCCAGAATGTGAGATTATCAATCAAAATAATTCCACTATTGAAGCTGAAGAAGCGGATGATATGGACGTCGACGAATTTCTTCTCCAAGAACTTCCGAATCCGAATAAAGACGATGCAACAAAAAATGGTCTCAGTCAATCGAGTAAATACATGATATTTCCATATCTTTTCTCTTTTCTTTATATTAGATTATTATCAATTCAATATTGATTTTTACAATCAAGTTTCAGATGTAAGCATTATACAATCGCAACAGAGTTGTTCATCTCAATTGAGTATTAATACTCGACTCCCTGTAATAAATGATGCCCTTCGAAGGTTGGATCAGTCTCCAATCCCAATAAAAAAATTGAATGATGCATCATGGATTCATAATAAGGTGGAGAAAATATCTGACAACTTGAAATTATCCTTTGGAGTTGATTGCGATACAACACTGAACAGCGACACCCGTGATCTACAAGATATCCTCGAGAGATTAAAAATTAAATTTCATGCTGAAGAGACTAGCAGATCCGAAAAAATTCAGATACTCACAGTGTTACCATCTCATTGGAGCACAGATAAAATGGCTGAAACTATGGATGCAACGAAATATGTAGTGAAAAAAGCGAAGCAACTTGGTAAAACTAAAGGAATATTGGCTATGCCAGATAAAAAATTAGGTAAAACAAATACTACAGCTGTAGGCATTGAAATATTGATTACTCTGACTTCATGATTATAATGATGGTGATGCTCGTAGGTCGAACTCTATCTGAAGATACCAATAAGATTGTACGGCAATTTTACAATGATGATCGAGGTACTACACTTATGCCAGGGATGAAGGATTTTGTGTCTGTTAAAAATGACAAGAACGAACGAGTTCATATCCAAAAACGGCTGATTCTGTCGAATTTAAAGGAATTCTACGCGGATTTTCGACAAGAGCATCCAAATGTTACTGTCGGGTTCTCGATGTTTGCATCATTGAGACCTAAGCATTGTGTTTTAGCCGGTGGTAGCGGCACACATACTGTATGTGTCTGTCCGATACATCAGAATGTGAAGCTCATGATGTTCGGTAATTACTATATGAATCCCCCTTATTTTTCGTGTTCACCCAATACACAGAGAAAAAAAAAAAACACAGTAAGCTGTGCTGCGCAGGGCATTAATCTGATCAATATAGTAGTATTTAGAAGCATACATTTTCAATCTGACCTCACGGATTACTGTCACGTCAGCAATAGTTACTTCCGTCACAGCATACTGTTAGAACTATAGTGAAAACTGATTTGCACGCCACGGCGAAAGCAAAATACTATATTGACTAGATTAATGCCCTTCGCAGCACAGCTTACTGTTTTTTTTTCTCCGTGTAGTACAACGCTTCTTTTCTTTTCGTTTATTAGGAGCAAATTTGAAGGCTTTATCCAAAGATTTACCTCAGCCTATAAATCATTACAGTGACTGTATTAAATTGGTAATATGTTCTGATTCATCCCCAAAATGCCACCTTGGAAATTGTCAAGATTGCCCAGGTACTTCAGTACTGCGCGATTTACTGGAAACGATATTCGAGGAAAATGATATTACCAATGTGATCTTCAAAAATTGGGTATCCACCCCTCGTACCAGCTTAGAAGAATTCATCAAACAATCCGACGACTTCGTGGATACATTTTGTGAAAAAATTCAAAATCTTGTGACACATTCTTTTATTGCCAAACAGCAGGCATCTTTTATGAAGGAAACAAGAGAGTCACTACAAGATAATGAATTCCTGGTTGTTTGCGATTTTGCAGAAAATTACGCATTTGTAGTGCAAAATGCAGCACCAGGATTTCATTGGAACAATGAACAGGCCACAGTGTATCCTGTGGTCCTATACTTCAGGAAGAACGGTGTCATTAATCACAAAAGTTTAGTCATCATATCGGATTGCTTATGTCATGACTCAATTGCAGTGTATGCACATTCGAAAATTGTCATAGATTTGATGAAAACAATCAACAAAGATGCCTCCAAGGTACATTATTTCTCGGACGGAGCACCCCAGCAGTTTAAAAATTGGAAATATTTTGTGAATTTATATTACCACAAAGAAGATTATGGAATTGATGCAGTGCATCATTATTTTCCCACTGCTCACGGTAAAGGACCTTGCGACGGAGTTGGAGGAACCATGAAAAGGGAAGTAGCGCGAGCAAGCCTGCAGCTTCCACCCGACCGTCAGATAAAAACTCCTGAAGAATTATTCCATTGGGCGTCACAACCGAATCACGTACCAAATATAACTGTCAAGTATTCTCCCCAAGAAAATTATAATGAAGCGAAAGAGTTCCTGGCAAGTCGTTTCACACAGGGTAAAGCCATTCAAGGAACACAGAAAATGCATTGTGTTATTCCGGATGTAAATGGTTGTTTAAGGGTCAAACGTTTTTCCCGCTCCGAGGAAAGTACTTATCCTCGACTTCTGAAGACAAAAAAATGAAGAAAATCTAATCATCCCAATACTTTTCATTTCTTACAAACATTCTTACAAGAAAAAATTGTGCTGATTTCCGAATTAATTAGCGGCTATTCATAATGTATGTGAAGGTAAATAAAAATTGTAGTAAACCAGTAGTGATCTCAACAGATACTCTTTCCGTGATTCCCCGATTGAAAGTAGTACCGTATATCAGTATAATTAATAGATAATGGCATCTGCTGCACTCTCAGTAATAGTATTAGATATCCTTTACTATAACTAGACTATCGCACTATCGAATTAAAACGAAATACTTGATGAATTTGGTGGAACCGATCATCCACAAGTAAATTGACCCTTATTTAAAGATCAAGTTTTAAAGGAGAGTCACGCGAAAAACCGATTAAATTCCTTACTGAATTGCGCCAATACGTTGAAGTGATGAACCCGGACCACCGCGAAACAATGTACATAATTTCACAAACACTAGAAGGTCCAGCCAGAGATTGGTGGTATCTGATTGAATCAGAAATAGAAAATTATGAGGACTTTGAAACAAAGTTTAAAGACCGCTTCTGGAACGCCGCTGTACAGGACAATATACGCCGTAAGATCGAATTCGGTAAATACGAAAATGTAGGAAAGTTAACACGGGCAGAATATGCCACCAAGATGTTTACATTGGCCCGTGATTTAAACCAAAACTACACTGACGCAGAGATAATCCGAAAATTGAGCACACATTTCGAACGAGAAGTACGGTTTGCAATTAGAAGCCAAGGCACACGCGACAAAAATAAATTAATAGAATTACTACAGGAATTCGATAATGACATAACCGACAAAAAGAAAACGCCATCGGATGACGCTAGACACGCAAGTAACAACAGCGAGAATAAAACCGAGGGCCGTAAGGGCGGTGAAAACAGAGCGAACAATTCATACCAAAACCAGCAAACCGGTAATAATAGTCAGAATCGAAATAACTACTCACGGAATACAGACCGCGGCGAGCGATCAACGGGTAGAGGAGCCGACGCGAGGGACGAACGATCCCCAAACAACCAAAACCGACAGAACGTAAATACCATACAGATCTCTGAGGAAGGGAACGAAATGCAAAACGAGACGTTAACAACGAATTCGGAAAACGAGTAAGGGTTGTAACATGCCACGAAAAGAAAAACGATAGTAGTCGCACGCAAGTTACAACTGAAGAAACAATCAACGATAACCAGACTACAGTATGCACCATTATAAGTGAAACACATAAGGGATTACTCTACGACGTCGATGGTAACGAAGGAACAGTAAAGCGTTGCGAGTGCCCGGAAATAGAGATTGAGATAGAAGGGATAATCATTAACGCGCTAGTTGATACCGGGAGCGAAATTACCTGCCTATCAGAAGAATTTTATAACGAAAATATGAATAAATTAAGTAATTGCCCGAAACTCCCCATAACCGGAAAATCAGTAAGGGGTGCGGTAGCCGGCAGACCAACCCGCGTTAAAATGCAAACTGCACTCCGAACCCGTATCGGGAACCAACAAGAAAGTTTGACGTATGTAATAATCCCGAGGTTAGCAAGACGATGTATTTTCGGTTACGACTCGCAACAGAAGTTTAGATTGATCATTGATACGGAGGAAGACGGTATAATTTTGAAGGACAACGGTAACGTAGTACCATACGTCAGATCGAGAACGAAAGAAATCTGCCCGAGCCATAACATACAACTTATAGAAGACTGTCATATAGAATCTGTCAAAACAAATCAGTCGGAGAATATCAATCCGCCACAAACCCAACAACTTGAACGACCGGTGGAATTTGAGATGGAAACACGAAGGTCACTAGAGATTAGCCCTGAAGAGATTAATGATAAATTAGATACGTGTGAAAACATTGACGAATTGCAGAAACAAAAACTGAAGGCTCTAATAATGCAGTATAAGAAGATATTTGACAAAAGACCGGGAGAGTTAGACACTTACTATCACGAATTGAAACTGAAGAATAATGAACCGTTCTATGTCAAACCTTATCCAATACCATTAAATTATCGCGAGAAAGTGAATGACGAAATTTCTAAAATGCTTGATTTCGGAATCATAAGACGCTCAACGAGTCCATATATTAATCCAATTGTCATAGTTGAAAAGAAAGACGGATCAATAAGACTTTGTTTAGATGCTCGACAATTAAATAAAAGGCTAGTAAACGACTACGAGTCCCCCCAGAAAATAGAAAGCATTCTTCAAAGGTGTCACGGTATAAGCGTCATGTCTGGCTTCGATCTACAGAACAGCTTCTGGCAAATCCCATTAACCCCACACAGTAAACAGTATGCGGCCTTTCTAGTAAATGGCAAATGCTATGAATTTAACGTGACTCCCTTCGGGTTACAAACGAGTAGCGCAGCCTTAGGACGCGGCTTAGCTACTGTTATATGCAAATTGGATCACTTCTTGATTAATTATGTCGATGATTCCCTAATAATATCACGTGATTTTGACGAACACCTCACCCACATAGAGAGTTTTTTCCAAGTGTGCGAAGAAAACAATTTAACACTAAGCTTCAAAAAGTCAAATTTCGCAAAACAAGAAGCAGAATTTTTAGGATACGTGTTAACCGTAAACGGCCTTAAGCCGCAAGCAAAGAAAATTGATATCATACGGGATTTTGAGAGACCCAATAATATCAAACAACTTAAGCGATTTTTGGGCTTCATTAATTTTTATTCTAAATTTACAAAAAATTATGCCGAGTCAATTGTACCGTTATTAGGACTGCTAAAGAAAGGCGTGAAATTTAAATGGACCGACTCACACGAATCCGCATTCAAGTAAGTTAAGCTACTTTTTCAAGAATCGGTAATCCTCACCCATCCAAACCCAAACAAACCATACATATTGACTACCGATGCCAGCCAATATGCGATCGCCGGTATCTTATCACAGTGCAATGCAGACGGTGACGAAGAAGTAATTATGTTCATCAGCCGAACGCTAAAGGGGGCAGAGTTATCGTATTTTACGACAGAAAAGGAACTACTCGCGATCGTGTGGTCACTAGTCAAATTAGACTCGTTTTTACGTGGATCAAAGATATTGATACGCACCGATCACCAGGCGCTGACATTCTTACAAACTTGCCATTTAACAAATGCGCGATTAACACGATGGATTCTTGCAATCCAAAATTATAATTACGAAATTGAGTACATACAAGGGAAGGTAAATGTAGCCGCAGATGTATTAAGCCGACAAAAAATTGGGGGAGAAAGCTATACTTGTAGACCAGACAATGAAGGCGTCATCGCGTCAATACTAGCTTGCGCACCGAGTCCAGTACTGGTAGCCCAATTCCAACAATTGAAGACATTACAAAAAGGAGATCCGAAATTAATAAGAATTGTGGATAGACTAAAGAGTCCAGGTCGAATCATTCATGGCAACTATAAGCTACAAGAAGACTTGTTGTACAAATTAGACCCAGGCGGGAATAAACGAATAATACTGCCGGAATCACTTGCTCAGTCGCTAATACGGGAATTACATGAAATATACGGGCATGTAGGTAGCCGCAAGATATACAAGATGCTGACAGAAGATTTTTACGTCCAAAAACTTAACAAAATCGTAAAACAAACACTGAAAACCTGCGTCAGTTGCCAAATCAATAAGCACGATACAAGAGGAAACAAGGCCCCGCTACAAATCATAGTACCAGAAAGACCGGGTGACCTTTTATCCATTGATTTTTATGGACCACTACCGAAGTCAACAGGCGGTGCTAGACACATATTAGTAACAATCGATGCATTTAGCAAGCTGGTAGTCCTGTACCCGATCATGAAAGCGAACACGGAAACTGTGATCCGAAAAATCTTCTCCAACTATATTACAAACTTTGGCAAGCCAAAGCGAATAGTATGCGACCACAGTAGAGTATCTAGGGGGATACTAGACCAGTGGGGCTACTGGACCACTTAGGTCAGGTGAGTCATGACCCCGCCTTTACCTTTTCCCCGGAGTTCCTTTTTTTCCCAGAGTTCTAACCCGCGCCTTTACGCTGTTGATGAGGTAATCAATTTGCATGACAGAATCGATTGAGTAATCGATTGAGTTAATTGAACCTCTACATTTTTTATCTCATTAATGTGGCAACGAACTTTCTCATTTTTTATCTCATAATTGTGACAATGAACTTCCGCATTTTTTCGCTAGTATTATAAATTGACTGCAATATCAGAATCACTACGCTGTTGATGAGGCGATCAATTTGCACGACAGAATCGATTGAGTTAATTGAACCTCTGCATTTTTATCTCATTAATGTGGCAACAAACTTCTGCATTTTTGATGGATGAGGCAATCAATGTGCACATCAATTTGCGATTTTTTTCAATTTTCACGGTCGATTATTTATAGCACAGGTTAGCACAGGTTAGCACAGGTTTGAACCTGTCTGCATTTTTTTTTTATCTCATTAATGTGGCAACGAACTTTCTCATTTTTTATCTCATAATTGTGACAATGAACTTCCGCATTTTTTCGCTAGTATTATAAATTGACTGCAATATCAGAATCACTACGCTGTTGATGAGGCGATCAATTTGCACGACAGAATCGATCGAGTTAATTGAACCTCTGCATTTTTATCTCATTAATGTGGCAACAAACTTCTGCATTTTTGATGGATGAGGCAATCAATGTGCACATCAATTTGCGATTTTTTTCAATTTTCACGGTCGATTATTTATAGCACAGGTTAGCACAGGTTAGCACAGGTTTGAACCTGTCTGCATTTTCTATCTCATTAATGTGGCGACGAACTTTAGTTTACAAAAAATTTCACATTCAACCTAGTGGGGGGAGGGGTCCGTATCCTATAAACCGGTTTATCTAGCTGCTCACTATGAATATACCGACATTTCCCGATCTGAGTTACTTGCATGCTAAATCCACAAGTGTGAACATCGAATAGAGCTCCATAGAAAATTTGCTAAGTTTTATTAAGAAGAATGGCCAACATCATGGACTTATGTGGTACCACCGATTTATCTGATGCCAACGTGTTCAACGCGGAGCAGTTAGTCGAGGACTCATCTACCCACAACTTCACTGATGCTGAATTATTCAAAATCGGCCAGTTGGGGTTATGTGGTGAACGACTCCCCATAAAAAAATCAACCAGTGGTGTACATATCATCATCAGTTTGCGAAAGATGACAACATTATCTGGGCGCACAAAAATAGTAGGTGACATAATTGGTGGAGACTCTCCTTACGAAACATTTACTGAGAATCTACCACCGCGTATAACTGCTAGACTGCTGAGTGACGACGCCTTATTCCAGAAATTAAAAACCGTCGCTGAAGATGGAGGCGTGTACTACCGTCATATTTCTAAACGGTTTCGTCCAATTTTATTCACCTTGAGAAGTATTCCCAACCTACCTGTATAATGTTTTTGAAATATAACATGAATTGTCATCATATGCCTCGCAAAATATTTAAGAATTTGATGAGTATTTCCAACCTACCTGTATAATGTTGTTGAAATAAATCTTTTGAAATATAACATGAATTGTCGTCATATGCCACCCCAATATATTTAAGAACTTTATGTGCACTAGATTGACTAGTCGATGCAGAATCTTACTATCCGCAGATCCTAGATTGTAAATTATATGGACATGATGAACATGCAACCTATCGATGTTGATGGATATTTTCTCACGAACAGGCCATAGAACTGAAAGTTCGACTGGTTGATCAGACATCAGATTTGTTTTCGAACTGCACAGTTCTATAAGTTCATCAGACATCAGATTTCGAACTAATAGGTACTGTACTACCGTCATATTTCTAAACGGTTTCGTCCAATTTTATTCACCTTGAGAAGTATTCCCAACCTACCTGTATAATGTTTTTGAAATATAACATGAATTGTCATCATATGCCTCGCAAAATATTTAAGAATTTGATGAGTATTTCCAACCTACCTGTATAATGTTGTTGAAATAAATCTTTTGAAATATAACATGAATTGTCGTCATATGCCACCCCAATATATTTAAGAACTTTATGTGCACTAGATTGACTAGTCGATGCAGAATCTTACTATCCGCAGATCCTAGATTGTAAATTATATGGACATGATGAACATGCAACCTATCGATGTTGATGGATATTTTCTCACGAACAGGCCATAGAACTGAAAGTTCGACTGGTTGATCAGACATCAGATTTGTTTTCGAACTGCACAGTTCTATAAGTTCATCAGACATCAGATTTCGAACTAATAGGTACTAGGGAGGGAACTGAATTAATGACTAGTCAGAACGATGCATATATGTGTATAATCATTTATTTGCAAAGGGGGTACATTCAAAGTATTAGTTGAATTCACATATAGTTAAAATGGATATGCGTATAATCATTTATTTGCAAAACGGAGTACATTCAAACTATTGGTCGAATTCACATATAGTTAAATTCAACTCGGGTGTATAACCCTCCGAGATTATGCATGTGCAGCCGATTCTCATCAGCAGCTAGTATCATTTTTCCGAATAAGTCCTCATCATCAATCAACACTTTTGACATTCGTGCAGGTAGAAATGCAGAACAGGTGTTTTCCAAGTCGATTGTTATTCTTGTGCCGAATCTTGTTTGCACTCTCCGCAGACCGGTGACGGGGTAGTGCTTATTCACTTCAAGATCTGCCAATTTCTTCGTAGGGAGGTATTCATCACATCGACCCACCTTGTTGATTTTAGTCAGGTCCATAGCGTTGTTCATATTAATTTTATATTCGGTAATATTTTCAAAATATGATTAAGATCTGATTTTGTCTGAATCAAGGCTTTTACTTCACCAATATTTTTCAAAAGCAGTTCGATTCGCAGTTTGAGTTCTTGTCGCTTGCGAATACTGCTCATGGAGTGCTAGTTGGAGACTGACTTTCAGATAATGAATTCATTACCTTTTATACCTCGCTGACATCTAATTTTAGCTCCAGCATTGGTTTATGCATTAGCGCCCACTTTTTTAATAATAATACCCGGTTGACAGCACAATTCATAACATGATCGCTGCACCGCAGCTCGCGGGGGTACAAAACCCCCAGTCGCTCTAGTGAAGGACATCCGCACTTTTCCATGTCGACAAATTTAGCGGTACTCAACTTCGACAACTGAGCGGATGTATAGTAATTTTGCACATAGTACACATACTCTTCTGATTCTTTCAGATGTTTCAAAGTAAATTGTTCAAGATTGGCGTAAGGAGCCCAACCATTCCACCAGCTCATTCCATGCCACTCAGACTCCATTCCCACAGCCTCCCGCTGAAATTCAGACATTTCGTAAATATCGTAAGGCTCTTTAAACTTGAGGTGAGTTATTTTTTCACTTTCAGCATCAATCAATGCAATTTCCTTGACTATGAATTCACCATTTTTCCCGTTAAAACCCAGCGCATCGATAAATATTTGAGGCATTTCAACGCTGTTACGAAATATATTGGATGAATACTGCTCCAGACGTTGATCATACAAGAAGTTGAAACGCGCTGTAGAACCGAATGCAGATGTTGAGGTCACTGGTGCAGTACATATTGAGGATCGTTAACTTTCTGCAGTTCCTTATGAAAAGTGTACGCAAGGTTATGATGTGATTGGAAAAAAGTTCTGGTAAATGAGAGCTGTTATTAACTCTAATTGATGTGATAATCTTCATACAAAGTTGCAATATCAAAGTTGTGATATCCGAGGTGTGAAGAATATCTTCTCAATCTTTCCGCAATAATTGGACTGGGATTAATCGAAGTGATCTTCGCCGTCTGCTATTAAAACTGCTGAGAATGGTTCATAGTCAGTCTGAATTTGGTTCGCGAAATTGAAGGTACGCATTGCTCCAAGTGAATTCAATTCTATCCGTAGCATTTAACCCTAACTGTTTTACACTTGTTTCTTCTCTCAATTTAGTTTTGAAGTTACAATGGCTGCGAAAAACGTGGATCAACGAAAAACGGGGGCGCCGGAACCTCAACACGATCCTTCTGATAAGCAGGTATGATTCGTAATTAACAATTACAAATTTCTTGTCAAATATGAATTTTATATTGAGAGAACTCAATTTTCAGTGATGTCTAATCTAATCTCTTTTCTTTACTGGCAGAAAGAAACCATAGTTCTGCAGCAGCAGAAGCAGGTATGATTCGTAATTACCAATTACAAATTTCTTGTCAAATATGAATTTTATATTGAGAGAACTCAATTTTCAGTGATGTCTAATCTAATCTCTATTCTTTACTGGCAGAAAGAAACGGTAGTTCTGCTGCAGCAGCAGCATCAGCAGCGGCAGCAGCAGCAGCTTCAGCAGCAGCAGCAGCAGCTTCAGCAGCAGCAGCAGCAGCAGCCGAAGATTGAACTCCAAGGTATCCCCGCGGGGGCGGAAAGTGACGAGGACGAGGATGAGTTATTCAAATTTATGACTTATGAGGAACATTTAAGTGAGTTAGACGAGATTTGGAGGGAGAATCGAAATATCAGCATGGATGAATGGGATATGGGGTTGCATTAGGATTTTAAATAATTAGTATTTATACGTGATAAATGTAGTTTATTAAGACATAAATTTGAAATGAACAGTATGTGTATTGAATATAATTTTTATTTTGACACACAACATCGGTTATTCATTTGAAAAACATTTTCAATCGCACACTCGCCCGAATGGCTATTACACCTCGGCTGTTGCCTGCTCGATTTTATTTCATCAGGTAAATATGCTGCATCAATATTAAACAATCGTTTTAAAATTAACTTAACAGACTTATTTATCACTAAAACTGATGGAGAATTGGTCAGATGTGGACGTACAAGATACATCAGCCCCGAGTAGGGTATAGATCCATCGTTCCAGCTGAATCCGTGGTAAATTTTACTCTCAAGTGCTTGATGTTGGTTATCTTTTGGTAAAACTGACCAGGGATATGGAGGTTGAAATATGAAATGTTGAACATTAAAATTTTCTTTTAAAACTGCAATTTCTTTCACAATATATGTATCGTTGGGACCTGCAAACCCCTGAATATCGACAAATGTGGGCCCCATGACTATCCGCACCTTTCTGCATATAAACTGATCGGTCAAGTATTTATAGGGTCGCGATCACCTTTGTTCAAATCATTTTTCGAACCACATTTGTCAGCGGACTGTATTCGATAATTTTATCATGGAAAATTAGACAATATGCTGTTGTGTCTGGGGGGACATTGACGTTACACTGAAACTCGAGACGTATATCTACAGACGCACTTTTTAGAGATTCATTCTGGCGTGAACAATCTATTACGGCGATCGGAGCATGGCTTTTAAATGTATCTATATCAAGCAATGGTTCCGGACTACCGGTCTCGCCGTAATACGATGCTTTGAATTTGGCATACATATTATAAAGCAAAGCGTAACGTTTTCGGGTGAAATCCAAATCTAAATTATCGTACGGATATGACTCAGAATTAAGGTATAGACGAATGTTTGTCAATTGACAATGGTCAAATACGCTCGGATCATGAGTAAGTTTATTTCTTCGTCCCGTCTGAAGCGCCAGTATCACGTAGCGAGGTTTCTCAAGTTGAACGGCCGTTTTCACGGACCAGGTATGGTGAGTAGTTTCTTGAAGCACTGGATACTCGTACAAATCCCACGAACGAAAACTAATTTGAATCGATGTCCCACTCTCAAGAAGATGTAACAGCTCCAATTTTTGTAAATCTTCTACACTTATGTGAGGTATACGCCATTGTAATTTATTTAGCTTCAGCTTTACGCCAGCATCCGCGGTCCCCGCAAATATAGCATTTGAATCTGTCCTTGAACGGATTAAAACCAGTTCATGACGTGCGTTGGTAATAATTCTTTTATAATCTTCACAGAACCCGAGCAGGATGCGCAGTGGTAGGCAATAATTGAAATACCCCTCATCCAATTCAGCTAAATTTCCCGACAAGTTCCAATTTGCAACCTCCATGGCTTTACCCGCATTTACATTTAATGATAAATAATTTTTTATAGTAGTAGTAATTCCCACATTTTTGCATCGATCGATTTCAACCCCATTCAATTCATACCGAATTTCATCGAAAAGAAAAGCTATCGCATTATTGATGAGTTTTACATTCTTTACGGGTTTGTGGACACCATTTACATCCGGTATAGAATTTAGTAGTGTGCCCTCGATGTATAAAAAACTGTCACACGGTAGTACATACAAATCTTGCTGCTGAATCGGAATTCGTATCTCGTCATTGTTTTGATATGATGTACTGGCGTAGGGCGCATGAGCATGAACTTCAACTCGAGTTATACTGTTATCAAATACTGGTCGAGCATTAATGTTTAGCAGATTTGCCATATCTATCTTTTACATGAAATCCCAAAGATTCTAAAAAGTTGACGTTATCAGAGGTGAGCGACTGGCGTACTGCGTATGGTGTTGTTTGTTTGACCAAACTCTGAATACTGAGTGATGGAGACATGGTGACCGCATATTTGTGCACGTTCTCGTATATCAGCATGATGGAAAAAAATCACTGCACTTTCACATGCAAACGGATTGTTATCTCTTCTCCTCGAAAGTTCACCAGATTACCGTCTTGATCCACAACGCGAACTGTTATGTTGTCTATTACGCGGGGGCTCACGGGTAAGTAAATGACGTGGTAAGGGGACTCGGAGATTTTATACCCAGGTGGCACGTTTGCGGGGAATTCGTGGATCGTGTGTACTGGACGAGCGTTACTATATGCACCCGCAGTGATGTTACACTCGACTCGTATAATATTAACTTTTAGAATGTTCACGGGTAGATCGGATTCATGCCAGACGTTAGCTTGAAGCTGCCGCCTTGTAAAACCAAGCAGGGACCCGAGGTTATTTTCCCTACTGAAGTCAACGTCATACTTGCACTTTAACTCGCATTTTAATGTATTATTGTTCGGACGAAGTGTAATGGCGGCTGGTGATTCGGAGTCATCAACCAGTTTTCTAGATAAATAGCTATTTAAATCATCAATTTCATAGGACCCATCGGGTATGATAATTCTTTTGTTACCATCGTAATAAAATGTATTGTTCGCTCCATCGACATTAGGTACTGAGTTGAAAGTTTCAAAATCTACTAATCCCAATACATATTGAGCATTCTCATTTAGCACAATCGGTGGAAAATAATTCGCACTCAGAACGGATGTTGACCCCGAAAGCGTGAGCGTCAGCGACATAGCGCAGTCACGTGCACACTGAACTTTGAACGTCAATGTAATTTATGTATTATCACGTAAAAAATACAAACACAGTTGTCCACAGATTGCAGAATTATAATTCTGATACTGATCGTGATTGTATTCAATTTCCACATTATCTCCAAAATATTCGATGAATTCTTTGGGTGGGGGTAGATTTCCATAGCTATCATAATACTTGATTTTACGCCCACGTTTCACGTATGCAACCCAATGTGTGCCAGGACCGTGCAAACTATCCAAGTTGATGATTCCACACTCATTCGCTTGGATGGGGTTTTCATTTTTACGTAGTTCAGATCGCATGAATACTCCTTTGAAATATGGAATACGCATGCGTTTTGCAATCGCGAGTAGCTCGATGTTAGTTGTCGGACCGTTTGGCAAAATGATTATTTCATTTTTGAAGTTTTTTTTTTTCTACATTTTCCCACCCCACTACCTTTTTTGTAGGGATTCAGATACAGGCCGCGACCACCCTGCTCCATAGCACGATTGTGACGCTCAGTTTCAGATATAAGTTTCCGAGCGTTAGCTGCTTGATTCACAGATTTTGCAATGCCCGCGGCTCCCCCCGCTAAACTTCCTACCGCTGACAACCCCGCAAGTAATGGAACCAAGAAAGGTAAAAATCCTCCACGTTTTCCAGACGGTAAAATTCGAGATTTTACTCGTTTTACCCTCTTCCTGCGACGTTGTGAAACATTCTTTTTATTTTTCTGCAATTGTCCACCTGCAATTTTTTTACCTTTACCACGCTTGAATCCCGCACCCATCTTCAATTTAACCTTCATAGCACGTGATACTACCCACGCGGCAGCTCTCTCAAGCAACGCTGCGTCTCCCGCAGTGACCCGGTGTGATGCCTGTTCTGCTAGCTTTCGGTCCGCGTTATGACGAGCTGCGAGGTCGCTACTTTTTGAATAGGTGATATCGTGCTCACGACAAGACTTGTCTAACGGGTTAATTCCTGCGTCACCTCGAGTCAGACGCTTAGCGAGATGTGTACCGGGGCCGCAGTACTGATAGCCCGGTATGTGTAGTTCAAAGGGTAACGAGTTGATAACACGGTTCAATATACCTTGTCCGCGCGACCGTGCTCTTGACATTTACCACAGTTTCTTATCTGCCGCGCGAGTCCATCAACGTGATCAAAGTCTTTATTGTAATGATTCAAACACAGGTGATATTGTGCAAGGTCTGGATCACTTGTTATGTGTATCGGAAGTTTATCCCATAGTTTAGGGATCAGATCACCATAATATTGTAACAATATAACTTTAGGAATATATTTTAAGTGTTCAGTGGTGAAGAATTGATCTAACGATGAGGCTGCGTTCATATACATTTCAGAACTGAGGTGAAAAAATACTTGCGTAATCTATAAATACCCTTGACCTCATGCCCGTATTTCAATCACGAGCGAATAATGCATTTTATCAAGCAACCGTATTCGATTCGAGTCGTAAATATTGACAACAAAACAGAGGTGGTCATTCCAAGGCGGCACGGTCCGCTACTACCCAATACAATTAGGTCCATAATTTGTGGACCCTCCAATTGTGGAAAGACAAATGTTGTGGTGAGTCTGCTGGAGAGTTGTAATGGAGTTCGTTTTGAGAATATATATATCTATTCAAAGTCGTTGGAACAACCCAAGTATCGATATCTGGAGAAACTCATATCAGATATTGAAGAAATTGGATTTTTCCCATTCTCAAACAATTGAGGGGATGGGCGGAATAACGGTATAACTCGGAAAACATAGTTTCGAGATAAATGAGAAAAACGTAGGAAACCATGATCAACTCAACATATCCTGATATAATTTAACATAGCATGGTAGTACATAATAATGCTTCTGATTATATAAATAGAACCACAAAAAGTTCAAACCCTTCACAATGAACGAACAATTAAGTTTTCGAGATATACCGTTCTTCCAGATAACAGGGCTGTTTTTCACTTATCTCAAATTTTATGGTCACAAAAAAATTTGACAATGAGTACGAACAGTTAAAAACAATTATACTACAAGAAACTGTTTATAGCTGAGGCATTCCATCTCATTCCATGCCAAATCGACCGGGTCCTGACCCTCGACTTCTCATATCTGGTCCGCGATTTTTCGTATCATTCTTCTGATTCTGAATAGCAAACCAAATTTTTTTTTAATTTTTCAAAATAAATTTGAGCGCGTCATGGATTTTCGAAGTTTTTTTTTTTTTTGCAACACCTCGATGGCCGTGATCGAAATAATATGAAAAATTTCTTAAAAATTCTGTGTCATGAATGAAAATTTTTGAACCAAAATTCATAATGTTTGGACTTTCTCTTCAATCTATTCTTTTTTTAGCTTTTTTCTAAGAAAAAATTTGAAAAAAATAGAAGCGGTGATTAATACACCGTGGACTGCTGCTTGAATATTTCGCACGATAGCCAAGGATTCTTAAAAATTCTTTCAGATTTTTTAAAACATATTTTCATTTCTGGAATATAAACGTGAAATTATGATTAAAAAAATTAAAAAAAAAAACACGTTGGAGCAAAAGTCCAGACATTAGGAATTTCGGTTAAAAAATTTTCATTTTTGACACAGAATTTTCGAACATTTTTCCAGATTTTTCGATCACGGCCATAAAGGTGTTGGAAAAAAAAACTTTGAAAATTCATGCGACATTTAAATTTATAACGAAAAATCTGAAAAAAAAAAAAAAAAAAAAAAATCTGATTGCTATTTAGAGTCAGAAGAATGATATAAAAAATCGCGGACTAGATCTGAGAGGTCGAGGGTCAGGGCCAAGTCGATTTGGCGTGGAATATCCCCAGCTATATCGGTTTTTTTTTTTTATTCTAGACTACGTATTGACAGTTTACTCCCGATTTTTAGCAGATGATTTTCCGAATATAAATATAAATATTAATTCTGATAACACAGCTGCGCTTCGTTTGACACAAATTTCATCAAAGTTCGTAGGTCATCTATTTTTGTCGATGATAAGCTGAGATGATGCTGAAGCAATGTCCGATATCTCTTCAATAGTCTCTGCGCTATCGAAAATACGTTTCCATACCCGAAATATTTCGCGTTTTAAGTGATCATCCGAAAACATCACTCCGATGTTTTCATCTCATTTCATCTAGATATTTGGAATAACGGAATAACTCGAGTTATACCGTTCTTCCATGAATGTTGTTCAGTTTAACCCTCAATATTCAACCCATTTTTATCAAATAAATATTTCATGTAGATCTATGGTCACTGATCATTTTTATGCAATCTCCGGAAAAACGGTACAACCCGACTTATACCGTTATTCCGCCCATCCCCTCAATTGTGACGTAATACCTCCAAGCGAGTCATTACCCAACTCAGTATTTGTTTTTGACGATGTAGCCTGCGACAAGCAAAACGTGGTTCGAGAATATTTTTCCATGGGACGACATGCACACGTTGACTGTTTCTACTTGTGTCAAACATACGCACGAGTTCCCAAACACCTGATTCGTGACAACGCGAACGTTCTTGTCCTATTCAAACAAGATAGTTTGAATTTACGTCATGTCTATAATGATCACGTGAACAACGATATGACTTACGAGGAATTTCAAAAACTGTGTGGAATCTGCTGGTCAAAAAAATATGGGTTTATTGCGATTGTTAAGGATAGCCCCCTTCACGAAGGTCGTTATCGCAGGGGGTTCGATGAATATGTTGTTTGGTGAGCGAAGACCTTCAGTCAGCTTTGAACTTTCGAAGCGTAACTATGTCGGAATTGGTCAATGAGTCTGCAACCTTCAATGAGAGCATGAAAACTAATTCCTCAAAAGTTGGTGATGAAAAAGTTAAAAAAGCGATTGCACGATCGAGTAAAGCAATTCGAGCAAAATACAAAGCATTAAAAGTTAATCAAGCAGAAGCCGTCGATGCCGTGGAAAGAAACCTAGCACCAATAGTGGCCCCATTAAAAATGTTAGCTGAGAGCAGCAACATTAAGACATCGTCCGAACGGAAATCAATGCTGAAACGAAAACTTGAGATGGACGATGAAGACGAGGATGATGATTTCAAGCAACGGCAGCATATTCGTTATAAACCGTCGAGCACTCCCAACAAAACCTTTAACGCTACACTGCAGAATGCGCCTGCTTCGATGGAGATCGGCCCCGCGGCCAATAATGATAGCGTTTTTGTGAACTTAGAAACCGTTGCCCAATCTCACCCTGATCCATCGCCCGAAGATACTATGCGATCAATTCTGGAAACCTCTGAGGGGCGGGATCGAGCTATTGAATATATTGAGAATAACTTTGGCGAATTGACTAAACCCTATTTTATGGGATTAATTTTTGACGCAAAAAATCATTATGATACGATTTATGGTGTTCGTTTTGCAGATGGATCCTGGTTGATGGGTGATTCCCCCTTTGATGTAGATAGAAATGATAATATTCTAATCAATAATGTGACGTACAAAGGAACTCCAGGAGTGTTCGAGCTAATTTTTAAAAGAGTTCCAGCCGAAGAAGACTTCAATGAACTTGATCTCTTAAAATATAAAAATATATTGCATGCAACCAATGCTCACAAGCGTGGTTACAGTTCACGCGGACAGCTGAACGGAAGTAAAGGTTACAAATGGAAATATATAATTTCAAGATTATTTAATACCCCGGCTCGCGCCAAATCCTCTGGGCATGGATTGATTCCGAACAGAATGGTTGTTACAAATCATCCTGTAGATTACGTCCATTGGGACAACCCAAATGAACTTGTTGAGAGATTACGGCTCTTAGTTGCTTCTAAAACTGCGGGGCACACAGGTCACGATAATGAGATAATGTCTATTATAGAGGAACTACGTGAGGCAGATATTATTCATAAATAGACAGAGCTCCTCCATCGTTTTGTCAGTGTAGACATGTCCGTTGATAAATTCGGTAGACATCTTGATTTCAAACGTGTCCCTGTATCCACTCATAATGGTGATAGAAATATTTTGCAAGTGAATGGAAATTTTGACTTTCGCGGTAAAAGGCTAACAAATGTGGCTCTTCCGATCGAATCGACCGACGTAGTGAGAAAGGATTACATCGACAATAATTTTTTAACTTCTGACCATGAAGAGCATTATAATTTGAAAAACAAGCGACTAAAACAAGTGCATGCACCACTGGCTGATAGCGATGCAGTGAACAAGCAATACGTTGATGCGGTGAAAACCAGCGCACTGCAGCTCACCCAACACGACAACCTTACACCGACGCAGTTCGATGCGAAAACTTTTCGAATAGTTCAACTAGGTACACCTTTATCTAACGAAGACGCTGTTAACAAAAAATATGTCGACACACTTCAACAACATGTCTTACAACCTGGGTCCGATGAAACTTGGAATTTCAGGAACAAACGTGTGAAAAATGTCGGAAATCCTGTTGATGGACTTGATGCTGTGAATAAATCATATGTTGATAGAAAAAACCTCACACCGGATGGTCATTATAGTTTAGCCGGTAAACGACTCGTCAACGTGGGTGATCCAATTTTTGTCACAGACGTAGCCTCAAAATCATACGTTGACAGAGTAAATGCGCAGGCAAAATATTATATTGATGCGAAACCGACTATTAAACGGGTGGGTCTTATGAGTGACTTTGATTTTGAAAAAAGGTTACTGCACAACGTGCAGACTCCCAGACAACCTTTCGATGGTGTAAACAAAGAGTACGTTGACCTGATACACGCTGAACTCAAAACACAAATTCAACTACTTACTAAGAACTTATCATCAAAATGAGTAAAGAAAAATTGCAGTTAGTGAAAGAGCTGCATGCACCCGCGCGACGTAATTATCCGCGTCGAAAGGTAATCACTCGCGGTTACGATGATTTATGGCAAGCGGATCTTGTCGATATGCAACCTTATGCAAAAGTTAACAAAGGATTCAAGTACATACTCACAGTAATTGATGTTCTATCTAAATATGGGTGGGCTGTACCACTCAAAAGTAAAAGCGCAAAAGATGTGTGTGAGGCATTTACTACGATTATATCCGGCTTTCGGAAACCTACAAATCTTCAAACTGATAATGGCAAGGAATTTTACAACACATCGTTCAAGTCTCTTTTAACTAAACATGGAATCCATCACTATTCCTCGTACAGCGTTATGAAGGCATCCGTAGTTGAGCGTTGGAACAGAACCCTGAAAAACTCGATGTGGATGGCTTTTACCGCTAATGGTTCATATGAATGGGTGAATATGCTTCATCGATTGGTTGCAGACTACAATAAACGTGTACACAGAACAATTGGGATGCAACCGCAAAAAGTTACACCAGCTATCGCCAAGAAACTTCTTAAAACCGTATACAGCAACATAAAAATAGCCGGCCCAGCGAAGATGAAGATCGGTGACTTTGTACGAATCAGTAAATACAAAACTGTGTTTGCTCGAGGATTTACACCTAATTGGTCCACGGAAGTATTCAAGATCATCAAAGTGAGAGTCACGAATCCAGTGACGTATTTGCTCGAAGATTCTCGTGGACAGTCTATCAAGGGTGGATTTTATGAGCATGAATTAAAAATAGCTAAATATCCCGATGTACATCTAGTGGAAAAAATCTTACGTAGAAGAGGGAATCAAGTATATGTTAAATGGTTAGGGTTTGATTCATCACACAATTCATGGATAAATAAGAAAAATGCTTTATAATTGTAATAATGTATTTTTAACATTCAATAAATAAGAAAAATCAATTGATGCAACCTTTTTCTGAATCACTTTCCAACTCACTCGTTATACTATAATGACCCCACGGCAACGTGTCAGTGGAATTGGGAATTACATAACGTTTTGTATCGTTGGAGCTCAAGGCTATTTTTGTTTCACATACTGAATATACCTTATGCAACTTTGAACGTATGGATTGCTGCTGTTTGTTCAAGTCACGACTCGTATTTAAACAATCCAAATAATCGGCAAACGTTATTCCTCTTTGTACGACGCAATTTTTTACTCCCTTGGCTTTTTTAACCTCTTTTTCATTGATTCTGATTGAATACATTTTAGATCTCAAACCGACAAACTCAGTCATTATATCACCATTATTCTCATCTTTCATCAGTCCCGGCACTTTTTTATTTTTGAGGGGAATACCATACAAATTATTTGGATTATAGTCACTTGTGTCAAATCTTTCAATATTGCGCTTCATTATTTCATAAATATCATCACATTTTATTTCATATATTAAACTGTCAGTGTCAGTATAGAGTAGCTTGCACTGATCTTGGAATTGTGGTCTCATATATTCGTGGTGGAACGCATATAGGCAGGTTTTAGATAAATCTAAGATACACATCCCAACATAAATTGGTTTAAAGATTTTCACCTTCAACCTCCGCAATTCTATGGCAACGAAATTTTCAGTAAATATTGTTCGCCGATGAAAATTTGGTTTTGCAATCAATGATTTTGCTCCATATCGCCCCTCCCACTCACTGATCAATTTTATGTCCACATGATTTCGCACATTTTCCATTGTTTTACCAAATACTGCATTATTCATTAATTTGAATAAATTCTTTTCAAAATTATTCTTGGCACGTATGCGCAAACTTGTATTCAAAGCAATATATGAACCGAGCCAAGCCGACTGCTCGAACTGTAAAATTCGATGTATTTTAGATAATTTCAGACCCTGGTTCAAACACTGTTTAAGATTTCTGTAGTGAATGATATATCGTGTTTTATTATGCAAAGTTGCGAGCAGTTTAACATCCTTTGTATTTGGAGCGTTGCTATGGGTAGGGCAGAATGGTAAATCTTTATGAAGATCATGCAATTCCTTAGGGTATTCTAAATCAACTTCCAGAATATATCCTATTGAAGCGTCATCGGAAATCAGTAACGCTTCAAATTGCGATACATCTGCAAGCCATTCAAATTTACCAGTAGGCAAATGCTGAGACATCGCCCAACCATATAAATTATTCACATCAAAGTACATCAAATATTTCTGAGATGCATTTACGTCATAACTCTTCATATATCTATTATTAGCGCATGCATACCTATTTGAGCACTGACTCAAACCACCTCGTATACTTCGTTCTACAAATAATAACATATCTATATCGGTCAACAACTCTAAACGAATTTTCGTATACTTGAGCATTGCATCCCACGTCAGTCCTGGGAGTGTAAAATAGTATGCAGGATCCAAATCGTACGTCCTCATGCAACTTTTTCTGAAACTTTCAAATACGTCTGCCAATAGTAAAACATCTGTCTTTAAATACAAATCGCTGTATTCACCCAACGTCTTTATGTTGAATGATTCCCAAACATTAATAGCGTGTAAATGATCCTCATCCGAAATATCAGTATTTGTTAATCTGTTGTAAAATTCTCCCCGCAGTGGTAGAGTAGTATCAGCTAGCCTATCAAGTGAGTTAAGGTAATCATAGGGGAATACACCTTTTCGCGTCAGGAGTTTGAATTTAGCTGAACTAATGTCACTGAAATTTTGTCTCAATATTTTCAGTTCATCAATTTCCAAATATGAACTAAGTTCGTCTAAGCTAGAATTCAAAAATTTGAATGAGTCAATGAATCTCAACTTAAAACTACTGTCCCCCCTAACCTCCTTTGTGAATGAAATGTACTTTTCTTTATTGAGTGCCAATGCCGTTACTTTTCCTTCAAATGTTGTCATGAGTTCTGTTATAATAAAATGTGCATCGTAGCCAGTCATATTATGGAGTACGATTGGAATAATCCGATCATCTTGATAATTCAAATTACACCTCCCGTGCGCGGCACCTCTATATCGGCCAGTATAGTGACAATGATCGCGAACACGTAGGGTTATATCAGTAAGCGGACCTCCGCAGATGTGACAGATTGTTGCGTTCCTATACTGCAAATTTTCTGTTTGAGTTAAATTATTCATTTTAACAGGATTTTGGTAGATTGTTTCCAAGTCAGTGGCCATTGTTCGCAGTTCCTTAACAAACCATCCTGATGGATGGGGGCCTCGATATGATTCGTACCTTGATTGCGAATCATCGAATGAACAATGAAAATAATATCCAACACTGAATGCTTCATGCTGTTGGTATGCATGGGACTTCCCATCAGTCAGCTCGTCGGTTGGTAGTTCATTCAACAGGCATTCAAAGTCTGCGTACACTATAAACGGCACAAACTCTTTCCGGATATAATTTTTGAACTGCAACCACTTAGTTTCGTCTGTAGGAAGCTCTATCGCACAGTTATTCAGTTCGATGCAATCGACGCTGTGATCACTTAAGCGTACTTCACTATAAAACACGTGTAAACACCGATCACAGACGAATTTTTTACTTTTATGCTTTGATATCTGTTTCGACAGCAATCTAGAGAGATTTTTAATCCAACAAAAGTGCGATTTACCACTTCCGTTTTGGATCATGAGTAAATTGATGTGTGTGACTTTTTTATCTCTACTTAGATACAATGGTGCGATTCCGATGTATTTTCCACGTTTAAATTCTAGAATGAAAACATTTACGGACATTGTATTCATTCTCTCAAACTTTGGTATTTGTTTGAGTGTCATAGGAAATGAAATCCCATTCAACTCCAATATTCCTGAGAAATGTGGATACGAACTAAGTCGATCCGAATGATGCGTTGCGGGATGTAAAGCTGAAACGATTGCCCAGGCAAAGCATGCATCATCTCGCGAACGAACATTTATCACTGCTTTTCGAATTTTAACCGCAGCAGGTAATTCAACAAAACTCGATGCAATTAGAGGTTCACATCGATTCACATTGACTTCTAAATTAATAATCCTACTTAGTACCCAGCCGCTATCCCTCTCCTGAAATTCCTCCATCTGAGTTATTATGGGTGTGACAACGTGGTTCGAATACCATTCCTGCAGATTTGTTGTTGGAAGCAGCTGTCTATTGGCTGTGTTGAAGCATTTTATTTCGGTTTTCTCTTTTAACAGAAAATCTCCGTTAAGCGCCGTATTTACTTTGATGCAGTTGTGCTTCCGTAGTGCATTTTTAATACGAATAATCACCAGATATTTAGCATCTTCTAAGAATTGTTTTGGATCTATGTGATGTATATTGATCACTAGTCCAGTGCGAATTCTTCCTTTGAATGCTGATTCAGTATCCTGCCAGCATATTCGACTGCTTCGCAGACGCGGAGTGGTGTTTCCAATTCCTCTACCCGCCCTGACCCGTTGCTGCACTAAAACTTTAAGACTCTTCAATCGACCAATTCTTGACTCCAAACTGTGTTTAAGTCCACATGATAAATTGGATTTTTTCAGTGCACTCTTCAACAAACGTATTGTAACATCGTAATGGTGAATCCATCTCTCAATCTTTTCAGCACTCCTCAAACTCGTTATCAGTCGAAACATATCAGTCAATTTATCTTCTATCTCAATCGATAAATCTAATATTGCAGCCATTTTATAATACTAGCGCGAGCGCTTACTTCTGAATGTGACTGTGTCCGACGAGTAATGCTGTATTTATCTCCAATGATTTTTTCATATAGCAACTGAACCAGTAGGAAACCTGTGCTATAAATAATCGACCGTGAAAATTGAAAAAAATCGCAAATTGATGTGCACATTGATTGCCTCATCCATCAAAAATGCAGAAGTTTGTTGCCACATTAATGAGATAAAAATGCAGAGGTTCAATTAACTCAATCGATTCTGTCGTGCAAATTGATCGCCTCATCAACAGCGTAGTGATTCTGATATTGCAGTCAATTTATAATACTAGCGAAAAAATGCGGAAGTTCATTGTCACAATTATGAGATAAAAAATGAGAAAGTTCGTTGCCACATTAATGAGATAAAAAAAAATGCAGACAGGTTCAAACCTGTGCTAACCTGTGCTAACCTGTGCTATAAATAATCGACCGTGAAAATTGAAAAAATCGCAAATTGATGTGCACATTGATTGCCTCATCCATCAAAAATGCAGAAGTTTGTTGCCACATTAATGAGATAAAAATGCAGAGGTTCAATTAACTCAATCGATTCTGTCGTGCAAATTGATCGCCTCATCAACAGCGTAGTGATTCTGATATTGCAGTCAATTTATAATACTAGCGAAAAAATGCGGAAGTTCATTGTCACAATTATGAGATAAAAAATGAGAAAGTTCGTTGCCACATTAATGAGATAAAAAAAAAATGCAGACAGGTTCAAACCTGTGCTAACCTGTGCTAACCTGTGCTATAAATAATCGACCGTGAAAATTGAAAAAAAATCGCAAATTGATGTGCACATTGATTGCCTCATCCATCAAAAATGCAGAAGTTTGTTGCCACATTAATGAGATAAAAATGCAGAGGTTCAATTAACTCAATCGATTCTGTCGTGCAAATTGATCGCCTCATCAACAGCGTAGTGATTCTGATATTGCAGTCAATTTATAATACTAGCGAAAAAATGCGGAAGTTCATTGTCACAATTATGAGATAAAAAATGAGAAAGTTCGTTGCCACATTAATGAGATAAAAAATGTAGAGGTTCAATTAACTCAATCGATTACTCAATCGATTCTGTCATGCAAATTGATTACCTCATCAACAGCGTAAAGGCGCGGGTTAGAACTCTGGGAAAAAAAGGAACTCCGGGGAAAAGGTAAAGGCGGGGTCATGACTCACCTGACCTAAGTGGTCCAGTAGCCCCACTGGTCTAGTATCCCCCTAGATACTCTACTGACCACGGATCGCAGTTTACCTCAAACAAATGGGAACAAAAACTGAGATCCGAGGACATACAATTGTTATTTTCGTCAATAAGACACCCACAGAGCAATGTAGTAGAAAGGGTAAATCGTGAGTTAGGACGATTTTTCCGGACATTCCTGAAGGATAAGCACACGGGATGGGCTCGATACGTTAACATAATACAAAACTGTTTAAACGAAACACACCATGAGACGACGGAGCTCACCCCGGTAGAATTACACTTCAATAAAAAGCCAGAAAGGTGTTGGAAGAATTGGATCCAGACAAAAAGACCCATGGATACAGTGCCCCACGAGGAAAAGATATTCCTCGCACGTGAAAAAATTCGGCGCAAAAGACAACGTTTCGCAGACAAGGTAAACGATCGGATAAAAAACGCGCCAGAATTCGAAATAGACCAAAAGGTGTTAGTAAAAGCAAATAATGTATCCGATTCCGAAAACAATAGAATAGCTAAATTCTTTGCTGTTTATGAAGGCCCATATGACATCAAAGCACGAATCGCACCAGATACGTATTTATTGATAGACCGAACCACCGGACGGGAACGAGGCCGATTCCACGCGAATAACCTGAAGAATTATTACGAATAGTGTAAACATATATTATAAAACCACGGAAAGGGTCGAATATGACACTAGAGCCGTAAGGAGTACGATCCTGATCGAACAGCAGTATCGTGCAAACTTTAGACAAATCATCATGGATACTTGTACGCGAGAGATAGCAACTCAAACCGATAGCCCCAACCGTCGCGACGTCGCTGTGCAGGCCGACGCGAACGTGCAAATGTGCAACACAATTGAAATAGATACGAGCGGGTACCAATATAAGCAATTAGGAACGTGGATATCGGTACAAAACAGTCGGTACAAAGCGGGAGTGTCCACGCAAGTTGAACTTAGAAGACTCACCCATCGAAGATTTACACAATACAACGAAGCAGATCGCTATAACAAAAAATTTAAAACGATTATACCATTCGAAAAGGTGATCGCGAAACCCGTGTTCGCCATACCACAAGTGCCAATAATCCGACTCGGAAAACGACGTTGCACTAAAGGGAAGGAACCTCCGAGAAAATTGCCGCGCATAATAGAAGATCGCCTGGTAGCACCAGACGAACCGATTTATATACCGACAAGTAAAATAGTGCTTGCACAACAAAAACTCTCCAGCCTGGAAAAGGAATTAGAAAAATTAACCATAGAGCAACAAACCAACCGTTTCGCGAGTGATAGATTGGCCAATGAAATAAAAAAACAAGACGAACAATTACATATGGTCGCCCAAACTCTTGACGCACCACTGATATATATAATAACTGGATGGCGGATAGTCCATGAGGCGTAGGAAAAAAGAGTGCCGATTAGAAGCCTTGGAGCGGCCATTTTTGACGCCCAAAAATGGCGCGAAATGTCAAATGATGCTCGATGCACCTCGCTGATATAGTACGTATACTATAGGGTGTCCGTTATTTCCCAAATTGACTTCTTTGACTTGGGTATGGTCCAAATCAATAGTTTATGGGCTAAAAACAGTGATTTAATTTTTAATTTTTAATTTTTAATTATTTTTTTTTCCCCGATTTTTTCCTAAAGTGCCATTTAATTAAATACATAATCAGATTCGAAGGTAAGTGGATTTTTATTATTTTATTATTGTTTGGCGACACAAATTTCTGAAAATATCAAAATAAGCAATATATTACCATTGAATTAAATACATAATCAAATTCGAAGGTAAGTGGATTTTTATTATTTCATTATTGTTTGACGACACAAATTTCTGAAAATATCAAAATAAGATTCTATTGATGTGCCCATACGAGTTGCCTGGTGAGAAAATGTCTTATATTGGTGCCTGTTGTTGCCAAGGAATGGTTCTTTGTTTGCGCATACATCCGGAGTTCAGAGTAAGCTTTTATAATTGCTTTAATAAGAATATGTACATGGTTTGACAATTCTTCTGGTGCGCTATCAAAAATATGGTCTTCCAAGTCTCTGAAAAGAGCTGGGTCTTGTGTGACTTTGGAGAACACCGTATTAGCCAATACTGCAGGGAAATTTTTCTCAATTGGTGGACGTCCCATGTTCATGTTGCATGCATGTCTGAAAAGTTTTTCGGTCGCAATGCATGTTTTTATCACGCTTGTGAGTAGAATAGGGCAGCTTTGGGGCGTCACAACAAACCCCCCTTTCCCCCCGCCCCCTCCCCCCTGGCGCCATACTTCCCCCTCAAGGTCGTCTGGGCCTCCCCCCTCAAGGTCGTCTGGGCCTCCCCCCTCAAGGTCGTCAGGACTCCCCCTCGATGTTGACCGTTGACGAGGGGGTGTCTCTGCCCACCTGTCCCCTCGCTATTTTTGACCCCTCTGTCCCCCTCGCTGTATTTTCAGGAGGGGTCGTTTCTCGCTAAAATCTTAAATACGCTACCCCTGTCTTACGACTATAAGGACGGAAGGATCGGGTTCAAGATTGGAAAATGCAATGACACGGCAATGTTCACATAAATACTGTTTTTATTCAATTCTCAAGTACACAAGAACGGGGATGAGCCAACTTGTTTCCTTAACCCTATGAGTACATACAATTTCACGCAATTCTTAGGTTACATATTGGACTAAGTACTATCTTAACCCTATGAGTATGCATAGACACACACACACACACACACACACCCACACACACGCAATTTGTGTTTATTCAATACAACTTAATTCTACGAGTACAATTTTTTATTTATATGCTTATTCGAGTGGTTCTAAAAATTTCGTGTTGGGGTAATTCTACGACTTTGCTTTATTTTTAAATTTATATTCCCCAGAGGTACAATACTGCAGGCAACTGCTGGGGATAAAATTCCGAGATCTTGATATCTTGCCCTTACCGACTAACTTGTTATAAAATGTTCGTGCGATGGCGTCATTCTTTTCATAGTCGTCAGTAAATATATCGAGAAACTGGCGCAAAGTACTGCCAGCAGCCATAAAATAAATAAACATAATAGAGAAGTGTCCACATACGTCAGAAGAAAGGCTCTGCAGCTGCCTGTCGTTGTAGCAGTATTGCCGGCAATTTCTTCGGATTCTTCGCATATGGTCAGGGATGAGCGGTGGCAGTCCAAAACTGTCAAAGTAGGTCCCCTGTCCGGTGGGGGTGACGTAAAATGCCACCCAATGCGAACCTGGTCGTGTGTGATCATCGATGTTGGAGACAATAGCTGTTGGGTATGTCCAAACCAAGGGTACTCGGTCGGCTGCGAAAACCCCGCACGGGACCGTGTGCAACATCTGTAGGGCCTGCAGAATTTGTAGACTGTCCATATCCCTCGTCTTCGGATACGGTCATGCCTCGCGGTGATGACGTCGTAGTTGAATATAGTTCAAGTTGATCGAGAGCTTCGGAGATGCTGACTATGGATTCTTCTTCGTCTTCCGTCTCCTCCGGATATTCCAATTTCTTTGGTATTATACCAGGCGTGGACGGTCTAAGCTCGATAGAATTTCGTCGCAGAGATGACTTTCTTTCAGGCCGAGATGGAGGCTGTCGTTTCTCGTTTTTCGTCGGTATAGGTGGTGCAGCCACCTGTTCTTGTTCTTCTTCTACTGTCGAGACGCTACGTTCGCCGTTCCGACACTTACTGTCGACCGCTGTCCTCGATAGGGAGATATAGTCGAAGCTGTCGGTGGCTGACTCGACGCGAGGACTGTGGTCGTGGGCTTTGAGAAACTTGCTGGCTACTAACCACTTTTTCAGCTTAACGGCATTGTTTAATGCACACGTGTAATATTGTTCCTTTTTCACGCCGTGAAATAAACAATATTCCGGCGTTGCTTCCATCTTGCCAAAACTAGGACAGTTAAAGTTTTCCAAATTTACGATTTTCCGTGCGGTCGCTTTTTCCAAGTATCTCGCCTTCTCGTTGCCTCGGGTCAGAATACGGTGAGCAGTGCGAGCAATCTCCCTCAGATAACTATTTAGTTTTCGTAACGAAATGTCGCCCTCGAACCACTCAATCCCGTGATGATGGCAGGTTACGTGATTATTACGGGTCTGGTCAATGGAATGCAAATCTTCAAACGGGTGCGGTGGCTCGACAATCCAATGCGCGGAGTGACTTCCCTCCAGAGTAAGCACTGTCACTTCTTTCGGTATAAATTGTCGCTCGATGTCGTGAAATCCTTGGATATCAATAACGTAGTCCATATTTACTGCTTGACGTACGATGGCGAACGAATCAAAGGTTGGTACTAGACTGAACGTCACGGTGATGGCGTGCGGCCTTTTAAACTCGCCCACGAGCTCTTGGTCGTAGCCCTTACCGCTTCGAGGACTCGGCTCCTCCCCCGTAGTGGACACCTGGCTGGCCGATGACGTGTTATTGTTCCCCCTAGCTGACGTTGGGCTCGTTTAACCGCCGAAATCCGCAATGACCTGGCGGGCGGCATTCACTTCGATAATATTATCGAACTCTGCGTAAACAATGCAGTTAATAGTTTCTTTCAATGCTTCGTCAAAGCGCACTTCGATTCTCAGGGTACCGTGCTTGATGAGAGACCAATGTGACGGACAGTTAGCTGAGAGATCAGGGGTCAGGTCAAATGCCATTAGACAGAATCCTTTCGGGTAACTGGTCCTGCTGATTCCGTTTCCCTCGTTGAGAAAATGTATACCTGTGCCCGAGAAGAGGGTGTGATAGGCCTCGATGTACAGATTACTCGTCACGCCGTCTGTCTTGAAATTCGGCTGTAATGGTTTTGAAGGGACCTGTACCCCATCGACGTACAGTGACAAATAGTTCATGAGAAAGTTTTGGAAATTGAACGGATTCAGTTTCCTGTCTCCGTTGAAGGCCTTGTTGCTGACGAAACCTAATATCACGCGTTTCGGCAGTTGTCCAAGTATAACGTTGTCCAGAGTCTCGGCCTGTACGCCTGCGTGAATGGTAAAAGATTTCACCTCTACTCTGGTCACAGGGTATTTTGCACTACCTTGAGCGAGTGTCCGCGCGTGAGCCAATAGAATTCCAGGACTGATCTTCACGCGCCGCGCCAACAACGAGGTCTCGACGATGTGAAGACTATGCAAGGGCTCCGCCTCCATTATGCAAAAACTGTCTCGCGATCTCACGAGTCGTAGGCGCAGCTCTACACCGTTGAGTAGAAACTTTTCTTGGTTGAAGACGTCGCAGTGAAGATGACCGATCAGATCCACAACACGACCTTTATTCATTATAGCTTTACGTACAGCATATCCGCCATCCGCACCTTCCTCGTCAACGTCCCCCGTGTGGTTGTCCGTTGCCGATTTACCGTAGCCACTCCACAACCCGGCAGTAAGATGTGATTCCTTTGCATGTGGTGCGTAATTCAGTAGTGTCTCTATGTAGGAGCGATAAGCATACGAGTTGTTAGTCGGTGAGACTAATTTTTGATTGAAGAATACATCAACCTGACTGAACATAGAGTGAAGCAGATTGTTCACGGGACATGGCCAGGGATCTGCGTCATTGGGTTCGGTCGTTCGTCGAAATTGTACTCGTACGCTGAGCATGGTGTGCGCCAGGTCAATGTACTCGTCGCCGTGTCCGGGTACGAGAAATTCGATTGGCGAATCATCGGTTAATGATGATACGGGCTTGTAGTGAACCCACTGACCGCCCTCGATGGATGTTTGCGTCGGCGGTAAGGTGAAAAGATCCAGCTCAGATTTCATACACTCCCCCGAATGTGCGTGTAAAAACGCCATTGCTTGTTGACGTTGTTACCGGTGGGGAGAGATTAACGGGGTCCAAAGATATCGGTAATTGCCCGCTTTTTTGGCCGCTTTCCACTTTTGGCAGCTGTCCCACGCCTAGTTTTAACGGTTGTCTTCTTTTTCTTTTTCTTGCTAGCTCCGGTAGACGGGCGTCCGGCGACGAGTCGTTTCAGACGGGTAAGCGTTAACTGACGCTCTGTAGCTGCGGTCCCTTTTTTATATCCAGATCCCTTCATTAGTGCATCAACTTTTTCTTCGGCTTTTTGTTGCAAATTACTACCCGATTCCTTCACCCGTGTCTTGAACGCCTGTTTAAACGGTTTATGATTCCGCATGTCCGACAATAGGTTGGCACCATTGCGTAAAACCTCTTTTCCAACGGCCTGAGCTCCTCTGGTTAGCAGTGGTAATACTCTACGAAACAGACCTCCGAGAAAACTACCGATACCGTGGCCTCGCTGATGCACCGCCCCGCGGTAGAAGTTTTCCATACCGCCGCCGCCAAGCTGCGCCTCGTAATGATCGATATAATGAGCCATCTGAATTTGTGCCAAATTTTTATTTTTCTCTCCGCTTTCTTTCGTCGTCTTCTTATTCTCCTTCTCCTTCTTCTTCTTCTTCTTCTTCTTCTTCTTCTTCTTCTTCTTCTTTTTCTTCTGTCTCAAAGAGGCAGATCGTCTTATTGCTGAATACGTCGGAAGTGCAGTGTGGTCGTCAACGTCCCGTACTCAAATGGCATAGGTTCACCGGTATGCGTTCTGATATTGATTTCAATCGTGCGGAAACTTGTAAGCATCAGAGGCAGATAGTGCGGCGGAGAGAGAACTCTCATCTCAGACTCCCCGTAAACGGAATGTTCTTTTCCGCATGCTTGGACGACTCGCAACAGGGGGGCGTAAACGTCCCCGACAATCCGAGGTTCCACGAGGTCGCAGTATACGAACATCAGGCAGGAGGGTATCTTTGGCTGTATCTCCTCTCGAGGTTTAACCTTTGTCGCCTCGTACACCCTTGGTCGTATCTCAGTCATGACCGTTGGATATTTATCCCACAAGACCTGGTTTGCCGCGATGGTAAGCGGATAATGAATCTCGGCAAGTCCAACCTCCCAGACACCGGTCAACTCGATTGACCGCGGTAATTGAGTTATGTAGCAGCAGGTACGATTTTCCGGAAAAAATTGCATCGAACTATTGCTCGGTAAAGTAATATAAAACTGATCGCCCGTCATGACGTCCGATCCTTTCCGGAAGTGTGAATCGTATGGCAAACGCACCCTTACTGAATCCTCGCTCCTTGACTCACGTGATTTTGTCAAACCTGCCGATTTTATGCCACGTGTTCTCCCTCCACCCGCTGAAGTTCAGGCTCGTAGAACGCACCGTCGATTTCCTCACCGGTGAGATCCTCCAACACGTAGACGATCGGCGAGCGCGCTAGTACGCGACGAATCTTGAAAAGTTCTTCGCTCCAGTTTGCCACGTAGCCTTTCTCGAACGTACCCTTGGTTCTGCTGATCCGTACATAGTCGTTTTTGTGAAATCTCGGCTTGCCCGCGGAACGGGGAGGGTAGCGTCTCTGCATGTGGGCACGCGCTTCAGCCGCGTTGCGAAGCGTCACCTCCGATGGAGCCATTCCTATGCTCGAGTGAACAGCTGCGTTGTAAGCTTGTACAACCTGAGGTAGGACGTCAACGTAGCGGCGTGTCTTCTTGTGCGTAAAGTATCGCCATAGTCGTTCCTTGAGCGTGCGATTGAACCGTTCGACGATAGCTGCTTTTATGTCAGGGTTGCGGGTGGTTCGGTACCTTATTTCGTTGTCGGCGAGTATCTTCTGAAAGGCGCTTCCGACAAACTCCTTACCCTTGTCAGTCTGCAGCAAAACGGGTCTACGCGGCGTTGTGCTCAACACGTGTAGAAATCCCTCGGCCACGGCTGCAGCAGTCTTGCGTTTCAGTGGAACCACCCACGCGTACTTGCTCAAGACGTCGATGACAACCAACAGATATCGGTAACCGTTGTTGTGTTTTTTCACAGAGCTCAGGTCAGCCAGATCAGCCTCCCACACGTCATCTATGTTGGAAACGTTGTATCTTGCCCGTGGAAATCTTCTTCGCACAGGCTTGTGCAGTGTATAGGCCTCTTGAGCAGCCAGCCATTTTCTAACCGATTCACGACTCTTATTTCCGTGTGCGGCCCGTTCAAGTCTTCGAGCGCCTGCGTACCCCGCGGGATGAGAGGCGTCGTAATACGTTTTTTCCAGTATTTCCATTATTTTTTCAGTCGGAGAGTCTTCCACCGGAGTTTTCCGGCGCCGATTTTTGCACGTTTCTCTGCGCTGGAACGATCGCGTGAAAGTCTTATATCCCCCCGACGATCGAACGATACAGGTGTTTCCTCTTCGGTGTCGTAAGACTCGTTCTCGCCGGTAGCCCCGCCGTGGTCCGCTAATCGTCTTCCCCGTCTCAGACGCGGAAGTCCACTGGGAGTGAGGTCGAGCTCGTTCCTCGTTGCAGATGATGCGATCCACGAGTTCGAGATATCCGCAATACTGTCATTGTCGAAGGCTCGTATATCTTTCCAAAAATTATCGTTTCCCACGTATTCCCGCGGAACGTTGAGGGCGTGAAGAAATCGCGCAAACGGTACTCTGCCCACAGGGTCAAAGGTTTTTCTGTTGCGCATGGTGTGGTTTACCAGGTCGACGATATTCGTACCTGGCACAGGTACCCCGTCGAGCGAGATTGCCCCATCGTTGTTCCACGTCAACCGTGTCGAAGCGTCGCTCAGCATGCCCATTAGGAGTTTGGCTTTTGCGTTGAACTTGGCAGGTACGGCCGCAATTATTTTCCTCGCCTGTGTCGCTTCTCCTTTTTCTTCTTCTTCTTCTTTGTTTGTTCCGGCGGCCTTGACATCCGTTTGAAACTGTTCTTTGTTAGCAATTTTTCCGTCCGCATTGTCGGTCTTCTCGTAAACATCTACTCGCAATGGTTTTCGCGACTCGTTTGCAAAGAACAGATAACGCTGCAGAGCCTGTTGATAAAGTTTCCACTTTTCCGCGTCATCCTTTGTCGGGTGTTTCAAGATATTGTTCATCTCCCCATCGAGCCCGGATAGGGGATCGGTGCGAACAGTGGAATCAGAGTTAATCGTCGGCGATACGGCCGTACCCACGCCATCGCTGACACGCCGTTGAAATCTCTCGATCGTATCCATCGGAATCAAAACCATCTTCTTAGCTCGCTCCATCTCAACCTAGCGTGTCGAAAATAGGCTAGAGGCAAGAGTTTGTAGTATCGGTCCGAGCAGTAGAGTTAAAAATCCGTTTCCCCGCTGAACGAGTATTCGTTTTTTGGTCTTCCAGGTACCCCGATTACCGGCCAATCGACGAAGGGTCTGCTTGTGACGGGCGAGACGTGCCTTCTGCGAGCGAGACAGCGTCACGTTACCCTCCAAGGTGTTCAGTGCACACTCGCAGATATTCTTTATCAATGAGTTGTCGGCCGTAAGCAGCAATGCTCTTCTCTGTGCGGGGTTCAATTTATGCAGTGCGTGTAAAGCGAGGGTATTCGTCTTGCAAAAATTGGCGGGACCGCCGTGACGGGGCGCGGTGCGGGATCCTCGCGGCATTACAGCTGAACGACTGGTAGCCTGTGGGCGTTGCCGCTCTTTATATCCTTCCGAGGAACGTAGACGTACTGTTTCTCATCCGAGGGAAATATGCTGGTTCGGAAACGACAATTTTCCGGCGTCGATTGCTTCAGATCGAGCAGTAAATAACCGTGCGGGACAGCGGTGGCGTCGTGATAGGCCTCTTGAAGGAATCGCGGATCCTCCGGATAGACTTGTCGCGCGAGATGTTGAATCTGTCCGCGATCCCGGGGGTTTTTGAAGAAAACTATATAGTTCGCGTTGAGAGAGATATCTCGCTGGCCGTGTCCCTGATGAAAGAGATTCTGGGTAATGTAGAAGACACTGAGATTTTTGTGATGACAGACTTTGGTGAATAGGTCGACGACTACGTTGTTAGACGCCTCGCGCATAAGATCGTCAATCACCAACAACTTGGGCGACTTGTCACCGTCGTAATCGCTGTGTTGCGGCAGTCCCTCGCGGTACTCTATCCCGTTACCCGACTCGTAAAGCGGTTGCCACTCGTCAAAGTACCAGATGACGCGACTGAATTTAGTCTCGCACATGTTCTCGCTGTGACGCAGGAAATTTTTCACAAAGTTCGACTTGCCGCATCCCGATGGTCCGGCCACGATGGCTGAGAACGGATGCTTCCAACGTGTGTCCATTGTCGTAGTTTCTGCGTTGCGATTAATTTCTTCGACACGTTCTGCAAAAAGTTGGAGAAATGAAATATTGATGTGCGATGATAATCGAAACACGGAACTACTCTCTTTATGAGCTCATCCCGGCGGCGGCGGCGGCGGCGCGGGCCCGGCGCGCTGATTATCAGCTGATACCAGCGCGCGCGCGACGTCCGTTGGACGAGCAGACTACCGCGCGCGGTGTGCGTGCGTGTCAAGCTCGTTTGTACGCACGCGCGCGCTGTGCAATGAGCTGATAGTCAGCGCGCCACGCGGCGGCTATGAGCTCATTTTTATTTTTATTTTATTCTTATTTTTTTTTTGTATACATGCCAACGAGATATTTGAAAGTTATTCATCAGGAATTATTTCTCAATCCACTCACCTGTTTAACAGCCTTGACTCTGCGTCCGAGGAAATATTTTGTCGTCGTCAACCCGTAGTCAGTGTCCTGGTGGCTTTCGGCATACATACCGAACTTTCACGGCGGGGCGTCCGTCCGACGGTCTGTCTGGCAGGTGTCTGCCAGTCTGTCTGTCTGTCTGTCAGTACATCGCTTGGTCGAGCCAAGGAGTGAGAGAGAGAGAGAGAGAGAGAGAGGGTTGCACCGCTCTGCTTATGACCTGCGGGTCGAGCTATATACCCTACGCGCGGTAGCCGTAGGGTAGCGTGTCAAAGTTACCTGGCAAACAACGCCTTTTGAGAAATAACGGTCTGCAGGTTTTCTTTTCAGTGCGCGTCACTACGTCGCGCATTGCAGTTGTTCGAATCGCACGGTACTTCACTTCGATCGGATTCGCCCCCTCAACTACCATCCGGCGAATGGATTCGAAATTGACGCGACTACCGACCGTGTAATTCAAAGTAATTCCTTTCACCTTGCACACTTCGACCTCTTCACCGTCCGCGCGACGTACGATAAACGCGTAAAATTTTGGACCGCCCGAGACGAAGGCTCGAATGTAACTTCCGTCACCGTAAGCATCCAGTTCGTCCGTCAAGTCTCCTAAAAAGTTACCAGTCGGCGGCTCGTAATCTTTCGGGCGGGTAATGTCGCGTGTGTAAATTACCGAATCGGTGTCGTAATAGAGAACGCGGCGGTCGAGTCTTTCCAGGTAGGAGTAAAGCTTCAAGCGTGCCTGAGCCGTGGTGTAGGCGGCTATTACCACGTTGGCAAGCGGCGAGGGACCGACACTGTGGCGCGCGTATGCCCACCTGACGTACAACACGTTCTCGTTGACTGTCAGCAGATGCTGCAGCTCGATCTCGGGATCGGTCATCAACTCGAGCAGTTGCTGGCGGGTTTTCACGATGCTTGTTTTTGTCAGATTTTCACGTTGCCCAAACTTGCCCCAAAACGAGTTCAGACACAGCTTTGAAACAGACCGCAGCCCGGGATTTTTCTCAATTTTTGCTTCATCCAGGCGTATACCTTCGACTCGTTCGTACTCGGCGAGGTAGCGTGCCCGC
The DNA here is from genome assembly GCA_943736025.1 of Tenthredo mesomela. Classification (NCBI taxonomy): domain Eukaryota; kingdom Metazoa; phylum Arthropoda; class Insecta; order Hymenoptera; family Tenthredinidae; genus Tenthredo; species Tenthredo mesomela. Next base: position 40,718,000 of record OX031014.1, on the reverse strand, counting down.
GTTACGTCATCGACGCATTCTGCGGGCCAACCGCTCGCCTCCTGCTTCATTTTCAGGAATGTGTCGATGTAGGCCGCGAATAGGCCGCCTTGACGAGTCACGGGGTCGAAGGAAGTAACCTCGTAGTGCCAGATCTCTTGCACGCTCAAGATTTCGTATCCCATTTCTACGGCCTTTTTCAACTCTACCGATACCCAGGTACCCTCAAACTGTCTGTCTTTGCTGTCCTCGTGAGGGCAGTCGTTTTGTTCGAAATTCAGGCAACAGGAATAGCACAACGCAAACATAAGCTTGTCGTGCATACGCACAGGTAACACGGGGTGATACAGATTTCGCGGTGGTAAGACGCGACACTTGATCAAACCCTCGACGCGCGAGATGTCCTTGCCGGTCGGTCCCGTCAGCAGCTTGCACTCGTCTCCTACGTAAACGGTCGGATGGCCAACCGGGAATCGTCCGTTCTTGCAAACCCACGGGTACAGGGAACAGACATCCACGTAACGGATCTGTTCCACCGCGTCATCAGAGATTTGACGGTAACGCCGTGTGTTACCGGTACGACCACCGTAGAACGCATCTCGTGGATTCAAAGACTCGCTACTGGCCGTGCTCGCGGTCAAAGGGTGCTGCGCTAAATATTGCCGCATATCTTCATTTTCGGCCAACTCCCGGTCAAACGCGCATTCCCAAATTTCCGTCACGCTGTAGCCCAGCTGCTTCATCCGCGAGGTCTTGGCGAGTGTTTCCTCGGCGCGCGCGTCAAGTGTGAAACCGTTTACGAGGCGCCGATCACGATTGATACGGAAACAGCGGTGACACCCGTGAAAGAAACAGCCGTGAAATTCCAGCACGTGTCTCGTCCCGTCACGGTCGACATAGTAACCGTCCACCAGACGCCCCGTTTCAGGTATACGATATTCTCGAGAGCGTCCGGCGTGCAATACGGTCTGTCCTAGTTCCCGCTCCATCCAAACGAGCCACTTTACAGCCTTTTGAGACTGCCGGTCGGCCAACCTGTAACCCCCGGGGGGTAAGATCCCTATGCGGTCCGGTTGTAAAAATTTTTTTCGGAACACAGCAGAGCAAGCCGACGCTATCGTGGTACTTTCTGTGAAAGGGCATACACCGCCGCACTCTAGAAATATCGCCCGAAACGCGATGCAAGCACGCCGAAGAATATCCACGTCAGATTTGCAGTAAGCCACCAGTTCCAGGTCAAAATTAAATGTACAATTTTTTGCCACAGCGTCGTTGTACCAGTCGTAGAATGCCGCTCGCGCAGCACTGCTCATGCTGTCCGGAGCGTAGAATCGCGCTGCGGGGAGCGGTCCCACGTAACCGATATTTTCCGCGGTATTGAAAAAATGCGGGAATACTCCTTTCACAGAACTAGCCGGCAGTCCAAAGGCTTTCGGAAGAGCGGACAGGGGCATCGGCATGTACGACAGAGAATCCAAGAAACGCGTGCGACCCGTCTCAAGCATAATAATTTTACTGCCGTTTAATATCACCGTCGGAGGCTCGACATCCCGTTCGACTATCCACCGTAGAATAAACTGACAATCGAACCCTTTGGAATTGTGGGCAATGCAAATAATGCGACTGAAACCCTGCACCGGACGTGTTGCAAACTCGACCAGCTCTCTGACAGGGTCTGTCCTGAAAACGAACTCACGCACAAGGCCACAGAAGTTGCAGCCTTGTTTGATATCAGTTTCACCGATGCATCGAGTACACACCTGCTGCGCCACGCAAAGGTTAGGCACGTGTACGTTCGTCGCGGGGTCTCCGCGGATCGTCTGACTCTGCTGTGTCTCAAAATCGTAAAATATGAAAATGCGATCGCTGGAGGGAGCTTCCGTTTTCAAGGGTGACATGAAACAGAAATGGTTGTGCGGTTGGTTACGATTACACGTCCGGCAGAAACGGGTTTCGCACGAGTGCGGACCGGTATTCAGATTGACGAGTCGGGAGCAATTCACGCACGAACGGAGCGTAAGGCAAACCGTCTGACGCGCGCTGAACGAACCCTCCTTACGATGCCTATCGAGACACGCGTTACCCCGAAACACACGCCTACAGTCGGGGCATTCTAATTTAGCGGCCCGGTTGTCGCACTGCGGTGTACCCAGGCACTGCGGACATCGATGCGAGCAGCGATGATCGTTGCCTTTGTTGAATTTTTTGTTGCAGCCCTCGCAAAAAAACCTACCCGCCGAAGCCCCGGTTAAGTTGGTTATGGTGTCGAAATGCCGCTCGGCAGGATTATACAAAATATTCAGCCGACTGGTAACACTCAGGCGCCTGTCTGTAACACAAGCGGTGCCGTTGTAAAAGACCGCGTCCCCGGTACCTAATTTTCCCAGTTCGTAAATCACGATCGCCAGTCCCTTGGGGGCAAACAAATCTTGGAATCTACTAATTTCTAACATCCCACAACCCGTTTCGGGGATTACTATTCCAGCTTGTTCTACGAGCCGCAGTGCTTCGACCCGCTGCAGACGCGATCCAGGGTATCGTATCGCCTCGTACCGCTCGTGGAGCGACCCACTACGGCTCGAACCCCTCTCGGCGTGCGATTCCGCCACGACCAACGCTCGCGGTAAACAAAGCCCGTCGGTATTCACGATTCGAACAATCGACTTTTTCATCACCCCGGCGTGTGTCATCGGTAAGGCCCTGCCACGGCCGGATGGTACCTTGACTATATGAACCGTGACAGTGAAGACCTTGTCGATTTCAAACTCTGCTGCACTCTGTGTAACACTGGAAACCAGCTTCCACAGATCGCTGTAGTGAGAATCGCGGACAGGTCGAAAAGACAACCATGCGGACCCCTCATTGAAACTTTCCGCGTGAAAAATGAAACCTACGTAATCATCCCCATGACAGGTTGCAGTGACGTATGTGTGCAAGTCTTTGAACGCACCCTCTAACCACTCTAAAGGATTCGCGCTGGCATCGGGAATATTTATTTTAACATTTAGTTCACGTCCGTCGATATCAAATCGCCTGACATGCCTCAAAGTTTCACCGAGAATACTAAAGCGATTTCCAGGTTCTAGCGGCTCTGGCTCTGCCTCGTCTCTCGTTACGCTCTCACGCTCATTCCTATCGTCCACTTCGCGGCCAGTCGGAGTATGGTCGGTGTTTTTTCCTTGCTCGTCAGGCGTCGTGTCGTAGTCGTCGCTGTCGTCGTCATAATCGGCATCGTCGGAATCAACGGCTATCGCCCCAGCACTCGGTAGCCCAGAGGTACTGGCTCCTTCGTTCACGCGCGTAAGGCGTAGACGGCCTCCGGTCTGTAAACCGGAGGTACAACCCTGAACGTATTTGCGTACCTCGACGTTCATCGGTAACTCTGATGTGCGGTAGCCAACAGAAAATAAAAATTTTCAATTTATTTATCCATTTATTTAGCACCGGTAAACCGGCCCTATAGGTCAACGATAAGAATACAGATACTTGTACAGCGGACAGTATAAAACATCAGACATAACGTTAAGAATAACAATTAATACTAGGTTATTTATGAATACGGAATAATCTGTAAAAACACACGCCCGCCCCGTTTATAAAAAATATCTCTCCGCCGCGGACGAGGTATCGCGCATTGAAAATATTCCACTGTCGAAGGACGAGCCTGGACTGAATAACTGAGAAAGAGCCTCAGTGTCTGCCGTGGAAATACTGGCGTTCTCCTCATCCTCGTCCTCCTCCTCGTCCTCGTCCTCGTCTTCAGTCTCGTCCTCATCTTCGCTTTCATCCTCCACCTCCTCCTCTTCCTCATGTTCATCCGCATCTTCGGCAACTTTTTCCATGGCTACTTGAAGAACTGCGGGTTGTTCTGGTTGTGAATGGGAAAAGGAAATGTACGCACTGATAGATATATATGTGACACGGTATGCTTGCAAGAAGGCATGGTATACCGAGGTAATATGCCGAACAATACCTGAATCGGTGGTGACCTCCGCCCGATTCGGTCTTTGTAGCTTTACGGTCGACGCCTGGGACAGTGGATCGTACAGACTAGCGGTAACCGATGCTGTTCGCATATGAAAAGTGACTGTGTAATTATATAGATCGGAAAAGCGGCGCGTCTACTCGGCGGCGGGCGTATATCGGTCAAATAAATGGGATTCTTGATTTTTGTTATAACTCACCTTTGGGGCAATCGCGGGATGTCGACGCAACCGGATCCTTTATCTCGGCTGAAGAAAGCCGAAAATTGCTCGAGGGTCCAGCCCGAGAGAGCACGTGCCTTCTTGTTGTGGTGGTTTCGACCGCAATGGGCTCTGCAGATGCCTCAGAGCCTTGGCGATCGACTAGCGACGGCTGTTCCCCTGACATTTCCGCATCTTCGAACCGATCAAGGAGCTCGCACAACATCCCCTCTGTCTCCTCGGAATCCTCTAGCATGTTTGTCACTTCTGACAAGCGTAGGAAATTAAATTTCCTCAGAGTTAACTCACTTTACACCGTATAAATACATTCGCACCTTATGAGATGAAATCTTGACTTACCTCGGTATTCATTATATTCTGCGATCAACGGCACCACCACGGCAAAATGTTCGGTCCTCCGTCTCAACACTGTCTCGGCCGCAATTCTAAGGCACTCCCGCGATTTTTTAAAAACTCCGGCCGCGTGCATAGAACCTATGGCCCTCTCGCTACATGCCCCGATAAAACGTCGTAGCTGACGCAGCAAAGCACCGGCAGACATGCGAGCGAGTGACCGTTTCCAACGAATATCGCATTCCAGTCCAATTGTCGAATCCTTCTGTTTAGCGTAAAACACGGCCATCAACACTGCGGCACGGTACACACTCGAAATATCGGACATCGTGTTAGATGGTTTGAAAAATGTAACAATTGAGCAGGTAGGGTGAATCTCGAGAGAGAAAGATACAGAAAAATGAACAAGCGTATAGGCTCGATCAATGACTTTGAAAGAATGACAAAAATCGCGGAAAACCGGCCTAGATATACTACGTAGTACCCCTCACCCCGCTGCCGTATGCACCTCTCACACTGAAAACGACGATAATATTCTCACGCGGGGGTGCCGTAAGATTTTTAACGATTCTCACGCGAGAATCCTAATGCATTCGAGCAGGCCAGCTGTAAAGCGCCTTTTTGCGAACTACTTGCCTTACTGGTAGTAATCCGCATACCGTATATTTTTGGTCATTTTGACTCGACCTTTTAGCGTGGGTCTAGGGGTTGTCTCGGAAATTAGGGGACAACGGCAGGTAATTAACGCCCCGCTGGTGACCGTTACAGATTGCGTCACCCCTGCAACCTGCCGAACGAGGGGGCGAAGACCAGTAGTCATCCAGACTGGTCACGACTGATCAGCTGCCTATTCGAACCATATTATACAATGGTAGGGGTAAACGTAAAAATCATATCATGACATTTTACTATACGTATATTAAAGCACGGTAACCGCAAAGCCAGATCAGTTCTTCGTCAACAGTGAGAGAAACAACATCTCATAATGGCTACACCCAAAACTAGTTTACCGCCGAGCAATCCACGTAAAATTTTAAAAACTCACTCTCAGTCGTTGAAACAGACAGAGAAACACCTACTACTGTCGACTACATACGGATTAAACCAGTCGTTCACCAAGAAAATCAATGTCGGTCTTGGATTGCGAGGGGACAGTGAGTACGAGCTGTTGATTCGACTAGTGAATAATTCTTCCGGAGGTATTTGCCTGAAACTCGATTCGTGGATCGCGCTGATCGACGCAACGGACATCATCTCGGACTACTTCGCTTTCGATATATACGCCGACGCCCAGTGGTATTTCGATACCCTCGATCTTGGTGAATGCAAACTAGCATTCACGACCGCTCACGGGGCAAGAGCAATCCGATTTGACGTACCAGCAGCCGACGCAGATATCTCATCAAACGCTATTGACAATGACGCACGAGCCGGTGACCACGAGGACGACCAACCAGCCGCTAAGCGCCAAAAACTCTATCAACCTTCAATCGTGATGCAAAAGACCACCTTTGACGGCTTGAAATTGCTAGTCCCCTGCGTACAAGAACGGATACGAATGCTGAAAAAATTGAAGGATGATGTCAATACGTGTAAAAAACTATTTGCAGAGTTCATCGCGGAAAAAGTCAAGATATTGCTACCTGCTCAGCCTTCCTTGCAAAGCATTTCGCAAATAGCTCTGAGGGAGTACGACGCGGCCGTCGAACACATCAAGCCCCTGATAGATCTCGAATTCCGTGAGAACTACCTTGACATCGTCCTGCTAGAGATAAGCAAACTTTTTCCCTATTACGTGACCGTTCAGGTGAAACAACTCATCGAAGCGCAGCCGAAGTAAGTGTTTCCGTTATTGGGACCGTCTGTCTCCGACGAGTTACACCACAGCCGCCAAGATCTCGCGGGGGTCACACCATGGTGACTGCTTGTGAGAAATAAAAAAAATTCCCATGCCTGAAACCGGGCCGAAACATTACCAGGACCTGCTGGGGATGATAAATCGTACTCGTGGAAACACAGTCACCCAAGTATCAAATAAACGCAGCTTTTTTCAAACGTGTCGAATAATCCTATATAGGCGTGTGAATTATACATTGAATTAGTGCAATTTTGTGTGTGTGTATATATGTGTACACATAGGGTTAAGATAGCACTTACTCCAATATGTAACCTAAGAATTGTGTGAAATTGTATGTACTCATAGGGTTAAGAGAACAAGTTGGCTCATCCCCGTTCTTGTGTACTTGAGAATTGAATAAAAATAGTATTTATGTGAACATTGCCGTGTCATTGCATTTTGTAATCTTGCACCCGAACCACCCATCCTTATAGTCGTAAGACAGGGGTAGCGTATTTAAGATTTTAGCGAGAAACGACCCCCTCCTGAAAATACAGCGAGGGGGGCAGAGGGGACAAAAATAGCGAGGGGACAGGTGGGCAGAGACACCCCCTCGTCAACGGTCAACCTCGAGGGGGAGTCCAGACGACCTTGAGGGGGGGGAGGCCCAGACGACCTTGAGGGGGAAGTATGGCGCCAGGGGGGAGGGGGCGGGGGGAAAGGGGGGTTTGTTGTGACGCCCCAAAGCTGCCCTATTCTACTCTTGTGCTTGGAATTATTAATCCGCCTCGTGACTTCAAGATTGTGAGCGAAGTGCGATTCAGATTATTTTCCGCTGGATTACCAATTTCACCAACGCATGCAGCAATACATGTAGGACATTTTATCCTTTTTTGGAGCTTCTTCACAATAAAACCAGCAATATAGCCAATGACATGTTCAGAAAACTGGCTTGTGTTTTCAGGCAGAGTCCAGGCAAAATCCATAAATTCTCTGATCATCAACTGAATTTTCTCCTTCAAGTCCCAAGTCATATCTTTGGTATAATCTGCTATTTTCCATTTCCGTATAAACGTTCATATCATAACGATCTAATCTAGCTTCTTTATTCTTTCCAGATGAGACGTGCAGTATTTCGGTTCTATCCATAGGTTCGAAATTTCCACCCGTTGTCGAAATTTCATGACGTATCAATAATCGTTTAAAGGCGGAAATAAACTGCGAGACAGTTGGGTTTGGACACCAACCACTTCGCTGTCTCACAGCACAGAAAAACAGCTCCAAGTGATCTTGGCTCATCTTATAGGTGAGAAGGTATTTAATTTGGGAATTCTCGCATTTCACAAAATCATCAAACATGCCAAATACCGCTACAACACCAGAATACAAGCCGATAAACCCTGTGGCTCGTCTGGATTTGTAGATTGACTTAGAGTCCTCAGTTTTTAGCTGTGCGATGTACTGTAGTTCGCGTTCCATTCTTGGATGCCAAACTTGTTCATTCGAGGCTCGTAGCGGCGCCTTGAAACCTTTTCCAAACGGGTTCCTCACATTAAGGAAGTCGAAGACGCAATCGATGCAGCGCAAAAATCGTACAGTACCTGCACTATTTGCGAATTGTGGTAAATGAAGCTCCTTATCACAGAATTCAATTGCGTCCGCAACGCTGCTACTGAGTGTTTGAGCCGCGAGACGCACTTTCATGATATTTTTGTGAAATTGGACATGAGAATGCCGTAATTTATTCCCAGCTCTGAGACCCTCACAATCCTGCAGTTTAGCCAATTCCACAATATATCTCCATTCGATCCTCCTATCTTCACCATCCAGGAGTACTTTATAATCGCCAAGGCAGTTACGTGCTAACTTCAACATATGGCATGGATCTAAAAGTATATAAACTTTTTCGGATTGGTTACTCGGATGGAGGAAATAGGGTCTGGGATCAGGTAGATTTATATGTCCCCCTAAAAGCTTGATCATGGATAAATGACTCGGTGGTCCATCTAGAGTTACGGATGTGACTTGCACACCAATATCTTTAAGCCGAATCAGACTCTCCGTTACAAGATTAGCCTGGGTTTCAGCGTCGATTCCATTAATGAGGACGTATCCTATAGGTAGTTTCCATGATGCATCAATACCTACTACCATCAGAACTAAGGCATCCTTAGCCTCCGAAAGATAATCACCGGGAACTACACCCGTACCCATATCCACATGCCCCCGCTGCTTGCCATCTCGACCTCGTTGAGTACCCTTTTTAATTCCCATTTCGTCCAGCATAAGTGAGCAAATGACACGTTTGTTTTTAATCTGTTCCTGCTGTACTCTGTTTTTCAGGGTTTCGAACGATTCATTTATAAAACCTGGCTCAGCATCTACAGACGAGTACCATGTACGAAGGACACTTGGGTGAGGAAGAGCTAAATCAAATTTCTTACGAACGTAATCGTATGCTTTGGGTGAATAAAAGTGCAAGGTTAATGCAAAGCGTCTTAATTCTGGTGGGTATTTTTCACGTGTTAGTGTTCGGTTGGTATTATTTTTTAGCATGCGCATGCACAGCTCTCTTGGAGCATCGGAAAAACTGTCGAGGCACTGCAATCCTTCTGCACAAACACGACGTTCTTTTCGTAGTACACCTACCAATTCTTTCAACGATTCAACTCGCTTTTTCAATTTCTTGATTTTCTGTTTTTGTGCTTTGTTTATGGTTCGAACCTTGTTCAAATTCTCCTTCAACTGAATATATTTTTTTTTCATAGTTCTAGGCGTATTCTCGTAATTATGGTCATGAGAAAACAAAGCACGTCGGCGACCAGTGCGGCATTCACCTTCAGCAATAGGGGCAGAAGTCTTCGGAGTGACATCACATCCAGTAATCGCTTGTGCTGGTGGAGATTTGGCTGAAATCAAACCCAATAGCAAAACAAACAATACATGTGTGAACTTTGTTTGTGATACATCTATCACCGAGTGAGCCAAAAGATGTAGAGCTTAAGTAATTACGCGGTGTACTGAAAGTTTCCTCATGCAGTGTTGTTGATTCAAGTATAGAGCTAGGAGTAGAAGATTTAGAAATCGTGTCATTTTCGATACAGTGTTTTTTCAAAGGACTCTCTGTCTGAATTTCATCGGAACGATCAGACTTCCGTTTAGACGTCTGAACTTCTGAAACTGAGTATATATTTTTGAAACTGGAATCAGGCTGCTGAAAATTATCCAATGAATGATTATTGTATCAGCAGGTGATGGGATAACCTTCACCAGCTACAGGATTGGGAAGAGGGATTGTTGGGATGCTATTGCTATTCAATTCCACTCGGAATGCGGACTTATCGAAGGCGGTTGCTGCAAAGTGGTCCGAACAGACGAGACTTGTCTTGCAGGGAGTCCAAGAGCACTTCTTAACGGCGCACACCCACCGTACCCATTTTTCAGCAGCAGCAGGGTTTTTTTTAAAAGGAAATCTGTTGCACAAAATAATTATTATCACCTAACCTACTGGCACTATATGTTTTATGTGAGAAAAATTAAAAATTACGCATAGCTTACTTGTGAAAACTCTTTTTAGAGATTTTACCAGTCCGAGTTGAACATATCACGCACACTCCCATTGCCCCTCACGATATTATATTTATAATTATTCTTATTTTATATTTTATATTATATTTATCGTTATATTTATTCTATTTTATAATTATCGCTCGTAAAAAAACTGCTTCGAAATGCTTATGTTTGACAGCGCAATTGAATTCCCCTCACTTTTGGGCTTCAAAAATGGCGCCTTCCCGCCGTTCAATTGGGAACAACGGCCGAAAGCCTATCCGCCATCCAGTTATTATATATATCAGTGTGACGCACCGACGGACTGGGCTTTGGACGACATCCTAGAACTGACTGATGAGTCGATCAAAAATTGGTTGCCGGGAATCTAAATAGAACACGTAAATAAAAAAAAAAAAAATAATAATTTATAATAGCGTAAAAGTTCTTCCACTTTACAAAAGGAACAGCTGTCAAAACTTTTAAGGGGGCAATGAGACGGTCTGAAGTAGGAGCATGTAAACGGGACGGCCCGATTTGAATTTTGATTATTACGCGCCACGCAGTTCACCGGACAAAGAGTTCGATAGGCTTCTATTGAACATATTAACACAATTAGAGATGCAAATGATCCGGGGTAATCGGCAAACGATACTTTGAGCTGACGTCTATTTGCTGATAAATACCCCGAACTAATTATATATGTTTAATTGTTTAAAAATAGCATATACAGGTACCTAATTCTCTAAGCCACGTGTCAATATTCGATGAGCTTCGATAGGCATTAATTTAGTAATTAGATTAAGAAATAATAAGGGAGCCCAGTTAGGACATCATAGGGATAGCTACCTAACCGGTCATAATAAGACAAATTACTAAATATTGTAAAATAATAAGTAGAATTAAAACAAAGATATTAACACCTATACGAATCGACAGACACGAACGACGTCCCCCACTCCGAGGCGAACCGTATAAGAGGACCGGCGGACCAAGCATCGAGAGGCAGTCTGGCTCACCGAATCTAACACCATATCCAATTATTGTCATAATCCCGATTAAGTCAATAAAACCCATTATAATATACATATATATTTCGAAAACTCCATATATGAATCATATTCCTATCAAGTGAGCCTTGATACCCGCCGACTGTCTCCCAAGTTCAATTACGGCTAGGTGGTATTATTAAAACACTATCAGTCTGTCGTTGACCATACATACACACCCACATACACACATACTCATAACCACCAAAACAGAAATATACACTACATGCACTTATTACAAGTGTACGAGTGCTTACCCTGATGGGCCAGTTCAACGATTTTCCAACGTATTTCCAACCGTTGATATCCCGTTGAGCAATCATTGGACGTCAACGGATGAAGTACGTTGAAGATCAGTTGATTTGTTTCAAATCCAATACTCTTTTCCAACGACTTTTTCATTGAAAACCTGTTGGTAGCGTTATAAACACGTTGAAGGTGCGTTGAAAGCGCGTCGGAGGTGCGTTGGACACGCGTTGGTACCGGCTCGGTGGCCGGTATATCGTTGGAAACCTGTTGGAAGCGTTGAAAACACGTTGAAGGTGCGTTGGAAGCGCGTTGATACCGGCTCCGTGGCCGGTATATCGTTGGAAACCTGTTGGGAGAGTTGGCAATGCGTTGGAGGTGCGTTGAAAACGCGTTGGAATCCTGTTGAGAGCGTTGGCAATGCATTGAAGGTTCGTTGGAAACGTGTTGGAACACTGTTGGGAGCGCTGGCAATGCATTGGAGGTTCGTTGGAAACGCGTTGGAGGTGCGTTGAAAACGCGTTGAAGGTGCGTTGGAATCGCGTTGGAGGTGTGTTGAAAACGCGTTGGAATCCTGTTGGGAGCGTTGGCAACAGATTTCCAACGCGCTGTCAACGACGGGCCAACGCGGTAACTAATATTAGTGAGCCAACAGATCCCCAACGCTCGCCCAATGCGGCGATAGTTGTCCTCCAACGCGCTGTCAACGACGAGCCAACGCGGTATCTAATATTAGTGAGCCAACAGATTCCCAACGCTTTCCCAATGCGCCGATAGTTGTCCTCCAACGCGCTGTCAACAACGGGCCAACGCGGTATCTAATATTAGTGAGTCAACAGATTTCCAACGCTCGCCCAATGCGGCGGATAGTTGTCCTCCAACGCGCTGTCAACGACGAGCCAACGCGGTATCTAATATTAGTGAGCCAACAGATTCCCAACGCTTTCCGAATGCGCCGATAGTTGTCCTCCAACGCGCTGTCAACGACGAGCCAACGCGGTATCTAATATTAGTGAGCCAACAGATTTCCAACGCTTGCCCAATGCGCCGATAGTTGTCCTCCAACGCGCTGTCAACGACAAGCCAACGCGGTATCTAATATTAGTGAAGCCGGCGACACAAAGTTTTCCGTAAGCCGTAAGACGCATCACCTACAGGCCGGTCGGTCACCTACACGCGTACGTGATTGGTCGGCGCTTGGTGTGCGTGACCGAACGGCCTGTAGGTGATGCGTCTTACGGCGCACGGAAAACTTTGTGTCGCCGGCTTGAGCCAACAGATTCCGAACGCTTGCCCAACTTGCTGATAGTTGTCCTCCAACGCGCTGTCAACAACGGGCCAACGCGGTATCTAATATTAGTGAGTCAACAGATTTCCAACGCTCGCCCAATGCGGCGATAGTTGTCCTCCAACGCGCTGTCAACGACGAGCCAACGCGGTATCTAATATTAGTGAGCCAACAGATTCCCAACGCTCGCCCAATGCGGCGATAGTTGTCCTCCAACGCGCTGTCAACGACGGGCCAACGCGGTATCTAATATTAGTGAGTCAACAGATTTCCAACGCTCGCCCAACTTGCCGACAGTTGTCCTCCAACGCGCTGTTAACGACGGGCCAACGCGGTATCTTATATTGGTGAGCCAACAGATTTCCAACGCTCGCCCATGCGGCAATAGTTGTCCTCCAACGCGCTGACAACGACGGGCCAACGAAGAACTCGCGTCCAATACAATTCCAACGTCCACAATGTTTTACCAATATATGATCAACGATATCTCAATCACCTCAACACATTTCCAACGACAATTTCGTTGAATCGGCCCATCAGGGTATATACGACACGAGGTATACGTTACACACGCTTATTATAAACGTGTGGACGGTTATACACACACATACACGCAGACAATACACGAAGTATACACTACGCGTACCTATTATAGATGCGTGAGTGATTATACAACACCACACATACATGTCACAATATAATACATATATATATATTGTTACGTTTCGGTTCTTGAGCGATACCATCGGTATCGCGAACCGAGTGTAATTGTGAGTTCTTTGCTCGATTTTATATGTTCTAGACCTTTATATCAATAATTTAATGTTCCCTATTACGGACTTGAGTCGCCGTGCAACTAAAGCCGCCTCCCCACAGACCTGAACACGTAAACGCGCTAAGGCTGCACTTTACCCACCTAACCTTTTGATTTCAGTTATGTTAAAGTTAGTTTATTCCCAAATTTTCTAAACAATACAACCTGCTGTGCCAGACCTGAGTGCGTCAGAGACACACTAAGGCTGTATTTAGCTTTGGTTGGTTATACAGACGAAGAAGAACCTGGAAATGGCGGATAAGGGATCTGCATAGACTTACTTTTAGATAATCAAGAAATTCGATTTATTTTAATTTTACCTAAACATGCGGTTGCAACCAATTCCTATATTATATTTACAATGATTGCTTACTTACTAAAATTTTAATATCGAAGACTATTTATTACTCGTTATTCGTTATTCGAATTTTGACAGGCTCGTATTTCAGTTATTTCATTTGATAATTTGATTTCATTCGACTATGAATACTTTGACTAAATAATATACTTTTTCCGAAGTTAATTTCTTCTATGATCTTTTGGAATTTATTTAATTTATGTTGATTCTCGCGAATAAAATAGAATAGAATTTATATTGAAGTGAAGCTACTAGTACACAAGGCGCTCTGCCTATTGTGACTGATGAGAAAGAGTGTTGCGAGTCAACCCGGTGCTATACCGTAGAATTGCTGCTGCTGAGAGCTGTGTCTCGACTTATATACTTGCTATGACGTCACGCGACTTGTCGCTCTCGTCGAATGTTCTAGATCGTTCGACGTTCGCAACGGCTGATGTTTGAATTGCTAACGGTCAGGCCTATGTTGTCTGATCCGTTACATTGCCCCCTTCGATCATCGGATGGTCGGATGATCTCTGATGATACGTCTCGGCTGGTGATCGACCCTGATGCTGGATGCGGTCTTTTGGTGAACGTGATGAAGTTTTGATTTATCCCCTCTTTAAACCAAGTGGATCCGTGGGATCCATGAGGACGGGTATCTCCACGAATTCGTTTCTCGATGACTGATGGAGTTTTCTGCGATTCTCAGCTGATGATCTTATGGCTGACTTCGCCCTTTGTTCTTGTCGTCGCCGTAAAGTCATCTCTTCTCCCTCGTCATCAGATAAATCTAACGTCCCAAAATTACGGAGCATATTTATCAATTCCTCCGGTTTCAGATGTTAATGTTCTTTCCTTCAGTTCTTGTATTTCAGGTAACTTTACACGTGGAATGCAGATCTTTAACACCAGATTGTTGTTCTGATCTGCCGTAATTGGTGGATCTACCTGGGTCTCCTGCACATCTATCGTTGGATCTACGCTGGTGGTCGGCGCATCCATCATTGCATTCACCAGCTCAACATTAGCTGGTCGGCTAGGTTGAATTAATTTTCGCCGGCGATTCCAGCGTGATGGATCCATGAGGTGGGCTGCCGTTTGGTATCCTCTCCCAATCACAAATCTTCCAGATCCTGATTTAAATTTTCCTGAACTAATGATAACCTTATCCTTTTCAGATATTCGATCGTCATCGTCAACAGCTTGGGTTTGCGTACCCTTATCTTGTACACTGATGTATCCGTACCCGAACATGATAAGTGAATGTGATGACTCATACTCGACCTCGAGCTTTTATATCGTCCTCTTCGTCTCATCGAACCAAGGTACGTTAGCAATTCAAACACAACCGCTGCCAACGATGACAGTCAGCTCCCCTAGGTGCTAGCTTCGTTAAATTTTCAAATTTCAGGTAATACATAGTGCTTCAGCATGTTTATATGAAAACGACCTCGCTCTTTTCGCGTGTTTATATTTTCTAGAATAAATGTAGCTTCGCCAATTCGGTTACTAATACGGTAAGGTCCCTCATATAAGGCTAGAAATTTTGCCATTGTTTTATTTTTTGAATCAGAGACATTTAAAGCTCTTACCAAAACCAAATCATTTACGTTAAATTCTGTCATTTTATGGCAAAATCCAGTCGACTCATGGTACACCTCGTTCACGCAGCTTTCGATAACTTTCAACCAGTCAACCCAGGAGGTATGTTTTCCGGTCAAGAAAGTTCTAAAGAACCTTCCCAATTCACAATTTACTCTTTCGACCATATTTCCCTGAGGATGTCTAATTGATGAGAATATAGGTGTTATATTTTCCTCTTTCAGTTTCTTTAACCATAGCGCTGACGTGAACTGTGTTCCATGGTCGAACTGGATTTTGCTCGGCTTCCCAAGCTCCGGTACGTATTTCTCGAAGATGCATCGGATGGTGGAGCGCGCGTCTGCAGTTTTCAACGGATACAAACGCACAAACTTGCTGAATGTGTCAATGGTCACTAATAACCACTTGTAATTCCCTTTACTTGCGGGTAACGGGCCTAAAAAGTCAATAGAAACCAATTCCCCGACCTCACTCGGTGTCATGTTCTGCATCCGAGCGTAGCTGTATCGATTAGGCACTTTACATAGCTGACACCGCTCGCAGCTAGCTAGAATTCGTCGAATGCACCGCGCGAATTTCGGAAAGTAGAAATTTTCATTCAACAATTTGTAACATTTTCTAGCCCCAACATGTCCGTATGCCTCATGTGTCTCTATTATTAATTCTTTTATCAAACCCGACGGAAGATAAGCCCTCTTAGAGCCCCCTGGTTCCACGTGGTACCAAATCCCTTGTTCCAATTTTAATCGTTTTTTATCCCTTGTCAAATCTTCATCGACGAGGCGTTTAATATGCGGATCATCGGCTTGAAGCTGTCCGAAAATTTTCAATTTATTTTCTAAACTTTGGTTTATATTTCTTGCTAACGGCGCAATTATTTTCAGTTTGTTTATTTTCGGCATTTCGTTGATCTCCCCAGGTGGATATCGGCTAAGCGTGTCTGCCACGATATTGTCTTTGCCTTTAACGTATTCAATCTCGAAATCGTACGTTTGAACAAACAATATCCAACGCGCTAACCTTGAACTGACTAATTTGCATGTCGTCATGAATGTAAGTGCATGATGGTCGGTCCGAATTGTTAACTGAGCACCGATAATGAATGTCCGGAACTTCTCCAGTGCAAAGACTATCGCCAAAAGCTCTCTTTCCGATGTAAAATAGTTAAGCTCCGCTCCCTTGAGCGTACGACTAGCAAAACCTACGATCAACTCCTCGTTTTTGTCGGATAACTGATACAATACGGCACCGATCGCAAAGTTGCTTGCATCACACTGCAGATAATACCGTTTTTTCGGGTTTGGATGATGAATGATCATCTCTTTACGAAATAATTGTTTGACTTTATTGAAATGCGCTATCATTTCTTCGTTCCAATCCCACTTGACATCCTTTCGTACTAATTTTAGCAATGGAGCTGTTGCATCTGAGTAATGTCTTGCAAATTTTCCATAATAATTCGTCAGACCTAAAAATCCTTTCAATTGTTTAACGTTCTTTGGATCGGGAAATCTTGTTATTGCTTCTATTTTTTCCGGTTGTGGCAAAATTCCATTCTTGGTAATCCGATGCCCTAAGAAATCGATTTGTTCCCGAAAAAACTTTGATTTATTGAAATTTATGGTCATGTTGTGCTTCCTAAAAATTTTAAATAATAACTCCAGGTGTGCCAAGTGAGACGGAAACGAGTCAGATAGACACAGTATGTCATCAACGAAGTTGATGGTAAATTCCTCTGTTTCCTTTAAGACTAAATCAAGAGTGCGGATGAGACTTGCTAAGCTGGTGCTTAAGCCGTAAGGTGTCACCGCGAATTGATATGTCTTCCCCTCGTACATGAACGCCGTATATTTTCGTGAATCCTTATGTAATGGTACTTGCCAAAAACTCGCAGTTAGATAAAGGCTGGACATAACGGAATTGTTTCCGCACTTTTGAAACAAAACCTCAGTAGATTGCGCACAATCATGGTCAGGTACTATTAGCTTGTTAATGTAACGCGCATCTAATACCAATCGAATGTCGCCTGATTTTTTAGCTACCACCACTATAGGGTTTATATATTCGCTGTATGAGCGCTCAATGATACCAAGATTCAACATTTTATCAATCTCTTCTCTGACTTCATCTCTGTGCATAATCGGCACTGGGTATGATCGTCTTACAAAGGGTCGATCCTCATATATTTTAATCTTATGTTCGTAAATAGTGACTCTACCAGGTATTTTCGAGAATATGTCGCGATACTTTTTTAACAAGTTTGAAAAGGCGTTAATCTCACAAGCTTCTAGTATCTGACATTCTGATAATTTGCTATTAATCTCATCATCGGTTAATCCCGGATTATGTCCAGACTGATGACTATTAATTGCTTCGATGTTTGAAATTGTCTCTTTATCCCAGTTCGCGTTTTTATTTTCATTCATTGTATTTATCTCAACTTGATCGTGTTTGGTATTTATTTGAAATTTTAACTTATTTGAGTCTAAATCTAAGTCGGCTTTCCATTTATGTAAGGTGTCAATCCCTATTATGGCATCTTGCTTTAATCCGTGTACGATGAGAAAACATATCTCATCGGATGACGACCCGATCTTGATTCTCGCTAATATTTGCTCTTTTACCCGAGTAGGCTTGCCCCCTAGCACTCCTGATATCTGAAAGTTCACTACAGGAAATTTTGCGCAGTCTTCTAAAGATGTCTTATGTCGATTGTACCAGCTATCCGACACGCACGTTATATGACTACCCGTGTCTATCAGAGCCTTTACTTCGACATTCTCAATGCGCAAGAGAACCTCCGGACATTGTACTAATGGTTGACCTTCTCCTGTATCCTCTTTAATAAGATAATTAAACGGATTTTCGAATAAATTATTTTCTGTGTTGTTTTTATTTGATCTTACCGCCGAAACGCTTTGAACACGCTGTACTAGTGTCGGTAAGAATTCTTCTTCCAGTACAGCGCCTTCTAGTTTCCCGCAATAGTTGAATTTACATCGTTTACCGACTGGTCATTATCTGTATTTACAACGGTCGCTTTGATTTGGCGATTTGTCCAGTTCAACATATTGTTGTCATGTTCGCTTTGTCCAGGTTGATGTCGCGTCTCATGCCCGTTGTTTGTTGGTTTGAAATTCTGACTAGTCATTTCATTCCGCCATGACACTTGTTTGTCTCGGTTTTCGCTCGGACGGTTGACGGTTTGATATTGTTTGTTCGTGTACGTATTTTTCGGTCTTGGTGCGTTAGATCTACCACCGAATTGCATTTCGTCTAAAAATTCTAGTAGTGCGTCGATGTCAACTATGTTGCGGCACCTAGCAGCTTCTACTATCGGTTCGTCGAAATGTCGTGTAAGGTTACGAACAATCTCCGTTTCTGACATGCACGGATCTAAACCCACGGCTGATGCGAATTTTCTATTTGCATATTCAGACCACGTTACCCTCGCGTCTGGAATATAATACCCGAACTCAATATCTTTTCTTAATTCCCGCTGTGTTTCGATTCCCCAGTATCTTTTTAGAAATCGTTTTTTAAATTCTTCCCAGGAATTGATTACGTCGCGACGCGCGATCCACCAATCCTTCGCATCCAAAGTGAGACTTTGCCCTACTAGTTTTAAACAAACGTCATCGTGCCGTGCATCGATGAAGGTAAAGTACTCTTCAATTTCTTTTATATAATTAGCCGGTCTTTCCCAGCATTTTCCAGAGAATTGCGGCAGTCTAACATGTTTGGAAATTAAGCAATTGTAGTCACTCCCTTGATATGAACTGTTTGATTTTACTCGTCTAATTTCAGCGTTTACGCTTGTTCGGAAATTTTCATGTTTTTTCTCGATCTCTATCATTTTTTCTACATTGGTTTTTTGGTGTTTCTCTATTTTAGCTTCCAAACAATTTAGACCGTCGCCAAACTCATCTCTTATCGTTTCATGCTCCTTATTGTATTGTTTTTGACTTTCTTCTAATTTTTCGTTGAATATTTCGCTATTTATATCTAGTTTCTTATCTAATGCTTCTAATTGTTTTCTATATTTTAATGATTGCTCTTCGAGTCTTTTTCTGAAATTATCCTCGCTTGATAATATGTTTTCGGTATTTACTGATTTTGATTCGACGATTGTTCTTTCTAATTTAGCATATTTTTCATCTATCTTTTTATGAATTTTTTCCAGTGCCTCTATCACCGAAGATTGCTCGACGACCATCGGCCTTCGACGCTCTGTTTCTTTTTCTTTTTCTTTTTCTGTATCAATAAATGCTTTATCTAAAATTGCTGCGTCTTTTTCTTTATTATGCCGTCCTTGATTCCTGTCACCTAACCCTAGCTCTGTAGCCGAACTGATGCCAGATCCCTTGTCCGCCATTTGCCTGGTTGTGACACCGGACTTTGACATAATCCGCAAAAATGACTCTACCAGCAATGAAGTTAAATTAATTAGTGCAACTAAGTTAAGTTAAATTGAATAAATGACTCTAGATATTTTTTAAGTAAGTTTTTTATTAAATATTGATTATAAAAGCCCCTCAGTTGGGCGCCAAATGTTACGTTTCGGTTCTTGAGCGATACCATCGGTATCGCGAACCGAGTGTAATTGTGAGTTCTTTGCTCGATTTTATATGTTCTAGACCTTTATATCAATAATTTAATGTTCCCTATTACGGACTTGAGTCGCCGTGCAACTAAAGCCGCCTCCCCACAGACCTGAACACGTAAACGCGCTAAGGCTGCACTTTACCCACCTAACCTTTTGATTTCAGTTATGTTAAAGTTAGTTTATTCCCAAATTTTCTAAACAATACAACCTGCTGTGCCAGACCTGAGTGCGTCAGAGACACACTAAGGCTGTATTTAGCTTTGGTTGGTTATACAGACGAAGAAGAACCTGGAAATGGCGGATAAGGGATCTGCATAGACTTACTTTTAGATAATCAAGAAATTCGATTTATTTTAATTTTACCTAAACATGCGGTTGCAACCAATTCCTATATTATATTTACAATGATTGCTTACTTACTAAAATTTTAATATCGAAGACTATTTATTACTCGTTATTCGTTATTCGAATTTTGACAGGCTCGTATTTCAGTTATTTCATTTGATAATTTGATTTCATTCGACTATGAATACTTTGACTAAATAATATACTTTTTCCGAAGTTAATTTCTTCTATGATCTTTTGGAATTTATTTAATTTATGTTGATTCTCGCGAATAAAATAGAATAGAATTTATATTGAAGTAAAGCTACTAGTACACAAGGCGCTCTGCCTATTGTGACTGATGAGAAAGAGTGTTGCGAGTCAACCCGGTGCTATACCGTAGAATTGCTGCTGCTGAGAGCTGTGTCTCGACTTAAGCCCTGCGCACACGACGCTTGTTTCAATGCTGGATTGCCTGCTTGATCTCGCTGCTGGGTTCCAAGTGAGCTGTTCTGCTGGACGCTGTGATGGCTCCTCTGCTATGTTGGCTGCACACGATGTGTGTTGCTGGGTTAGGTCTGTAGGTAGCTTCTATGCATGCGAAGTGACCGTTCAAAAACAGACTTCCGAAATTCAAGCCTAGGTTGTGGAGTCGTCCGTGGCTCCGTACACTAATGACTAATAGCAGGATTTTTTAACTGTTAATAAATACATTTATTTGGAAACATTTTTTTATTTTTTAAATATAAATAAATATTTTCTAACATTTAACAAATCAATTTTGTGCACAACAAATATTTATTAACAGTTAACAGATATTTATTGAGTATACGTGTTAATAGATCATTTGTTAAATATGAATAAATCTTATTGAATATTAACAAATCCTTCTATCAGTGTAGTCCTGGTAGCCATATATATATATCCACGTGACACAACCCGACGTTCGCATTGGTCAACACCGATATCCCAGAGAAACCAGCACGAAAAATACGACATGATCTATCACGGAATTCCAGCACGCGTTCAAGTAAGGGAGCACGCACTGACGTCATTTTCCATCACGGCAGCCATCAGGGTTGCCATCACAGTGCCCTGCAGGCAATCCAGCATTGAAACAAGCGTCGTGTGCGCAGGGCTTTATATACTTGCTATGACGTCACGCGACTTGTCGCTCTCGTCGAATGTTCTAGATCGTTCGACGTTCGCAACGGCTGATGTTTGAATTGCTAACGGTCAGGCCTATGTTGTCTGATCCGTTACAATATATATATTAGGGTGTGTTGAAAAAAAATTTTTTTTTTTTTTTTCACGAGCTACCGCTCGAAATGGCAGCGTTTATTGCCCAGAAGATTCTCTCCAAATTTCAGCTTAATCGATAAAGATTTAGAAGTGGCTCACACAGGTTTTGTATTTCCAATTTAAATAACACGCTCAAATTTATTTTCGTATCATTCGGCTGCAAAACTTCTATTTTAGTTCAACATAAGACTGCGTTTTAGTGACTCTAATGACCAGTTGGGATTGTGTGGAAACCACTGAAAATTGAATATGGAATGTTACTTTCGCAATTTTTAATATTTTTTTCGAATAATCAGAAAATACGAATAAATGAAGCTCATTTTTTAATTTTTGATCGTTCTTCCGAAATTAATGGGTTAATCAAATTTCATACTGTAAGGAATTCTAAAAAAAAAAAAAAAGGAGAAATCTTATTTTTTGATTCAATTGTTTCAAATTCTCTTTCACATAAATTACGATAATGTCTCTCGTCACTGTCGAGGGCAAAAAAAGGAGTATAACGAATAATATTTAAAATTCTCCGAACTGTGACTCAGAATAAATATAAAAGCCTGCTTCCCCTATGGTGTCTATCTATTTGACCTAGAACATCGAAATGTGAGCGCGACGGAATTTTCAATTTTAATATATTCGCTGAATATTTAGATGAGCAAAATCATTAATGCAATAGTGATATTTTAGAAATAGGGATTCTACAAAATATTGAAAATCATGAAAAAATCCCCACATCATTTTTCATTGACATCCAGCATTTTGATACCGATATTCGATGTAAATAAATAAATAATAAATAAATAAAATATAAAAAATAAATAAATGAAAAAAATAAAATAAAATAAAAATAAAATAAAATAAATAATCGAGACCAGAAAAGGCAATTTTATTCGCAATTCCTAATAATTCAAGAAAAATATTAAAAATTAAAAAAGTAACATTTCATTTTCAATTTTTCATGGCTTCTACGAATCCCCAACTGGTCATTAGAGTCACTAAAACAGTATCATGTTGAACTAAAATAGAAGTTTTGTAGCCGAATAATACGAAAATAAATTTGAGCGTATTATTTAAATTAGAAGTACAAAACCTGTGTGAGCCACCTCTAAATCTTTATCGATTAGACTGAAATTTGGAGAGAAACTTCTGGGCGATATACGCTGCCATTTCGAGTGGTGGCTCGTGGAAAAAAAAAAGAAATTTTTTTTTTAACACACCCTAATATATATATATTGTAACTTACTGCACCGATATCTCAGCTGATGGCTGGAGATATGGTGCTAGTCCGCGTGAGTGTCTTTGTCACGGGAGTGATTTGGAGCTCCTCTCGTGGAAAAAGTGAAAAACCACAAAATACCCTATTACAGGCTCAAATCAGATATCAACCGATTTGAGCTATTTATCTACTGAGCGAGGATCTGCTTCACTAACCGAGCTCGTGCGACAGACGCGGGTTGTGTTAGCTGTGTGTGAGAATCACAGACATGGGTATTCCCCAGTGTTGTAACCCAGCAAAAACTCAACCGTAGCTGCCTTAGGACAGAGCTGGGTGTCGCTAGGCGTACCAAGCTGTACAACTAGACTCGGGATTGGGTTTTACACCCGCACCGTAGCTGTCGTTTGCAAATTGAAAATAAAGAAAGAAACCTGAAATATTTAGAGATTGTTAATTTAAGGAAATAGGAAATTGAAAGAAACAGATGTAGTTTTAACAATAGATAGTATTTAATGAAATTAAATAATCATTAGTCAGTCGTAGGAAACGGTACAAAAGGATTAAACAGAAATAATATATCGTGCGTAGAATTAGAATATTATTAAATCATAAAGAATAGAATAGAGTAGAATATAACAGAAAATAAAGGTTTATATTAAAGAAATAATAAATTAGAATAAGATTAGAATTAGGTAGAGTTCATAATCAATGTTTCCATTTATTTGGTTTTGAGTTTTGTTTAACGCCGGTATTTTATTTGATTTATTGATCGTGAATTTCCAATCCACGATTGAGTTAGATTGCGCCGATAGATCTCTCCTATGACGACTTTTACGCTTGCAGTCTAATTTATTTATTTATAAAAAAATTAGTAAAAAGACTTTGAACAGTGTGAAATGTGAATTTTAATTAGACTTATATTTTTCAATATCGAAAATCGCGATTTTAATCACTTCAATTTTAGCAAGTGTCGAAACGCGATTTAAGAGCAGGTACTGGTCACGCACTATTTTGGCTACGTGCCTAATTTTAATAATTAATATGATGTGACTCGACGGGCACTTTGCCACACAATCGGTACCTGATGCCTCCACGTACCCCCTTTTATACCGATAATTAGCGCGCACCGCGAAATCGCGGGATGCACGGAATCGCGGTTTTGCACGGAATCGCGGGTTGCGCGGAATCGCGGGCGGTGCGGAATCGCAGATTGCGCAACATCTCGCAACACACTGTACTCTGCGGTGCGCGTCGCGGGATGCGCGATGGACACTCGTCCGGCTGCTCTGGCAGGAGCCAGAACAGCCGGAATGTTACATCTGCCCCCTTCTACCGACGGATGTTCGGTCGCGGCTGGCGATCCTTCGGTCCCGGTCGGATCAGGAGTCGGTAGATGTTAATCCTGTAGGTTTTAATTGTCCTTTCCTTTCTCCCTTTTCCTCAGAATTCGATTTCCGGCAGATCGAGGTCGCCGAAATCCACCTCTGGGAAGCCTAGTTCCGGCATGTCGAGCTCCGTTATATTTATCTCCGGCAGGTCGAGCTCCGTGATATTGGTTTCCGGCAGGTCGTCTTCTGCCCATTCCAGCGGCTCAAAGTATCGGATATACTCCGGGGTTGTCAACGGCCGGTATTTTTCTAGCATTTGGGGCTCCTGATCTCCGGCGGCCTTGTTGTCACTTAAACACCCCAGATCTCCGAACACTTCCTGGATAGCCCTTTGCCTCGCGAGCTCTTCTTCTTCCTCGTTCGGCACTCCCGGTACTTCGACCGCAACTGGCTGCCAGGGCATACAGGTGGTGAATTGCCCTGAGCTTGGTAGTCGTTTCGCCTTGCCTCGCGCCTCGTCTTCGGCTGCCCGCTTGGTGGTGGTCTGAGGCCCCTCAGCACTGGCCGACGGCCCCGGCTCTGGTATGCGGTTTGCCGGTGGTGTTGGTACCCTTGGCCTGATGTTCGGGCGGTACCTCAGCTTGGTCTGCGTCGATCTTCCTCTCCTGTATTTCCCAGGTACTCGCTCGTACTCCTTTGCCTCGATCAGATGATCGCCTGGTTCCTCGTCCCCATGGTCGTACGTTTGTGTCCCCACGTTTTGTACGATTCTGCCATTCACTAAGTAGCGCGGTTTACTCATCTCGGCTTCACTCGTTATTTGCTCTATTCGCTCAAAAATTCACAATACAACAGGCCGTATGGTAATGAGCTAGCCCTTTATATAATCTATTTTTATCCCTTCTTTATGGATTTAATACCATATAAGGAGTTGTCGTACGATTTTGTGGGGTTAATCCTTTAATCCTTCTATTGTATGTGTTTTTTGACTATAGGATCGTCGTTCCGCTTCTTTACAGGTGTTACTGTTTTACGTCGCTTCCCCCTCAGCACCTTGGATGTATTGCTTGAACATATTCACATGGAACTTGCCCCGTTCCATCCCTGTATGGGTGTTCTCCAAGACATAGGTGGCTTCACCAACTTGCTTGCTGATTCTATAGGGTCCTTCGTATAAATCGAAGAATTTTGCCATCTTCTTTTCTTTGGAGTCGGAAACATTGAGTGCTCGGATTAACACTAGGTCTCCCACTTTGAATTTGGCCATTTTATGCGTTGAGTTAAACCGGTCTGCTCGGCGTTTGCCGTGTCTTATGATGTTCTTTTTAACTAGCGTTAATTTCGCGTCACGCGGTAGGTCAGTTTTATTCGTAACTAGCCAAGATTCCCAGAATCTTGAAGGGCGTTGGCCAAGGTGGATCTCGCAAGGTGCGAATCCAGTGGTGTCATGGCACACTTCGTTCATACAGCTCTCAATGATTTTTAACCAATTTATCCACGACGTGTGCTTATCGGTTAGAAAAGTTCTGAAAAATCGCCCTAACTCGCGGTTTACACGCTCAACGATATTTCCTTGTGGATGTCTAATTGAGGAATAAATTAATTTGATGTTTTCTTCGTCTAATTTATTTTGCCATGCTGTAGAAGTGAACTGTGTGCCATGATCACACTGGATTCGCTTAGGCTTGCCATACTCTGGGATATATTGTTCAAATATGCATTTTATTGTTTGCGGAGCGTTTGCTGCTTTTAACGGATACAATTTTACGAGTTTGCTGAAGGCATCTATGGTGACTAAAAGCCATTTATAGTTCCCCTTGCTCGCTGGCAGTGGACCTAGGTAGTCGATTGATAACAATTCTCCAACTCCGTCTGGCACAATGTTTTGCATACTTGCATAGCTATATCTGTTGGGTACCTTGCACCTCTGGCATCTTTCGCAGCTAGCTAGAGTTTGTCTAATTCGTTTAGCAAATTTAGGATAATAGAATCCTTCTTTAAGTATGAGATAACATTTGTTGGCGCCTATGTGTCCGTACATTTCGTGACACTCTATGATGAGCTGTCTTACTAGCGCTTCAGGGACGTAGGCTCGTAACCTGCCCCCTGGCTCTCGATGGTATAATATTTCGTCTATGACTTCTAAGCTGTTATCTAGTTTTAATTTTGCTGAATCAAGTAGTTCACTGATTCTTTTATCTGTTTTTTGTAAGATTGGATAGTTCCCTAAATCCCTACTTAGTTGGTCATCGATTGCTTTTGCCAGAGGTGCAAGGACCCCCAACGCCGCTACTGAATTTACTATACTCTTTTTCGATTCTGGTGGGTAACGGCTCAACACATCCGCGACTATATTCTCCGTGCCTTTGATGTACTCAATGTCAAAATTGTACGTCTGTATGAACAATACCCAGCGTGCTAAACGAGAGCTAACGAGTTTACACGAAAAAATATACGTTAAGGCTTTATGATCGGTCCGGATCGTGAGCTTAGCACCGACGATGAAAGTTCTGAATTTTTCTAGAGCGAATACTATTGCTAACAGCTCTTTTTCGGATGTAAATTAATTCAGCTCAGCCCCCTTCATCGTTCTACTCGCGAACCCCACGATCCGTTCCTCGTTGTTATCGGATAACTGATACAGCACTGCCCCGACCGCATAATTGCTGGCGTCACATTGCAAATAATACCTCCTTTTCGGATCTGGATGGTTTATAACCATCGTATCACAAAATAATTGTTTTACTGTAGTGAAATGCGTTTTCATTTCCTCCGTCCAGTCCCACTTGGCACCTTTCTTTATTAAAGAGAGCAACGGAGCTGTTGCTTCCGCATATGCGCTGGTGAATTTACTGTAATAGTTTGTTAATCCCAAAAATCCTTTGAGTTGTTTCGCGTTTCTCGGTATCGGGAATTTCTTTATTGCCTCGATCTTTTCCGTTTGTGGGTGTATCCCATCTCTTGTTATCCGATGCCCGAGAAAATAGATTTCTTCTCGAAAGAATTTTGACTTTTTGAAATTAAGCGTCATATTATATTTTCGGAACACTTCAAATAATAATTTCAGGTGAGCCAAATGGGACGGAACGGAGTCAGAAATACACAGTATATCGTCTACAAAATTTATTGTAAACTGCTCCGTTTCCTTCAAAACTAAGTCCAAGGCTCTAATTAAACTAGCCAAACTTGTATTAAGCCCATAAGGGGTAACTGTAAAATGATAAGTTTTTCCTTCGTGCATAAATGCAGTATATTTTCTTGAGTCAGGATGCAAAGGAACTTGCCAAAAACTCGCCGTAAGATCTAAACTCGACATGAAAGCTGCGTTTCCACACTTCTGGAATAAGACCTCAGTCGATTGAGCGCAGTCATGGTCAGGCACTATCAGTTGGTTGATGTATCTTGCATCTAAGACTAATCTGATATCACCGGTTTTCTTTGCAACCACTACTATAGGATTGATGTATTCGCTATATGATCTTTCAATTACTCCAATATCGAGCATTTTCTGAATTTCGATTTTAACTTTATCTCGGTGTACCATTGGTATAGGATATGATCTCCTAACAAAAGGTCTATCTTCATAAATTTTGATTTTGTGTTCATAAACTGAGACTCTACCGGGTAGTTTGTAAAAGATGTCTTGATACTCTATCAGTAGTTTTGAAAATGAATCTAGTTCGAGTTGATTTAGTACCTGACACTCAGACAATTTCTCATCTATTTCATCACGGGTCAGTGCATACTCATTAATCTCGTTTTCGATCTTACCGACGGTCATTTTTTCTAGATTGATTTTACTGATTTGTAACGACTCTCTTTGATAATCTTCGATATGGTTTGCTTTGAAAAGCTCGACATTTACGTCGGTGGAAGCTGTTTGGAAGAATAGTCGGTTAGTTCGAAGGTCTATATCCGCTTTCCACCGGTGCAACGTATCAATTCCAATTATTATTTCGTGACCGAGCCCTGGAATTATCAAGAAGCAAACGTGATCGGTAGATTTCCCGATAGTTATCTCTGCATAAAATTGTTCTTTTATTCTTACGGGCTTGCCCCCTGTTACTCCAACTATTTGGTAATTGACTACTGGCAACCTTTCACATTTATCTAGTTTTTCTTTATGTCGATCGAACCAATCTTTTGAGACACAAGTGACTTGACTTCCGGTGTCGATAAGCCCTTTGACTTCTATCCCCTCGATATTAAAATATGCTTCCGGGCACTGTTTGCTTTGTGACTCGCAATTATTGCTTTCTTTAATTAAGTACTCGGATGGATCTTCGAACATATCGTTTTTCGGTTCTAGAGATTTTATTTTTGCCGCGTTGATAACGATCTCGCGCTGTGTCACCGGGTTTTGCGGCTCACATACCACAGCGCGCTCTAGTTTTCCGCTTGCTGGGCTTCTGTCTCATCCTCAATTTCTGTAACGATTGGCTCTACTTCGGAAATCGCGCTGACTTTTGGATTTGTCCAGTTACTGTGTTTATGATTTGCGTAGGCTGGTTGTCCAGCGTCGCGCTTGTTTTCTTGCGAATCCGACTTAAAGTACGTGTCTCGTGCTACAGAAGGTCGCGACGTGTTTGCCTCATCGCTGCCGAGACGCCATGATACCTGTTTATCTTTATTTTCGGTGAATTTATTAGTGAATTGTTGCGGTCGGCTTATATTTGCCGGTGCACGGAAGTTTTTGGGTGCATTCGATCTCCCTCCCGACTGCATTTCGTCCAAGAAGTTAAGTAAGGTGTCAATTTCCCGGATATTTCGGCAAGTAGCAGCTACCACTACCCGTTCTTCAAAGTGTTTAATTAGGCTTTTGACGATATCTTCTTCCGCAATTTTAGGAAGGAGACCGACTGCAGCCGCAAACTTCCTATTTGCATACTCGGACCACGTTAATTTTGAATCCGGTGAATAGAAACCCCATTCGATATCTTTGCGGATATCTCTCTGGACTCCCTCACCCCAGAATCTAGTGAGGAACTTTTCTTTAAACCCTTCCCAGGTGTTAATGACGTCTCGGCGCGCGATCCACCAGTCTTTTGCATCGCTTCCCAGGCTTTGACCGACAAGCCGCAGGCTAAGCTCGTCCTCTGAACCCAAGAAGGTAAGGTATTCCTCTAATTCCCGGATATAGTTTACCGGTTTCTCCCAACTCTTTCCCGAAAAAGTCGGCAGTTTTAACTGTTTTGTTAATAAACGGATTTGTTCGTGATTTTCTCGAATAGTTACCGGCCCTCTCTTAAGTTTCTTGATTTCAGAGTCAAGCCCGATTTTTAAACTCTCGTGTCTATGTTCGAGTTCCTGGATTTTTTCTCGATTAACCCGATCCCCTTCCTTAATTTTGCTTTTAAGGGCTTCGTAATTCCCAATAGCCTCGTCCCGCAATGACTTTTCAGTATCCGTGATCTGATTTATACAACCGGCTACATCGGTATCCCATCTCGCTATAACGGCTTGGACAGTGGTCTCAAGACGATTGACTCGACTTTTATTGGCATCCGCGTGATCTCTAACCTCTTTATTTAATTTTGCTTCGTAGCTGACTCGATCTTCAACCTGTATACGGTGGATCCCTTCAACCCGCCGTTCTAGAGCTTTAATTCTTTCATCCCATTTCTTTTCAACCCTATCATTGCTATCTGTTAATGCTTTTAGACGTGCGGCTATTTGTGCAAGGGGATCGGAGTGTTCATCACCAGGACCCTCTTCCTGACTTGAAATGCTTTCGTCATGCATAACGGTATCATCTGGCGCGTGATACCCGGTGTCACTACTCAACCCGCCTGCGGCTTTACCCTGATCTTTACCGGTAACGGCATCTTTTCCTTCCATTTTCCCTTAAGATTCGAAAAAGAAAAAAAAAGTTTGAAGTTATTTTGAATGAATTTAAGTTATCTGTAGAATGAATTTAAGTTTAATAAATGAATTTAAATTGAATTTTGTATCTAATTAATTTAATTTTATTTAAGAGGAGCCCCACGTTGGGCGCCAAATGTAACTTACTGCACCGATATCTCAGCTGATGGCTGGAGATATGGTGCTAGTCCGCGTGAGTGTCTTTGTCACGGGAGTGATTTGGAGCTCCTCTCGTGGAAAAAGTGAAAAACCACAAAATACCCTATTACAGGCTCAAATCAGATATCAACCGATTTGAGCTATTTATCTACTGAGCGAGGATCTGCTTCACTAACCGAGCTCGTGCGACAGACGCGGGTTGTGTTAGCTGTGTGTGAGAATCACAGACATGGGTATTCCCCAGTGTTGTAACCCAGCAAAAACTCAACCGTAGCTGCCTTAGGACAGAGCTGGGTGTCGCTAGGCGTACCAAGCTGTACAACTAGACTCGGGATTGGGTTTTACACCCGCACCGTAGCTGTCGTTTGCAAATTGAAAATAAAGAAAGAAACCTGAAATATTTAGAGATTGTTAATTTAAGGAAATAGGAAATTGAAAGAAACAGATGTAGTTTTAACAATAGATAGTATTTAATGAAATTAAATAATCATTAGTCAGTCGTAGGAAACGGTACAAAAGGATTAAACAGAAATAATATATCGTGCGTAGAATTAGAATATTATTAAATCATAAAGAATAGAATAGAGTAGAATATAACAGAAAATAAAGGTTTATATTAAAGAAATAATAAATTAGAATAAGATTAGAATTAGGTAGAGTTCATAATCAATGTTTCCATTTATTTGGTTTTGAGTTTTGTTTGACGCCGGTATTTTATTTGATTTATTGATCGTGAATTTCCAATCCACGATTGAGTTAGATTGCGCCGATAGATCTCTCCTATGACGACTTTTACGCTTGCAGTCTAATTTATTTATTTATAAAAAAATTAGTAAAAAGACTTTGAACAGTGTGAAATGTGAATTTTAATTAGACTTATATTTTTCAATATCGAAAATCGCGATTTTAATCACTTCAATTTTAGCAAGTGTCGAAACGCGATTTAAGAGCAGGTACAGGTCACGCACTATTTTGGCTACGTGCCTAATTTTAATAATTAATATGATGTGACTCGACGGGCACTTTGCCACACAATCGGTACCTGATGCCTCCACGTACCCCCTTTTATACCGATAATTAGCGCGCACCGCGAAATCGCGGGATGCACGGAATCGCGGTTTTGCACGGAATCGCGGGTTGCGCGGAATCGCGGGCGGTGCGGAATCGCAGATTGCGCAACATCTCGCAACACACTGTACTCTGCGGTGCGCGTCGCGGGATGCGCGATGGACACTCGTCCGGCTGCTCTGGCAGGAGCCAGAACAGCCGGAATGTTACAATATATTACACGTACTTAATACGAGGACGTGGGTATTATACGAACACAACTTAGTTATAAGGCCTAGTTTAAATTAATTAAAATAAAAGTCAATCTAAGAAGCTAGTTTCGGATATCCGCGGGTCCAACATATTAGTCCTTGAACACGAACCCGGACGACTTACGGAAGCAGAAAAACGTAACCGTCACAATGTGGTTACTTTGCTATATTCTTCTTTGAATAGGTGTACTCTTCTCTTTCTATTGCTGACCTGAAAAAAAGAAGAAAAAATCAAATTCAAATATTACCGTTTTGTTTACGAACAATTTCAATAAATTCAGAGCAAATATTAAAAACTATTAATTGATGTGATTACTTTGCTATATTCTTCTCTTTGAATAGGTGTACTCTTCTCTTTCTATTGCTGACCCGAAAAAAAGAAAAGTATAATGAATACAATAGTATATTTTATCCAAGCAGAACAAGTTGTAAAATCGGATTTTACGCCCACTGCAACGAAAAAGTTGTATTCTGTACTTCGATCGACTCTGCAGTCTTTAATGAGAATTTTTATTGATGTTTTATTTCATTTTAATCTAATAGTTTTACGTACCTGATATGTTGCAATTTTATTACACATGCATGTATTTAACAACGAATATTCTTTATTACGAAATATTCTTTATTACGAGTTTTGACAGGATAGTTTTTTTCAAACAAAAACCCCGCGTTATGCTCCTTGCCTGCGCATTGCGTAGCGCGCATTTCGCGGTGACGGAAGTTCCGTTACAATCTCTTTTTTACTGAAGGGATCTCGCCGCCGCCGTGTCAGTATCGCAGGGAATTATGGGTAATCCCCACCACCTCGGCTCCGCTCGGCTACCCCCCCCCCCCCCCCCCCCCCGCCCCTGGGCCCTTGGATCGAGTCATGTGGACCGATCCCCGGCCCTCTCGCGCCTTGGGTCTTCGGATCGAATCATGTGAACCCCTCCCAGGCCCGCGCTCTTTGGACCTTTGCTTTCAGTCACGTGAACCCCTCCACGCGGTGCCCCCTACATATTTTAGCACTTTACGATCGAGTGAAAGCCCCCTGTCTTTCATCTTGCCTTGCATCATAATAAGCACCATAAATGTTCATTCATAAATTTGCAATTTTACGACCATAAATTATGAATGAAAAATCTAAATTATTAAAATTCATAAAGGTCATCAAAATAATTGATAATGTAGACAACTTGTACAGTCACGGAAACTGATGGGGCAACCGTACATACATTTTGATTTTAATTTTCTTAAAGTTGGTATGAAATTCGGACATCTGTCAGGCGATGAATCAGCTTAGTTTGTTTTCTTTCAGAGAACGTCAATCCACTAACCTAAAAGGTAATTAATAAAATGGTCACATCGGATAACCCCAAAATGCGTGAATGTTTTTCCTAATTAGGTGACTCTTAAAATAACCTAGTTCTCGTGAGGTGTTTCAAGGGTTATAGGAGGGCTCTAATGAAACTTACTGTGATATTTTTCATGAAATCCGATCGATTTTTAATCCTCCTGGAGTCTTAGTTGAAACTAATGAGATCTGCACCTGACATTCCCAACTCAAGCCCAGATACAGGAGTTTCGCACCAATGATGTTCACCAGCTATGCAAATTTTGGCAATGTGTTCAGAACACTTTGGCGAAGAATCCCAAGTGTCGGATACACGCTGCATAATCGAGTCTTGGTTCCAACTAAGACATCCTTCTGGTACTTACGCCGTATATTCTCATTTCAATGCTCGTCTTGGCTAATAGATCTCCAGTAACAAATCAGGCACAAGTTAACAACTAATTAAATAACGTAAATAAAAATACATGTAACGTTGTATTCCTATAGATGATTACAATAAAACGAATTCAATGAGAGAAAACAAAACTTTATTCAAGCTGATCTCTGAAAATAATTTGATAATATTGAAATATCAGGATCAACCATTAACATGAACAATAGGCTCTCAGTTGTAGAAACAGGTCTCGTTGTTCTAATTGGAAAAATGTCAATGGTTTAATCAACAACGCTTAAGTTAAAAATAAGTTAACAGGTGGTAAAACTATGTAGAGCCCATGTGAGTTCAACGCAGGACTATATAAATGAACAACTTGTAAGAATTCCTACTTCTCACTCATATTATAAACTATCTTGAAAGTCTACCCGAGTCGAAATTTTAGCCCTCCTTTGAATGCACTAGAACCTATTTCTCTTTGTAATGCATGGGCCGCCACTCTCCGTTGAACCTACTAGGCCTCCTTTCGCTCTACTTCACCCTCCGATGACCCTCCTAGACCTATTTTAGATCGCAAATATCTCGCAGACATGAACCTACGTAGCCTCATTTGAATCCTAACACCCCTGACTTCACCCTACGTAACCTCCTTTGGATCCGAAGTCTCCTACTCTGACCCTCCATAGCCTACTTTGGATCCAATGCTGGCCAAGAACAACCAGGACCAAAAACTTTGGATCCAAAGGAGGGTCTATGTAGGGTCAAGGCAGGAGACTGGATTCAAAGGAGGTTACGTAGGGTCAAGGCAGGAAACTGGATTCAAAAGAGATTACGTAGGGTCAAGGCAGTAGTCTGGATTCGGGGATATGTTTTTTTGAAACTTTACTACTTTCAACGTCGGGTCTTAGTTTATTATATCCATAACTCTGTAGTTTACACAAAAATACGCAATCCACACATATTGATAACGCATATCTCGCTGAATTTAAGTGCAATGGAACCTCGTGGGCGTGCGCCCAACGCTAAAGCCTTGACAACACAATGGCCCGCATCAGGATCAGTTGTGGATTCCACAATAATAGATCTCTATATCACTGCTCGATCGGTTTACCGGATTTGTGAAATATGGAATATAAAGGTACACAGCTATTACTTATTAGAGACAAAAATGTTCCAGGAGATCCACTAAAAGTTTTATGGTAATGTCAACACTGTTTTTAGTTCTTCGGACAGAAGTGGAATTTTCCACTTTAAGTGAATTTATGTTTTAACCCTTCGTAGTCACACTTCTGTAGAATCACACGGTAGTCACACTTGGGTGAAATTCACCCAGTCAATTTTCAAATGGCTGTTGTGTGAAAACTATCCGTTCGATCGGGATCGAAAAAATACTAGAAAATACTTCAAACATTCTAGAACATGTATCAAGAGTCGGTATGTCAAAATTCAAATGACAACATATTTAAAAAAAAAAATCGTAAATTGGTCAATTTGTCAAAAAATGGATATTTCGGCCAGAACGCCTGGGTGAAATCCACCCAGAGTGACTACGAAGGGTTAACTAAAAGAAAGTGTCGAAATGAACATAAAAATATTAGTGGACCTCCTGGACCATTTTTTTTTTTTTTTTTATCTAACAAAATGTCATATTTTATTCGGATAAACAGATAACCGCGTAAACGAAAGATGCATGATATAATATTTGGTAATTAATCGTAATAATATATGCAAGAACTTCAATCTAGTCAAATTTCAAATGCCAATACTCAAATGCCAAATTTTGATGACATTGAAATATTTCGAGTAATAATTTGACACTTTGATGGGCCTCGAACAAGTAGAAGAGTATTGAGTCTAATGCCATACGATAGTTTAGCGTAGTGGTTAGGGCGTGCGACTAAAAACCGAGCGGACGTGAGTTCAAATCCCGGCGGGGACGAAAAATGCGGCGATCTTTTCAGTGCGAATATAATGCGATTTTATCAACATAATGATGCGTAGGTTAGGTCATCTGACAATAATATCCGTCAAATATCGTTTTTTTTTTTTTTGTTTTTTTCTACTATCATCAATTAATAATTTTCTGCCTAGGCGTTGGTTAATCATGAGTTTAACCAGCCTGGCTCTACGCGAAATTCGATTCAGGCCGAAAGGAGGGTCTGTAGGCTCTACGAGCGATTCAGTTCAGGCCGAAAGGAGGGTCTGTAGGCTCAACGAGCGATTCAGTTCAGGCCGAAAGGAGGGTCTGTAGGCTCTACGAGCGAGTCAGTTCAGGCCGAAAGGAGGGTCCGTAGGGTCTGCGCGAGATCGATTTAAGCCGAAAGGAGGGTTAGGAGGGTCGACGCACAGTGGTCCCAAATCCCAAATAGCCGGCCAAAACTCAAAATATGAAGTTTCTATTTTAGGAATTCTAAGTACTGAGTCAGGTAGAGGGGTATATTCCACGTCCCTTTCAAGGGTCAGGTAGTGGAAAATGTCGCATTTAGCCCATGGGGTGTCCTTCGTAACGGAACCCTCGAGAAGGTAGTATCGATCACGCACTATGCCTCTGAAAACTACGCTGTGTTTAAAGTTGAATAACTGTGAGTGAAATTGAGCAATTTTGATTTTGCAAAATGGAACTTCCACCGGAAAGTAAGTACATTTATTATATCAGTAGAGCTTTTCATATCAACGACACACCGAGCAATCACATATGTAAACACCTTCTGTGAATTTAGGTGCCCGCGACGAAAAAAAATTGTGTATAGATTGAGTAAAAGTTAATAATTCTACAGAATTCTACGACCGGTCGAGTTTCACGTGATTCTTTACACTCTTGAGTACAACATATCCAAAAATTAGCTGCCTAAAACTGCCATTTTCGTTTTGGTGAATTTTTTTATAAATAGACGCAGGACTTCACCTCAAGCGCGCGGCGCGGGTGCGACCGACGCGACGTCAAACGATTGGTTCTTTCGATTGGTTTGCTGGAAAATGTTAATTACAATATTATTCTTAGTCTATCGGATTCTACTATCATTTTCATAACGAAATTATTAATTCTTTAAAATTATATATTGTTGTCTCACCATTACATTCATTCTTTCAGGCTCTCAGAATAGCAGTGAAGAGACTGGTTTTACTCAGAAGGAATTATTTCATTTGTTGGTAAACCATTCGAATGACAATGCCAGCAAAGCCCACGAAATCATTGAAATAATAATAAATAATGAAAAATGGCAAGCACGTAAAGAAGATATCGAAGGTCGTAAAAAGACCATATAAAAAGGTTTCCGTGAGAAATTGGGACTTTTGATTGATCAGCCGAAAAAAGGATTCGGTAGCACAAATGACGGTAATACTGCTCGTTGTTTCTTTCAAAATTCCAGTATTTCCGCATCCATAACGGGACTGGATGAAGATCTAATTAAAAGATTTCACATAATCTTGCAAGTAATATCGTGCGGTTTTGAAATAAATGTTAATAAATTCGAAGAATACGCTTTAGCTACAGCCAGAAAATGTGTGCTATTATATCCTTGGTATTACATGCCTACTACCGTACACAAACTTCTCATTCACGGGCGACAAATAATAGAATCTTCGATGCTGCCAATAGGACAGATGTCAGAAGAAGCCCAAGAATCTTGTAATAAATGTATAAAATCATTTAGACAAGATTTCTCTCAAAAATGTGGTAGAAAACAGAAGGATGTGGTAGAAATGTGGTAGAAAATATGAAGGATGTTTTCTCACGACTTTTGATTTCGTCTGACCCTGTCATTTCAAGTTTGCGTAAGCTGCCAGTAAAGTCAGGTAAATCATTATCGCGTGAAGCAGTCGCGTTGTTGAACTCGCCAACTGCTAACGAAACAAACGTGGTTTTATTAACTGACTCCAGCGATAATGATGACGATAGCGATTCCACAGATAGCGAGTACCCCTTCTAAGCTGAAATAATGTAATATTTGTTCTTATTTTTCATTAAATGAGCATTATCTTTGAATTTGTATTATTTATTCCTATATTTTACCAAACTCCTATATCCCACATATATGCAGTGTTGGGCAGCATTAATTACTTTCAGTAATTAATTACATTCAAATTACAAATTACAACTGTAATTAGTAATTGAAATTTTTCTAATTACAAATTACAATTGTAATTAGTAATTGAAATTTTTTAATTACAAATTACAATGTAATTAGTAATTGAAATTTTTCTAATTACAAATTACAAATGTAATTAGTAATTGAAATTTTTCTAATTACAAATTACAAATGTAATTAGTAATTGAAATTTTTCTAATTACAAATTACAATTGTAATTAGTAATTGGAAATTTTCTAATTACAAATTACAATTGTAATTAGTAATTGAAATTTTTCTAATTACAAATTACAATTGTAATTAGTATCGAAAAATCTTCTAATTACAAATTACAATTGTAATTAGAAAATAAAAAATTTCTAATTACAAATTAAAAATGTAATTGCAAACATTTTTCGAGCTAATTACATTTCGAAAATGTAATTGAAACCATTTTTCGAGCTAATTACATTTCGGAAATGTAATTTAAGGGGTAACACCACTCTAGAGTCAGCAAAAAAGGCCTAAATTTCATGACTTTTTTCTAGAATATTGGAGAATCGATCGGGTTTCTTTTTTCAGGGCTTATTAAACACATATTGAAGTATGTAGAAAAAATTTGTGATTGCATTTTTGATACAAAATGGCGGCGACAGAGCCAGTCTTCAAGAACGCTTTTTTTTCCATACCTCCACGGGCGGACGTGTAACTCCGAAAGTATAAGAGGTGAAACAAGAAAATCAATTTTTTCCCAATCTATATGTCATTGGCTAGAGAAGTACATAGGGTTTTTCTTTTAAATCCATTTT
The DNA here is from genome assembly GCA_943736025.1 of Tenthredo mesomela. Taxonomy (NCBI): domain Eukaryota; kingdom Metazoa; phylum Arthropoda; class Insecta; order Hymenoptera; family Tenthredinidae; genus Tenthredo; species Tenthredo mesomela. Next base: position 40,680,063 of record OX031014.1, on the reverse strand, counting down.
CGCAAAAATGGCACAAGTTTAAATGAAATTTCAGTTTTTCGGCAAAAAAATTTGCAGTAAATTGTTTATAAAGAAAAAAGTTTACATTCAATCGAAAAACGGCTATGTACTTCTTTAGATAATGTGATTGTGAAGCTACAGTCAAAATTTCAAAACAATTCATCAAACGGTTTTCGAGCAGCGTTTCCGCCCAGTTTGAAGAATGTGATTTCAACAAAAACGCGTTCAAAGTTTTATAAGTACTTGCACATACACGAATATTATAGTGCATATTATAGCATCAGAGCACCCTGGTGACCTACAAAGGTGACCTAATGACCTTCTACTCTGTGAGTAAGAGAGGCACTCATTATTTCGACAGGTAAAAGCAAAATATCGAAGCGCTACCGCAGAAACGCCGAACGTGTGCTCCGAGGCGTTGCGGCAAAATTAAAAATTAAAACCTGTGAAATTTTTTTTTTACCATAGGACCAATTGGTTATTGTATTTATGACCCTAAAGTATTGTTTAAGCAAAAAAACAAAAATCGATTTTTTCAAAATCCTAGAGTGGTGTTACCCCTTAAATCATTTTTCGAGCTAATTACAATAATTCTAAAATTTAATTATGCATTTTCAGTTCAACCATACGAGTTGATACGAGTATATGGGTGATTTCGAGCATATATGGGTACATCTGAGTATATATAGGCTATTTCCATTATATATCGGTATTTCCAAAATATATGGGTGATTTCGAGCGTATATGGGTACACCCGAGTATATATAGGGTATTTCTATCATACATCGGTATATCCAAATTATATGGGTGATTTCGAGTATACATGGGTATATCTGAGTACGTATGGGGTATTCCCCATCATGTATCGGTATATCCAAATTCTATGGCTGATTTCGAGTATACATGGGTGATTCAGACTAATTCAGAGTACACTGAGAGAAATAATTTGGTTGGGGTTACTATATTATTTTAGTTTACGTGTTTTAGTCAAGATAATCCAATTTTATAGTGCAGCTTACTGAAAAATAGTTCGCTGAACTATTTCAACCTGGTTAAATCAACAAAATGGATAAGTTCGTGAACATGACTATATTTATAGTACAATCAACTATAATTTTCAGTCAGCTGGGTACTAAACTGCCATAGTTATGAAAGATATCTTCATTAGTTACCACAATAGTACCTATAGTCCAACCCACTACATCTTGGGGTATTTGTTACCATGAACAATAATCACTGATAGAATAAACTCTATAGTGCCTTCAACACTATTTTTTCGTTGCCACAAACGCGTTAATAGTTGGAGGTGCCGACTCATCCAGTTTTGCGAACTATATATGTTGTTAATTCGTACCATGTACACTATAGTTGAGCCAATACTTTTCTTCGTTACCGGAATACTACTCGTAGTCGAACCTACTGCATCTTTCAGTATTTGTCACCATGTACAATAGTCGCTCACGCAATACATACTATAGTTGAGTCAACACTATTCTTCCGTTGCCATAAACGTGTTAATAGTTGGAGGTACCGACTCATCCAGTTTTGCGAACTATATATATTGTCAATTCGTACCATGTACACTACAGTGGAGCCAATACTCTTTTTGGAACTCTGGGGAAAAAAATGGAATTAAAAAGATATTTGGAACTCAGATGTTCAGTTAATCAGATATCTTAGTTGCATTAAAACATTGATATCATTGAGACAGATGCAGAGTTCAAAATAAATAGGAAAAAGTGATTACTGATTTCAACAAATAGTTTAGCGTAGTCGGTAGAGCGTGCGACTAGTAATGCGAGCGATGCGTGCGTCCCGGATCGAATCCCGGCCCCGAAATAATGCGATGTTTTTCTAATCTAAAAATCCTTACTTTGTGTTAATATGCGGTTGAATGCAATTAGTAGGTGTTTCTCGGCGCATCATACAATGTTATAAATTCATTGTAACGAGCTAAATTTATTTTTTCCGCACAGCAGGGGCATTATTTGACCATTTGGTTTAGTTGTTTACATAGTACCACTATAGTACATGATACCGGTGGGATTAGTCAGTACAACCTCGTAGTATGGTAAGGCTAACCTTGTTTCTAGTTGCTGGGGTATATTGTACTCTTTACTATGCCCAAATAGTTGAGCAAATAGTGATTGGAACTAGCGATTTTAGTTGCGATAACTCAACTTCGTTGAGTTATGTATACTATAAATCGGTTTAAGTCCGTTTAGTTACTATTTTTTATAGTCGAAAAATAGTAACCACAACTACAGTTTTTTCTCAGTGTATGGATGAGTACATCGGGGTATATGATGAATTCCACGCGGCGCGGACCAAAAAAGACCTAGATGTCACGGATTTTTCTCATTTTTGGATGACCATTAGTACCCTCAGAATTAGCATTTTTCATGTATGTACGACATATGTAGCTTTTGTTACCTATGGTGTACGAGCTGTTTCAGTTTTTCATTTCTTACGCTCTTGATGTCTTTGGAGGCAAATATCTTAGAAACGGTATGTCATATGAAAAAAGTAATGGGGTGGTGATTTGTAGTATTCTTCACTCTTTTTCACCTCAGCCCATGATCTTGCCCGTGACTATCGGAAAACACGTCGAAAAATCATTTTCCAATCCAAAACTCCATTTTTATCCACTTATGTCATTTTTAGGATTTTTCTCGTATTTTTTTTCGAAAAGCTCGAAAAATTTCCCATCGAATCACGTTTGTTTCGGAATGGGACACGGCTGCATTGATGCTGCGTTGATTTTTCGAAATGTCGAAAAAACGTTTTCCAACACAAAACTCTATTTTTATCCACTTATGTCATTTTTAAGATCTTTCTCGTATTTTTTTTCGAAAAGCTCGGAAAATTTCCTATCGAATCACGTTTGTTTTGGAATGGGACATTGAGGTCTTTTTGTGGTCCGCTCCGCGTGGAATCCATCATATATGGATGATCGAAGCATATACGAGTAATTTGAATGTATACGGTTGACTCTAAATATATATGGGTCATTTTGAACTTATATGGTACATCCGAGTATGTATGGGTGATTTGGACTAATTTACAGTTTGAATGGGTATATCCGGGTATGTATGGGTGATTTCGGTTATGTATCGGTATATCGAAGATTATATGGGTAATTTCGAGTATATATGGGTATATCCCACTATGTATAGAGTATTTCGAATAGATCGGTATATCCGGGTATGTATGAGTAATTTCGAGTTAATATGGGTATATCCGAGTGTGCTCCTCGGCTGGAATGCTCAGTCTTATATGGGCCATTCCACCTCAAATCGGCCAATTTTGGGTGTTCTTTGACCTCTTATTTTTTGAAACGACTTAGAATTTTTTTTACGTGAAATCTACCTCAAAAAAGTAGACCCTTATTTTTTCGTTGGTCCAAAAAATTTAGTTCACGCTAGTTATGACTTATCGCATTTTACGGGCGCTATGTAATATATTTACAGGCACACGGCGCGGCAACCTGACGCACCGCCGAACAAATAATTCTAAAAAAATATTTACTAAAATTGCTTTATCAATTTAAAAAATTCGCCATCTTCAGAATTGAATAAGGAATGCGATGATATTTTTTTTTTTTTTAGAATTTTAAAAATGGCCTCAGTTTGCGAAACAAATCGATAAACATTTTGATTACTCATAAAAACAAAAAAACTATATTTTTCGAAAAGTCACAAAATTCTATCGAAAAGTGTCTTTCATCGCATTTAAAACGCGTTTTGGAACATCTCTCTACGCTGAAGGGGACCCGAGATATTAATTCTCAAAGCCGGCCTCGCGCCACTTTTACAGTAAAATGCGATCATTCATAACTAGCGTGAACAAAATTTTTTGGACCAACGAAAAAATACGGGTCTACTTTTTTGACATAGATTTCACGTGAAAAAAAATTCTAAGTCGTTTCAAAAAAATAAGAGGTCAAAGAACACCCAAAATTGGCCGATTTGAGGTGGAATGGCCCCTATAAGACTGAGCATTCCAGCCGAAGAGCACACTCGGATATACCCATATTTACTCGAAATTACTCATACATACCCAGATATACCGATCTATTCAAAATACTCTATACATAGTGGGATATACCCATATATACTCGAAATTATCCATGTAATCTTCGATATACCGATAAATGACCGAAATCACCCATACATACCCGGATATGCCCATTCAAACTGTAAATTAGTCCAAATCACCCATACATACTCGGATGTACCATATAAGTTCAAAATGACCCATATATATTTAGAGTCGACCGTATACATTCAAATTACTCGTATATGCTTCGATCATCCATATATACCCGGATATACTCATCCATACTCTGAATTAGTCTGAATCACCCATGTATACTCGAAATCAGCCATAGAATTTGGATATACCGATACATGATGGGGAATACCCCATACGTACTCAGATATACCCATGTATACTCGAAATCACCCATATTATTTGGATATACCGATGTATGATAGAAATACCCCATATATACTCAGGTGTACCCATATACGCTCGAAATCACCCATATATTTTGGAAATACCGATGTGTAATGGAAATACCCTATATACTCAGATGTACCCATATATACTCAGATGTACCCATATATACTCAGATGTACCCATATATACTCGAAATCACCCACATACTCGTATCAACTCGTATGGTTGAACTGAAAATACATAATTAAATTTTAGAATTATTGTAATTAGCTCGAAAAATGATTTAAATTACATTTCCGAAATATAATTAGCTCGAAAAATGGTTTCAATTACATTTTCGAAATGTAATTAGCTCGAAAAATGTTTTCAATTACATTTTTAATTTGTAATTAGAAATTTTTTATTTTCTAATTACAATTGTAATTTGTAATTAGAAGATTTTTCGATACTAATTACAATTGTAATTTGTAATTAGAAAAATTTCAATTACTAATTACAATTGTAATTTGTAATTAGAAAATTTCCAATTACTAATTACAATTGTAATTTGTAATTAGAAAAATTTCAATTACTCATTACATTTGTAATTTGTAATTAGAAAAATTTCAATTACTAATTACATTTGTAATTTGTAATTAGAAAATTTCCAATTACTAATTACAATTGTAATTTGTAATTAGAAAAATTTCAATCACTAATTACATTTGTAATTTGTAATTAGAAAAATTTCAATTACTAATTACATCTGTAATTTGTAATTAGAAGATTTTTCGATACTAATTACAATTGTAATTTGTAATTCGAAAAATTTCAATTACTAATTACAATTGTAATTCGTAATTAGAAAATTTCCAATTACAAATTACAATTGTAATTTGTAATTAGAAAAATTTCAATTACTAATTACATTTGTAATTTGTAATTAGAAAAATTTCAATTACTAATTACATTTGTAATTTGTAATTAGAAAAATTTCAATTACTAATTACAATTGTAATTTGTAATTAGAAAAATTTCAATTACTAATTACAACTGTAATTTGTAATTAGAAAGTAATTAATTGAAAAAACGCCCAACACTGCATATATGTAATAATACATTCCTTCGTTCTCAATAATAGATTCGTAATCGGCGACTTCGAAAATCCGCAAGTATGAAATTTCGTAGAGATTGATTCAATTTTGAAGGAATTTATCAGCCATTCTTGGCCGCCATTTTGTTTTTGCTCGAATTTGATATCAGATTCGTAATCAGCAGCCTCGAAAACCCCCCGAAGACCAAGTTTCGTTAAGATTGATTCAATTTTGAAGGAAGTGATCGGCCATTTTTGGCCGCCATTTTGTTTTTGCTCAAATTTGACATCAGATTCGTAATCAGCTGCCTCGAAAACCCCCCGAAGACCAAGTTTCGTCAAAATTGATTCAATTTTGAAGAAAGTGGTCCTTCGTTTTTGGGTCGCCATCTTGTTTTTTTGAAAATTTGACCTCAAATTCGTAATCAGCGGCCTTGAGAACTCCCGAGTAGCGAATTTCGTTAACATTCAACAATATCTTCTAGTTTTGGCCAGCCTTTTGGGATTTGGGACCACTGTGCTTCGGCTCGCCTTTAGCTCGTCTTGAAATCATTACCCTGGTGAAAATAATTTCTACGCCAAACTACGAAAATGATCTACGAAAAAGTAGAGGATTTCGGACTTTTCGTAGTTTTTTTTTACGTCAGATTTTGCACTAAGTAGTAGTTTTTCGTAGATAGTTCTAGAACGAAATTCGATATGATTTCGATCTTTGTAGTAAATATCTGTAGTTCATCGTGGTTTTCTGTATTTTGTCATAGTTTTTCGTAGATAGTCGTAGAATGGGATATATACTGTATGCGATATTTGTAGTAAATATCCGTAGTTCGCCGTAGTTTTTTATGGATAGTCATAGAATGCGATACGATAATATATATATTATATATACAGGGTGGTCCATTTTAATCGATGCAGGCGAATATCTCGAAAACTAACAATTATAAAAGAAAAAGTTTTATACAAAACTTGGAGGGTTTCGAGGGGGAAAGATAATGCTGATATGTGTTGACTTGTGGACTTCGCCAATTCCGAGATTTCGCAAGCAACTTCGGATTTTAGATAGGGAACACATGTTTTGGTTTGGGGCATCTGATAGCGCGACGAAAGACTCATTCAAACACGCAAGCAAAAAAAATTGGGAAAAAAAAATTTTGCAAAAAAAATTGGAATAAAAAATTTCGCGATTTTTTTTTTTTTTGCAAAAGATTGCTTTTTTGTCCCTAGCTTTCGAACACATTCATTGTTTATCACTCTAGCTCAAAATTTTTCTTGCCAATTTTGAAATTGGAAAGTTTGAATGTACCAGATTAGTAAAACAAAAAATCGTAGATCAATAACGCAAACAACTAACCGCCTTAGTTCGTCCGACATAATTATACTGACAACATCTTCCAGCTTATGTCGGACTTGAGCCTCTACACCAACGTCAAACCTGCGGATATGTAAAGGTTTTGTTATCTTTTTAATTTCAATTTTTAATAAATTCTTTTTTTTTTTTTCTTTATAAACGTTTTTTTTTTTTTTTGTAACAATACTTCGATTCAAATGTTTTTCCTCCAAAACTTTTCGAAAAGAGATTTTCTACGAATCTACGAATTATTTTTTTTATTAATCTGGTACATTCAAACTTTCCAATTTCAAAATTGGCGAGAGAAATTTTGAGCTAGAGTGATAAACAATGAATGTGTTCGAAAGCTAGGGACAAAAAAGCAATCTTTTGCAAAAAAAAAAAATTTTCGCAAAATTTTTTATTCCAATTTTTTTTGCCAAATTTTTTTTTTCCAATTTTTTTTGCTTGCGTGTTTGAATGAGTCTTTGATCGCGCTATCAGATGCCCCAAACCAAAACATGTGTTCCCTATCTAAAATCCGAAGTTGCTCGCGAAATCTCGGAATTGGCGAAGTCCACAAGTCAACACATATCAGCATTATCTTTCCCCCTCGAAACCCTTCAAGTTTTGTATAAAACTTTTTCTTTTATAATTGTTAGTTTTCGAGATATTCGCCTGCATCGATTAAAATGGACCACCCTGTATATAGGGAATTCAACGTGAACTCGACCAATGTTTTTCCCTCACCATTTTTGATTCGCTTCACGATTTTTTATACGATTCTACGACCTCGAAAAAGCACTGCTGAATTTTTTCAGATTTTTCCCTCCAACCGTTAATTTTCCATGATTATTCAAACCCATTTTGAAATTGGCATTTTTCAAAAATCTCGAAAAATTGTCAAAAATCTTTTTTTTTTATTCCGATCATTTCGACACCCCTCCCACGATGGGATCCTCATTCCTTTTTTTTTTCTCAGCACTTTTAACATTTTGAACAAACGAAACACCATGTTCCAACGTTTTGAAAATTCTTGAAAAATTACGAAAAATTCTGTGTTTAATTCTGAATGTTTTCGCGTGAGACCCACGATGACGAACGAAAAAAAGTTGTTTTGATCCTGCGCAGCAACGAACGGGCCAAGTTTTGCACAAAAATCTGCAAAACTTAGCCCTCTCGATGCCACGCAGCAAAACAATCGGGAAATATCCGATAATTTTGAAGGTCTTGTGGTATTACTACAGACAATATTTGAGAATTGGTCTTGAGAGTTCAACACTATATCGGCATTGATTTGAGGCAGTGGAACCTATTTTTTATACCGTGGGAACGAAGAATAATAATAATTCCCTCTACGGGGGGCTTGAAAAATTCTTTTTTTCGTATGTCATCATGGGTCTCTACAGTCCTCAAACAACGGAATATTAATTATACGAATATCTACGAAAATTTACAAAGACCTACGAACGAAATGAAGCTAAATCATTTTTCGTAGTTTTTCGTATATATTCGGAGAACTGATATTCTTTCGCTTGAAGACTGGAGGTTTTCATGATTTTTCATGAAAATTCGGAGATTTCTACTTCCAAAACTACAGGATAAACTCACAAAAAGACTTCGCTCCATTTTGTTTGTAGATCTTTGTAGATTTTCATAGATAATCGTAGAACTGATATTCCGGTGCTTAAAGACTGTAGATTTTCGTAATTTGTCGTGGAAATTCGTAGTTTTTTACTTTTAAAACTACAATAGATTACGGAAAACTACGAAAAACTACGAAAACCTACGAAAAACTACGATTCTTTACGCTTTTTTACGCTTTGAATGTTTTCGTATTTTGGGGTAGAAATTATTTTCACCAGGGTATTCTCGCCAAAAAACACTTGGATTACGGGCATGCCACATAATATACTATTCGTCAATATTTTTTTTTAATTTCGCTGCCACTTCCGCGAGACTTACAGAAATTCATGGAGACAATTTTTTTTTTTTGATACCTGGATCCTTCACCTTCAACCCTAAAAAAAAAAATTTATGGAAAACCTACCTGGGCCGGAGAAAAAAAATAAAACGTCTTGTCGCGCGTCGCCGCGCGCGTCAATCCACGTCCGCGCGGCGAGCTCCTTGTGTTGCGTAGTGGAGTTGAATTACATTTGATGCTTCTCTACTTACGCGAGCTATTGGTTCTCCAAAAGTAGTTGTTCAACCACCTTATCCCTCGCTTATGAGACGGTGCAACCCATCATTATCAGCTTTTCATTCTGGTGATAGGTACAAACACACACGGTATGTGTATACCACTCGGGCCTGCTAGCCCAGATAACAATTTGACGGCAATTTGCTGGCATTGTGCTAGCATTTACGATAATTTGAACGTAGCATTTCGCTGCCAAGGTGTAACATCAATATCAAAACAGTACGACAGCATGCATGCCTGAGTCTACAATGCAGACAAAATAGCGGCAATGAGTAGGCATCCACGCAGCATGAGTTTGGGAAAGGGTATAGTGCCCTGTCGGCATAGGAGCAGCAAACTACAGGCATCCCAATACAGTACGCGCCCGCCGGCAGGATCCATGGACATACTGGGACTTTCTGTGGATCACTGTGGATGCGGGCCAGTCCATCGAGGAAAACTTGACTCTACGTTCTTGGCTCCCTACCATGCAGGTAGTAGAGAGCCAAGAGCGTACAGTGAAGTGTTTCCCGACGCACTGATCCGCATCCACAGAAGTTCCAGTATATTTACAGCTGTGTGAAAATATTATTGAGAACTTTTAAGAAAAAATTCATATTTCTGTGATTTCTCCAAAATCCGCAATAACATTTTCATACTATGGAAATATTTTATTCCTGTTAGGGATATACCCTAGTAGCATGGTGAAATCGCAAGACGCTTGCGCAATCTGCCGTGAGTCTTGCACAAATAACTCTACGACATCCCGTGTGGAAATTCGATAGGGGGTCCCCGATTACCGGCTAGCTGCTAGACGGGCGATCCCGTCTTGAGCGAAACTGTACAGCCCCCGGACGGGGTAACCCGTCTTTAGCGCAACTGTGCAGCTCCCACACGGGAAATGTGCAGTTGAACTGTAGTTATGATTCGCACCTTTTAACTACCCAGGACCTCTTCAGAAACACTAAATCAAACCCATTTAGCTATTTTTTTATTAATAATAATATAAATTACTGTGAATCGAATTCAGTGTATTTAGAAATGCACATTTTTATTCGAGTGCATATATGAATGATTATTCCTTGTTTTTGTACATACATATACGTACATTATTCGATAATAAATTTTCACAAGCAAAATTAAAATAGCAACCTACAGGAGCATCCTCAATTTGAATTATTGAAATCAGAATGGCGAGATTAAAGAGAGTTATTTAATTGTCAATCTGTTATCGGTCAAAACTAGAACCACGAAATCGAAAATCAATAATTGTCATTTAAATGAAATAAAAATTGGATGTCAAAAAGATACAATCACCTTTTTCATAACCGATAAATGTTCGTCGTATTTTGTAGAATGAATAAAAGAATCGATCACGGCGCTATTTTGAGTTGTCAAAAATTCATAATCAAAAACGGCTCAATAACATTTTTTTTTTTTTCAATCAAAGCAGTGTGTTAGATTTAGAATCATCATAATTGTATGAAATCGCTAATCAAATCGAATCGCTGGTTTTTGATTCGTTGAGTTCACATGGAATTCTTAATATAAAGTTGTGATATACATTAGACTGGCCGTTAAAAAAAAAGTTTGCGCTTCAACCTGAAAAATATTACACCTTGAAAAAAGAAGATCACCAAAGCTTCAATGCTCTATCTCATTATTAAGGGATGCCGGCAATTTTTTGTTTCATTTTAATTTCAATTTTAATTTTAATTTTAATTTTTTTTTTTTTAATTTTTTTGAAAATTGAATTGTTTTTTTTCCCCCACAAATAAGATTTTGATTGTTTTCGGACCTTGATCTTTCTGAATTTTATAACGATTTAAAAAAATCAAACGGTAGACAGATAAATTTCGAATTGAAAATACTTTTTACTCGAACATTTTCAATTTTTCATGATGGAATATTCCACATGACGTCCAAGAAATATATAGCCTAAGGAATTGGTCTAAAATAATGTCAAGGAAGCATGGAATAAAAAATTAATAACAAATGATAAACCAAGAATGAAAAAATAAATGAATTAAAAATTAAAAAAATAAGAAAATAAATTGAAAATATTTGAGTAGAAAGTATTTTCATTCCCAGATTGATTTGTCTACCGTTTGATTTTTCGAATCGTTATAAAATTCAAAAAGATCAAGGTCTGAAAACAAATAAAATTTTATGTTAGAGAAAAAGAAATAAAAATTTTTGAATGATTGAAAAAAAATTCAGAAAAAAAATTAAAATAAAACGAAAAATTGCCGGCACCCTTTAATAATGAGATAGAGGAACTTTGAGGATCTTCTCCTTTCAACGTGAACTTAATATTTTCCAAGTCGGAGCGCAAACTCTTTTGTTAACGGCCAGTCTAATATACATATAGGAAAACATTGAAATAATACCAATCGGTAGTTTGGTGTAGTGGATAGGGCGTGCGACTAGTAATAGACGTGGGTTCAAATCCTGGTTAGGAGAAATATATCGGTGGCGGTTTTTTCAACGAAAATGCGTTTTAATTTACATGCGGTCAATTATAAATTATCAAAATTGGATTATCCAACATTTGTCAATAACTTTTTTTAACACGTTTTATCGTTAAAATAATATAGAAACAAAATTCGGGAAATACAATGTAAGTCGGGCAGACTGAACAGAACCCGGATAGTTGAACTGGCCTAGTGAAACTGTCTAGTGCAGCGTTACATTTCCGGACAGTGGCTGTCTAGCTCGACTGTCTAGCGCCCGTATTGAAAACGGGCGAACTGGACAACTATTGGCCAGTTCCCGTTTGTAATTTCCACACGGGATTGAACAAACTATTCGCAATTCCCGCGTATAGGTGCTTGACAATCCTTTCGGGTGCAAGATCCACAGAAATAATCGGAAGCAGACCATTATCGCTCTACGGATGGATTTTATTGCAAGACCCAAAACGCAAGAATTGGATCAGATATGATAAAGCGTGCTACTAGGGTACATTTTCAAGAAAGTAATGGGACAAAACTATACGGCAGAAATTTTCGTGCTGCATTTCAGTTTAATACATCTAAAATTATATATTTCAAGTGAAAATTATGTATTACAGGGATATTTATACTAGGTACAGATATGTTTATTATTATTATTATTATTATTATTATTATATCATCATTATTTTCATGTAAAATAAGGAATATTTGTTTTATGAGCTAAAAACTTTTTTGTGAAGTCTGATAGATTCTCACTATTATTAGTAGATGTTAAAAGGCGGTATTATGTATGTATGAAAAATGAGTAGGGGAGAGTGGGGCAAGACCGGCAGTGGGGGCAAAACCGGCACCAAAAAAAAAAATGACCTAATGGTATTTTCGAATTCAGGCGAGTCATACGAAACGCCATACCGAGTGGTTCCGCTGAAAGCGATAAAAATTTTGGAGGGTGGGGCAAAACCGGCACCAAAAAAAAAAAGCGGCTTAGTCGTATTTTCGCGATGAGGCGAGTAAAAAAAAGCTAATCTAACGTATCTCTGCTGAAAATGATGAAATACCGGGAAATGGGGGAAAACCGGCCACTAAACAAGAAAATTATACGAATATTACAAATTCAATGTAACAAAGAATAGAAATATCAATATAGCATATTGTACATGCCTATCCCCATAAATATCTCATATTTTTCTGTCATTCCACACCGGACTCACTTCCATGATTTTCTTCCAAATCACGGCGGGCAAATAGCCTTGCTGCCTGTACTTCCTGGCGTCGCCTGATACCTTCAGGTCTGCGTGGCCCACGATCTTGCCGTTGATTATTACGCACCCGTTGTTTTGTAATACGTATAGCTTCTTGCATGTATTTGAAAAAATCGCGTTGCGTCCGAGGGCGAAAGTGAACATTGTTCGAAGCGGCATCTACAAATTACAAAGGAATCTATTTGTTATTCATCATGGACTGAACAAAGCAGAATGTATAGCACATACCGTGAATGGCTCTAGCAAGACCTGTATCGTAAAATGGAGTTGGTCGAACTGGTCTTCCAGTATCACGTCCCCACCATGTGAAGTGGCGTGTAGTCTCATCTATTACCAGCTCTTTCATGCATAGATTACACACTTCTTTCAATGTAAAGCCTCCAACATATTCCAGGTACTGAACCTATATGATAAAAAAAATGTTTATGATTTTCACATCAAATTGACATTTTTTATACAGGGTGTTACAACTAACTATGTCACCCCGACGGGTGGTGATAGGGGGGACCTTAACTAACATTTTCGATATAGGAACCCATGTCCGGAAAGTTGACGTTACCTTGATGAGAGGGATTCAAAATTTTCGGCGAACGCCTGCAACGCTCGCTCACAGGCGCGGCGAAATCCTCGAGGATTTAGAAATAATCTAAGTCTGATTCAACTATTTATTACAACACAATGAATCTATCACAGTTTTACAAGTATCACAGAAAATAAGTATTTTCGCCGTTCATTTCTACGAAAAACAACCAAGTCGCATTATCACATTTCTTTGACTCGACAAATAAAAACAAAACAACATAAGCATGACAGTTGTTTTTTGTAGGAATAAACGGCGAATATACTTATTTTCTGCGATATTTGTAAAACTGTGATAGATTCTTTGTGTTGTAATAAATAGTTGAATTAGACTTAGATTATTTCTAAATCCTCGAGGATTTCGCCGCGCCTGTGAGCGAGCGTTGCAGGCGTTCGCCGAAAATTTTGAATCCCTCTCATCAAGGTAACGTCAACTTTCCGGACATGGGTTCCTATATCGAAAATGTTAGTTAAGGTCCCCCCTATCACCACCCGTCGGGGTGACATAGTTAGTTATAACACCCTGTATATATATATACATCTGGGCAGTCGAAATCGTTGAAAAACTACTTACTAGTTGTTCGTAGGTGTCTCGATCTGTTCCGTTGAAGTCCAGAATATCTTCTACCCTACGGAAAGACAGATATGCTGTTTTTGGCACTACACCTCGACGCCTCTGCAATGGTAACGTTCGCTCAATCGATCCCAGTCTTTCGTTTATCCTACTGAAAAGGTCATTCACAACTCATATGTAGAAATATTGAAGTTCATTATGCAGTGCAATGTTGCAGAACCCCAAATTGCAAAATCAAGGTTTTTAACAGAATTTGTTATATGAATAATTATTATATAAATCAAGATAAGCATACTATGCTTTGATATAAATTTTTTTCAATTGGTTGTCTCTTAGCGTTGACTCAATATAAAATTAACGGAACGTGATTATTGGCACCGAAGTTGAGAGATTTTTATAAAAATATTCAAAGAATATGGGGAAATTCCCAGGATAGAAGTAAAACTCCCCGAACTTTCCATAATATTTTAGGACTCCCAGAATTTCTGGATGCACCAGTTGGTAATAGGCATTGGTAATTTATACTATTTTAAATACTCACAAGGAGAGTATTAAACGGGACCTCCAGATAACGCATTTTGGTCAAGCTGTTAAAGATGTTTACTTGGATCAACAGATGAGACCTGTCATGTTCCATTTAATCTAATAGGCCTTTGTTCTCTTGACGAGCCTCAGATTATAGTATTATTGAGCGGCAGCCAAATATTCAACGGAGACCACAGTACTTTGGACTTCTTTTAAGATATCAGTTATCCTCACTTCAATTGCTATTACATAATGAAAATGTTAGTTAGCATGCTAAAAGTCATACATTTCACAGTCATAGAAAGCTCAAAATACATGATTTGTGTGTACGCGTTAGCAAGATCAACTAAATAGTATGAGAAAAAGAATACAATCTCACTATTTACCTAATCATGAACATTGTGCTAGATCGAATTAGTTTTACCAGTTTTTGAGCCTCGGATAAGCCTGCAAATGTCCTTCGCCACAGTAAAGTAGGCTTCAGCAACGCATGTTTTTTACTCCGAAAGGGTTCCTACTTTGACTACAAAGTTTCAAACTCACAGAGCTTATTGAGAATTAGATACCAAAACTAGTTGTGAAGTGAAATTTGAAGTATAATTTTCCACTTTACTGCAAATATCTGAATGAATGTGATATTTGTTTGAATATTCATGAACGAAAAAATCAAATATAACCATTTAGAGAAAATAGCTTCTCAAGTGGAGATGCATTTTTCAAACCCGACCTCCTTACAACTTTTTTTTACTTAATTCTCAATAAGCTCTGCGAGTTTGGAGATTAGTAGTCAAAGTAGGAACCCTTTCGGAGTCAACAACATGTGTTGCTGAAGCCTACTTTACTGTGGCAAAGGACAGGCTTATCCGAGGCTCAAAAACTGGTAGAACCATTTGATCTAATTTGAACTATTTGAATGATCACGATTGAATAGTAAGATTCTACTCTTATTCTGATTCCATATTTAATTAATCTTGCTGTTGCGTACCCACAAATAATTTGTTCTAAGCTTTCGATGCTTGTGAACTATAGTATCATTTTAAGCATGCTAATTCGCTAATTCACGTCTTCATTACATGGTAGCATATTCAAGTGAGGACGACCAATATCTGATAAAAAGTACAAAGTATCGTACCCTCTATTGAATACTCGGCTTCTGTTCAATAATACTATTACTTGGGGCTCGCCAAGAAAACGAAGGCCCATTATATGGAATGGAACATGATGGTCTCATCATTTGGCCGAAATAAACAGCTCTATTAAGGGGACCAGTACAGCGACTTTTCGAGAAATTATCATAGTCCGAAATCAATTTATTTCATAACCAAAGTTCATTTCACATCAAAATATTTTTCTTTTTCAAAATCATGTGTCGTAAGGATTTCAGAGCACCGTTGGACCGATTCAGGTCATCTTGGATTCATTTTCTTCAGAAAACAAATCCTCATCATGTGAATGTAGGAATTTTGAAATAAAAAATGATGTCATAAGTTATGATCAATTTACCAAATTTGCAAAAATTATTATCACTCATTTCTTAAATAACTTGGCCAAAACGAAATTTTTTCAAAATTCCTACATTCACATGATGAGGATTTGTTTTCTGAAGAAAATGAATCCAAGATGACCTGAATCGGTCCAACGGTGCTCTGAAATCCTTACGGCACATGATTTTGAAAAAGAGAAATATTTTGATGTGCAATGAACTTTAGTTATGAAATAAATTAATTTCGGACTATGATAATTTCTCGACAAGTCGCTGTGCTGGTCCCCTTAATTTGATCAAAATGCATTACCCGGAGGCCTGATACTCTCTTTGTCAGTAATTTGACTTACGTGAGAGCGGTACCAACATTTCCTTCAGTTCTGATTTGCGGAGCTCCGACTACAGCTCGAGTAGTAGATATTGCAGCATTATTGCTTGTCGCCAAAGATCCAGGTATAATAGTTGCGGAGTTCAAAGTTTGGGTGGAATTTGGAGAAGACTGTGCATGAGAGAAAGTAAAAGAGTTTGCTATCGAAGATGTAGGTATGTGAGTTACAAAAGTTGAGCGTGCAGAGTGAA
Source organism: Tenthredo mesomela (assembly GCA_943736025.1). Classification (NCBI taxonomy): domain Eukaryota; kingdom Metazoa; phylum Arthropoda; class Insecta; order Hymenoptera; family Tenthredinidae; genus Tenthredo; species Tenthredo mesomela. The sequence continues at coordinate 40,663,566 of OX031014.1, read as the reverse complement.
TTTTAGCAGAAGGTACATGAGAAAATGAAAGAGCATCAGAAGTAGGAGTATCCGTGGCTATGGAGTGTGGGGTATAAGCGGATGAGGGTACCTGGACAGACGAAGAACTGTAATGGTGCGTGGCACTGGATAGTAGTATTCTATAGAATGATGAACTATCGGTAGAGGGAATGTCCTGTAAAATTCTGGAAGTGGAAACTAAAGCGGTAGCGAGAGAAGTCATGCCAGAAGAAGAAGAACCTGGACAAGTATAATCGGAAGACCGGGTGTAGATGGAGGTGGTTTGACAAGTTGGTTTGTCTGACTCAGTTATACTACTCACACTTGTGATGTGATGGACTGATTGGGCTGGCGTATTAGCTGGCGAAGAACGGTAGGTGGTTGTAGGATAGTTCAAGTCAGGAGTCATGTTTGTGGTAGTTGTGTGTGAAAAAGACGGGTTCCAGAGGGGAATAGGATCATAGGGAGACGACACAGCTGGTGAATATGACGTCAATGTGGTGTACGTGGGACTAGTGTTATATGGAGTTACAGATTGGGAATCAAGAGTGTGAGAAATAAGATTATTATTAGAGGTACTACTTGTGAATGGGATGTTGGTCGGGGAAATAATACTGAGTACTGGATCAGTACGATGTCTCGTTGCCTTATTGGTATTTAATCCGGGGCAAACTGCACGTATGGCCTCGATATCATTGTGTATGTTAGTCATCGGTGATGTTGGCATATGTCGTCTCGTAACCTCGAGTCTATTCGAGTCGTTTTCTGAAGATGACGTCGTCTTATATCTCAATGGTTTTTTACAATGTCGCTTTGGACGTTGATCCATTATTCAGGATAGCGATGTTACTCTGAAAACCAGTGAATCCATTTAGTTTTCATACGTCCATTTCCTAAAGCAACTTACGCGACTATACATACCATAATGACAGACATGAATTATAAAAATACAGCAGGTGTTATGAGAATAGTGGCAATAAACAGCTTTTACTATAATTATTTCGTCCAATCACATACCTACCGGCTGCCTATATCAACTTACCTTTTCTGAAACATTTTGCAAAATTCCTAATTGAAAATAAACCATTCAAGTAAGACAGTTAATATTACTAATAAGGATAAGCAATACAATTATTAACACCTGGCTATCCTATGTGCTGCATCCGTCATAACGTTGGAAGCTGTAGAGAAAATAGTATACCTACAATCGTGGACAGATGTGGGGGTGTAAAAATTAATTAAAAATGGATCATAATTACATGTGACTATAGGAGGGGCAGCATCAATTTCCATACAATACTTTGGTGAATATCATTGTTAATAACTAATCTATGAAATGAATGTCATTTACGAAATGGATAATAATAGAATCAGAACAAATAAATAACCATCACAACACACACCGCAATAGTGAACTAGCGAATATTAAATTTTTATGATTCAGTAGACAATGCAGATTAGATGAATATGGTTAAAACCGGTCCTGAAAGTTAATATAATTCCCCAATTAATGTTAATGTCAAGCACAAAACAAACCAAGGACATAGAATTGTAACTATAATTCATGCAATTTGAACTTAGCTGATCTGATTCCAATAGCTGTGTCTCGCCTGTTTCGTTGTAATTATAATTTAACTAGTCATTGCCATAACAACATAATGTTGTCCACCATGAAACTCTTCTGCTTCATCATCGCTGCTATCCACCACGTAATCATTGTTATTGCAAGAATAAGGCATAAGGTAACATTTTCCTTTGACATCGAGAAAACGGACAGCCTCGTCAAAGGTTGATAATGAAGAGCATTTAAAAACACCAACAGTAGTGGATGGGATTCCGACATCATAGAAAATATCAATGTTTCTGAATTTTTTGACGATTAGGTAATACGAGTCATCAAGCAGAATGATGTTTTGCAATGTACAAATGGATGAGTCCAGTAAGATCAAACAACTATCACGCACGGAAAAACCAAGACAGAACTTGTCGGTTTTCAACTTTCTAAACTGCTGACTACCATCGAGTAAGTTTAGAGGCACAGGTCCAGCATTGTGTCTCTCTGTTGCCTGTATACGAGTACTCTCACTGGAGTTTGATGCACTCTCCTCAGAAGACAGTTCTGCCATTCTCAGAACAAACTGTTGCAGTGGTAAGTTGGGCTTTCTCACGAACTTTCGAAAATATGGCATATTATTCTCAAATGGAAATGCAGAAAAATTATCGAGAGGCCCTAGTTTCCTAACATCATCTACTAAGTGCGTTAAGCCATGGATGTTGTAGCTCATGAATGCTGGCCCATATAGAGTATAACATCTCTCGACCCACTTTTTCATCGCTACCCTGTTGAAAATGTGGATAGAGTTCCGTTTGAAACCCATAGAAAACACGATCCAAACTTATCAGTACCTAATGGAATTCTATACGCATTACCCGCAAGAGATGGAGTAACGATTGAATGTCTACCCGTTTCTGTCGTATTTCTGTCGGCTCAACCATAACGTATTCGTTTCTATGAGAGATTATGTATCCGCGTCTGTCTGCAGTGTTGAACGCCACCAGATCCTATCCGCAACCTTGCGAGTAATTCTATCAGTTTCTGTCTGCATCCCGCACGCACTCGACACTCGTCCGTTTCTATACGTCATTTCCAATCGGGCACTTATCCGCGTCTACCTGCAGCCGACCGCCATATCGAACGCTACCTGATCCTATCCGCGACCTCATGGGTGATTCTATCAGTTTCTGTCTGCATCCCGCACGCACTCGACACTCGTCCGTTTCTACACGTCATTTCCAATCGGGCACCTATCCGCGTCTGCCTGCAGCCAACCGCCATATCGAACGCTACCTGATTCTATCCGCGACCTCGTGGGTGATTCTATCAGTTTCTGTCCGCATCCCGCACGCACTCGACACTCGTCCGTTTCTATACGTCATTTCCAATCGGGCACCTATCCGCGTCTACCTTCAGCCGATCGCCATATCGAACGCTACCCGATCCTATCCGCAAACTCACGGGTGATTCTATCAGTTTCTGTACGCATTGCACACGCGCTCGACACGCATCCGTTTCTATTGGCAGTTTAAAATTGCAATGCGAGACCTGGTGGTCGGCCCGTAAACTAATTGTAATGGCGGATGTAACAGTACGAACAGTACAAACGTCAATGTTTTTCTACGTAAACGAACTAATTCTACAATAATAATTAGTGATAATTAAATATATTCAAAGTAGACTCGGAATAACTCGGAGAAATTTGTTCGGAAATATAGAGATTGTTGATAAACGATCTGAAAAACACGAAAAAACATACGTTCTATCCTTCGATCATATACCGTGACGACGGCGTAACCTTGGTGAAGGCACAAGGTGTGTTTAGTTTCGAAAACGGCATTATTCATGTGTCTGATTATTTATTATTCTCGGTTTTGTGTAGCACTCCCATACAGGGTGATTCAGGTTGGACGCAACATATCAGGTGAGTGTATTTCTCCCGAAAATCTTGGACTAACGTCTTTTTACCAAAACTTCCAGGGTCCAATAGTTTCGAAGCTACAATAGATCTTGGTCTACCAATCAGAGGGTTTATAAGTGCCCAAGACAGGGCCGGTTCAAGAGTTTAAGTTGAGCAGAGCCCGCGTCGGATCGATTCTTATCGATCGACGTTCCAGTCCGATTTCTAGACGAGTATGATGGCGTCGTCACCTGGAGATGTCTTCGTACGGCATAGGCATCCGTTCTCGTAGTCCAGGCCCTCGGCTTCGTGGTTCTCGTAGTCCAGGTCATCGGTGTCGTAGTTCTCGTAGTCCAGGTACTTCGCCTCGTCTTTCTCGTAGTCCAGGTCCTTCGTTTCGTATTTCTTGTAGTCCAGGTCCTCCGCCTCGTAGTTTTCGTAGCCCAGGTACTTCGATTCGCATTTCTCGTAGTCCAGGTCCTTCGCTTCGTGTTTATCGTAGTCCAGGTCCTCCGCCTCGTAGTTCTCGCAGTTCAGGTCCTCCTCTCTGTAGTTTTCGTAGTCCAGGTCATCAGCTTCATAAGTAATTATTGATGAATAATAGATATTGTAGGAACGAAGCGGAGGAGCTGGACTACGAGAACTACGAAGCCGAGGACTTTTACTACGAGAACGGATGCCTATGCCATACGAAGACATCTCCAGGTGACAACGCCATCATACTCATCCAGAAATCGGACTAAAATGTCGCCGTTCTGTACAGGTGCCTACGTATAGAAACCCATTCAAATCTGCTCATAATTTCGGATAAAGGATGCCTTGCATCGTCTGCGTATAAGGACGTATAGAAACTCATTCGGATCTGCTCATAAGTACAGATGAAGAATGCCTGCGTATAGAACCAAACAGATGCCGATAGAATTTGTTTCCATATTACAGCAAGTGCGAGTAGAACCATACAAATGCAGATAGCATTCCTGTCCATGTTACACCGAGCTGCGTATACAATCATACAGACGCGGATAAAATTTTCATCCGCTGGTGCAGATAGATGCTTGTAGATGACAAGACGGTTTCCATACGTTTCTATTCGCGTTTCTATCTGGCAAAAAACGCATACGAAACGGATAGGATCGAACCTTCTATCCGTTTCTGACGGAATTCTATCCACATTTTTAACAGGGTATCTCTGCGAAGAATAATTGATATTCCGAAGGCAATGGCGCTATGAGGACTCTGAAGATTGCATTCCGAAGCAAAAAGTGTAGATAAGCATCCGGTTGCATGATACCCCGCAGTACTGTTGGTTCTGTATAGAGAAGAAACTGCCTCAACTCTGTTGCCTTGTATTGCTTGTAGTCACGCAGAGTTCTAGGCCGCCTTGCAAATTCACGAGGGCAATATTCTTTCAGAGCCTCTAGTCTGCGAGATATTAGATCGATATCTCTACATGGCAGTTTTACTAATGCAGAATGGTTCCCTTCGATCAACGCACAGAGTATCTTCTTCGTGGCGCTCAGGCATCCTAAGTGCATGTACTCAAAAGGGACTCGTGATGGTATACCGATACCCAATTCAGATAATGGACTGTCGCCTTCTTTGTGATGATCCTCATCGATGCGCCTTGCATACTCTTCGTCACTGCGAAGAGGATGATCTGAACCCAGAAATACCATACGACGCTGATAATATGTTCCAACAACTCTACATTTAGAACATGCGTTTGCAGACATATGGCCTCGATGATTAAGTACAAACGCTCGAGCTGGCGCATCAGCTATGAAACATCTGAAGCGAAATGGAATTTTTCTTCCCCTGAACTCGACACCATTATTGAATATCAACTGCTTGGTTTCTTGAATAAATGGATCAAAGAATTTTCTTGCACAAGATGGCTTTCGTGGGCCTTTGAAAATTCCTAAAATTTCGGGTCTTGAATTTGGAATATTGGCAATTCTAAATTGGATTGGCCAAATTTGATTTGAACCTGATCGATCTAGGGTCCCACCATCCGTACTGATATCTATATCTAACGACGGTGGAATTGATGCATCACTTAATCCTGACAACCTCTTTATAATACCAACTTCGAACCCAATATGTAGATACTCTCCTGGATCCATTGCTAATGTTGCAATCTGAGACCGTGGTGTCTGTAACAGGGTCCTCATGTATTTCGGCAAACTACTATGGCAGCTGTGTGATCTGAGTATTTTTAATATTGCATTTCCTTGAATGTGCATAATGTTTTGTCCAGCGAAGCATTTAGCCAGTTTGTTGCGAAAGGTCTGCTTGTCTTCTAATTCATCCTCAATATCATCCGAATCGCTATCTTCATCGACACACCGATGTGAAAAATCTTCATCGCCTGAAAGTACCTGATCTACCTGTTCTTGCATCAAAAGCGCGGTCGTGGGGACGTCTGAAAATTGAGTTTGTTCTCTGAGGTCACTCTCCTTTGGAACATTCATTTTTGTCTCACGACCTACATTCATTCGCAGAAAGCGCATTTCAGACTTTATTTTACTCTGTTGTCGCGACGACAGTTGGTAAAATGGTTTCCGAGCGCCACTCTGACTCGCTATCAACTTCCACTTCATCGCATCGTCCATATCTAAGAGTAGCTTATAATTGAGCCTTATAGTAGAAACAGTTATTGATCTATTATAACCTGCGAATAAAGTTACTATTACAGATAGTTCAATGAATATTAAATAAATCTATGTGGCCTCGAAACTAGGGATCTCAATATGTTCATAATGTATTTTCCATATCTCCATATGCAATTGTGTACTGTAAAAAATGTATATATTATAACTGTGGACATATCGTATTCAACTGAATCACATATATATAAATATATGCATCTTGTTACAATAGTATATAATAATTGACAAATTGTGACGAATTTATTCAAGAGATCTAGTACTTCTTATCAATGAATCTGATATATATTGTTAGATTAAACACTTAACCTCAAATACATCGCTATATAGCTGCTAGACCGAAAATTTCTGATATTTCTGAATAATATGATGTATGAGTATCGAATAACTTACCGTTCAAAAGGTATTAAATAAACCGTGGGCACTGAAACTTGAGTATATGTGTGTGGCAGATATTTTTCACGTTTGATACAAGCTAATAACAAAATCCTACGTGGCCGTCCATTTCTATTCAATGGCAGCTGAATCAGCCGAATGTATATCACGTGATCACACAGCCAATCGGAGAGCCTAATTTTGAATGAATGTTGCTGATTGGCTGTTATAGTCGGGGACTCAAGTAATAGCAGTTTCAACTGTGTTGAGATGAGCATGTGTGATTCTCGTTTGTAACAAATGTGCCAGCTGAGAATGCTGTCGTATTGCCTGCATTTAATTACTGCTTGTTGCGTGTAGATGATGGCATAGCGCGAGCATTAGGACAGCATCAAAAAACTACAAGGATTGCAACTCATGCTCGCTCTGATCTGGTTATCTGGGAGAATACATTCTTTTGGGCGCAACTATGCAAATTTGGAAAAACCGATTTTTTTATCCGGATAACGATCACGAAACAATCGATACAATTCTCTTAGATTATTCAACATCAGATGCTTTTGAACCGATACTTTTTCACCATTTCGTTCAACGGTTGCGCAGCTTCTTTAACCTGGTGTTATGCGACTGACCTCTTCACTTCGATAAAATTCTACCACGAGTGATACAACTTCAGATGATATCATCTTGCCAGGTCTCGAATTTGGTGAGGATAATATTCCTTTATCTTCAGCTAACCTTTTCGCCGTCCGAGCCATATGATTTGTGATGTTAAACTCTTTCTCGATTTTTCCCACACTCCAACTCTTTGGAAGAGAAGTAAGAATAGTCAATCTGAATGCCTTATCATCTGTTTCGTGAAATCTATCTTTTAACTGAGTTAACCATTCGTTATAATCGGCACTCTCGCTTTTCGTAGGTACACAATCCGGAAAATGTTGTTTGAATGCAGTTGAAAATTTTCCTAATACCTCTACTTTCTCCGAAACCGTTTTGATTTTTTTTACGGGTATCGGTGATTCACCTAAGCTTGACAATGATGAATTGATAGCAGAGATTACAGTTATTGTATCAACCTCGGGAAAATTAATACATGAATTTCCGGATTTACAATCGCTTGATGACGATGTCGAACCAATCTCGGGGACTGCATTGTCCTTCAACATCAGCCGACATGTATCACAAATCAGACAACCGTGCGTGATCGATGTCGGTTTATCATACATCCACTGTGTTACCGGACATAAATTTTTCGAATGCTTTGGCAGGCCGAACGGATCACAACAATGATTTCTCGGCATTTCGATAGCGAAAGAGTTGTTGACCGTTCAAGTGCGAGTTTGTAGTGAAGACTGAGGTCATTACGGAATTTCTGAGCCTTTTATTTCAGGTCAGTTCAAAAGATGCCTTACAGTAGGTGCAGGCAACTTGGTGGAATTGTTGCACTTGGTGAATGCGGAAAAAAGGATCAACTTAATCCTTACACGTGGGTCACGCATGGAGGACCAATTTGACCGCGATCGACTGTTCCGGTCCGCTTGGGCCATACGAAACAATAGATTCTTCGAAACCTATAGTCTTTCCTGTCACAGACAATGACGGTTCAATGATTTCCTTTTTCAAAACAACCTCGTAGATTGAGGGATTATATTCGGATACAAGTGAAGGGATTAGTTACTTTTAGATATTTAAAATAAAAGGATCAGATGTTGTGCACTTGATGGCTCCGAGTTTCCAGAACAGGTATAGGTATATAACTCCGAGAAAACATGACCAGTATCCGTCTAATAAGCGAGGGAGGTTGAACAACTATTTTTAGAGCATGAATAGCCCGGGTAAGTAGAGAAGCATCAAATGTAATTTAACTTTACTACGCAACACAAGGAGCTCACCGTGCGTACGTGGATTGACGCGCGCGGCGACGGACATTGGTACGAAACTGCTGAATACGCGCGCAGAATTCACCAGAAGCTGGACACCGGAAATTCTTGTGGGATCAAAGTGTTACCCTAAGTTTTTTGGGTCGCTGATTTCGAATTTGACGTCGAAATTTCAAAATTCAAAATGGCGGACTTGAAATGGCAGGTTGATGTAATGAAAACTCATTCAAATTGAATGAATATTTGGATTCACATGTATTTGGGGTCGCCGATTTCGAATTTGATGTAAAAATTTCAAAATTCGAAATGGCGGACCTAAAATGGCCGGTTGATATAACGAAAACTCCTTCAAATTGAATGAATATTCGGATTCACATGTATTTAAAATTAAAAATTAAAAAAAAAAAAAAAAAAATTATTAGCTTATTATTATAATAATAATTATTATTATTATATAGGGGTGTGCGGGTACCCGATTTACTCGGGTACTCGGTGCTCGGGTCGGGTCGGGTACTCGTCGGGTCGAGATTTTTCCGTGACCCGAAATTTTCGGGTACTCGAATCGACCCGAATACTGGAACATTTTCGGGTACTCGAATATTTTCGGGAACTCGAATGTTTTCGGGTACTCGAATGTTTTCGGGCACTCGAATGTTTTCGGGTACTCGAATGTTTTCGGGTAATCGAATGTTTTCGGGTAATCAAATGTTTCAGAGTATACTCGCATATTTACCGGCACTTAGCTCGGGTATCCGTCGGGTTTTCAAAGAATGTCTCGATGCATCCATGTCGTTGGGTAATTCTAATTCAGTTGAGTATTGGCTATGACTTCAAATTTCAATTTCTATATTATTTACTAATTTAGACAGTACGGTTAGTAGTTAACAATAGGGACTAAGATGCGGGATGTATTTGAAAAATGCATTGATCTAATACATTTTTATTTTTTGAATACATCCCGTATTTTAGTTCTTATTGTTAGCTACTAACCGTACTGCCTGAATTAGTAAATAATATAGAAATTGAAATTTGAAGTCATAGCCAATACTCAAATAAATTTGAATTCCCCAACGACATGATTACGTTGCTCCTGACGGCAACGGCGATTCATATATTTTGAGAGATGTCTTTTATCATATAGACTACTTGATCTAGATCGTATGAAAGTAATATATAGGGGTGAATTCATCAAATATAACAATATGATGGAACGACTATTCGAAGTCATGGCTGCACAACAACAAGCACACGCAAAAAAAAAAGCTGTAAAATTTACTATGTGAGCAGTGAATATATGGACAGCACTTTTTTGCAGTAGAAATTATCACAATTGTGGTGACATTCACTCATGTAGACATTGAAGGCCACTTGCTCCAATGTACCCAATACTGCAATTGTGATAATTTCTACTGCAAAAAAGTGCTGTCCATATATTCACTGCTCACATAGTAAATTTTACAGCTTTTTTTTTTGCGTGCAAGTCTAGCTGCACAGACAGCCCAACAACAAGCCAGTCTAGCTGCCCAAACCGCCCAACTTGAAGCCAATTTAGCAGCACAAACAGCCCGTGAAGAACGCGAAATTATAACAAAACGCGAAGAAAGAGAGGCTAAACGAGAGGAAAGAGAAGCTGAATTACTAGCAAAAAGAGAAGAAAGAGAAGCTGAACTATTGGCTAAAAGAGAAGAAAGAGAAGCTATTTTATCAGCACAGAAAGAGGAGAGAGAAGAACGCCGAGCTGAACGCGAGGCAAATTTGACAGCTCAACGAGAACGCGAAGAACGCGAAACTGTTCGATTGAGAGAGGAAAGGGAAGCTAATATGGCAGCCCAACAAACCACCATGTCCCTCCTTATGAGACGTCTCGAACCGCAAGACGTAATCTCACAAACTTCGACTCCCCGACGATCCCCAGTGAGAATCGAGGAGATAATTGAACCCACAAATATACGGTCTGTACAAAACTATGGGGAAGAAGAACCTTCCCCAACAATACGTAGACCTCGTACGGGTGGAGCGGCAACTTTTACGCCACACACCCGTACTGTAACTCAAAGCGACCGAATTGGAGGTACAATTCGGGACGCACGAGGCGTAGAAAATACTAATTATATGGCTGGTGACCAAAACGTAGATAATACAACCAATAATCTTCCTCTCAATTTATCTCGCGCCGGGAGTGGTCGCGATAAACAGATCAATGATACAATTATTACTCGTAATGAAGGTTTTACTGAGTCGACAAAAAAATCGTCAAACCTTAAAGTAAATTTCTTCGACGGATCAATTCCTTGGGCTGACTATGAGCGACAATTTCAAATAATTGCAAAAGTAAACTCCTGGTCTTTTATTACTAAGGCCGGACAACTTGCAGGTAGCTTAAGAGGTCCTGCCTTAGCTGTTCTATCAGCTCTTGCTGATTCAGATATTGAAAATTACGATAAACTCAGTGCAGCCTTACGTTTGAGATTCGGAAATCAACTTATATCAAAACTATCTTTAACTCAATTAGACCTTAAAAGACAAGCTAAAGAAGAAGGTCTTGCCTCACTCGGAGTAGAAATAGAAAGATTAGCTAGAATAGCTTTACCCAATTGTGATGAACCTACTAGAGACATGTTAGCCTGTAATAAATTCATTAATGCAATAACAGACCCAGAGTTGAGACATACTCTTAGCCTGACAGGACCTTCTTCTGTACAAGAAGCGGTCATTAAAGGTATGGAAATTGAGGCATTAACAAAACACCATCTAGGAGTAGGAAAAGTTCGACGTATCGAAACAGATAAAACTCCTACTTTTCCTAGTAAAACCAATGATTCCAAAAAATCTACTCCCAGGCAGCAAAATAATTATAATAACGGATATAATAATAATAACTATAATAGAAATAATAGTAATAATAATTATAAAAGACCAAATTACGGAGACAGACCCCCGTTAAAATGTAAATATTGTCAAAAGATTGGACATGACGCTAATCGTTGTTTTTCATTAGAAAAATTAAATCAAGCCAATAACGAAAATTCTTCAGATAAAAAAATGTCGTGGAGGAAAGATAGTGAAAATAATACAGACAATTCTCATAAAACTTCGGAAAAACCTCAGGGTTCTTCTAACCAAAAAAACTAATTATTGATGATTTAGAAGGGCGAAAGTCATCAAGTGTTCGATCCAACGAAAGCCCTATTTTAACATAATTTTTATTAAGAAGCCTAAGACAAACAGGCTTATATGCGCGAGGGACTGTCAATGGAATTAACTGCCTCTGGGTGATAGACACTGGGGCAGAGGTCACAGTAGTCCGTTCGGATCTCTTGAAATCTATTAACCATTCTCACAATTCTGCTTCCCTTCGAACTGCTACAGGAGAAATAACTCCAGTTTTAAAAGAAGTTTTAGTTCAGATTAACGTGATAGGGTGTATCGATTCTTCACATAAAGTTTACGTAGCAGATATTGAGGATGAAGGGATCTTAGGGATTGACTTTCTTGCAGCGCATAATTGTGTTATTTCTACAGAAGGGAATTTATTAACGTCAGGTCGACACGAGATCGCTCTTTTAACTAATAGGAATAAAACATCTGATTTTCCTCATATTCAAGTAATAGATCTTTCCACAGAAGAATTAATTTCTTTTCCAGTTCATTTAGAAAATCTCTTAGAAAAGTCATCTGTTGGTTTAAATCCCATACAAAAAGAGAAATTCAAGACATTAATTGAAGAATATCAAGATGCTTTTGCTAAAAATAGCAACGATAAAGGAAGAAGTACCATAACGACTCATACCATTGATGTAGGAAGTAACGCATCTATAAAACAAGCTGCCCGAAGACTTCCATTAAATGGTCGAGAAGAAGTAGAGAAGATGGTCAACGAAATGCTAGCCATCAACGTAATAGAACCATCTTCAAGTCCTTGGGCTTCACCAATTGTTCTTGTTTCAAAGAAAGATGGAACGAAGAGATTTTGCATCGATTATAGGAGGTTAAATGACATAACCAAAAAAGATTCTTACCCCTTGCCGAGGATAGAAGAAACCCTTGATTTAATAGCTGGAGCAGAATGGTTCAGCACTATAGACTTGCAGAGTGGATATTGGCAAGTAGAAATGAATAAAGACGATAAAGAAAAGACAGCCTTTGTAACCGGCTTAGGAGGATTATGGCAATTCAAGGTTATGCCTTTTGGGTTATGCAACGCTCCTGCAACTTTTGAAAGAACAATGGAAACGATACTAAGAGGAATTACAGAAAAGAAGTGTCTGGTATATCTAGACGATATAATCGTTTTTGGAAGAACATTTGAAGAACAAGTAGAAAATCTTACTGAAGTCTTCTCTCGCCTTAGACAAGCAGGACTCAAAATGAGTCCGAAGAAATGTCATCTATTACAACGAGAGGTTCATTTCCTTGGACACATAGTCTCCGCAGAAGGAGTGAAGACGGACCCTACAAAAATAGAAAAAGTATCAGATTGGCCCCGTCCTGTAGATAAAGAAGGTGTTCAAAGTTTTATAGGGCTCTGTACTTATTATCGTCGTTTTGTTAAAGGGTTCGCCTCAATAGCTAAACCTCTTCATCATCTAACAGGGAGTAAGGTTCAATTCGAATGGTCTCAGGAATGTGAAGAAGCTTTTATCAAATTAAAAACTTATTTAACATCTTCTCCTATTCTGGCTTATCCCCAAGTAGAACAACCTTTTATTTTAGACTCAGACGCTTCTCTTTCAGGAATAGGTGGAGTTTTGTCTCAAATCCATGACGGAAATGAAAGGGTAGTCAGTTATTACAGTCGAGTCCTTAGTAAGACGGAGAGGAATTATTGTGTCACTCGTAGAGAACTTTTAGCTGTGGTAAAAACAGTAATACATTTTCATCATTATTTATATGGGAGAAAGTTTTTGATTAGGACAGATCATGCTTCTCTTAAGTGGTTACTTTCTTTTAAATTTCCAGAAGGGCAGGTAGCTAGGTGGATAGAGAGACTGGGCCAATATGATTTTGATATTCAACACCGCGCTGGATTATTACATGGAAACGCAGACGCTCTATCCAGAAGACCTTGCGAAGGACCTGTCGAATGTAAACAATGCACCAGATTAGAAAAACAACTAGACGAACCCTATAAAATCCGATCAATCACTTTTGAAGGAGATCTGAACCCATGGAAAAAGGCTCAACAAGAAGATGAAGTTCTATTACAGATTAAAACATGGAAAGAATCTGAATTACGCCCTGAGTGGCATGATGTTTCTGCTAAGAGTCAAGATCTAAAAATCTATTGGACTCAATGGGATTCTCTGTTTTTAATGAACGGAATATTATATAGAAAATGGGAATCTCCAGATTTGAAGATAATTAGATGGCAGTTATTAGTACCAAAGAACAAAATAGAAGACATCCTCAAGCAATATCACGATTCACCATCAGGTGGACATTTCGCTTCCAATAAAACTTTAGGTCGGATTAGGGAACGATTTTTCTGGGCTCGTAGCAGAATCGATGTGGATGATTGGTGTAGATTATGTAAAGTCTGCATTGCAAAAAAAGGTCCACGTGGTAAGGGTCGCAGTCCTCTTCAAATATATAACGTCGGAGCACCCTTCGAGAGAGTGGCTATGGATGTTCTCGGGCCACTCCCTCTTTCTAGATCTGGAAATAGATACGCCTTAGTTATTGCTGATTATTTTACTAAATGGCCCGAGGTCATCCCTATCCCTAATCAGGAAGCAAAGACAGTTGCCCAAGTATTTGTTCGAGATTTTGTTTGTAGATATGGGACTCCTCTAGAATTACATACTGATCAAGGTCGTAATTTTGAATCAATTTTAATAGAAGAAATATCAACAGTTTTAGGAATCAGAAAGACTCATACAACCCCCCTTCATCCTCAGTCTGATGGAATGGTAGAACGGCTAAATCGAACTCTTCTAAGTTATTTAGCTTCTTTCATTGACAAAAGTCAACGAGATTGGGATGAGTGGATTCCTCTTTTTCTTCTATCTTATCGGTCAGCTGTTCACGAGACGACTAAACAATCTCCAGCTTCTATGCTTATGGGAAGAGATCTTCGGTTACCTTCAGACTTAGATAAGGGACCTATTCCTTCGCCAGATCCTCTTCAAACGGATTTCGTATCTAATTTAAGAGATAAATTAGAACAAATTCATGATTTTGCTAGGGGAAGAATTGAAATCGTTTCAGATAGGACAAAAGCTCATTATGATATTAGGGCTAGAAATCTTGAATTTAAAACTGGAGATTTAGTATGGCTCTTCCAACCTAGACGAGAAAAAGGACGTTGTCCTAAATTACAATCTAATTGGGAAGGTCCTTATTCAATAATTGACAAAATAAATAATGTAGTTTATCGAATACAAAGATCTACTCGTACGAAACCTAAGGTAGTACACTTGGACCGCCTGACTCCTTATAATTCAGATAAACTTACTCACAATAATAAAATAAAGAATCTTCGTTCTTTAAATATAGATGAAGATCATTCTGTAAATAACAATTTCTCTCTTCTAAGAGATGATCAAGCTTTTACTTTGAATTCTTCCAGGTGGTCTGAGGAACTGCCTTATGGAATTAAACGAAGAGATTATAGACCTTCAACTATCCTCATTGGAGGAAATATTGGATGTGGTAAAACGACGTTTACTAAAAGATTTTTAAATGATAAAAATATTCTTACACTATTAGAACCTTTAGATGAGTACCGTAACGTAGCTGGTGAGAATCTCCTAGAGAAAATGTACAAGGATCCTAGCAAATATGCATACCATTTTCAGCATCACGCGGCTATGACAATGCGAATTAGACACTTAACTCAGACCGCGTTGCCTAATAAAATCATGGAAAGGTCAATATATAGTTGTAATTGCTTCGTAGAGGCACGTAGAAGAATGGGAGATTTTGAAGATCTCGAAGCTCATCTTTTATTAGAAAATGTTAGGGTACTGGTTAACGAGTCTCCTGCCTTCGAGGTGGATTTAATTGTTTATTTGAGGTTATCTCCTGAAGAATCGTTTTCGCGTATAAATTCACGCGCTCGTTCAGAAGAAGATGGTATTCCATTAGATTATTTAAAGGTCCTACACGAAGTACACGAAGATTGGTTAGTTAGAAAGAAATTTGCGACTCTTCCAGCACCAGTCTTAATCCTAGACGCTGAAGCTTCCGCAGATGACGTCTATATGAATTTTTGCGAGGTTATGAAGCCTTATGATCTCTAGTATAGACTCGGAGTAAACTCGGAACAACTCGGAACTATTCGGGATAACTCGAAAGAAATCGGAACTAATATAGAAAAACAATCTAGATCAAGTCGATAATGAAGACAATTATTAATAAATGGAAGAAAAAGAAATGAATCAAATTTAGTGGAACAATTATTTATTATGAATCATATTATATCAAATTATAATATTGCGAAATGAATCGAATTTATTTGAACGAATATTTAGTATAAATCATATTATATCGTAACATAATATTGCGAAGGAGTAATTTTAGTAGCGGTTGTTAGTGAGCTTCTCTACTACATGTTTAATTAGAATTTTCATTTTTTCGCATTTTTGACATTCAGGATCTTCCGTCTCTTCTAATAGGGGAGTTTTACAAATAAAACACGAGGCGAAACCTCCTCGAACGTCAAGATCGTCTACGAAGTTACGATGTAATTGCACCATTCCTTCGGTGTTTTCCGTCGGAATTCTGATACAAATAACAAAAATCGTATTGATTATTTTGATAATTGAAAATAATGATAATTAACATGATCATGATTGTTTTTTTTTACTTACTTCGATAAGTAGCAGTTGATGCAAGCAAAGAGTTTGGAGTTAATAACTTTTACAGCCGTCCCTTTAGCACACTTAATACGTCCCCATTCGGTATTGAACCATAGTTTCACTCCCTCAATATTAGTTTCTGGGACTCCTTTCCAACCCAATTTGGAAATAATAATCCCTAATAGAACTGCGTCTTCATTCAACGAACTCATTTTTACGAATGACGCTTCTTTAGCTTTCCTCCCCTTTCTATCTTTTATTTCTTTTCTCTTGTTATAAACAATTTTGCATTTGTTTAAACAATTTTTCATTTATTTATAGATGTTTTATTGAAAGGGTTCGTTATAGGTCGTTTAAAAGACCCTCGTTTATTTCAATCTCGAATCCCGCGAAAATATTACAAAAATATAACGCTAGGTGTCGTTACAATAGACTTATATAATAATGACGTTTAAATGAAAAGAGATCCGAGCGGAAAATCTAAATATAGGTTATGTTTTAGTTTCCAAACATTAACCCAAGTTTTTCCAGCTCCCGATATTCCGATAGTAGGATATTCTATTTAAATGACGAAATGATATTCTGAGACGAGAAGAAGGAAGCCTAATTCATCCCATCCTGACCTATTATTCCGGTTTCCTCACTTCTATTCAGATAAGATCGTTTCAATTTATATTTATAACATTTATTTAATAGAATAATTTAATTTATTAATTTATTATATTTGAAATAATCTATCTAATATCAAAAAGTTTAATTTATCATTTGAAAGAAAATATTTAAAAAGGAATTTATAATTTTGATTTAAAAGAGATTTGAAAGGAATCTATAATTTTGAAGAGTTTTTAGAAGAGAAACTCATATTTATGACCTTATTATTTCAAGAGAATAACATTTGTCCTCCCATTTAGGTCGTATATGATTTATTTCGAAGAGGTTTGGAGTTGGATCTCCTGGAGTTTAGAATCGGACTTTCCGTTCCAGCCTTTGGTCCTTCTACCCCTCCATCCCCTTCCTGTTCCAGTATTCAGGACTTTCTTCATAACGACCAAGGAATTCTTCACCTTGTTCCTGAGTTTCTACTCTTATTTCCTGATTCCTGTCTACTGTTCCTGAGTATAATAAAGATTGTCTATTTAAAATCATCATAAGGATTAGCAAGTCGATATTTGAATCATAAAATCTATGTGCTCTATTTAGGAGAATCGGAGCTGTGGCTCAAGTAATTAAAAATTTTCCTAAGTACTATCTGACATTCGTCTCTTATTAGAAGGGAAACCACAGAAAACCTCTAAAAGATAGTCTAACTTATTTTCACAACATGGGTTTTTACAAAAATCTTCAAGAACAGGAACCAGCAACAAGAGTAGAAACTCAGGAATACAGGATCAGTAGACAAGAATCAGGAAATAAGAGTAGAAACTCAGGAACAAGGCGAAGAATTCCTTGGTCATTATGAAGAAAGTCCTGAATACTGGAACAGGAAGGGGTTGGAGGGGTAGAAGGACCAAAGACTGGAACGGAAAGTCCGATTCTGAACTCCAGGAGATCCAACTCCAAACCTCTTCGAAATAAATCATATACGACCTAGATAGGAGGACAAATGTTATTCTCTCAAAATAATAAGGTCTTAAATTTGAGTTTTTCTAAAAACTCTTCAAAATTATAGATTCCTTTTAAATCTTTTTTTTTTAAATCAAAATTATAAATTCCTTTTTAAATATTTTCTTTCAAATTAGAATGATGAATTAAACTTTTTGTTATTAGATAAATTATTTCAAATATAATAAAATGATAAATTAATCTGTTAAATGAATGTTATAAATATAAATTGGAACGATCTTATCTGAATAGAAGTGAGGAAACCGGAATAATAGGTTAGGATGGGATAGTTTCGGCTTCCTTCTTATTGTCTCAGAATATTGAATCAGTTCCTATAGTGGAAACTCTGAAAAATCTTGTTTTATATTAGTTATTTAAACTAACAATACCATTTTAACAGAATTATTATGTTCAAATCTCTTATATAGCTATCACGCTAATGAAATAAAAGAAAAGTTAGATCGATTGAAAATAAATAATGAATTGGAAGATAAACGATCGTAGTCGCATTTAGAACATTTGTAACGCGTTTCCTATTAAAAATTGGATAGAACTAGGGCTATTTATAAAAAGTTCCTTCGATGATTCAAGCTCTGTTGAATCACCAGGACCTAGTTCCTTGAAGTTACTAGTTGCGTATCTGATGAGGGACCTTTATCCCTCCAGGAATTTTTATTTGAATAGTTATTGTTCTCATCGTTTTTTCGCCATGAAGTTTTATAATTTGAGCAATTCCCGTGATTTGATTGATAATTTGAGGGATTTCTATAATTTGATTGATTATTTGAAGAATTTCTGTTATATGTTTGAATTAATTTTTTTAATGAAAAACAACGATTGGCGTCATGTCCAATCTTTTGGCAATATTTGCATTTTAATGGGGGTCTGTCTCCGTAATTTTTATTATAAGAATTCTTCTTTTTCTTATCATTATTATTCGATGACCGCCAGAGGCCAGTTTTCTTAGTTTCGTCGATCTTAGCTAGAGTATTTGTCGTCTTTTCAGTTTCGATCTGATTTCGATATTTATAACTGCCAAAACCCTAGAGGGCATAGGTTATACTATCATTGCACTTTTTGGCAGCGGGCTGACGGCCTATGTCTGCAGAATGTATTCTGAGTGCATACATCACAGATAGAGCCGCGCACCGCGCGCGGCTCAACCACAACGCGGTGAGCTGCAACGTTTTGTAAGCATTAGGGGGGGGTTTACCCAATCAGTTACCGATTTGTCTATTTTCTCCTAAACGGGGTAATCAATCGACTTGTCCTTTCGGCAGCCGATGTTTGACGAGTAATGAGTTCGAACTGGTACGTTTGATCGGATGAAATCGGGATTTTTTTATTTTTTTCGATCGAAAAGTGTTGGCGTGCCATTTATTGCGACTTATATCAAAGCCCACGCATCAAACATGCAAAATCGAGCTCTGTCGCCCGATTCTGTGAGGAATTCTGAACAGAACCATCCCAAAACATCTTTGTTTTCGACAACGATGAAGGCGACGCTTGTATTCCACGTTTTTGTGGTAATTTTCGCGATTGTCAGAGGCTGCAGGAGGCGGCCATTGCCGCTACAGCTGCTACAGCTGCTGATAAATTCCGATACTTGTCGCGTAACTCCCAATAGACAACTATGTAAATAGTCATTTGGAAATCCCCAAACACTATCAAATGATGACAGTTTATCAATGAAAGGCATAGATCCCTAACACCCATAACTTTCGGCACCTAGTTTTTTTTTGTTGATGTATTTTTAATTCTTTCAACTTCTTGAACATTTGTTAATTGTGTTTCATGATTTCTTATGGGTGCCTCAACTTCCATTATTGGGTAATGAATTGCATTTCCTACATAAACGCCAGGCTCATAGCACCAACTACATCCATAATAGCCATTAACCCTAGAACGACAAACCCATTTTTTCTACCTCTAAACTACAAACCGGGGTAAATATTTACCCCACGCGTTTCTTGTTTGTAAAACCGTTCTGAAAGCAGTAATGAGACTCGTAAGTACATGAATCTCTTCGTTATTTCATGCAGAAGAGAATGGTGAAAAGCTAATTCAATTTCATTGAAGTTTAGTCGAAAAATCGATTTAAATACCTGAAACTGCTAAGAAAACGGCAAAAACGTCATTTTTCAGAGTTTGCCTGGGGTAGATATATACCCCGGTTTGTCGTTCTAGGGTTAAATTTGATACGATTTTGACATGTACCTCGTGCAGGTGTATCGAGACAGCAACAGAGTAATGTAAATTTTAAATTTACATTTTCTTGAGTCAAATAATTGTATACAGGGTGTAAATCTTAACTCTGTACATACTTATAGGTTACTTATACTTATAGGACGTTATCCCAATCAAAAGAATGGTTTTTGCTGATATAGTTATGGTCGACTTAGAACGTTCCTGCCTGGATAAGTTGAGTTATAAGCCTATTTTCTTTTATCGCTATGTGGATGACATTATTACTTGCATTCCACGTAACAAGATAGACGAGACTCTTTTAGCTTTCAATTCTTTCCATCCTAGACTTCAATTCACTTCGGAGTTGGAACTGCATAACAAGATTAGCTTTCTAGACGTAAAATTAATCAATGAGAATGGTAACATCTTAACCAATTGGTACCGTAAACCCACTTTTTCTGGCAGGTTCTTACATTATAATTCATCACATCCGATAGTCCATAAACGAGCCATGGTATTTAACTTAGTAGATCGGGCAGTCAAACTGTCTGACAAAAGGTTCCATAAGGACAACCTAAACTTAATAAGATCTTTGCTTGTCAGTAATAACTACCCGCCAGGGTTTTTTAACGACTTGATTCACAAAAGGCTGTCCTATTGGAGGTTCCTGAAAAGACCCACTGGTAAAAACCATTTTCGCTTCACGTTGACTGACCCTCAAGGTTGCTCCTCGATCCTTCTAGTAGTTAACCATAACAGAAGACATAACCACCCTGTTCTTCCGTCACCTTATATCAAAGGCTTTTCTGAACGTCTCGGTAGCTCACTACGCAAGTTTAATATCCTAACTGTGCCTAAGCTCGACAACAATCTCTCTAACCTCATCGTCAAAGGCAAGGACAAAGTACCTCCTTCTACGCAACTCAATGTTGTGTACAAGATTCAGTGCAATGCTTGTCCTGCGTCCTATGTAGGCGAAACAAAACGTGAGCTTCGTACACGCATCAAAGAACACAAATTAAATTTCAACAAAAACCCTCGCCATCATTCGGTTGTCTCGGAACATATAACCTCTACCAACCATTCTTTTGATTGGGATAACGTCAAAATTTTAGACAAAGAATCTTCTTGGGGTAAAAGATTGACTTCTGAAATGTTACACATACACTTACAGCGTCTTCCTCTTGATAAACAGGAAGACACTAAGAAGTTGCACATTCCCTACGCCACTATGTTACACCGCCTACGGTCTAAGAGTTGTTCGTAATTCGCCACACATTGTAATGGCTTGGCTGTGATGAGCACTCACACGTTCTCAACGCTCCATCTGTTGGACCTTTCTTCTAGTGTTTGTTTTTCAGTTAGTCTACTTTTAGCCTCTACCGTGACTTCACCTGTTATCGGCACCGGTGTTTTTCTTTTTAAATTCTGACCTTTTGGTTCCTTTTAACGTTGACTTCGCCTACTTTTATCTATTTGTTCAATTGATAATTGTACGTTGACACTTTTTTCATTTTTTGTGTCAACGCCAGATCATGATTTATAAGAAGAAACATCTGTACCTAGTGACCGTTGACTTGTTCTTAAATTATATGTTTGTTTTGGAAGCCACAGTCCTCACCACAGCCATGCCAAACTGCGTTCGTTCTGTCAGTTCTCCGTTTCGTAGCATTTTTTAATGTGCTCTTTATTTTTATGGTAAATTGTGCTATATATTTTCCTTTCTTTTGTTTGTAATCAATTTTTGCTGTAACTTCATATTAATAAAATTACAGTTCTGATGAGGGCGAGGAATTCTCGTCGAAACGTCAAACGTTTAAATTCAAGAATATAGGGTTTTTTTTTCCCTTTTCCAACACTGACTCGATTGGATCGATTTATTCATCACCAGTATCTACAATGTCGAGTGATAAATTCCTTACTAATATTAAAGGAAAGTTATTATATTGTTCAAAATCATAACATTTGATTTGAATAAATTTAGTGACTTACAAAATTATTTCAATACGAAAACAAAAAATTAACAAATATAATCATAATAATGTTAATTCTTCGAATCGAATATCATTACTCGTTTTAAACAAAGACAATTAAAATGTACTTACCATGTACGGCGACAACAATGACATCAAATGATTCCGAGCCTTCTTGGAATATACAAATTTTTTCGGGACGATCAGGTTTATAATGATGCAGTTGATTTACATCAACTGTTTCAAACTTACCACTTTTTAAATATTTCATATGGGCATACATTTAAACTTTTTTCAGTTAAAAATTAATGAAACTATCAAATCACCATAAAGACTGTTGACTGAAAGATAATAGCAATGGTGATGAACTGTTACTATTGGAGGTAGGAGAGGGGATGGAGGGAGGGGGGGCCACCTGCCCACCCACTTCCCCCCCTTCCTCCGGGGGGTTACTTGGACTAATTCCACTGCTTACAAGATTATTCATCTCCGACGTTTCGGGCGCTAAATATCTGCTCCCGTCCTCAGGAAAGGTTGTCTGGCGACTTCCCATCAAAGAGTGATCAAATTCCGCGCTCCCACCGGTATATATGGGTTGGTTGTAGGTGGCGCCAGCTACGCCTGGTGGCGCCGCCTTGGCCTGCTCATGGCTTCCCTCACCTCATCCCTGTACAAAGGTAACCATAATTTGTTAAGTTCTATGCTGGGTTGACTTACAGCATTTGGTGTCAGCGCTATGCAGGCTGATTCCTTCAGCTTCCGTTTGATAGGATTGGATTCCTACAACAATATCCGAGCATCATCCCACTGGAAGTGGTGTTCATTTTCCCAGGCGTGAACGGCCAATCTCGATTTCGATCGTTCGCACATTTTAACGTTTTTCCGGTGTTCCTGGATGCGAACGTTCAAGGGCCTTCCTGTTTCGCCGATGTACACGTCCCCACATTGGCATGGGATTCCGTATACACACTCCTTGCTTTCTTGCGCAGCATGTCGGGGCTTGGTTTCAGTCAACAAGCCACGCAAATTGGACGTTGATTTGAACCGTACCTCAATGTCATATGCTCTGCATATGCGGCGGATCTTCTCTGCAGTCCCCGCTAAATAGGGAATCGTCATGGCGAAACTCGGAGTGCCAACGTCCACAGGGTGTTCTGACCTCATTCTTTGTGTAGTGGTAGTCCGGTGTTGCGCCTTTTGCTGCGCTTTTTGAATGACCCTCTCAGGATAGCCGTTATTACGTAGAGTTTTTCGCACTATTTCTAGTTCCTTCCTTAGGCCTTCCGGCGTCGTACTGATCTGGAACGCGCGATCCATGAGACAGTGCGCCACACTTTTCTTCGTGCTACCTGAGTGGTTCGACTGGTAATCTAGATATTTTCCCGTGTGCGTGGGTTTCCGATAAACGCTTGTTTGTAAGGTATTTTCCCAGCCTCTCTCTACTAGTGTATCCAGAAATGGGAGCGTATTGTTGTCTTCGACTTCCATTGTAAAATGGATCGACTCCCTTACGCTGTTTAGGTGGTCTCTGAAAACCTGTAACTCTTCTTTTCCATGCGGCCAAATCGCGAAGGTATCGTCAACATATCGGACCCACAGAGATGGTTGGAGTTTTGCCGTCCGTAAGGCCAGTTCTTCGAAATGTTCCATGTATAGATTCGCCATCACCGGTGACAAAGGGGAACCCATTGCCATACCTTCGTCTTGGCTGTAGAACTTGTCCGATACCTGAAAGTAGGTGGTGTTTAAACACAGACCGAGTAGTTCGATAATACCTTCTACGCTCAGTTCCGTTCTCTCCTTCAACGTCAGGTCCTGTCCCAACCTTTCTCTGGCCACTTGCAGAGCTTCTACGGTAGGGACATACGGCATATTCTACGGCAGATATTTACGAAACGTCGGAGATGAATAATCTTTCAAGCAGTGGAATTAGTCCAAGTAACCCCCTGGAGGAAGGGGGGGAAGTGGGTGGGCGGGTGGCCCCCCCCCTCCCTCCATCCCCTCTCCTACCTCCAATAGTAACACCATAAAGACTGATATATCAAGTGAATTGACACCCGTATCTTGCGGAAGAACGAGCCGAAATGCCGATAGCGAGAGCCTAAGAGCCGCGAGTTTACTGTGTATATGGTAAAATTTTGAGGAAGCCGAACGATGGCTGCACTATCGTTCAACCAACACACGCTCGCGCTGCGTACGTGAGCATCTACTTGCTGTCAGTGACTGCCAACTCGATTCGCCTGGCGCCTGTCGCCGAGGCCACGCTCATCCATAGTGTAAGCCGGGCGCTGGGCGAATCGAGACGGCAGTCACTGGCAGCGAGTAGAAGCTCACGTACGCAACGCGAGCGTGTGTTGGTCGAACTATAGTGCGGCTATCGTTCGGCTTCCTCATAACTTCACGTACATAACAAAAGAGCGGCTTACGCAGTGATTGGCTATCGTATCGACAAAAATGAACAAGTCTTAGACATGTTCGCCCGTTGTTGGTTAAGGGGGTATCCCCACCTTTAAATAGGTCAACATTCTGAGAAAGAGATTGATATTTTACAGCGAATTTGAGAGTCTGATCAAATCCAAAAAAATCATGAAGTTGAGGGAGGGTTTGACCCTCATTATCCATACTTAACATTGGATATTACTTTGAGTCTAATAGTAGTTGCGCTGAATATAGATAAATACAAAATTACTCGGTTGTCGCAAAGAATCAGTAGTACCGTTGGATCGATTCTGGAATTTTTGGTCCTCAATTGTTGAGAAGAGATGCCTCTATCATACGAACATAGAACTTTTTGATATCGCGAAAATTGCCTGACTCGCTTAGTTTTTACTGAGATTTTTCTAATTCTTCAATTTTTTTTCTCTATTTTTTCTATTATCTCAACCAAAAATAGTCATATCAAAAAGTTCTATGTTTATATGATAGAGGCATCTCTTCTGAACAATTGAAGACCAAAAATTCCAAAATCGATCCAACGGTACTACTGATTCTTTGCGACAACCGAGTAATTTTGTATTTTTCTATATTCAGCGTAACTACTAATAGACTCAAAATAATATTCAATGTTAAGTATGGATAATGAGGGTCAAACTCTCCCTAAACTTCTTGATTTTTTTGGATTTGATCAGACTTTCAAATTCGCTGTAAAATATCAATCTCTTTCTTAGAATGTTAACTCATTTAAAGGTGGGGATACCCCCTTAAGCATTTGCAACTGCCTCACTCGCACTCTCGGCGTATTGTATAGTTGTACATAGTTAAATAAATAAAATTATATTCAAAAATTAACGAAAGAAATCAATTAATGGATAATATAGTATAGAATAATTATTTTTTAATGATCATTTATTATTAAAGTATTTATTAATTATTCGTACGAAAGAGCTGAGAAAAAGACTAGCAGAAGTATTAAAAGAACTAAGCAAGTGTGAAGAGGAAGAGGATGGAAAATGAACAGAAAAAGGAAGGAAAGAAGAAGACGGCGACAAGAAAACAAAAGAAAGCACAAAGATTCAAGAAATATAGTTTAAGAGAAAAAGTACAAATAATATAAGATAGTATAGCAATATGTAAGTTTATTAAGCATAAAAAGGGAGGAAGGAAAAGGAAAATGTAAAAAGAAAATGAAAATGTAAAATGAGACAAAGGAACAGAGAAAATAGACAGTAAGTAAGCAAATGTACAAAAATTGTAGGCCGAAAGGCAACAATAAAACATATACATACATACATACATTAATTATTCGTAATCTCCAATTTACCATCGATTTTTTTTTTTTTTTTTTATTTAATTTTCAAATAAATAAAAAAAAAATGAATAAAATAACAACAAAAAGTAATATTAGGAAAAACAAAATGTCGAAAAAAACCTCAAAAAACGAATTTTTCAGAAAAAAAAAATTTCTAAAAAATATTTTCAGGAAAAAAACTTGACAAACAAATTTTTTCAAAAACTATTATATGAAATTCTCGAAAAATTGAATAATAAAACCCACAAGTGAACAAAAATAAAAATTTCGGCTCATTTTGAAATCTGCAATTTTCATTTGCTATTTTTATAATTTTTTGTCATGTTTGTCAAATTGACAAATTTCACCCTGCAAATTTTTTTTTGTTAGAATAACAAATTATATTTGTTAAACTGACAAATATGATTTTACAAATTTTATTTGTTAATTCAACAGATTTTTTTGTCAGTTTGACATAACTGTTTTTTCCGTATATCATGTTAATCTAGAAAAAGCTAATTTTTTGCAATAGTGTGCGTAAAATTCAATTTTATGCACTGTTTTCAGTGCGTAAAATGAAACATTTCGATACAGTGTCTCTTGCTGTTTTCTATGCGTAAAATGATACTTTTCGATACGGTACGACACTGTCACCATAGCTGTAACGAAAATAAACAATAGAATCGACCTAATCACGAGCGTAGGTCCGGAAAATAAGTTTTCACGGACGTATGTCCGTAAAATTGAAAATTTCTAAAATCACTCATTCTTGGACGATAAATCATTTATGTCGGTCATTTTTCAATGAAAAAAACTTTTTCCATCAGTTGACAACGCTAATAAAAAACATTTAGTTTGAATCAACGTGTATTTTTCATTCATTTGAGCATCTGTTCTTCTTTTCAATTTGATATCTTCATCTGTTTTTTTCAATTCATTTTATCAATTTATTCATGTATTATTTGTATGTATTTCTTGATATATTTTTCCTAACCGGGTGCACAAGATTGGTTTTTTTCTTTGGATTTTATTCTTCACACGTTGACTATTCTTATTGTATCAGATTAAATTCATTTTTTCGGTACTCGGGGGGCTTCGCCCCCCGAACCCCCTACCGGGGCTTCGCCCCTGGACCCCACCAGGGGCTGCGCCCCTGGACCCCCGCTGGACGTTAGCAAACACCTTTCGCATGCAACACCGTTTCAGCGTGCGTGGCAATTTACATTTCGTTGTTGACTATGAACTAATTGAAAGTTTTTATTCAGGGTCGAGTATTTTGTTTGAGGATGCCTGAACTCGCTTTTCTACGCCTTACTATCTTTTTCGA
Source organism: Tenthredo mesomela (assembly GCA_943736025.1). Classification (NCBI taxonomy): domain Eukaryota; kingdom Metazoa; phylum Arthropoda; class Insecta; order Hymenoptera; family Tenthredinidae; genus Tenthredo; species Tenthredo mesomela. The sequence continues at coordinate 40,636,575 of OX031014.1, read as the reverse complement.
TTTCGATATGCACTGTCTCGTTGTAGAATCTGAATAAATGCATAATATTATGCACATTTGTGCCGAATTTTGCGCACAATATTGCAAAAAATAGCGTATGCAACGCGTGCGTACGATTTGCGCACTCGTGTGATCGGTGCGACACTCGGGCCGGCTTTGCCGGCCCTCGTGCGCAGCGATCACGACTCGTGCGTAAAATCGCATTTTACGCACTTGTTGCATAATATACTATATTAGCTTTTATCCTAGGTATATCGGACCCAGAAAATTCATAAATGTTAGTCCAAATAAGCCGCTAAATGTTTATAAAATATTATAAACCGTAAGTGATATTTAAGGAGTAATTTTTTAGCGGAAAATTCTCATTAAAGCTCATATCTCGAGAAATCTTGTGAAAAAGTTTTATGAGAAATCGATGTGTATTTGGCACTGCAATTATCCATATAAATATCATAAAATGATATTATTCAACATTATGTGCAAAATCTCTTTTAAAATCTCATATAAAATGTTGAGAATTTTATAATATTTGAAATTTTTTTTTTCGGCATAGGCATTGAAAAGTCACTTTTTGACGCCTGTTTTCGATCCACAAAGTGTCACTTTATACGGTTAATTTCAGAACTGCCCTATAAAGTCTTTATACGGCAGTCTGGATGCGCAGTTCGAAGTGCGCATTCCAAAGCTGCCGTATAAAGTCTTTATACGGCAGTTTTGATGCGCGGTTCGAAGTGCGCGACAGATCGCACCATAACCTCACTCTCCGTCTAGTGAATCTCAACAGGCGTCAAAGTTAATTTTTATGCCTATTTCGAAAAAAATACAGTATGGGGCGCACGCGTAAACCGTTTTTGACTCGAATAATGATTTCAGAACTCGCTTCCGGCTCGCCTTCGGCTCGCCTTTAGCTCGTCCTGAAATCATTATTCTCGCCGAAAAACACTTGGTTTACGGGCATGCCACATAATATACTATTATAAGGCTGCCCTTACATGATATTCGTTCATATAAACTCATTTAAAGAATATTAGCTAATACTGATAAAAACTTTTAAAGTAAATGTACATTAGGGTGTCCGTTATTTCCCGAATTGACTTTTTCTACTTGGGTATGGGTCAAATCATTAGTTTAGAGCCTAAAAAGAATTATGCTATTTTTTTTTTTTTTTTTTTTTTTTAAAGTGCCATTAACCCCTGCCTGTAGGACGATACTTGTCCCATTTGATTAACATGGGATTTTTGCCCTTTTTAGACTTTAATTTTTTTTTCGCTTACTACTTCCATCATCTCACACAATATTGTTGATTCTACTACTGTTCTGACCTCTTTGGGTGGACATATTTTTATATTGGTGAAAAAAAAAAAGTTTTCACAAGTTTTGATGTTTTTTTCAAAATTTATTTTTACTGTATTTTTCAGTAAATTTTGAATATTTTCGAATACTTTTGAATTTATTGACTTTTCAATGCTTTTTTTTAAATTGAAAAATATTCGAAAGATATTGGACAATATGGTAAAAAAAAAATTTTACCGCTTCAAGACTCAAATTTTTTTTTTCCATCAATATAAAAATATGTCCATCCAAAGAGGTCACCACAGTAGTAAAATCCACAATATTTGATGGGGTAATGACAGTAGTCAGCGAAAAAAAAATTAAAGTCTAAGAACGGCAAAAATCCCATGTTAATTAAATGGGACAAGTATCGTCCTACAGGCAGGGGTTAATGGCACTTTTAAAAAAAAAAAAAAAAAATAGCACAATTCTTTTTAGGCTCTAAACTAATAATTTGACCCATATATTACTTGTTCTCATAAGAAAATCTCACGCTCATAGACTCTCATAGGAAAATTAAACTTTTTTATGAAAATTTATGAGATCGTTTCAGCAGGGTATAGAAATTGAAATTTGAAGTCATAGCCAATACTCAACTGAATTAGAATTACCCAACGACATGGATGCATCGAGACATTCTTTGAAAACCCGACGGATGCCCGAGCTAAGTGCCGGTAAATATGCGAGTATACTCTGAAACATTTGATTACCCGAAAACATTCGATTACCCGAAAACATTCGATTACCCGAAAATATTCGATTACCCGAAAACATTCGAGTACCCGTGTTACGTGCAAGCGAGCAGTGGCGAGATTGCCGGCTACTCTTGATCGTAATTTAGAATGAGGAAGTCACCTGAGCGGTGAAGTGACTTCCGTTGTGGGTCTTTGCTTTATTAAACCACTAAAGTGGACCTGAAGGATTGAATGGAAGATGAACCCTGGTGAAAATAATTTCTACGCCAAACTATGAAAATTATCTACGAAAAAGTAGAGGATTTCGGACTTTTCGTAGTTTTTATTTTACGTCAGATTTTGCACATAGTAGTTTTTCGTAGATAGTTCTAGAACGAAATTCGATATGATTTCGATCTTTGTAGTAAATATCTATAATTCATCGTGGTTTTCCGTATTTTGTCATAGTTTTTCGTAGATAGTCGTAGAATGGGATAATATTGTATGCGATATTCGTAGTAAATATCCGTAGTTCATCGTAGTTTTTCATAGATAGTCGCAGAATGGAATACGATATATATATATAATACTGTATGCGATATTTGTAGTAAATATCCGTAGTTCACCGTAGTTTTTCATGGATAGTCATAGAATGCGATACGATGATATGTATATGGGGAATTCAACGTGAACGCGACCAATGTTTTTCCCTCACCATTTTTGATTCGCTTCACGATTTTTTATACGATTCTACGATCTCGAAAAAGCACTGCTGAATTTTTTCAGATTTTTCCCTCCAACCGTTAATTTTCTATGATTATTCCACCCCATTTTGAAATTGGCATTTTTCAAAAATCTCGAAAAATTCTCAAAAAAATTTTTTTTTTTTTCATTTCGATCATTTCGACACCCCTCCCATGATGGGATCATTATTCCTTTTTTTTTTCTCAGCACTTCGAACATTTTGAACAAACGAAACAGCATATTCCAATGTTTCGAAAATTCTTGAAAAATTACGAAAAATTCTGTGATTAATTCTGAATGTTTTTCTATTTTTTTATACCGTGGAAACGAAGAATAATGATAATTCCCTCTGCGGGGGGCTTGAAAATCCTTTTTTTCGTCCGTCATCGTGGGTCTCTACAGTCCTCAAACAACGGAATATCAATTATACGAATATCTACGAAAATTCACAAAGATCTACAAACGAAATGAAGCTAAATCATTTTTCGTACTTTCTCGTAGTTTTGGAAGTAGAAAACTCCGAATTTCCATGACAAATTACGAAAATCTACAGTCTTCAAGCACCGGAATATCAGTTCTACGATTATCTACGAAAATCTACAAAGATCTACAAACAAAATGGAGCGAAGTCTTTTTTTGAGTTTATCCTGTAGTTTTGGAAGTAGAAATCTCCGAATTTCTGTGAAAAATTAGGAAAATCCACAATCCTCAAACAACGGAATATCAATTATACGAATATCTACGAAAATTTACAAAGACCTACAAACGAAATGAAGCTAAATCATTTTTCGTCGTTTTTCATACATATTCGTAGAACTGATATTCTTTCGCTTGAAGACTGGAGATTTTCATGATTTTTCATGAAAATTCGGAGATTTCTACTTCCAAAAGGAATGAACTTCCTACAGGATGAACTCAAAAAAAGACTTCGCTCCATTTTGTTTGTAAATCTTTGTAGATTTTCATAGATAATCGTAGAACTGATATTCCGGTGCTTGAAGACTGTAGATTTTCGTAATTTCTCGTGGAAATTCGTAGTTTTTTACTTCTAAAACTACGATATATTACGGAAAACTACGATTCTTTACGCTTTGAATGTTTTCGTATTTTGGCGTAGAAATTATTTTCACCAGGGAAAGGATAATAATTCAGACTCGATGATGCCCTTTTGACACGTTTAGGATATATATATATTCTTGTCACTAATAAGAGTTTAGAATAGCAATAGTATTATGAATAGTAACAGTTATATTTGTAGTAATGGTATCGTGAATGGCAAATGTTATGTTTGTAGTAATAGTTACAGTTATGTTTGTAGTAATAGTTATGAAGGGGAAGAATAAGATGGGTATGAGCCAGTGGGAATAGTGCTACCTGACTGCGCGGTTCGTCAGCTTCTACAACCTGTCACCAAGGAGGCCGATTGTCGAAGATTACGTATAGCCCTGAGGGTGTCTTGGCGGTTGCAGTGCGATGTGCTCCTATACCAAGCCGGTCTTCTCCAGTCGGATAACCTCCAGCGACAAGGCGTGACGGTCCCGGTTGCACGGTCACTTTCGGCGACAGTTCTGACTACTGTGTAAGGGATACGGGGTCTTTTTATCCCTTACCGATCGGCTTTGGCGGGGGATGGAATTTCCTTGGTCAGCCTCTTGGGCAACGAACCTTTGACTCGCCCGCGCAGTTTGGTTCGCTCATTCGCTAGCTCATACCTATGACGAAATCGCTGAACCGGCAGCCTAAATTCTTCTATGTCGCGTGGTGTATTGCGACACCCTCCGGCTTGTTCGTAACACCCGAAACGTTCGATTGCCCGAAAACATTCGAATACCCGAAACGTTCGAGTGCCCGAAAACATTCGAGTACCCGAAAACATTCGAGTTCCCGAAAAGATTCGAGTACCCGAAAATGTTCCAGTATTCGGGTCGATTCGAGTACCCGAAAATTTCGGGTCACGGAAAAATCTCGACCCGACGAGTACCCGACCCGACCCGAGCACCGAGTACCCGAGTAAATCGGGTACCCGCACACCCCTACAGTATATATATTGATATATATATATTGATATATATATATGTATATGAAGGATTCTTTTTCAAGTGGGCCACCCATTTTCGTCGTGGTCTCGAATTGATTTCGTTACTTCCTCCAATGATTACCCTCCTTTTCATGAGTTTTGCTGATTTTTTGCAGATTTTTAGCACTGGCAGGAGCGTAGATATATGAAATATCTGGATAATCTATTTATTTTACGTATTTATAAATTACTGATAGTGGAAGAAAAATAAAAATACATGAAAGTTATGTTTTTTCATCAGCTTTCCAGTAAAAATATTTTCAATTTTAATAGAATGACAGGGCTAAAAATGCCAAAAAACCCAGAAAAAATGCGAAAAAAGGTGGTTTCAAGTTTTCGGGCCGCTTTGATTTTGATGAAAAAATTCGAGAAAGACTCTCTCATTGCTCAGAGTTTACTGTGTAAATCTTATTATGGGACCGCCATCCTTCCTAAAGCGTTCCAAGTTGTCATACGAACAAAAACAATCATTGGGCTATCTTCGGATGTTTTCTTCTTAGGAAGGAGTGGCGGTCCCATAATAAAATTTACACAGTAAACTCTGAGCAATCAGAGAGTCTTTCTCGAATTTTTTCATCCAAATCAAAGCGGCCCGAAAACTTAAAACCACCTTTTATCGCATTTTTTCTAGGTTTTTTGGCATTTTTAGCCCTAACTGTCATTCTATAAAAATTGAAAATATTTTTACTGGAAAGCTGATGAAAAAACATAACTTTTATGTATTTTGATTTTTCTTTCATTATCAGTAATTTATAAATACGTAAAATAAACAGATTATCCAGATATTTCGTATATCTCAGTGCTAAAGATCTGCAAAAATTCAGCAAAACTCCTAAAAAGTAGGGTAATCATTGGAGGAAATAATCAAATTAATTCGAGACCACGACGAAAATGGGTGGCCCACTTGAGAAAGAATCCTTCATATATACATTGTGACGGGCACCGCCGACGGTGGGGGATTTGTTCCGGGCAGCTACGCGACCACAAAGATCAGACACTTCCAACGTTTGATTTCCATTAGAGTTTGGCTATTAAATACGACTTCTTATAATATAGCTTAGTCTAACTGAATTTACGGTATGTTGGGCGCCAGGTACCTTCAGGTACCGCGGTACGGAAGCAAAACTCCAAAAACTCAAAATGAAAGAATAATAATAATAATGAACGAAATGAATTAAATGAAATAAACGGAACGAAATTAATTAAAGGTAATAAATGAAGTAAAACTAAAGGTTAGGTAAATGAAACGAGTACGGTATTACATGGTAAGCTCAGCGTGAGGGGAACATGGGGGCGAAATAATATAGGGGAAGACTAATATATTTTTATGGTTTATGGATCAAGTCACAAAGAAACCCTTTTATTCAAAATATCGGTAACAACAATTAACCCGAATAATTAAACACACGATAAACTAATTAAACAATCAAAGCCGATCGCTTGGGTCGGGACTAACGCAAGTTAAACAACTTAAACTAAAATAATCGGAAACAGCTGACTGACTAGGTCACCAAAGAAAGAGTAGGACATTAGACAATATAGAACATAAGGTAAGGTAGGACACAAGATAATATAAACAAGGTATAGGTAATGTAGAACAAATAAAATAACAGAACAAGAAAGGAAACAAATATCTTATGGTACGGTAGAAATATTAGTTTATAACAAATAGGTCGATAACGTAAGTAAGAGTAAGCTTTATTTGGCGCTCTGGGACAAGTCCCCTCAAGCGCATTAACGATACAGTGTAGGAAGAAATCATACAGATAATTAAGTGGTATTAGTAGTAATAGTAATTAATTAATTAATTATCTGAGTATAAGTGTGGAAAGAAAAGAGTAAAAATTAGATAAGAATATTATAAAATTTGATAGTAGAATATAAGTAAAGAACAAAAATTTATCAAAGCAAAGAAAAAAACTACAAAAACAGATATTCAAGCAACAGTAACCAAGATGTACAGAAGCGGCAGATGAAATGCAGAAATTATTATAAGTAGTAAGACAGGAATTTCGTCTGCAGACAAGTTCGAAGGAGTACCCCCATTTGGTGACGTGGCTATAGGGAAAACTGCAGAAAAACCTATGCCGGGTACAGTGAAAATAGACCTCAGCTCGCTACTGAGCATGAGCCAGTATATGCCAGCTTGAAAAGATGAGTGAAGAGTTTGGCTTTGAAGGAATTTAGATTGTTCATGTTCCGAATTTCCGTGGGCAGTGTGTTCCAGAAATTTGGTGCTGCTGATCGAAAGGACTTCTTCAACATTTCGGTTCTACAGATTGGCACAATAAGATGATCAGTTTGTGCTCTTGTGTCGCGTGATAACGTCAGATCCCTGAAGACAAAGTGCTGCGATAGGTAGTGAGGTGTTTTGGTCTTGAGTATATTGAAAATCATGCACCCGAGAAAATATTTGCGTCTATCGCTGATCTTGAGCCATCCAAGCTTTTTGTAGTAAGGTGTAATATGCTCATCTCGTCTTAAATCGAAGATGAACCTCACGCATGCATTTAGGGCTCTTTCCAGGAGAAGATTAAGTTCGCCCGTCAAGTCCAGGTAAATAAGGCAGCAGTAGTCGATATGTGGGAACACAAGTGTGGTTATGAGAAGAACCCTAAGTTCTTGGGGGATGTTTCTTCTGTTTATCCGCAGCTGATGGAGTGTGCCGAAAATCTTCCTGACTGTGGAGTCGGTGTGTTCATGCCACTGTAGTTTGTTCGTAATAGTGATCCCAAGACACTTTGTGTTCGTCGAATATTGAAGGGGCTGCCCATGAACAGTGACTGGAGCTAAGCTGATAAGGTTGATCGTATTTATATGCCTAGTTGTTCCGATGACCATGACCTTTGTCTTATCTGCGTTTAGTAAAAGCCCTTTCTCAAGCGTCCATGCATAGAATGATGCCACATCTTCGTTGACCTGTCGTATCCCAGTTTCGAGTTCCGATGGTGCACAGTGGAGATAGAAAACCGTGTCGTCCGCGAAGATACTGTGATTGCAATGCCGTATCCTTTTCCTGAGATCTGAAACATAAATGGAGAATAGGAGGGGTCCGAGGACCGAACCCTGAGGAACTCCATTCTCGACCTGAAGCCAATCTGAAATATTTTCCTGTCCATCCCGGACCGCCTGCTTTCTATCAACGAGGTAAGAGCATAGCCATCTGAGGGCCGAGTTTGAGAAATTTAACTCCCTGAGTATCGAGAGAAGCACGTCGTGTCGAACCCTGTCGAAAGCTTTCGAGAAATCAAAGAACACCACCACTGTTACCATTCTAAGATCTGCAGCCTTGCGAATGTCGTCCGTCAGCCGGAGGAGAGCAGTATGCGTGCTGAAACCCTTTCGATACGCTGATTGGAAGGGGTCATGAAGGCCGTTTTTGTTAAGAAATTCCATGATTTGCTCTGTTACAATTCTTTCTAAGGCTTTAGAGAGTGAAGGAAGTATAGAGATTGGTCGGTAATCTCCGCATGAGGTAGGTGTTTTGACTTTGGGTAGAGGAGTGACAAGCGAGTATTTCCAGTTTTCTGGGAAGATGCCCTGCATTAAGGAGAAGTTGAAAAGATGATGAATTTGAATCCTCAGACTCGGAAGGGCCATTTTGATGACACTTATAGCTATGCCATCAACGCCTGTAGCGTTCGACCTAGAGTGATTCAGTGCCTTGTCTAATACCCTAACAGAGATATCTTTGAAATAGAACTTGTTATCATCATATTCGACTTGCCCCAGATAGTAGGGAGCAACTGAGATGCCCTCTCCCTCGCCACCCACTCTGACAAAATGCGCATTCAACTCCGATAGAGGGAGGTCTATCAAAGTATTAGTCTTTTTCGCAGGAATCAACCCAAATTTGCGAAGCTCGGACCAGATGGTTCGAACGTCTCGATTTTGCATCTTTGACCATATTCTGTGCTTCATTTCGTAATTTTCGGAAATTGAAGTGAAGCGAAGAGTTTCCACGGTTTTTCTTCCATGCCCTACGTGCCCTGTCGCGCTTCGCCATTGCTTCCTTTATATCGGAAGTGAGCCAAGGCGCAGGTGTGTTTTTAACGCTAACCTGACGAATAGGAGCGTAGAGAGAATAAAAGTCCAGAGTAAATAATTTGGGGACTTCTAGTAACTATATGAACAAGTCGGTATTACAGAATATTTCCCTAGACAAGGGCAAGGCGTCGGAATCTAATTCAAATAAGTTCACACAAAGATGGCCAAAGGCAACGTTACACGATATACAGGCATCTTTTACACAATAACAAGCTAACAAAAGGGACGCTAAAACCTATTACAAATAATAATCCGAAACATAATAATTATACCAACTCAAGGTTTTACTAAGGTCTTAAAGCTACTTTTAATCGGAAAGAGACTAGATTAATCGGAATATTAACACGATATCAGATCTACAACCAGTAGATCGATTCTTCCAGAAACACGTGGCTCAACAAGCCGTCGAGATCAATTATCGTATTTTACTACTCAACTAATTTTTCCACGTGGGGATTCTTATTTCTGGGACTTGACAAAATAATAATAACCGGAACTCAGACTATCAATTAATAACGTTTACAAGAGAATAGGTACGGAAAGATACAACCAAAAGACAAAGAAATAATAGTAAGATAATTAAATGACGATACTATAATAAATGACGATAATGACGATACGACAATAAATGACGATAATGACGATACGATAATAAATGACGATAATGACGATACGATAATCAATGACGATACGATAATTAATGACGGTACTTTCTCGAAAAATCGATCAATAAGGCAATATTACATATAATTGAGAACACAATAATCGATAATATAATCAACAATCAATAATTAAACGAAACTGAAGCCCAACAATTCGATGATATGTTAATGGCGTCACCCTCGTTGAGGCTTGACCCAAGTACGCAATAAGAAATGAATCTCTTTTTATTTTATCAATTTATCATCAATCGAAGGGTTGTCTAGAGTTGGAATCTTACCTTAATTAAGGCTCTTTAGCACTCACTAACAGACGTTACTGAATCTACAAGATCTTAGGCTTTTTCAATTATATCTTCGGAACAAATAAAACAATTCAGGCTTTTCAAACAAAACAAGACTCTACGATACGATATCCAAGCAAGAAGTGAAGCGTCTAGCTCTATCTCTATGCAGATGCAATTTTGGGGTGGAGGGGGTTCTACGCATCTCATTAATGGGCGTATCTTCTTTCTGCCGGGTTTTGTCGCGGGCCTGACAGGGCCTTTTGGCACTTCAAGCTTTCGCCAGGGGGTTGTTAGATGGCTCGTCATGTTCTTAATTGTCGATATCCTGGAAGGCGGAATTACTGCAATTTGGACCGGTGGACCAAGCCGGTACGGGACAGGTAGAGGAAGGGAGAAGGCTACTCCATGCGATTGATTCTTTATGCAGCGCTCTTCCAGGCATATCTCTTCATACGACGGCAGGATTCCCCCGGTTAATCACTCGAAGGCCGGGTGGCCCGCCAGGCCGGATGATCCGAAGGGATGATCGTGCTCGTTGTTTTCTCGGAACGGTACGAGACATATGAGATATAGGGAACGGGAAAAAGTATTAGTACATGAACTTATAATTACTACAATGGACCTTGGGCACTTGAGCTGGGACTTCTCGCTTTGATTTCAATATTCTATATTAAGGTGGTCACTTTGGTCTGGGGAAAGAGGAGATGGTTCATTTACGAGGCCTAATAATCCGCCTCGTTACAACATATATACATGTATATATACATATATACATGTATATGGGGAATTCCACGTCAGAACAGCAAACCAAAACCCTCACTATTTTAGATTGACTTAACTATCATATATGATGCTTGTTAGGGTTCGAAATGATTAAATTATTTTTTTCAATTTTTTATCATTTATCATTTTTTCACAATATTCACTCCTGCAATTTTCCGTCTTGCGATGGCGCCACTAAGGATTCGCTTTCGAATCATGGTAACGATTACCGATCTTTTTTTTTTCTTACCGACAATCGATCCAAGATGGCTGAAATATCTAATTCTTAGCTTATATATACGAATTATACTAGCTCAAAAATGCTTGAAGAGTGACAGGGTGTTATATATATATATATATATATATATCGACAGCCTAATAACATAGTCACGTAAGCGCCAAAAAAAAAATTTTTCGCAAACTGACAGACGTTTCGCCAAAAAAATTTTGGCGTCTATTAGAAATTGTTTGAAAAATAGGCCATTTTTGGCGCTTACGGGATTATGTTATTAAGCTGTCGATATATATATATATATATATATATATATATATATATATATGGGGAATTCCACGTGAACTCGACCAATGTTTTTCCCTCACCATTTTTGATTCGCTTCACGATTTTTTATACGATTCTACAATCTCGAAAAAGCACTGCTGAATTTTTTCAGATTTTTCCCTCCAACCGTTAATTTTCAATGATTATTCAAACCCATTTTGAAAACGGCATTTTTTAAAAATCTCGAAAAATTCTCAAAAATGTTATTTTTCATTTCGATCATTTTGACACCCCTCCCATGATGGGATCATTATTGCTTCTTCTTTTTCAGCCCTTTTAACATTTTGATAAAACGAAACACCGTGTTCCAACGTTTCGAAAATTCTTGAAAAATTACCAAAAATTCTGTGTTCAATTCTGAATGTTTTCGCGTGCGAGACCCACGAGGACGGACAAAAAATAGTACATTTCAGTATGAGTATGGAAAGGCTTTTTTGACAAAGCGAGAGGTTTACAGCACGAGCCGAAGGCGAGTGCTGTAACTCGTTTCGTCAAAAAGTCTTTACGTACAAATAACGATTATTATTTTTCATCAGGAAAGCCTCAAAATCGCAACTTCGATGAAAATGTATTTTTTTCGAAAAAAAAGTATTTTTCGTCCGTCATCATGGGTCTCACGCGAAAACATTCAGAATTGAACACAGGATTTTTGGTAATTTTTCAAGAATTTTCGAAACATTGGAACATGGTGTTTCGTTTGTTCAAAATGTTAAAAGTGCTGAAAAAAAAGAAGGAATAATGATTCCATCATGGGAGGGGTGTCAAAATGATCGAAATAAAAAATAATATTTTTGAGAATTTTTCGAGATTTTTAAAATATGCCGTTTTCAAAATGGGTTTGAATAATCATTGAAAATTAACAGTTGGAGGGAAAAATCTGAAAAAATTCAGCAGTGCTTTTTCGAGATCGTAGAATCGTATAAAAAATCGTGAAGCGAATCAAAAATGGTGAGGGAAAAACATTGGTCGAGTTCACGTGGAATTCCCCATATATATTGTTACGTTTCAGTTCTTGAGCGTTACCTCAGGTAACGCGAACCGAGTGTAATTGTGAGTTCTTTGCTCGATTTTATATGTTCTAGACCTTTATATCAATAATTTAATGTTCCCTATTACGGACTTGAGTCGCCGAGCAACTAAAGCCGCCTCCCCACAGACCTGAGCACGTAAACGCGCTAAGGCTGCACTTTACCCACCTAACCTTTTGATTTTAGTTATGATAAAGTTAGTTTATCCCCAAATTCTCTAAACAATAAAACCTGCTGTGCCAGACCTGAGTGTGTCAGAGACTCACTAAGGCTGTATCTAGCTTTGGTTGGTTATACGGATGAAGAAGAACCTGGAAATGGCGGATAAGGGATCTGCATAGATTAACTTACTTTTAGGTAATCAAGAAATTCGATTTATTTATATTTTAACTTAAACTTGCGATTGCAACCAATACTTATCCTATATTTACAATGTTGCCTTATTTTCCTATAGTTTCAAATGACGTGCTATGTCGATAATATCTTTGATAATTTGATAAGCGAGGCTATTTGATATTTGACTTTGTTTGATTTTATTTTATTTCTAATAATTTGACTAAATAGAATATCTTTCTCTATGTTAATTTCTTTTATGATATTTTAGAATCTATTGATTTTCTGTTGACTTGCGAATAGAAGAAATTAGAATTATATTAAAGTGAAGCTACTAGTACGCAAGGCGCTGTGCCTATTGCGACTGATGAGTAAGAGTGTTATGAGTCAACCCGGTGCTATACCGTAGAATTGCTGCTGCTGAGAGCTGTGTCTCGACTTATATACTCGCTGTGACGTCATGCGACTTGTCGCTCTCATCGAACCTTCTAGATGGTTCGACGTTCGCAACGGTTGATGTTTGAATTGCTAACGGTCAGGCCTATGTCGTCTGATCCGTTACATTGCCCCCTTCGATCATCTGATGGTCGGATGATCTCTGATGATACGTCTCGGCTGATGATCGACTCTTATGCTGGATGCGGTCTTTTGATGAACGTGATGTTTTTGGTTTATCCCCTCTTCAAACCAAGTGGATCCGTGGGATCCATGAGGATGGGTATCTCCACGGTTTCGTTGATCGATGACCGATGGAGTTTACTTCGATTGACAGCTGATGATCTTATTGCTGACTCTGCCCTTTGTTCCTGTCGTCGCCGTAAAGTCATTTCTTCTCCCTCGTCATCGGATAAATCTAACGTTCCAAAAATCCGGAGCATATTTATCAAATCCTGCGGCTTACGGTTCTTTCGCCGATCGTAGTCCGCGATGCGGTTTCGTTTTGCGCCGGTTTTCAAAACGGAGTCAGTGACAGTGTGGATAGTTGTTGGTCCATTTTCCGCTGCGGTCGTTGAAACGTCAACCGACCTGTCAGTGATTCGAGATATTTTAAATCTTCGGATTTCTGGCTGACTAAGTTCCAACGCCTCAATCTTCCTGATGGTAGGTGGATTCTTATTTTTCTCTTTGGTTTCTGATGTTAATTTTCTTTTTTTTAGTTCTTTAATTTCGGATAGCTTTAAACGTGGAATGCAGATCTTCAATACCATGTTGTTGTTCTGATCTGCCGTAATTGGTGGCTCTACCTTGGTCTCCCGCACATCTACCGTTGGATCTACGCTGGTGGTCGGCGCATTTGTAATTGCATTCACCGGCTCAATGGTAGCTGGTCGGCTAGGTTGCACCAAATTTCGCCGGCGGTTCAAACGTGATGGATCCATGAGGTGGGCTGCCGTTTGATATCCTCTCCCAATCACATATCTACCAGATCCTGGCTTGAATTTCCCTGAACTCACCATGACTTTATCCTTTTCAGATATACGATCGTCATCGTCAACGGCTTGGGTTTGCGTACCCTTATCTTGTACACTGATGTATCCGTACCCGAACATGATAAGCGAATGTGATGACTCATACTCGACCTCGAGCTTTTATATCGTCCTCTTCGTCTCATCTAACCAAGGTACGTTAGCAATTCAAACACAACCGTTGCAAGCGATGACCGTCAGCTCCGCTAGGTGCTAAACTTCGTTAAATTTTCAAATTTCAGGTAACACATAGTGCTTCAGCATGTTTGTATGAAATCGACCTCGCTCTTTTCGCGTGTTTATATTTTCTAGAATAAATGTAGCTTCGCCAATTCGGTTACAGATACGGTAAGGTCCCTCATATAACGCTAGAAATTTTCCCATTGTTTTATTTTTTGAATCAGAAACGTTTAAAGCTCTTACCAAAACCAAATCATTTACGTTAAATTCCGTCATTTTATGACTTTCATTGAACCTCCTGGCTCTGCTACTTCCATTCTTCCTAATATTATTCTTAACTAAGCTTAATTTTAATTTTTGTGGTATATCTTCTTTATCTATTTTGAACCATTTTTTCCAGAAACGAGTAGGCGGTTCACCGAGCTGGATTTCGCACGGGCAAAATCCAGTCGACTCATGGTACACCTCGTTCACGCAGCTTTCGATAACTTTCAACCAGTCAATCCAGGAGGTATGTTTTCCTGTCAAGAAAGTTCTAAAGAACCTTCCCAATTCACGATTTACTCTTTTGACCATATTTCCTTGTGGATGTCTAATTGATGAGAATATAGGTGTTATGTTTTCCTCTTTCACTTTCTTTAACCATAGCGCTGACGTGAACTGTGTTCCATGGTCGAACTGGATCTTGCTCGGCTTCCCAAGCTCCGGTATGTATTTCTCAAAGATGCATCGGATTGTGGAGCGCGCGTCTGCAGTTTTCAACGGATACAAACGCACAAACTTGCTGAATGTGTCAATGGTCACTAACAACCATTTGTAATTCCCTTTACTCGCGGGTAACGGGCCTAAAAAGTCAATAGAAACCAATTCCCCGACCTCACTCGGTGTGATATTCTGCATCCGAGCGTAGCTGTATCGATTAGGTATTTTACATAGCTGACATCGCTCGCAGCTAGCTAGAATTCGTCGAATGCACCGCGCGAATTTCGGAAAGTAGAAGTTTTCATTCAACAATTTGTAACATTTTCTAGCCCCAACATGTCCGTATGCCTCATGTGTCTCGGTTATTCATTCTTTTATCAAACTCGACGGAAGATAAGCTCTCTTGGAGCCCCCTGGTTCCAAGTGGTACCAAATCCCTTGTTCCAATTTTAATCGTTTTTTATCCCTTGTCAAATCCTCATCGACGAGGAGTTTAATATGCGGATCATCAGCTTGAAGCTGTCCGAAAATGTTCAATTTATTTTCTAATTGTTGATTTATTAGGCACGATCGCATAGCGGAGTGCCTATTAGATTTGTCATCGCGAAAAACGTGCGACCGAGAAAAATAATTTTCTTCAACTCAGAAATTCGTTTCATCACTCACACAATCATTTTCTAGCATTTTCCAACATGTATGTATGTGTGTGTGTAATGCCGAAAGTTTGTTTGTATCCTGAATTGCGGGAGAACGACTCGACCGACTCGAACGAAATTTAGGGGGAAAATCAAGTGTTTGGTGAAGATGATCCACGAAACTTTGAAAGATTTTATCTCTGCCGGTTACGAAGTGGTCAGTGTTTTACCCCTAAAATAATGATTATTTTACGTGTATCCTGGATTGCGGGAGAACGACTCGACGGATTCGAACAAAATTTGGGGGGGAAATCAAGTTGTTGGTGAAGATGATCCACGAAACTTTTGAAGATTTCATCATTTCCGGTTTGAGTGTTTCACAATTTAATTAATTATTACGTGTATCCTGAATTGCAGGAAAACGACCGGACCGATTCGAACGAAATTCGGGGGGGAAATCAAGTTTTTGGTGAAGATGATCCACGAAACTTTTAAAGATTTCATCATTTCCGGTTTGAGTGTTTCACAATTTAATTAATCATTACGTGTATCCTGAATTGCGGGAAAACGACTCGACCGATTCGAATAAAATTTGGGGAGAAAATCAAGTTTTTGGTGAAGATGATCCACGAAACTTTTGAAGGTTTCATCATTTCCGGTTTAAGTGTTTCACAATTTAATTAATTATTACGTGTATCCTGGATTGCGGGAGAACGACTCGACGGATTCGAACGAAATTTGGGGGGGAAATCAAGTTTTTGGTGAAGATGATCCACGAAACTTTTGAAGATTTCACCATTTCAGGTTTAAGCGTTTCACAATTTAATTAATTATTACGTGTATCCTGAATTGCGGGAAAACGACTCGACCGATTCGAACGAAATTTGAGGGGGAAATCAAGTTTTTGGTGAAGATGATCCACGAAAGTTTTTGAAGATTCCGTCATTTCCGGTTTAAGTGTTTCACAATTTAATTAATTATTACGTGTATCCTGGATTGCGGGAAAACGACTCGACCGATTCGAACAAAATTTGGGGGAAAAATCAAGTTTTTGGTGAAGATGATCCACGAAACTTTTGAAGATTTCATCGTTTCCGGTTTGAAGTGTTTCATAATTTAATTAATTAATACGTGTATCCTGGATTGCGGGAAAACGACTCGACCGATTCACACGAAATTTGGGGGCGAAATCAAGTTTTTGGTGAAGATGATCCACGAAACTTTTGAAGATTTTATTATTTCCGGTTTAAGTGTTTCACAATTTAATTAATTATTACGTGTATCCTGGATTGCGGGAAAACGACTCGACCGATTCGAACAAAATTTGGGGAGAGAATCAAGTTCTTGGTGAAGATGATCCACGAAACTTTTGAAGATTCCATCGTTTCCGGTTTAAGTGTTTCACAATTTAACTAATTATTACGTGTATCCTGAATTGCGGAAAAACGACTGAACCGATTCGAACGAAATTTGGGGAGAGAATCAAGTTCTTGGTGAAGATGATCCACGAAACTTTTGAAGATTCCATCGTTTCCGGTTTAAGTGTTTCACAATTTAACTAATTATTACGTGTATCCTGGATTGCGGGAAAACGACTCTACCGATTCGAACAAAATTTGGGGGGAAAATCAAGTTTTTGGTGAAGATGATCCACGAAACTTTCGAAGATTTCATCATTTCCGGTTTCAGTGTTTCACAATTTAATTAATTATTACGTGTATCCTGGATTGCAGGAAAACGACTCGACCGATTCAAACGAAATTTGGGGGGGAAATCAAGTTTTTGGTGAAGATGATCCACGAAACTTTTGAAGATTCCGTCATTTCCTGTTTAAGTGTTTCGCAATTTAATTAATTATTACGTGTATCCTGAATTGCGGGAAAACGACTCGATCGATTCGAACGAAATTTGAGGGGGAAATCAAGTTTTTGGTGAAGATGATCCACGAAACTTTTGAAGATTCCGTCATTTCCGGTTTAAGTGTTTCACAATTTAATTAATTATTACGTGTATCCTGAATTGCGGGAAAACGACTCGACCGATTCGAACGAAATTTGGGGAGGAAATCAAGTTTTTGGTGAAGATGATCCACGAAACTTTTGAAGATTCCATCACTTCCGGTTTAAGTGTTTTACAATTAAATTTTTCTTTATTTTTTCCTTTCTTTCTGCATCAAAACGAATGTCAAATTAACTTTACTCGGTCCTAACCTAAGAAAATTGACAAAACTAGAATCCTCGATTGAAATGTAATAATATTATTTATGTGTCATAGGCCGTAAAACCGCGATTTTAACCTTGCTTCGCTCGGTTTAAACGCGGTTTTTGGCCTGGACACACAAAATTCCGTATGCCATACGGCCCAAAAAGTATTTTCCGACGAATTTGAGTTTATAATCCGAGCCGAAGGCGAGGATTATGATGAAATTCGTCAGAAAATACTTAATCGGCCTAGTGACATAATGTACTATTAATTTTTTTATTTTTTTTCTCATATCTTGAACAATCGAATTTCGTTTGTGATCTTATTCGTTACTAATTAAATCATTGCAATACTTTATCATTTGTTAGTACAGTAGAGTCCCGCTTTCGTCAGCCTCACGGGAGGACTGCTGACAGAACCGGGAACGTCCAAGTCCCACCCAAGGAGGCGTACGAGTCAGCGAACGCCAGTGGCATAGCAAAAGTGAAGCGGTGCACTGGCTTCGTGAAAAAGCGAGACTGCCGAAGCGAGGTTTGTTTACATACATTCCTACACCACTGGCGGAGGCCTCGGGCTACGCCTTCACCTCGCTTCAGGTGGCTTGACGCACGAGCGGAGGAGAGCAGCGGTAGTAGAGTGGGAGGTAGGGGAACGTAGAGCCTGACAGAATCGAGGCTGACAAAAGCGGGACTCTACTGTAATTGAAACGTTGCAATATTTTATCAGAATTGTCAAGCCTGCAATCGTGCCTATTGCAAAAAAGCAGAGCTTTTTTGTTAACACTGCTGGTATTTCTTGCTAACGGCGCAATTATTTGCAGTTTGTTTATTTTCGGCATTTCGTTTGTCTTGCCAGGTGGATATCGGCTAAGCGTGTCTGCCACGGTATTGTCCTTGCCTTTAACGTATTCAATCTCGAAATCGTATGTTTGAACAAACAATATCCAACGCGCCAACCTCGAACTGACTAATTTGCATGTCGTCATGAATGTAAGCGCATGATGGTCGGTCCGAATTGTTAACTGAGCACCGATAATAAATGTCCGGAACTTCTCCAGCCCAAAGACTATCGCCAAAAGCTCTTTTTCCGATGTAAAATAGTTAAGCTCCGCCCCCTTGAGCGTACGACTAGCAAAACCTACAATCAATCCCTCGTTTTTGTCGGATAACTGATACAATACGGCACCGATCGCAAAGTTGCTTGCATCACACTGCAGATAATACCGTTTTTTCGGGTTTGGATGATGAATGATCATCTCTTTACAAAATAATTGTTTTACTTTATTGAAATGTGCTATCATTTCTTCGTTCTAATCCCACTTCACATCCTTTCGTACTAATTTTAACAATGGAGCTGTTGCATCTGAGTAATGTCTTGCAAATTTACCGTAATAATTCGTCAGACCTAAAAATCCTTTCAATTGTTTAACGTTCTTTGGATCGGGAAACTTTGTTATTGCTTCTATTTTTTCCGGTTGTGGCAAAATTCCATTCTTGGTAATCCGATGCCCTAAGAAATCAATTTGTTCCCGAAAAAACTTTGATTTATTGAAATTTATGGTCATGTTGTGCTTCCTCAAAACTTTAAATAGTAACTCCAGGTGTGCCAAGTGAGACGGAAACGAGTCAGATAGACACAGTATGTCATCAACGAAGTTGATGGTAAATTCCTCTGTTTCCTTCAAGACTAAATCAAGAGTGCGGATGAGACTAGCCAAGCTGGTGCTTAAGCCGTAGGGTGTCACCGCGAATTGATACGTCTTCCCCTCGTACATGAACGCAGTATATTTCCGTGAATCCTTATGTAATGGTACTTGCCAAAAACTCGCAGTTAGATCAAGGCTGGACATAACGGAATTGTTTCTGCACTTTTGAAACAAAACCTCAGTAGATTGCGCACAATCATGGTCAGGTACTATTAGCTTGTTAATGTAACGCGCATCTAATACCAATCGAATGTCGCCTGATTTTTTAGCTACCACCACTATAGGGTTTATATATTCGCTGTATGAGCGCTCAATGATACCAAGATTTAACATTTTATCAATCTCTTCTCTGACTTTATCTCTGTGCATAATCGGCACTGGGTATGATCGTCTTACAAAAGGTCGATCTTCATATATTTTAATCTTATGTTCGTAAATAGTGACTCTACCAGGTATTTTCGAGAAAATGTCGCGATACTTTTTTAACAAGTTTGAAAAGGCGTTAATCTCACAAGCTTCTAGTGTCTGACATTCTGATAACTTGCTATTAATCTCATCATCGGTTAATCCTGGATTATGTCCAGACTGATGACGATTAATTTCTTCGATGTTTGAGATTGTCTCTTGTTCCCAGTTCGCGTTTTTATTCTCATTCGTTCTATTGATTTCAACTTGATCATGTTTTGTATTTATTTGAAATTGTAATTTATTTGAGTCTAAATCTAAGTCGGCTTTCCATTTATGTAAGGTGTCGATCCCTATGATGGCATCTTGCTTTAATCCGTGCACGATGAGAAGACATATCTCATCGGATGACGACCCGATCTTGATTCTGGTTAATATTTGCTCTTTTACCCGAGTAGGTTTGCCCCCTAGCACTCCTGATATCTGAAAGTTCACTACAGGAAATTTAGCGCAGTCTGCCAAAGATGTCTTATGTCGATTGTACCAGCTATCCGACACGCACGTTATATGACTACCTGTGTCTATCAGAGCTTTTACTTCGACATTCTCAATGCGCAAAAGAACCTCCGGACATTGTACTAATGGTTGACCTTCTCCTGTATCCTCTTTAATAAGATAATTAAACGGGTTCTCGAATAAATTATTTTCTGTGTTGTTTTCATTTAATTCTACCGCCGAAATGCTTCTAATACGCTGTACTGGTCTCGGTAAGAATTCTTCTTCCAGTACAGCGCCTTCTAGTTTCCCGCATTTGTTGAACTTGAATCGTTTACCGACTGCTCATTATCCGTATTTACAACGGTCGCTTTTATTTGTCGATTTGTCCAATTCGACCTATTGTTGTCATGTTCGCTTTGTCCCGGTTGATGTCGCGTTTCATGCTCGTTGTTTGTCGGTTTGAAACTCTGACTAGTCATTTCATTCCGCCATGACACTTGTTTGTCTCGGTTTTCGTGCTGACGGTTGACGGTTTGATATTGCTTGTTCGTGTGCGTAGTTTTCGGTATTGGTGCGTTAGATCTACCACCGAACTGCATTTCGTCTAAAAATTCTAGTAGTGCGTCGATGTCAACTATGTTGCGGCACCTAGCAGCTTCTACTATCGGTTCGTCGAAATGCCGCGTAAGGTTACGAACAATCTCCGTTTCTGACATGCACGGATCTAAACCCACGGCTGATGCGAACTTTCTATTTGCATATTCAGACCACGTTACCCTCGCGTCTGGAATATAATACCCGAACTCAATATCTTTTCTTAATTCCCGTTGTGTTTCGATTCCCCAGTATCTTTTTAGAAATCGTTTTTTAAATTCTTCCCATGAATTGATTACGTCGCGACGCGCGATCCACCAATCCTTCGCATCCAAAGTGAGACTTTGCCCTAATAGTTTTAGACAAATGTCATCGTGCCTAGCATCAATAAAGGTAAAGTACTCCTCAATTTCTTTTATATAATTTGCCGGTTTTTCCCAGCATTTTCCAGAGAATTGCGGCAGTCTAATATGTTTGGAAATTAAGCTATTGTAGTCACTTCCTTGATATGAATTGTTCGATTTTACTCGTCTAATTTCAGCGTTCACGCTAGTCCGGAAATTATCATGTTTTCTCTCGATTTCTGTCAATTTTTCTACATTTGTTTTTTGATGTTTCTCTATTTTTGTTTCCAAACAATTTAGACCGTCGCCAAACTCTTCTCTTATCGTTTCATGCTCTTTACTATATTGTTTTTGACTTTCTTCTAATTTTTCGTTGAATATTTCGCTATTAATATCTAGTTTCTTATCTAATACTTCTAATTGTTTTCTATATTTTAACGATTGCTCTTCGAGCCTTTTTCTGAAATTTTCCTCGCACGATAATATGTTATCGGTATTTACTGCTTTTGATTCGACGATTGTTCTTTCTAATTTAGCATATTTTTCATCTATCTTTTTATGAATTTTTTCCAGTGCTTCCATCACCGAAGACTGCTCGACGACCACCGGCCTTCGACGCTGTGTTTCTTTTTCTTTTTCTGTATCAATAAATGTTTTATCTAAATTCGCTGCGTCTTTATCTTTATTATGCCGTCCTTGGTTCCTATCACCTAACCCTAGCTCTGTAGCCGAACTGATGCCAGATCCCTTGTCCGCCATTTGCCTGGTTGTGACACCGGACTTTGACATAATCCGCAAAAGACTTTACTAGCAATGAAGTTAAATTAAATAGTGCAAAGAAGTTAAGTTGAATTGAATAAATGACTCTAGATATTTTTTAAGTAAGTTTTTTATTAAATATTGATTATAAAAGCCCCTCAGTTGGGCGCCAATTGTTACGTTTCAGTTCTTGAGCGTTACCTCAGGTAACGCGAACCGAGTGTAATTGTGAGTTCTTTGCTCGATTTTATATGTTCTAGACCTTTATATCAATAATTTAATGTTCCCTATTACGGACTTGAGTCGCCGAGCAACTAAAGCCGCCTCCCCACAGACCTGAGCACGTAAACGCGCTAAGGCTGCACTTTACCCACCTAACCTTTTGATTTTAGTTATGATAAAGTTAGTTTATCCCCAAATTCTCTAAACAATAAAACCTGCTGCGCCAGACCTGAGTGTGTCAGAGACTCACTAAGGCTGTATCTAGCTTTGGTTGGTTATACGGATGAAGAAGAACCTGGAAATGGCGGATAAGGGATCTGCATAGATTAACTTACTTTTAGGTAATCAAGAAATTCGATTTATTTATATTTTAACTTAAACTTGCGATTGCAACCAATACTTATCCTATATTTACAATGTTGCCTTATTTTCCTATAGTTTCAAATGACGTGCTATGTCGATAATATCTTTGATAATTTGATAAGCGAGGCTATTTGATATTTGACTTTGTTTGATTTTATTTTATTTCTAATAATTTGACTAAATAGAATATCTTTCTCTATGTTAATTTCTTTTATGATATTTTAGAATCTATTGATTTTCTGTTGACTTGCGAATAGAAGAAATTAGAATTATATTAAAGTGAAGCTACTAGTACGCAAGGCGCTGTGCCTATTGCGACTGATGAGTAAGAGTGTTATGAGTCAACCCGGTGCTATACCGTAGAATTGCTGCTGCTGAGAGCTGTGTCTCGACTTATATACTCGCTGTGACGTCATGCGACTTGTCGCTCTCATCGAACCTTCTAGATGGTTCGACGTTCGCAACGGTTGATGTTTGAATTGCTAACGGTCAGGCCTATGTCGTCTGATCCGTTACAATATATATATATGCAATCAATGACGCGAATTGTCTGATAATATATGCGTTTATTTGTTATGTCTCAAGTCTAACCTATTCTAAAATACAACAATTTCAATAATAATAATAATAATAATAATGGCCGTAACATTTATCCCTCATCTGTATTCATCATCATTCCCTATGAGAATGGGATCTGAAAATAGAAAAAGTGAGCTTAGATGTGTCATAATGATTCCTCAATGATAAATCATACACACTATTCTTTTTCAGACGCATTCTGTATATCTTGATCATATTCGCCCTCGCTACCGCTATCCAGTCTTTCGTCTATTCGATCCCGAAGAACCATAGAGACTGCATAATCTTCGGAATTCGGGTAATAATGTTCATCATGCGCCTTCTTAAACCACCAACAGCGAATATCGTGGTCTATCTGAAGCATTGCCTGGACACCATTAATTGTTAACACGGCACCATCCACACAACGCCTGGTTACATATGGCTTCAGCTGTGGATCAACCAAGTCATCAAGATTAGGAGCATTACCCCATTCCACAGGAGTCGCCCAATCATATCGTGCGTGAATTCCTTGAACAAATACATAATCAACTTAGCAATTCTAAAATAACAATATTGTATCCAGACATCGGGCTCTACTTACGATTGCGCATGTTTGCGGAATTATGAGCCATCACATCGATATCTTTCCCCATCATCTCGTCTATTCGATACCGAAGAACATTGGCGATTGCATAATCTTCAGGATTAGGGTAAGCCTGATGATGATCCACCCTCCTAAACCACCAACAGCGAATATTGTTGTCTATTCGGAGGCCAGCCTGGATACCATTAATTGTTATTAAGGCACGATCCACACGTCGTCTGATTACATATGGTTCTAGTTGTGTATTAATCAATGCACCAAGATGAGAATCATTACCCCACTCCACAGGGGTTGCCCAATTGTATCGTGAGGAAACGTCTTGAATAGAACACAAGATTAACTTAGCACTTGTAAAATAATATCATATGAAGACATCAGGCTCTACTTACAATAGTATATGCTTGCACGATTACCAGCCATCACGTTCAGGGATTTTCCTTTGATTCTATGAACTTGCACTATTCGCCGATCTTTTCAGACTGAAAATTGTCTTTTTCGTCTTAAACTAACCAGGCAGGGGTTAGGTTGCATCCTGTTTGCTGCATACCATCCCCAAAATAAAATCAAACTCATCCAACCAGAGAACAGCTCTCGAAGACACCACCTCGGCTCATAAAAACCGGCAAGTCCCAAAGGATCGAGCAATAAATATCATTCAGAAGTTTTTCACTATACTTTCGTTGCTCGAAAAACGCTAGAATTCTGCAAACACGAAGATTGCATGCAATAATCAAAAGATACCACCTAGGCCCATAAAAATCGACAAATCTCAAAGGATCAAGCAATAAATATCATTCAGAAGTTTTTCACACCCTCTTGCCGCTCAAAACGTTAGAAGTTTGTGAAGACACAGATCGCAATAATCAAACGAGCACACCTCGGCCCATAAAAATCGTGCATAATCTTCAGGATCCTGGTAATACCGATAATTATCCACCTTCCTCAACAACCAACAGTGAATATTGTTGTCTATTTGAAGCCTTGCCTGGATACCATTCTTTGTTATCATGACAGCATTCACACGTTGCCTGGCTGTATATAGTTTTAGCTGTGTATCAACCAATCCACCAAGATGAGGATCATTATTCCATTCTACAGGGGTTTTTTCAGTTATATTGTGCGTAAAATCCTCGAATATAACACATGATTAACTTGGTAATTGTCAAATAATATCATATAAAGATATCGGGCCCTACTTACGGTGGTGCATATTTGCGAAATTACGAGCCATCACGTTCAACGATTTTCCTATGATTCTATGAACTTTCACTATTCACCGATCTTCTTTCAAAAACTGGAAGTTGTCTTCTTTTCTCAAACTGATCAGGCGGGTGGGTTGCATCCTATTGGCTGTATACCACAAAAAAGAATCAACCCCAGCCAAACAGTTATCAAAATACTCCGCCACAGATAAAATCGGCAAGTCTCAATGGATAGAGCGATAAAACGTCATTCAGAAGTTTTTCACGCTTTTCGCTGATCAGGACGGAAAATTGATCATAAAATCAGTCAACCCTTGACGAATAAAGCAATAAATGCTGTTCAGAGCATCCGAATTTTTCACCCATTCTTCGGTGATTCTAAACGCTTGAATTTTTTGCGGAACGCCATCTGCGTTTGATTTATAAACAGAATTTGGTTGTAAAGTTATTGCAACAATAGTGGTCAAATACATCATATTCTAATCAACGAGAATCGGGAAGGTTCTAGACAAGGACCCTATTCGACTAGACCTGCTGAACAAAGAGGTAGATGAAAAATGATTGCAGGACTACTCTATCTCAAAAGATTATACAACAAATTTGAAGTTTCAGGCAAAATTTAGACACACACACACACACACACACACACACACACACACACACACACACGCATGTAATGCGATGGGTTGAGTTGAATAAAAAACAATGAAATTGTGATTACATTTGCAGGGTGATGCTAATTATATAATAGAGTCGTGTTCCCCACCACCGTTCCTCAGTCATTTGCCTGTTATCGAAAAAATCGGATTCGTCGGTGGACATCATCCCATGGTTGGTGATTAGCTCTAGCTGTTGCAAAAAAAAAAATAAATAAATAAAAAAAAAAAAATAAAAATAAAAAAAAAAGCTCGGTTGAGCCACTTCTCATCCTTCAAAACGAATCTTCTTGAATCCATTCAGGTGTACAACCCACGACAAACAGATTCAAACATGTCCATTGAATGATCAAATATATTGGATATAATATTAGAATCAAATGAAATTCTGTTGGGCAAAAGTATAAAGGCCGAGGTCCACCAGCCGGCGGCGAACGGCGGTGACCGGCCGAAAACAGTGATTCACATTCAAAACACGAACCAAATCTAACTTTAACGCCAGATTTGGTCGATGTATGGGATGTGAACCACTGTTTTGCCGTTTGCCACAGCTCGCTGCCGGCTAATGGGTTTCAGCCTTAACTGGAAGCATTGATGGGAAATAGAAATCTATAATACAAGTACTTACTATGATATTCCCATAGGTGTTACGTCATGAATAAATGTTATGTAAAGGATGCGAATCACTAGTTAGATGCGTTGACATTCTGATCTCGAATTGGTAGAGTTCTATGTTTGTTACCGAGTCTTGAATAGATAGTTCTTCGAGGTGTTGTCTAACTCTTATCTATCGATGTAAATGCGTTTTATCAGTCGCCACTATGCGGAGGTGAGATAAATGATCAACGATTTTACTTTCAATTAACAATATTCATTTAACAATCCGTCGGAAATTTTGGTTGTTAATCTCGCGCATAAATGCCAATTAACTTTAGTTTGCAATTTTGATAGTTATACAGGGTGTACCACCTCATGTGTTCAGAATTGGAGGGACTCAGTCGACGCGAAGCCACGTCTCTATAGCCAATCAACAAACAAGAGATTTTCGTAGAGCGAAATTCTCACGAGAATAGAAGTTACAATTTCTTGGGTTTGGAAAAAAAATGTCAACAACGACTATTAATATTTGTATTGATAGAGAGGGCAGACAATTCGAGGCGTATGTGTCAGCGTCAGAGTGAATAAGTACTTATAACAAGCACATTAAATCGTTGTTGACATTTTTCCTACACCAAGAAATTGTATCCTCTATTCTTGTGAGAAGGGATACCATGCTCATAATAATAACATGCCGACTTACCTCTCTGTCCCGAATATTTCACACCACCGAGTAGTAAAATTAGAAAACTTGCGACAATGCTTCTACCTAAGGAAAAATATGTTCTACACTATCGTAATTTGAAACAGTGCATCAAATTTGGTTTAAAGCTGACGAAAGTGCACAGAATTCTAAGGTTCGCACAATCACCATGGTTAAAATCATACATAGATCTCAATACAAATATGCGAAAGCAATCGAAAACGAATTTGAGAAGAATTTCTACAAGCTTATGAATAACGCTGTATTTGGCAAGACCATGAAGAATGTGCGTAACCATAAGAACGTGAAACTAATCACGAAGTGGGAGGGTAGGGGCGGTGCACGTGCTCCCATTGCAAGGCCAACATTTCATAGTTGTACCATATTTTCTGAAGATATGGTGATTATTCAGCTAAGTCGAACCACTGTATATTTCAATAAGCCCATCTACATTGGTGCTGCTATTCTCGATCTTTCGAAAATATTTCTATACAACTTCCACTATGATTATGTAAAAAAGAATTTTTCAAGTACCGAATCAAAATTCATGTATACCGATACAGATAGCCTGATATATCAATTTACTGTTCCAAATATCTATGAAATCATCAAGCGTGATGTTGCGACAATGTTCGATACATCAGACTATCCGACGGATAATACCTACGGCATTCCCCTGTTGAATAAAAAACGCCTTGGTCTGATGAAGGATGAGAATAATGGAAAAATTATGACCGAATTTATCGGCTTGCGAGCAAAACTCTATACATTCAGAACTCGTCGCGATACCGACAAGAAACGTGCAAAGGGTGTAAAAGGCTCGACATTAAAATCTATCACGTTTGATGATTACAAACGATGCCTTTTCGACTATCAAAATTTGGCTGAGCAACAGTGTGTGATAAGAAGTAGTCGACATACAGTTAGCACTATTCTACAGAATAAGTTAGCTCTAAGCTGGTGTGACGATAAGCGAAAGTTGATACCCGGTACAACTGATACTTTACCCTGCGGTTACCAAGATCCTGCAAACTTGTAAATTTCTCACATTTTCTCACATTTTTTCACATTTTCTCAAAAAATTTCCCATCTACTTTACACGTAAATGTGAGAAAATGTGAGAAACTGTGAGAAAGTGTGTGTGTGTGTGTGTATGTGTGTGTGTGTGTGAAAACATTTTTCCACAATGATCATGTAAGCTGGCATTAAGATTGAGGGGAATGAAGAAACAAAATGTAAATATGTTGATAATAAGTTTATTCATGACAATTATATTACACATCTGATTTATTTATGCAACTATTATGTGCTTGTTTTTATTATTCATAATATATTCTACAGAATAAGTTAGCTCTAAGCTGGTGTGACGATAAGCGAAAGTTGA
The DNA here is from genome assembly GCA_943736025.1 of Tenthredo mesomela. Lineage (NCBI taxonomy): Eukaryota > Metazoa > Arthropoda > Insecta > Hymenoptera > Tenthredinidae > Tenthredo > Tenthredo mesomela. The sequence continues at coordinate 40,608,291 of OX031014.1, read as the reverse complement.
TACCCGGTAGAACTGATACTTCACCCTGGAGTTACCAAGATCCTGCAAACTTGTAAATTTCTCACATTTTCTCACATTTTCTCACATTTTCTCACATTTTCTCACATTTTCTCAAAAAATTTCCCATCTACTTTACACGTAAATGTGAGAAAATGTGAGAAAATGTGAGAAAATGTGAGAAACTGTGAGAAAGTGTGTGTGTGTGTGTGTGTGAAAACATTTTTCCACAATGATCATGTAAGCTGGCATTAAGATTGAGGGGAATGAAGAAACAAAATGTAAATATGTCGATAATAAATTTATTCATGACAATTATATTACACATCCGATTTATTTATCAACTTATTATGTGAACCGTCGAATCCCAACCATTTTAAATAGAAAAAATAATTATGATGCATTTCCGTTTTTTTCGGTCTATCTGGAGATTGCACGCTCTATATAGAGGTGAGCTTCAGTTAGAAGACTTAAAAATTTGGTTCGACTGGTCCGATAAATTCACATATGGTATGAATTAATAGGTTTCGAACGATAGAGTCACTACACAACATTTTAAATAGAGTTGAACATCACGCCTCCGCAAGACCATTTCTATACAAGATAGCCATCGGGATATTGCACCCTGCTGAGCTCCTCCTTATAAAACCCACCTTCGATGGGTTGATTCAGGTAGTCGGTGAGTTTGTCAGTTAGAGGGTTGGTATTTTTCACCTCATGAATCGTAAATATTTCTCTTGTTCAATTCGGCGTATAACCCTCTTCGAACACATTTTTATATTTGCTAATTCGAACTTTATCGCCGACGCACAGGTTGCTTTCATATCATTTAATATTTATAGAGGTAAAGATTCAAACCTATGTTTACTAGAAAAAGTTCAAGCTTATGGTAACTAAGACTTATTTTAAAGTATTGCGTATAAAAATTACAGCCAATTATGTTGATAATAAAGGCCTATTCTAGAGAAAGGTTAAGAATCGTTGTTTCTTATAACAAACTAGACGTCGTTTCAAAGTCTTGCATATGATCACAGAAATGCAATACATGCTAAATGCTCAGCGTGGGTATACACTATGTGCTGAATCCATGCATCCTTTAATTTCCTCGGATATGTCAAGAGCGAATAGAGCTTTTAGTTGAAGCAAAACAATTTTATACATATTCGTATCAATATTCGGTTTCAAACTCGACTCTATCCCTTCCAGCCGCTCGTCAATATCTTTCAAGACAAGCTTTGTGAAACAATGAAGAGGAGTATCCGTAAAGCCAAACGCATTTGCCAATGTAGAGAGTTCCCCTACCATTTCGTCTTTTAGTTTGTTCACAGCAACCATATGAGGCGGTCTGTCGAAGAACGACCTAAAGCGACTTAGGTCATTTTTCGGGAGATCGCATTAATAGGTAGACACAGGGCCGGATTTAGGGGAGGGCAACAGGGGCTGAAGCCCCGGGGCCTCCACACGAGAGGGGCCTCCACAACATCAATGTTGAGATAAAATTTGCTAACGAATGATATGCAAAATTTGAAGAAAAAAATCACTCTAGAGTTCTGACAAAGAAAAAAAAGTTCTTACACTTTAATGAGGCATTTTGTATTTAAAATATTTCAAAGCGTATTTCTGTCAAAATTGATGAAAACCGCCAACCACGATGTATTCTCCGTTGCATGTGCATTAGGGTGCGTCACTTTTTTCTTTTTTTCTTGGTTTCGGGATCTCACCCCCTCAGTACTTCATACTATATGCCATAATAATGTGGTATGAATTTGAGCTATGTCGGATTTTTTTTAGAGGTTCCTCATCGAGTTTTTCTGTTTTCCATTCATTTAACATAGGAAATTTTGCGACCTTGGACATAATGCCATATATCTTTTGAGTTTTTCATTTTAATTGCGACCAGTATGCGGGGAGTCGTTCAGATATATCTACACGATTTTTCGCACCATCATTAATTTTTTTTTTTCTCCATTTATGCTCTGTAATAAATGACTATAAATGACTTTGAACAAACAAAAATTGAAAAAAATGAATAAATAAATAAATAAATGATGGTGCGAAAAATCGTGTAGATATATAATCCCCCGCATAGTGGTCGCAATTAACAAGAAAAACTCAAAAGATATATGGCATTATGTCCAAGGTGGCAAAATTTCCTTTGTTAAGAATGGAAACCAGAAAAACTCGATGAGGAACCTCTAAAAAGAATCCGACCCATCTCAAATTCATACTATGTACATCATTATGGCATATAGTATGAGATACTGAGGGGGTGAGAACCCGAAACCAAAAAAAAAAAAAGTGACAAGCAACAGATAACTCGCAAAGTTCCATTTGCTCAACATTATAATTTAATTTTGTTTCTTTATATTTTAGAATATCCACATATCGCTGCCCCCTAGCAAGAAGATCCTTATTCAGAAAAGTTGGGAATTAGATCCTAATTCAGAAACGCTGGGAATTAGATCCTTATTCAGAAAAGCTGGGAATTTGATCCTTATTCGCGACGAAAACCAATAAGATCCTTATTCAGATTAATTTTCAACAAAATCCTTATTCGAGCGCGGCTGAAAAAGTTAGGTTTGCACCACTGCTTCGAATTCGAAAATCGCGGGTTCCGAACCGGGATAAAGCCCTGCACCTTCTCTATTATTTAAAAACTAATCGTACTTAAAGTAGTATGGTCGTCAAAAATGACTAGTTTTTCATAAATTTATTATGGCATAGTCGCCACATTGAGTATTCATCGAATTATTATATTCATAAACTGATGATTTCCCTGACATGTCCAGAAACAAAATAATACCCAAATTATGACTAAATGGCCAGATATCGATTTTTCATTTTTAATTGCTGCAAAATCAAGAAAAATCTAGTAGATTGGTTCGATTACAGTCTACGGCGGCTTATTTTCTTCAGGAAACTATTTTCTATAATCCGACCGTGATACTTTTTTTTCATCATGTTGGTGACGGTGAATATTCAATTTTCAAGACTGCACGTATATAGATTTCAATAAACAAATAACCATATTGAATTGCCGATTGACAGAGAAAATAATCTGTCGCGGTGAATTTGTGGGAAATAGTTTTCTGGACAAAATGAGCCATCGTAGACTGTAATCGAACCAATCTACTAGATTTTTCTTGATTTTGCAGCAATTAAAAATGAAAAATCGATATCTGGCCATTTAGTCATAATTTGGGTATTATTTTGTTTCTGGACATGTCAGGGAAATCATCAGTTTATGAATATAATAATTCGATGAATACTCAATGTGGCGACTATGCCATAATAAATTTATGAAAAACTAGTCATTTTTGACGACCATACTACCTTAAGGTGGTTCTTTACCTACTTCCCACTAAACGTGGGTTTCAGAGAAGATTTTGAATACTTCTCGATGTGCGAAAAATCTGAAAAAAATCAAGCATGTAGGTAGAAAATCCTCGGGAGATTGATTTTGCATAATAATAATTCAAAAAAGTTATCAACAAATTGATGGAAAAAAAAAAAACTGTTCAAGAAATTAGCCGATGACCCAACTTTTTTTTTTTTTTGATTTGTTAATTTTTCTAAATATGTATGAATTTTTCAAGAATTTTGTTAAATCTTTGAAAATTGCGTTTTGTCAGGTATGAACAAATTGACCTATTTACGATTTTTTTTAAAAATATGTTGTCATTTGAATTCTGACATACCGACTCTTGATGCATGTTCTAGAATGTTTTAAGTATTTTCTAGTATTTTTTTGATCCCGATCGAACCGATAGTTTTCACACAGCAACCATTTGAAAATTGACTGGGTGAATTTCACCCAAGTGTGACTACCGTGTGATTCTACAGAAGTGTGACTACGAAGGGTTAAGTACGATTAGTTTTTAGATAATAGAGAAGGTGCAGGGCTTTATCCCGGTTCGGAACCCGCGATTTTCGAATTCGAAGCAGTGGTGCAAACCTAACTTTTTCAGCCGCGCTCGAATAAGGATCTTGTTGAAAATTAATCTGAATAAGGATCTTATTGGTTTTCGTCGCGAATAAGGATCTAATTCCCAGCTTTTCTGAATAAGGATCTAATTCCCAGCGTTTCTGAATTAGGATCTAATTCCCAACTTTTCTGAATAAGGATCTTCTTGCTAGGGGGCAGCGATATGTTCGAAAGATTTCATTTGTCTCGCAATAAATTATTAAAATACTGTGAAAAAGAGAATTGTTTATCTTGTATAAAAAATAATTAGGGGCCCCCACATCTTCGTTGCCCCAGGGCCTCCACACCTTTAAATCCGGCCCTGGGTAGACACGGTCACGAAGTATCTATATACCAAATTTCATAAGATTTAATCAATTTTTGAGCAAACTGTGAGTGTTTGAAACCACGCGCCTACCATATTATCGCCCGCGTAGTCTCCCCCTCGACAAAAAATAAATAAAAACAAAAAACAACAAAAACAAAAACAAACAATAACAAAAAAAAAAAAAAACATTAAATAAAATTAATAAAAAATAAAAATTAATAAAAAAAAAAATTTAACGAAAACAATAAAAAATAACAATTATTTGTTTTTTTTTCATATACTTAAATAAAATTAAATAAACAAATCTCTTACTATTACATTTTTACCGTGTTTTTATAGCTATAAAACATATTTTTAGTAGTTCTCCCGAAAAACGACCTAAGTGCTCTTGCATAAACTGTCACTAAAAATATTGTTAAAAAATGTTTATTCAAGATTTTATGCTTTAAATCCATTATTCGACAGTATAATGTTTGCAATAAGTAAGCAAAATTTGATTAGTTATATTTAACGATGAGCAGTACAATGTTGAATTTTCAAATCGATTTTTCTCGAAACTACCAAATTGCACTTAGGTTGTTCTTCGACAGACCGCCTCATATGTTCTGATAGACGACATAAATGATTACAGACGCACGGAATTATGGCGTTTAGTCCATCGATCGATGATTTCTGCAGCACGATGGACGGCAAGTACAGCTTCCGTTTCTTAAGACTGGGGGAGTTGCAAGTAGATGCCTCATCTTCTGTGTCTCGATCTTCTTCCTTTTTCCACTGCCCAGCTGGTTCTGTTAGCTTGATGGCTCTCGAACCGTGAGCCAAGATGAACGAAACGGTATAACCCTTCACATCTACGGGTGTAGTATCGATAGAAACGGCTGGAGTATAGGCTGTGGTCGTTGGTTTAGCGAAGTATGTGTTGATTTTGCTCTCGCTTGTCAAAAAGTTCCACCAAATGTCAGTTCTCATCGCGATAATATTTCCACCTTGGTCACAGAACTGCACAATAGGTTCGAAACGTTCTCCGACTAAAGAATATTCAACCGAGACTGTCGTGAAAAACGAAGGGTTTATTCCATATGTGGTTGATAGCAACATCCGCCTGGTTGGTCGCAGAGGGTCAATTATGAGTGGTTTATCAACCGAATGAGGTTTTTGCAATGCACGCACAGTTTGAGGGTTAAACATGATGAAATTTTGATTCAGACACTGAAGAGTATTGATGCAGAGTAACTGATGTTCACTATTGCAAGCACGGTCTATCTGCAACTACTGGTGTAGTTGCTTATAGACCCCTTAATATTTCGAGAAAAACCCCCACTACCTGGTGAAGTTTTACTATTCGCCAGAGGATAAGGAGAAGCGACCATTTTCAAGTTCACGCTTCGGCTACCCTTGCGAACGTGCGAGCGTACATTCTTTTGTCTTGAATGCAAAGGTGTGATTGGGGGTTGAAGGCGAAGTGCATGCAGGTGCGTAAGGGACGGTCGGGTAAAAAGCAATATGAAGGTGACGTCAATCACGTCGATGTATAGTGACAGTGTTTCAGGTATGCAAAAATGGTCAAGGGTTGGCGGGTGGTGGTAACATCAACGATTGGTTCATTTACACTGAGTGGGGATGAGCAGGGTACCAAGCATAACATATTGTTACGCTGGGTGAAACGCCCTATAGCTCTCAAATTATCAATATGTAATTCATATAATCATCTAGTATAGCTATGAGATAAATGAGCTACTTCTTAAAACATAGGAGCTAGGTTTCTACATAAACAACGATTATTGTAAAAAGACAAGTCAGTCTTGCTCCAGACATAAACTCGAGCACTTGTACATCCAAATAAAACTAATTCGTTGAAACCGATTTATCAGTGTTCCATAAATCTCCTTATTTCGCTCGAGGACTCACGATTTCCCTTTTCCTGTTACTCATCAAGTAACATTTGGTGTCAGGAGTGTGATTTTCCCGAGCCCGATAAGTTGATTTAATCTGACACTTTTCTCTTGGTTTCTTCTAATTGATTCAATTTGAATTTACTAAACCCCTTGCCACTGTCCTTTGAGAATCAAACTTGAATTGAGCATTTGCCTTTGAGAATCAAACTCTTTCACGAAAAATGAGCACCCGAAGAAATATTCGCTCCCACCGCCAAGTCTCCCCTGATACTGACCAACCTCAGGCCGCTGAACCCGAAGCGACCCCGATTGCTGCATTAGTCCAACTCCTACAACAACAGGCCGCCCAACAAGCTGCCCAACAAGAGCGTCAGCAGGCCGCACAAGAGCGTCAACAGGCCGCACAAGAGCGACAGCAAGCTGCTCAACTCGAGCAGCAGCAGGCTTTGTTTCAGCTTCTCCAAGATCAACGCGACCGACACGAGCGATCTGAAGCACGCGTCTTAGAGGAACGACAACGATCTGAAGGACGACTGATCGGAGTCTTACAAGAGCAACAGCAGTCTTTCACGCAGCTGATTACATCGTTGCGAGATGACCGACGAGGATCCGGAGGCGAGCCCCACCGAATCCAGTCCTTTGACGACCCGATCCCTTCCACCTCCTCTTGCCGACCGACCCAGGTTTCCACAATCCTAAGGTCTGTACCAATTATAAGGGAAGAGACTCTCCCGAATTCACCTTTGCCTCAGGCGAATGAGGTGGTGACCATAATAGCACCACCTATTCAGCCTATTCCAGATATAGGAATAAATGTAAATCAAAATTCCCGAACCCAAACAGAACCCTTAAGAAATTCTTCGACGGTTAAAGTGGCTACTTTTGACGGCTCTGGTCCGTGGACTGATTATCAGAGACAGTTCCATTTAATCGCGAAAACCAATAACTGGAATAATTCAATTAAAGCGACAAATTTAGCCGGAAGCCTCAGAGGCCAGGCTCTTACAATCCTTTCCACTTTAGCCGATGAAGAAATCCAAGATTTCGATAAACTTAGTGCAGCCATTAACCTCAGATTCGGTAACGAACACATGGCGAATTTGTTCTTGACCCAATTTAATACTAGACGCCAACGTAGAGATGAAGACCTTGCCACCTTAGGGCATGATATAGAGCGATTGTCCCGAATCGCTATGCCTAATTGCCCAACTGAAATCCGCGAAAGTTTAGCTACCGACAGGTTCATAAACGCTATTTTAGACTCCGAATTGAGACATGCCTTAAGTGTGTCAGAGCCAACTTCTCTACGAGGGGCCATTATCAAAGCTCTTAAATTAGATGCCTTATCGAAACAACATTTAGGGTCAGGGCGCGTTCGCCAAGTGGAAGTTAAAAAACTTGTCCCCGAAAATCAAAAGGAAATCAATCAGGAACACCCTCCTCCCTGGCAAGATCATAAAAATAATTCAAATAGAGATTTTCAGAGAAATAACCTCGAATGTAGATATTGTAAAAAATCGGGGCACGACATTGACCATTGCATTTCATTACAAAATAAAAATCGATCTAGGAATAGTCAGAGGCCTTCAGAACAAACCTCGTGGAGAAATTTTAACGATAATCGCCGAAACGATAACCCTCACCAGGGAGAGAGGATGCTCCCTTTTAATAACTCTCGGTTGAACTCCGAACAAAAAAACTAGTTTCCGATGATTTTGGGGGGCGGGAATCATCGCGAATTTCGACAGAGAAAAGCCCTATTAATGAACAGCTGTTAGTTAGAAGTCTAAGACAGTCCGGTCTTTATGCGCGGGGGACAGTCGATGGTATAGACTGCCTCTGGGTCATAGATACCGGAGCGGAAGTAACTGTGGTCCGTTCGGATCTCCTTAAGTCAATTCGAACAGATATTCCTTATACAACCCTAAGAACTGCGACAGGAGAGACCACCCCCGTGTTGCAAGAAGTTTCCGTACAAATAAATATTTCAGGCTGCATAAGTTCCCCTCATAAAATCTTTGTAGCCGACATCGAAGACGAAGGGATTTTAGGGATAGACTTCTTAACCAAACATCGATGTGTAATTTCAACTGTAGGCAATTCTTTAAGATCAGGGCGACACGAGATTCCACTTTTAACAACTAGAGATAAAATCCCAAACCCCCCCTCTTCTTCAGCTAGCCAGTCACAAGCGATTCGAGAAATAGAAATAGTAGATTTAGTTCACGAAGATATTTCAGAAAAGATGCCCGAACATCTTGAAGATCTTTTTATCAGATCCACAGTCGGATTAGGTTCTTCGCAAAAATCAGAGTTTGTATCGCTGCTACAAAACTTCCAGGACTCCTTCGCAAAAACCAGCGGAGACAAAGGTCGATGCACTCTAACACGTCATAGGATTGACGTAGGAACTAATTCCCCCATTAAACAGCATGCTCGACGAATTCCTTTCAACGGGAAAGAAGAGGTGCAAAAGATGGTCGACGACATGATTACTAACAACGTTATTGAACCGTCCTCCGGTCCTTGGGCCTCTCCGATCGTTATAGTACCTAAAAAAGACGGATCTAAAAGGTTTTGCATCGATTATCGGAAGGTCAATGATGTCACCAAGAAGGATTCATATCCCCTCCCACGAATTGAAGACACTCTTGATATGCTAACCGGTGCTCGATGGTACAGCACCATCGACCTCCAGAGCGGTTACTGGCAGATCGAAATGGACCCAGAAGACAAAGAGAAGACCGCCTTCGTCACCGGTCTGGGAGGACTTTGGCAATTTAAGGTTATGCCTTTTGGACTGTGTAACGCTCCAGCCACATTCGAACGAGTGATGGAAGCTGCTCTTAAAGGGTTAACGGGTCAGATCTGTTTAGTGTACTTGGATGACATCATTGCCTTCGGAAAAACTTTTGAAGAAGAAATCCAGAATTTAAGAGAAGTCTTCAACCGGTTGAAAGAAGCAGGTTTGAAAATGAGCCCGAAGAAGTGTCATCTCCTGAAGCAAGAAGTGACTTTCCTCGGACACGTCGTCTCAACACAAGGAGTCGGAACAGATCCCTCTAAGGTCGAAAAAGTAGCAGATTGGCCCCGACCTTCGAATACAGAAGAAATTCAGAGCTTCATAGGTCTCTGCACGTATTATAGGCGTTTTGTTAAGGGTTTCGCTTCAATTGCTAGGCCCCTCCATAACCTCACGGGCACAACCACTCCTTTCGACTGGACCCCAGAGTGCGAAGAAGCCTTTACTCGATTAAAAGTTTGCCTGACTTCCTCCCCTATCTTAGCATATCCACAGATTGATGTTTCATTCATCTTAGATACAAACGCTTCTCTTTCAGGTATAGGCGGGGTTTTATCTCAAATACAGGAGGGTCACGAACGAGTGATTTGTTATTTTAGTCGGGTCCTAAGGAAGCCTGAAAGGAACTATTGTGTTACACGTCGTGAATTATTAGGAATGGTAGAAGCAGTGGATCACTTTCGTCATTATTTAATAGGGAGAAAGTTTTTAATTCGCACAGATCATGCTTCTTTAAAGTGGTTACTTTCTTTCAAAGCCCCAGAAGGACAAGTAGCTCGTTGGATAGAGAGATTAGGTCAATACGATTTCGATATTCAGCATCGTGCCGGAATTCTTCACGGTAATGCAGATGCTCTTTCTCGACGTCCTTGCAAAGAAGATGGAAACTGCAAACAGTGTACTCGGCTAGAACAACAACAAGATCCTCTAAAAATACGTGTAATTTCCATGGGAGGAAATTTAGAAGAATGGAGAACTGCTCAAGAACAAGATGCTACTTTGAGTTTATTCAAGTCTTGGAAAGAATCTGGAACTCGTCCCGAATGGCAAGACGTGTCTTCAAATGAACAACAACTTAAAATTTACTGGGCACAGTGGGACTCAATACATCTAGTAAATCAAGTTTTATATCGAAAATGGGAATCTCCGGACATGAGAGAAATAATCTGGCAATTATTAGTTCCGAAGAACAAAGTACATCAAGTTCTAGCCGAACATCATGACTCTCCAACAGGTGGACACTTTGCATCTAATAAAACTTTAGGAAGGATTCGAGAACGGTATTTTTGGGCACGCTGTCGTTCCGACGTTGACGATTGGTGCCGAGACTGTGAAATTTGTATTGCAAAGAAAGGTCCCCGTACTAAAGGACAGAGTTCCCTGCAAGTCTACAACGTCGGAGCTCCTTTCGAACGAGTAGCCATGGATATCCTCGGGCCTCTCCCTACATCTTCTTCTGGGAATCGTTATGCATTAGTCATTTCAGATTATTTTTCGAAGTGGCCTGAGGTTATTCCCATTCAGAATCAAGAAGCTAGAACAGTTGCCCAAGTTTTTGTTAGAGACTTCGTTTGTCGTTACGGATCACCTTTAGAGCTTCATACAGATCAGGGTAGAAATTTCGAATCAATTCTCATGAGCGAAATTGTACAGCTTTTAGGGATAAGAAAAACTCGTACCACTCCTCTGCATCCTCAGTCCGATGGCATGGTGGAACGTTTGAATCAAACTCTTTTAAAATATTTAACTTCTTTCATAGATAAAAATCAGAGAGATTGGGACGAGTGGATTCCCTTGTTCCTTTTGTCGTATAGGTCGGCGATCCATGAGACAACAAGACAGACTCCTGCTAAAATGCTTATGGCTAGGAATCTTAGACTTCCATCAGACTTAGAAAAAGGGCCGGTTCCTACTCAAGTTCTTCTTCAATCGGAAGCCGGTCAAAATCTGCAGGAAAAATTAGAAGAGATTCATAATTTTGCTAGAGGACGAATTCAATTAGCTTCAGATCGTACAAAGGCTCGTTACGACATCAGATCGCGAGATATTCAATTTTCAACAGGAGATATGGTTTGGCTTTTTCAGCCTAGGAGAAAAAAGGGTCGTTGTCCTAAGCTTCAGTCGAACTGGGAAGGTCCATACAGAGTGATAGATAAAATTAATGATGTGGTTTATAGAATTCAACTCTCTCTACGTACCAAACCTAGGGTAGTTCATTTAGATCGTTTAGCTCGATATGACACATCACGACTTTCCCATAGTGAAGAGGTTAGAAATGTTCGCTCCTTATCTACGAATAAGCAGATGTCGGTATCAAGGTTACGTAACGATGAATTTACTCTGTCTTCCGCTAGGTGGTCCAGAGACCTTCCATTTGGAATTAGGCGACGAAGTTCAAGGCCTCTCACTATCCTTGTGGAGGGAAATATCGGTTGTGGAAAAACCACCTTCACAAGGAGGTTCTTGAAAGACAAGGATATTTTGACTTTGTTAGAACCCCTAGACGAATACCGGGACGTAGCCGGAGTAAATCTATTAGAAAAAATGTATGGAGATCCGAGTCGGTATGCGTATCATTTTCAACATCACGCGTCGATGGTTATGCGGAACCGACATATGATACGAACGTCTCTACCGAATAAAATGATGGAACGATCAATTTATAGCACCAAGTGTTTCGTCGAAGCCCGGAGACGAATGAAGGATTTTGAAGATATTGAGATACATTTATTAAATGAGAACATTGATTTACTCATTGCTGGGTCCCCTGAGGATTTCGTAGTCGATTTAATTGTATATCTGAGGTTGTCACCGGAAGAATCTTACTCCCGTCTATGTGCTAGAGCTCGAGATGAAGAAGAAACCGTTTCTTTAGATTATCTTAGGGTTCTTCACGAGGTTCATGATGACTGGCTTATAAAAGGAAAATTTTCAGCTCTTCCAGCGCCGGTTCTACTTTTAGATGCCTCTGACTCGGCAGAAAGGGTTTACGAGAATTTTTGCGGGGTTATGGGACCCAATGACGATTAGGTTATAAACTTTGACAGCTCGTCTCTTTCTTTTTCTTTGGGGGAGAGAGGGACAAGAGGTTCGTTGCGTTGTGCCGGTGTGGCGCTTGCGGTGCCGATCGTGAGCGTTTTGGATTCTGAGTTCCGCGCTCCTTTGAATGTCCTTCTTATTTTATTCTTTTGTTTAGATTTTCAACCTTTCAATGTTCTCTCCTGTCAGCAGTTCATTCAGATCTTTTTCTTTTACTTTTTAAACTAGCGAGATCCGAACCGTCCTTTTTCCTTTAATATTTAGGCTTAAGGTTTAATGAATTTTGAGTTTTACAGATTTTTCTGATTTATTTGAGAAAAAGATCAGCGAAAATTTGAAATATGACACAGAGTCCTCAGTCCGTCCCTACTTCCTGAAGAAACTTCAAAAGATTCTGATCAGATAAGACCGTTCCAATTTTATCCTTTCTTCTTTGATTTAACTATAGATTTTGTTAATTTTTATGTAATTTATCCTTCAAAGAAACTTTCAATTATAAATTCAGGCCTTCAGCTAACCAATATTTCGATCTCTTTTCCTCAACATGAAACTAACATTTGTCCTCCAATCTAGGTCGTTTAATCAAACTTTTTGAAGAGGTTTGGAGCCCGGTTCTTCAGTCCTTGGCCCCTTTTCCCTCCAACCGCTTCTCATTACAATACGTAGGACTCGACTCTTTTCATCCTGATCTTCATTCCTGTTCCTGATCTTCATTCCTGTTCCTGATCTTCATTCCTGTTCCTGACCTTCATTCCTGTTCCTGACCTACATTCCTGTTCCTGATCTTCATTCCTGTTCCTGATCCTCATCCCTGTTCCTGATCTTCATCCCTGTTCCTGGTTCCTGTTTTTGAAGATTTTTATATGCACCGACCGTGCACCATGTTGTGATATTTAAGTAAACTCGACTATCTTCCTGTGGCTTTCTGTGGTTTACCCAGGAGACCAAAGGTTAGACCGGATAGTGATAGGGAAATCATACTGATTAATTTTCGAGCCACAGCTCAACTTTCCCTATGAGAGTAAAATGCTAAATTCCCTTTTTGCCAACATTTTAATTATTTCAAGAGTCGGGACGACTCTTTTGCTAGGGAGGGAGCAGTGTTACGCTGGGTGAAAAGCCCTATAGCTCTCAAATTATCAATATGTAATTCGTATAATCATCTAGTATAGCTATGAGATAAATGAGCTACTTCTTAAAACATAGGAGCTAGGTTTCTACATAAACAACGATTATTGTAAAAAGACAAGTCAGTCTTGCTCCAGACATAAACTCGAGCACTTGTACATCCAAATAAAACTAATTCGTTGAAACCGATTTATCAGTGTTCCATAAATCTCCTTATTTCGCTCGAGGACTCACGATTTCCCTTTTCCTGTTACTCATCAAGTAACAATATATAGACTCGCCAAAAGTGTGTCATTTTATCAGTTTGAAAAACTATTCAGTAGGGAAGACTCTGCTGGTTGTGATCTTCCCATTTCGAGTGGTTAAGCAATTACTGTTGCGTTTGTTTTTTCATTCGTGAAAGGCATTGTTACCAAGCGAACAAGTTTGAGCTTCGAGAAAATTCTGGACAAGTCCTTATTTTTCTTTTGTTTGAATTTATTTTGAAGGATATTTTTTGCGATGAATCGTGTTGAGGATAAACGTATCATATCAACCGTGAAGGGTTTAATCCTGATGGTGATACGGTACCTCGATAATACAAGGCCGGAAGTTATTACGACGCGTATGCGTGATTGGTACCATCGAGTCAAGGGAATGCATACTGAGCAGGAAGTGACGACAGTTCTACGTAATATTATCGGTATACTTGACATGCCAATAGTCATGCAAATCATGACATTGTCGGACTTAGTGGACAACCCTTTTTGGATGATACAAATGCTGGAAGTCGCGGAAGCTGCCCTTATACCATCAGATCTTCGAATAGTGACAGATGTCATCAAGCGGCTAGGACGGAAGATGAGGATGGCACCACGTGAGGATGCCGCGGCTATAGCATGAGAAGAAGCTATTGCTATGGAAACTGTCGAGGCTTATGAATTGGCGGCGGAAAGTGTGATGGCATTTACACAGGATCATCCAGCACTACACCCGTGGAATTCCGATTCCGGCTAACTCGTTGAACAACAATCAAAATAAATAAACTAAAAGTAGGTGCAAATGCACGAGCATGAAGTCGGTAATAGCGAGCGAACTTCATAGATCCGCCCGACATAATTATCCACAGCGTTATGTCGATATACGCGGTCTGGATGAAACCCGGCAAGCCGGACTTGTCGATATGTCCGCATACTCATCCGTCAACAAGGGCTCAACATTTTTGCTCACAGTGATTGATATATTTTCCAAATTTTCGTGGGCCGTGCCGATCAAGAGTAAAAATGCCAAAGATGTAACAGCTGCAATGAAATCTGCAATCGTACACTGAAAAATAAAATGTGAAAACAGTTCACACTTCAAGGTTCTTGTAAGTGGACTAGTATTCTACCAGATTTGATTGCATCGTATAACAACACCAAACATCGCACGATTGGAATGAAGCCGAAAAATATAACTACGACTAATGAGAAACAACTGTATCGAGGAGTGTATAAACTGCGTGAAATAAAAATGAGCAAACGAAAACGTAAATTTAAGGTCGGCGATAAAGTTCGAATTAGCAAATATAAAAATGTGTTCGAAGAGGGTTATACGCCGAATTGGACAAGAGAAATATTTACGATTCATGAGGTGAAAAATACCAACCCTCTAACTGACAAACTCACCGACTACCTGAATCAACCCATCGAAGGCGGGTTTTATAAGGAGGAGCTCAGCAGGGTGCAATATCCCGATGGCTATCTTGTATAGAAATGGTCTTGCGGAGGCGTGATGTTCAACTCTATTTAAAATGGTTGGGATTCGACGGTTCACATAATAGTTGGATAAATAAATCGGATGTGTAATATAATTGTCATGAATAAATTTATTATCGACATATTTACATTTTGTTTCTTCATTCCCCTCAATCTTAATGCCAGCTTACATGATCATTGTGGAAAAATGTTTTCACACACACACACACACACACTTTCTCACAGTTTCTCACATTTTCTCACATTTTCTCACATTTTCTCACATTTACGTGTAAAGTAGATGGGAAATTTTTTGAGAAAATGTGAGAAAATGTGAGAAAATGTGAGAAAATGTGAGAAATTTACAAGTTTGCAGGATCTTAGTAACCCCAGGGTGAAGTATCAGTTCTACCGGGTATCAACTTTCGCTTATCGTCACACCAGCTTAGAGCTAACTTATTCTGTAGAATATATTATGAATAATAAAAACAAGCACATAATAGTTGGATAAATAAATCGGATGTGTAATATAATTGTCATGAATAAACTTATTATCAACATATTTACATTTTGTTTCTTCATTCCCCTCAATCTTAATGCCAGCTTACATGATCATTGTGGAAAAATGTTTTTACACACACACACACACACACACACACACACACACA
Source organism: Tenthredo mesomela (assembly GCA_943736025.1). NCBI lineage: Eukaryota > Metazoa > Arthropoda > Insecta > Hymenoptera > Tenthredinidae > Tenthredo > Tenthredo mesomela. The sequence continues at coordinate 40,592,754 of OX031014.1, read as the reverse complement.
CACACACACTTTCTCACAGTTTCTCACATTTTCTCACATTTACGTGTAAAGTAGATGGGAAATTTTTTGAGAAAATGTGAGAAAATGTGAGAAAATGTGAGAAATTTACAAGTTTGCAGGATCTTGGTAACCGCAGGGTAAAGTATCAGTTCTACCGGGTATCAACTTTCGCTTATCGTCACACCAGCTTAGAGCTAACTTATTCTGTAGAATAGTGCTAACTGTATGTCGACTACTTCTTATCACACACTGTTGCTCAGCCAAATTTTGATAGTCGAAAAGGCATCGTTTGTAATCATCAAACGTGATAGATTTTAATGTCGAGCCTTTTACACCCTTTGCACGTTTCTTGTCGGTATCGCGACGAGTTCTGAATGTATAGAGTTTTGCTCGCAAGCCGATAAATTCGGTCATAATTTTTCCATTATTCTCATCCTTCATCAGATCAAGGCGTTTTTTATTCAACAGGGGAATGCCGCAGGTATTATCCGTCGGATAGTCTGATGTATCGAACATTGTCGCAACATCACGCTTGATGATTTCATAGATATTTGGAACAGTAAATTGATATATCAGGCTATCTGTATCGGTATACATGAATTTTGATTCGGTACTTGAAAAATTCTTTTTTACATAATCATAGTGGAAGTTGTATAGAAATATTTTCGAAAGATCGAGAATAGCAGCACCAATGTAGATGGGCTTATTGAAATATACAGTGGTTCGACTTAGCTGAATAATCACCATATCTTCAGAAAATATGGTACAACTATGAAATGTTGGCCTTGCAATGGGAGCACGTGCACCGCCCCTACCCTCCCACTTCGTGATTAGTTTCACGTTCTTATGGTTACGCACATTCTTCATGGTCTTGCCAAATACAGCGTTATTCATAAGCTTGTAGAAATTCTTCTCAAATTCGTTTTCGATTGCTTTCGCATATTTGTATTGAGATCTATGTATGATTTTAACCATGGTGATTGTGCGAACCTTAGAATTCTGTGCACTTTCGTCAGCTTTAAACCAAATTTGATGCACTGTTTCAAATTACGATAGTGTAGAACATATTTTTCCTTAGGTAGAAGCATTGTCGCAAGTTTTCTAATTTTACTACTCGGTGGTGTGAAATATTCGGGACAGAGAGGTAAGTCGGCATGTTATTATTATGAGCATGGTATCCCTTCTCACAAGAATAGAGGATACAATTTCTTGGTGTAGGAAAAATGTCAACAACGATTTAATGTGCTTGTTATAAGTACTTATTCACTCTGACGCTGACACATACGCCTCGAATTGTCTGCCCTCTCTATCAATACAAATATTAATAGTCGTTGTTGACATTTTTTTTCCAAACCCAAGAAATTGTAACTTCTATTCTCGTGAGAATTTCGCTCTACGAAAATCTCTTGTTTGTTGATTGGCTATAGAGACGTGGCTTCGCGTCGACTGAGTCCCTCCAATTCTGAACACATGAGGTGGTACACCCTGTATAACTATCAAAATTGCAAACTAAAGTTAATTGGCATTTATGCGCGAGATTAACAACCAAAATTTCCGACGGATTGTTAAATGAATATTGTTAATTGAAAGTAAAATCGTTGATCATTTATCTCACCTCCGCATAGTGGCGACTGATAAAACGCATTTACATCGATAGATAAGAGTTAGACAACACCTCGAAGAACTATCTATTCAAGACTCGGTAACAAACATAGAACTCTACCAATTCGAGATCAGAATGTCAACGCATCTAACTAGTGATTCGCATCCTTTACATAACATTTATTCATGACGTAACACCTATGGGAATATCATAGTAAGTACTTGTATTATAGATTTCTATTTCCCATCAATGCTTCCAGTTAAGGCTGAAACCCATTAGCCGGCAGCGAGCTGTGGCAAACGGCAAAACAGTGGTTCACATCCCATACATCGACCAAATCTGGCGTTAAAGTTAGATTTGGTTCGTGTTTTGAATGTGAATCACTGTTTTCGGCCGGTCACCGCCGTTCGCCGCCGGCTGGTGGACCTCGGCCTTTATACTTTTGCCCAACAGAATTTCATTTGATTCTAATATTATATCCAATATATTTGATCATTCAATGGACATGTTTGAATCTGTTTGTCGTGGGTTGTACACCTGAATGGATTCAAGAAGATTCGTTTTGAAGGATGAGAAGTGGCTCAACCGAGCTTTTTTTTTTATTTTTATTTTTTTTTTTTTATTTATTTATTTTTTTTTTTGCAACAGCTAGAGCTAATCACCAACCATGGGATGATGTCCACCGACGAATCCGATTTTTTCGATAACAGGCAAATGACTGAGGAACGGTGGTGGGGAACACGACTCTATTATATAATTAGCATCACCCTGCAAATGTAATCACAATTTCATTGTTTTTTATTCAACTCAACCCATCGCATTACATGCGTGTGTGTGTGTGTGTGTGTGTGTGTGTGTGTGTGTGTGTGTGTGTCTAAATTTTGCCTGAAACTTCAAATTTGTTGTATAATCTTTTGAGATAGAGTAGTCCTGCAATCATTTTTCATCTACCTCTTTGTTCAGCAGGTCTAGTCGAATAGGGTCCTTGTCTAGAACCTTCCCGATTCTCGTTGATTAGAATATGATGTATTTGACCACTATTGTTGCAATAACTTTACAACCAAATTCTGTTTATAAATCAAACGCAGATGGCGTTCCGCAAAAAATTCAAGCGTTTAGAATCACCGAAGAATGGGTGAAAAATTCGGATGCTCTGAACAGCATTTATTGCTTTATTCGTCAAGGGTTGACTGATTTTATGATCAATTTTCCGTCCTGATCAGCGAAAAGCGTGAAAAACTTCTGAATGACGTTTTATCGCTCTATCCATTGAGACTTGCCGATTTTATCTGTGGCGGAGTATTTTGATAACTGTTTGGCTGGGGTTGATTCTTTTTTGTGGTATACAGCCAATAGGATGCAACCCACCCGCCTGATCAGTTTGAGAAAAGAAGACAACTTCCAGTTTTTGAAAGAAGATCGGTGAATAGTGAAAGTTCATAGAATCATAGGAAAATCGTTGAACGTGATGGCTCGTAATTTCGCAAATATGCACCACCGTAAGTAGGGCCCGATATCTTTATATGATATTATTTGACAATTACCAAGTTAATCATGTGTTATATTCGAGGATTTTACGCACAATATAACTGAAAAAACCCCTGTAGAATGGAATAATGATCCTCATCTTGGTGGATTGGTTGATACACAGCTAAAACTATATACAGCCAGGCAACGTGTGAATGCTGTCATGATAACAAAGAATGGTATCCAGGCAAGGCTTCAAATAGACAACAATATTCACTGTTGGTTGTTGAGGAAGGTGGATAATTATCGGTATTACCAGGATCCTGAAGATTATGCACGATTTTTATGGGCCGAGGTGTGCTCGTTTGATTATTGCGATCTGTGTCTTCACAAACTTCTAACGTTTTGAGCGGCAAGAGGGTGTGAAAAACTTCTGAATGATATTTATTGCTTGATCCTTTGAGATTTGTCGATTTTTATGGGCCTAGGTGGTATCTTTTGATTATTGCATGCAATCTTCGTGTTTGCAGAATTCTAGCGTTTTTCGAGCAACGAAAGTATAGTGAAAAACTTCTGAATGATATTTATTGCTCGATCCTTTGGGACTTGCCGGTTTTTATGAGCCGAGGTGGTGTCTTCGAGAGCTGTTCTCTGGTTGGATGAGTTTGATTTTATTTTGGGGATGGTATGCAGCAAACAGGATGCAACCTAACCCCTGCCTGGTTAGTTTAAGACGAAAAAGACAATTTTCAGTCTGAAAAGATCGGCGAATAGTGCAAGTTCATAGAATCAAAGGAAAATCCCTGAACGTGATGGCTGGTAATCGTGCAAGCATATACTATTGTAAGTAGAGCCTGATGTCTTCATATGATATTATTTTACAAGTGCTAAGTTAATCTTGTGTTCTATTCAAGACGTTTCCTCACGATACAATTGGGCAACCCCTGTGGAGTGGGGTAATGATTCTCATCTTGGTGCATTGATTAATACACAACTAGAACCATATGTAATCAGACGACGTGTGGATCGTGCCTTAATAACAATTAATGGTATCCAGGCTGGCCTCCGAATAGACAACAATATTCGCTGTTGGTGGTTTAGGAGGGTGGATCATCATCAGGCTTACCCTAATCCTGAAGATTATGCAATCGCCAATGTTCTTCGGTATCGAATAGACGAGATGATGGGGAAAGATATCGATGTGATGGCTCATAATCCCGCAAACATGCGCAATCGTAAGTAGAGCCCGATGTCTGGATACAATATTGTTATTTTAGAATTGCTAAGTTGATTATGTATTTGTTCAAGGAATTCACGCACGATATGATTGGGCGACTCCTGTGGAATGGGGTAATGCTCCTAATCTTGATGACTTGGTTGATCCACAGCTGAAGCCATATGTAACCAGGCGTTGTGTGGATGGTGCCGTGTTAACAATTAATGGTGTCCAGGCAATGCTTCAGATAGACCACGATATTCGCTGTTGGTGGTTTAAGAAGGCGCATGATGAACATTATTACCCGAATTCCGAAGATTATGCAGTCTCTATGGTTCTTCGGGATCGAATAGACGAAAGACTGGATAGCGGTAGCGAGGGCGAATATGATCAAGATATACAGAATGCGTCTGAAAAAGAATAGTGTGTATGATTTATCATTGAGGAATCATTATGACACATCTAAGCTCACTTTTTCTATTTTCAGATCCCATTCTCATAGGGAATGATGATGAATACAGATGAGGGATAAATGTTACGGCCATTATTATTATTATTATTATTATTGAAATTGTTGTATTTTAGAATAGGTTAGACTTGAGACATAACAAATAAACGCATATATTATCAGACAATTCGCGTCATTGATTGCATATATATATATATATATATATATATATATATATATATATATATATATATATTAGGGTGGTCGTTAAAAATTAAATTTCATCAGACGCCCCCTGAAAAGTTTTATTTTTGTCTAAAAACACGCGTGCGATTTTTTTTTTTTTTTTTAAATGAAAAGAACACGTGCCGCAAGACGACCATAGATTTTGTTTTTTAACCTGCAGTTTTTGGAAATGTCTTACCTAATGTGCAGATTTGACGAAAAACCCATCGAAAAAAGATAAAAATTTGAAATTTTGAAATTTCGATGGGTTATTCGTCAAATCTACACATTATGTAAGACATATCCAAAAAACTGCAGGTTGAAAAACAAAATGTTTGATCGTCTTGCGGCACTTGTTCTTTTCATTTAAAAAAAAAAAAAAAAAATTGTACGCATGTTTTTAGACGAAAAGGAAACTTTTCAAGGGGCGTCTGATGAAATTTAATTTTTAACGACCACCCTAATATATATATATATATTAGACTGTTTCAAAAAAAGCGATTATTTTATTTTTTTCAAAGAACATTGAAAAATCGTCAGAGTATGTCTAAACAAAGAGCCTGTTCTCCCTCTGTTGTCGTTGTCTAGTACCACCCGCACCTTACCTACTCTCTCAGAAAAAAACTGCACACTCGCAACTCTCCGATACGTCTACCTAAATAGTTAGACACTCCGTCGCTACCAGACTCCATCTACAAGGATATATGAACAACTAAAGGATAGCACCGCAATTCAACGCTAAGAATTCCTCATTTAAATGGACCCTCGTATATACCCTTACTCAATTGTTTAAAACTCAGTTATATTTGGTACTTCCCTCGGGCGTCAGTCCCAAGAGGATATAACCACAGGAATAAGAAGAAGAAGAAGAAAGACCCTGTTCAAATGTGAGCCCTTAATATTAATATTCAGAGGTGGCGCTTTTCAATTTTCTATTTCCGTTTAAATAACATGGGAAATTTTTTTTCTGAACTTCCGAATTTTATTACTCAGAAACGAACTATCTTACAATAATAACTAACATAGCTTTTTGTAGGAAATTTGACGCTCTATAAAAAAGGTTTGAATGAAAATTTGCATGAGGCGAGCCGTTTCGGAGTTATCAAGCCTCAACCATTGAACTGTTCAAAATTAAAATCAAAATTAAAATTAAATCGAAATAAATTATTGATGCATTGTAAATAAAATTTATGATGAAATTTCATCATTTATTTGTGATATACCCGTATTTTTGAATATTGATAAAAAAAATTAATCACTTATTGTTCATTAATAAAATTTTTTGATCAACATTGAATTGAAAATTCATGGATATTGGTTTTAAAGTTGATAATAGTCGGTATTTAAGTTATATGAGTCGATTTTGTCGCGTATGAGTAGAAATTATCATTATTTTGAACAGTTCAATGGTTGAGGATTGATAACTCCGAAACGGCTCGCCTCACGCAAATTTTTATTCGAACCTTTCTTATAGAGCGTCAAATTTCCTACAAAAAGCTATCTTAGTTATTATTGTAAGGTAGATCGTTTCTGAGTAATAAAATTCGGAAGTTCAGAAAAAAAATTTCCCATGTTATTTAAACGGAAATAGAAAATTGAAAAGCGCCACCTCTAAATATTAATATTAAGGGCTCACATTTGAACAGGGTCTTTGTTTAGACATACTCTGACGATTTTTCAATGTTCTTTGAAAATTATTTTTTTTGAAACAGTCTAATATATATATATATCTACAGGTTTCACCCGAAGGGCAAGAATCTGAGTCATTGAAAATGAATTGCTAGAATATACATTGATGTGCAAAATAATTGAACACTTAAAATCATTACAAGTTAATTGTTTTTTACCCTACATGCGTTGGAGAATCTTTTTTTTTCAGATCGCATCGGCGGGCTTCGCCCCCCGAACCCCCTACCAGGGCGTCGCCCTGGACCCCACATCGGGGGGCTCCGCCCCCCAAACCCCCCACCAGGGCTTCGCCCTGGACCCCGGGGGGCTCTACCCCCCGAAACCCCCCGCCGGACCTTCGCCCCTGGGCCTACGTCGGGGGGGGGGGGGGGGGGGGGGGGGAGCTTCACCCCCCGTGCCTCTTTTGCAGTGACCAAACACGAAACTTCTATTTCATCTGACGCTAATACAAAAGAAATGTACCTTACCAGCTACACCTTCTAATAAATGAAAGACTCAATCCGATGAATCATCATGTACGGTTTTGCGTGACGCCAAAACGTTACATTTCCAGATTGGAGCCCCTATAGCCAGCCAACAGACCGAAAAGAGAATCATTTTCAATGATAATATATATACATAACACCCTGTCACTCTTCAAGCATTTTTGAGCTAGTATAATTCGTATATATAAGCTAAGAATTAGATATTTCAGCCATCTTGGATCGATTGTCGGTAAGAAAAAAAAAAGATCGGTAATCGTTACCATGATTCGAAAGCGAATCCTTAGTGGCGCCATCGCAAGACGGAAAATTGCAGGAGAATTGCAGCCATCAGACTATTAGTAACTAATGATCGGATCGTTACCATCGGATTATCGATAACTAATGATCGGATCGTTACCATCGGATTATCGATAACTAAGGATCGATAATCCATAGTGGCGCCATCGCATGACGGAAAATCGTAACCATCAGATTGTCGGTAAGCGGAGATCGGCAATGCAGGATTCTCGATCCTTACCATCGGAATATCGGTAACAATCGGCAGTGGCGCCATCGCACGACCGAAAATTGCAGCCATCCGATTGTCGGTAACAAAGATCGACGATCGGTACCCAAATCGTTACCATCCGACGGTCGGTAACTTACCCCGCACGGCCGGTAACTTACCATCACAACTCGGCCGGTAAAGAAGTCTTGGTCCAGAACTGTCATATATACACTACTATGATAGTTAAGTCAATCTAAAATAGTGAGGGTTTTGGTTTGCTGTTCTGACGTGGAATTCCCCATATATACATATATACATATATATAATATACATGTATATTAGGGTGGGCCAAAAAAAAACTTTTAATTTTTTTTCTTCAGTTACCATGAAAATATTGTTCAAGATGATGAAAAAAAAATCCTCTGAAAATTTGAGTTCTTAATATTAATATTAAGAGGTGCCTCATCGCGATTCTTGATTTCCCATTTAAATAACATAGGAAATTATTTTTTTTTCATTTGGAATTTTATTCCGTTCTAACGAATCATCGTGTTGTAAAAATCAATACATATTCTTGTAGGAAATTAAACGGTCGTCAAAAAAAGTCTGATGTGATTTTTTGCTAAGTTCACTCGTTTCAAAGTTATTCAAGGTTAAAGTTCAACCTCAAACGGTGTATGACGACTTTTTTTCGACTTAGCGAAAAATCACGTCCGACCTTTTGTGGAGATCGTTTAATTTCCTACAAGAATATGTATTGATTTTTATAACACGATGATTCGTTGGAACGGAATCAAATTCCAAATAAAAAAAAAAAAAGTTTCCTGTGTTATTTAAATGGGAAATCAAAAATTGCGATGAGGCACCTCTTAATATTAATGTTAAGAGCTCAAATTTTCAGAGGATTTTTTTTTCGTCATCTTGAACAATATTTTCATGGTAACTAAAGAAAAAAAGTTAAAAATTTTTTTTTGGCCCACCCTAATGCATCGAAAATTCTAAAAACTACTGGCTACCCTCCAAAATCGAAGATCTCGCTGAAATATAACCCTCCATGCAACAGTTCGATTTTTCGAATTTTTTTAGGGGGCGCGCCGGACGTTCAAACATGCCATTTTTAGCGTTAAACTCACTATATCACTGATAAACGGAATCAGATCATTCCAAAAATTCTGATTTTTTTATATAAGGTGCCCAGATATGTACTCTTTCGAACCCATATTCACGAAACATTAACAAATGATTCATATCTTCGAAAAACATCTCCGAAAATCAATATTTTCACTATTTTCACAATTTTTAATTAATTATCATTAAATATTGACTTTTTTTTCTTCTAAAACGTTCTTGTATTTCTTCCATCTTCTTTTTCTTGTAAAACTCGGTATCAGTATTGCTTACAATGCGAAAATTACTGAAAAATAAATGTTTATTTTGAAAATTTTCATATATTATTGATTAAAATAGTGAAAATATTAATTTTCAGAGATTTTTTTCGAAGATATGAATCATTTGTTAATGTTTCGTGAATATGGGTTCGAAAGAGTACATATTTGGGCACCTTATATAAAAAAATTAGAATTTTTGGAATGATCTGCTTCCGTTTATCAGTGATACAGTGAATTTAACTCTAAAAATGACATTTTTGAACGTCCCGCGCGCCCCCTAAAAAAATTCGAAAAATCGAACTGTTGCACGGAGGGTTATATTCCAGCGAGATCTTTGATTTTGGAGGGTAGCCAGCAGTTTTTAGAATTTTCGATGCACCCTAATATACAGGGTGTTATGCCGACTACATCGCAGTACTGCAGGTCTCGGACTGTCAGGTACAGTCAAAAATTGGCCGATAAACACGAGCGCGAAATATCTGGTTCGCCGCTCGATTATTAGATAGTCGAAATGCGATCAACGCGATCGTAGGCACAGATCGTAGCCGTCGATTTCGATGGCGCTCTTGGATATTTAGTGAATAGTGAATAATAAAAATTATACCTACAAAATGTTCTTCGTGCAACGGATGCTCGATATATTACATGGGATCGTGGCTGATTGGCGTGTCGACGGATGAGTAAGTAATACTGTTTTTTCATACCTACAAGTGCATCTGTAATAGCATAACCTCAGAACCGAATTGAGTGGCATACAATAATTCCCATCCAAATAAAGTAGATGCACGTTTTACCGTATCAGTTCATACTTTGTGCCGTACAATTAATATTTCAGAGAGCGTGCAGATTTTCATTGACCTGGAATCTTCACAGTTATGCCCAGCTGAACCTGCACTAACACAGGGTGCGAAGGTGTTCAATAGGAACAGTGGGAAGATTTGTTTGACGAGAAGGCCAACCAACTAAGACGTAGATCGTACAAAGCTGAAGAGTTTCCGATGGACAACATTTGTCACGAGTATCATATTGAGCTAGCATTTTGAGATGTAATATATTCATCCATCTGATGGTAGATTACCTAACAATATTCATCTCCCACTTCCAAAAAGGACACACCTTTAGACACGATCCTTTTTTTCAATGCACAGTGCAATAAAGCTATTTTGGTCCCACAGAACGGGTCATACAGTAAGATCCTGCAATACATCATGTACTATCTCTGTATCAACGAAGCAGTGTTATGTGATTAAATCGTATCAAAGCAATCAACGCCTGTGTTTCAATTTATGGTTCCTTTCCCAATAATAATAGTTCGATAGCTGCAGCTCTAATCAGCCTAACAATTTAGACTAATCATTTTATCAAATGTTTGGTGAGATGTTGGTTAATAATATTTTTTATCTATTTTTTTTTTTTTTTTTTTTCAATTCGAACTGAGTACGATTGGCATGGAATGCTCCATTATGATGGTCCTTTTTCAGGTCATTTTCTAAATTTCCTGCGGACAAGGCGGGAAAATTTTTCAAATTAGGAAAAAAAACGCGAAACTTGTAGCCTAAAATGTGAATTGAATTTGAAAGTTCAGTGCCTTATTGGAGGCAGTAATTTGAGTTGACCTAGAGGCCAAAAGATTCCAAAAGATTTTTTAAAACAGGGTGAATTTCTAACGCCCGCTGACCAAAAGTCACGTTGAGGTGGCGATGATTCTAAATCGGCAATTGTTTGCTACTAGACAACGAAATAAATAGATTAATGGATTAGTTAATGAGTTAATTCATTGATGACCCTGACGGCTTTTGACCAACGTATAACGTCGGTATATCAACCGTGAACACGTGGTATTGGTATAAACAGAGTAACCGCACCGTAGTAAAACTGTGTGTTGTAGGAATAAATACCGTATTTTTGAGCTCGGATGCATACCGTCTATACACCGTAGGTAATCACTAATAATACGGTATTGAAGCGGAATGTTCACAGTCGTAATGGCAGATGAGGTACGCACGAACAGAGCATGAGTCACGTATGTAAATCATATATAAACGGTGTTTTTTCTCGAAACATACGGTATGTATCGAGTTCCATGACGGTATTTTTACTCCAAAAATACCGTATGTATCCAGTTGTACGACGGTATTTTTTTACCAAAAATACGGTACTATGTACCTTAGTTATATGACGGTATTTCTGCTCACAAGTTATTTTTCCAAAGGATCTAGATATTTTTCGGATAATTCATAAACGTATAACACACCTAAGCGTATAAAGCGTATAACACTGTACACGCCTTGGAATGAAATCCCGAACAATGTTGTAAAAAAAAAATGTGAAAAATATTTTGGGTATATTGGGATTCTGTACTGCAATAATTTCAAACAGCAATTTGATTATCAGTATAAAAATAATATTTATTCTGTGAAAATAACGTGAATGAAAATGAATAAATAATGATAAATTTATATCATATTATTTATATATATTATTTATATAAAAATCCTACTAATTCAGCGAAACAAAAGTATATGAAATTTATGAATCATGAAATACGTTAATACCGTTATGGTAGTTCTCCAGCAGGACGATAAGCGTCGCGGCGTTCGCTCCGCCGTGCGTTGACCTGTCAAAGCGGTATACTCGTTCGCACGTATTAGCATAGTTACTCAGCTTTGTGTTGAAATCAGTCGTCAAAAAAATTGGTGAAACTTCCTTGACTCTCGTGTGTATGTAGCGTGTGATAAGCGTCAGCGCTCATCTCTGATGTTACGTAAAGCCGTTGTACAATGCCTCGATATACCCGCGTTGGAATACGATGAAAAGTTAGAGACATAACCTAGAAAATAGTAGGTACATTCCGCAGCGTGTTAATAATTTTCAGAAGGTTGGTGACTACATCGAAGGAGTGTGTGCTGGAGACGAGCGATACAACGGGACATGTGGTGATCCCGGAAGAAAGCGTCAAAGTACCGAGCTCGTTCCAGTCACCACGGAAGGTCTTATAACGTGTTCTGATGGATTATTAAATCTTAATATTATTGAAAATTGGGTGAAATCGTTTATTGAAATTAAGCAGGTACCATGGATGATGTGAGAGGGCAAATGTACTCGAAACGCACCGAGTATGCGGCTGCTGAATTATCGAGGCCGCTTTCGACGATATTACTTCATCATGCGAGGCATGGAAGACCGTGATACTATGGACGGGAAAATGCAGTTGTTCCCAACTAGTGTTGCAACTCACCAATTACATTTTTAATTAAATTACTCATTAGCGAAGAAAGTGAATTATTGTAATTTCCTGTCATCAATAAATACCATGTACAGAATAGTCCGATATATGTCTTGCTCAGAAAAGAGCGACGCTTTGGTACGAAGGCAAACAGGGAATCTCCTTTAGAAATCATGATATCCCGACGTTGGTTGAGATCTGCTGAAGAGCTCTATTTCTCAATGAAATTCGCTACATGTCTTCTGCCGCCAAGGCGTCGCTGTCTCACACTTCCCGATTTTTTTTATTGAATTTTTTTTTCAGGTATGGATGCGGTTCGAATAGGGTATTGATGTGGTGTGAATGTGGTGAGAATACGGTATGAATGTGGTAAGAATACGGTATGAATGTGGTGAAAATACGGTATGGATGTGGTGAGAATACGGTATGGATATGGTGAGAATACGGTATGAATGTGGTGAGAATACGGTATCGAAACCGTCGAACTACGGTACACATACTGCGGTCAAACCTAATTTTTTGAAGGGACCAGGAAATTTGTCGGTTCACACAGGGTACGGTAACGGTGTTCATACCGTATGAAAACTGTGTTCAGTACCCGTGAATACGGTAGAAGTGCCGGTAAAATACGGTATGCAGAAAGGCGCAAATATACTGTATTTCTGAAGTGATTACCCGTGGTAAATCCGGAAATATACCGTTTAATATCGGTATATAAACCTTCTCACAACCTTGCGCAAAAGTCGTCAGGGGATAATTTTGCCATAAGAAATGAATATTGCCAACATATCTAATACTCATAAAACGGACATGATATTAGCGTACGGTTCCGCTAATAGAAACAGCCGCCAGGCTGTACGAATTTACGCCGAAAGGTTTCCGGATCGCCAACACCCGGGCGAACATATTTTTCGGGCAATAGAAAACTCTCTGAGAAATAATGGAGCTTTCAAACCACCGAAGCAGAGAGGTATATTAAATTGAGTGCAACTATTGAGTGGCTAAATTTTTTCGGTGTTTAATCTATCAAATTTTCGTTTTTGACGTGGATAGGACTATGTTTTGCACAATATTTTGACTGCGATTTGTTATTGACTGCTAGGGCTACCAGCTACACTACGCAATAGAGTACGGCAGCCTGTACTGGATAGCATAGCAGAAAACCCCAAAACCAGCATTCGGGCAATTGCAAAAGATCGCAGAGTTAGCAGCTTTACCGTATTCAAAATTTTAAAAGAACGCAAGCTCCGCCCTTTCAAAACGAGTGTCCATCAGCAATTATTGGAGGGAGACGGACCACGGAGAATAGCCTACTGTAATTGGCTCATCGACAGATATGCCGAGGATGAAACTTTTGCTAGCCGGATTTTATTCACGGACGAATGTACGTTCAGAATGGATGGCAGTGTTAATAGGCACAATGACCATTTTTGGGCGGTGGAGAACCCACATTTAGTTGAAGAAGGACACATCCAGCGCGGGGGCTCCGTAAATGTGTGGGCGGGTACCTATGGTAATATTATCATAGGGCCCGTTGTATTTCTGGGCCGTTTGAATGGGCTAACATACGCCGATTTTTTAAGAAACCACTTACCAGGATTGCTCGAAGAGATACCACTGGCTGAACGATTCACCATGTGGTATCAGCAGGATGGCGCGCCTGCGCACACCTCTCAGGTTGCCCGCGCGGTCTTAAATGATATGTTCGAGGGTAGGTGGATCGGGCTGCATGGCCCACAGGAATGGCCCCCGAGGTCACCGGACCTAACTCCGCCAGATTTCTTTTTATGGGGATACATTAAAGAAGAGGTCTACGCTACAAGACCCGAAAATCTGGAGGACCTGAAGCGGAAGATCCGTGTAGCGTTTCACAGGGTCACTCCAGAAATTTTGGCCAGAGTACACCGCGGTGCCGTAAGAAGGGCTGCGTTCTGTTTAGACAATGAAGGTGGCATCTTCGAACATTTACTGTAAAATATTCTTTATAATTGTTTACTTATTTAGTTATAATTCTTTTTCACTACACCTGCACGGAAAGTACGACTTTCGGCCCCTCGCGTGAGCGGGAAGTCGTACTTTTCGATGCCAGGGGGTGGTGAAAAATAGTATACGTCACACGGGAGTGAAAAATGCAGTTTGGTATGGCCTTTTTCACTCCCGTGTGACGTATACTATTTTTCACCACCCCCTGGCATCGGAAAGTACGACTTCCCGCTCACGCGAGGGACCGAAAGTCATACTTTCCGTGCAGGTGTGGTGAAAAATTATAAATGTTATGTTTATGTATATTGTAGATATTCTAAAACGAATTACACTCTATAAACAGTTGGAAGTTGTTTCGTTTTATTTTTAATTACCGCATGTATTATTTTTTTTCAAGGACCATCATAATGGAGCATTCCATGGTACTTAGTTCGAATTGAAAAAAAAAAAAAAAAAATAGATAAACATATTATTAACCAACATCTCACCAAACATTTGATAAAATGATTAGTCTAAATTGTTAGGCTGATTAGAGCTGCAGCTATCGAACTATTATTATTGGGAAAGGAACCATAAATTGAAACACAGGCGTTGATTGCTTTGATACGATTTAATCACATAACACTGCTTCGTTGATACAGAGATAGTACATGATGTATTGCAGGGTCTTACTGTATGACCCGTTCTGTTGGACCAAAATAGCTTTATTGCACTGTGCATTGAAAAAAAGGATCGTGTCTAAAGGTGTATCCTTTTTGGAAGTGGGAGATGAATATTGTTAGGTAATCTACCATCAGATGGATGAATATATTACATCTCAAAATGCTAGCTCAATATGATACTCGTGACAAATGTTGTCCATCGGAAACTCTTCAGCTTTGTACGATCTACGTCTTAGTTGGTTGGCCTTCTCGTCAAACAAATCTTCCCACTGTTCCTATTGAACACCTTCGCACCCTGTGTTAGTGCAGGTTCAGCTGGGCATAACTGTGAAGATTCCAGGTCAATGAAAATCTGCACGCTCTCTGAAATATTAATTGTACGGCACAAAGTATGAACTGATACGGTAAAACGTGCATCTACTTTATTTGGATGGGAATTATTGTATGCCACTCAATTCGGTTCTGAGGTTATGCTATTACAGATGCACTTGTAGGTATGAAAAAACAGTATTACTTACTCATCCGTCGACACGCCAATCAGCCACGATCCCATGTAATATATCGAGCATCCGTTGCACGAAGAACATTTTGTAGGTATAATTTTTATTATTCACTATTCACTAAATATCCAAGAGCGCCATCGAAATCGACGGCTACGATCTGTGCCTACGATCGCGTTGATCGCATTTCGACTATCTAATAATCGAGCGGCGAACCAGATATTTCGCGCTCGTGTTTATCGGCCAATTTTTGACTGTACCTGACAGTCCGAGACCTGCAGTACTGCGATGTAGTCGGCATAACACCCTGTATATATGGGGAATTCCATACCAACTGGGTCCACTCAAAACCTTGACCCCTTTCGATTTTGTCGATAATTTCTTCTCAGATTCAACAGGCTCAAAGTAATTCAGTGTATTTTTTTCAAATTTTTATCTCCCATGGTCCTCGAGTTTCAAATTTTTAAAAAATATATATTTTCAATCATTAGAACGCCTATATCATCGGTTCCTTGCTATGGATTTTCAAAAACAATGTGATGAAATTGATCGGCAGGAAACGTACTTTCTGGAAAAAATATCCGTAAATTGTTATGGCTTAGTCTTCACAGTTCAATCCCGAATCAAAATGTAAAAATTGAATTTTCGACATGTATGCCCCGATTGAAAATTATGAATAAATTCTCAAAAATACTTTCTTCAAAAACAAAAATTTTGAGCCGTGTCCGATCGTGGACCTATGATTCCTTCATATTGTTTTTAAACTTTCAAGATTTGCAATGATGTAATTTTTTATACACCTCAGCCGCTGACACGTAAATAATTTGAAAAAAATTTAACCATATGTAAACCGTGTGAGAATTAATTTTTGTATTAATTATTATTATTATTATTATTATCATTAAATGTGAATGAAACAAACTCAATTTTTATTGACAAGAAAAATTATCAGGCAGACCGGGAATCGAACCCGGATCTCTGGATGCCTAACCGGGGACGTAATCCACTAAACCAGTGAGGGGCATCGCCTGGCTCGCCGAGCCAGCCCGGCTCTAAGTATTAATTAGTGCGACCGTAAATCCCCTCGGTCTACCTGAAAACGGTCACTGGTCCTAACCTGGAAATGCAATGGTAGGGGCAGTGTTCAGGAGAAATAAAAGGAACTAAGGGGTGGTTTGCTCTATTTGCGACGGCAAGAACTGCGTCCGACCGTCCGGGTCTTGTCATACCCAAGGGCGTCGGCTGGGGGGGGGGGGGGGGGGGGGCAACTGCCCCCCCCCCCCCCCCTAGAGATTCGAAAAAATGTAGATACGAAAATAAAAATGAAATCAAAACGGCGCCGTTTGAAAATGGCGCTAAAACATAGCAGCCTAATGTAGTTGGCAACACTGTTGCGCCATCTGGTTCATGGATGACTGACTGAGGTACGCCATTGAATGTTTAAGAACACTAACGTATACACCTAGGTTAGGTACACGACATGGACATCAGAAATTTTTTCGTAAATCTGAAAAGAAAAAAAAACTGCAGAAAAAAGCAGTGACAGCGATGAGCAGGATGAAAGAGTGGAAAAGGGGAACGAAGTGGAGACCGTAACAGCAAATGCTCAGCCGCAGAAACTGGTTCAAGCCCCTGGTGCCGGTGCACGTCCTTGTAAATCTGTGGGTATCCTGTCGAGACCAAGCTCATCTAAAGATTTAGATTTGGACCCAGATCCGGATTCTACAATTGATGACTAC
Organism: Tenthredo mesomela; assembly: GCA_943736025.1. NCBI lineage: Eukaryota > Metazoa > Arthropoda > Insecta > Hymenoptera > Tenthredinidae > Tenthredo > Tenthredo mesomela. The sequence continues at coordinate 40,575,636 of OX031014.1, read as the reverse complement.
AACGAAAATGACATCGGTCAATTTGTTGGTCGAGGGTCGATTTTATCGACTGATCAGAAGAAGGAATTCCTTGAAAATTGTTGGACCCCTTCCACGACGTATGACCTTGCGAAAGACGCCAAGCATTTAAAAAGAAAATTTAACTATTCATGGTTGGAAACGTACTGTCCATGGTGTTAGCATACTCCCGGCGCCAAAAAGGAGCTTTTTGTAAATATTGCACGTTGTTTCCATCCAATCAGAATTCTGTTAGAGGCGTACTGGGGTCATTTATCATAAGGCCATTTTGTAAGTTCACGAGCAGTGCAAGAAGCACATAGAACCCCACTTCCATAAGGCGACACTGGAAGCTGCTAGATCATTTCTCGCAAGTGTGCCGGTGGATGTGCAAGTTAACAAATATTCCCACAGAAATCTTGAAGAAAACAGGAAAATTATAACATCGATTATTTCCTGCATTACATTTTGTGGGGCCGACGACTTAGCTCTGAGAGGTAAACATCATGGTGAAGGAATTCTGGAGGGATTATACAAGCTGCGAATTGACGCGGGAGACATGGTTTTGAAAGAACACATTGAGCATGGGAAAAAGAATGCAAGCTATCGATCGGTGAGTATTCAAAATGAAATTATCAGCATTTGTGGGGATGTGCTTAAGGCAGATATTATGAAGAGAGTGAAAAAAGCAGACGCATATAGTGTATTAGCAGACGAAACAGCCGACATTTCTGGAACTGAACAATTATCGATTGGGCTTCGATATTTCCATGAGGAAACCGACAAAGTCGAGGAAGTGTTCGTCGGATTTGTTGAGCTGAAAGCTCTGGATGCGAAATCCATTGCACAAACCATCGATCAGTTTTTGGCAAAAGAAGATCTCAATCCAGATAAATGCGTTCGTTTAGGATTTGACGGTTATTCGACGATGGCCGGAAGAGATGGTGGTGTGCAAGCAATTTTGAGCAAAAAATACACCAAAGCTTTGTTCTTTCATTGCTCTTCGCACAAAATGAATCTAGTGATCAATGATCTTAATACTCTGCCTGAAATCCGGAACACCATGGGAACCATCAAAGATATCATTACATATTTTCGGGAATCAATTTTGAGAAGGAAGTTGATACCTAATATTTCGAGGCTCTGTGAAACAAGGTGGAGCGAGAAGCACAAAAACATCAGAGTTTTTAAGGAGAATTTTTCTGTCATAATGGACGCCTTGGAAACCTTATCGCGTGAAGGAAATAGTGCAACTAGAAAAAATGCTTTTCAGCTCCACGCGGCTGCTTCTAGAGTTTCGTTTGTTCTCAGTTTTATTTTAATAGCCAAATACTCAGCTTTGATTGAACCAGTTGTAAACGTGCTCCAGTCCATAGCTTTGGACGCGGTCAAGGCCTCGCAGCACATTGAACGCATTTTGCAACTGCTTAAAAGCCATCGTAACAATCCCGAAAAAGTCACAGATGAAATTATAACGGATGCTACTGTCGTCGTGGAAAAAATCGGACTGGGAGAGGACATGGAATCAGTGCCGCGCATTGTTGCAAGACAACATCATCGAAGCAACCACTCAGCAGAAAGCCCTTCAGAGTACTGGAGGAGGTCTTTAATAATACCATATTTGGACTCCATTATTATTTCTCTTGAAGTGCGTTTCGCTGAAGAAAACACTCCATCATTTGCATTATCCAAATTACATCCGGCGCAAATGGTAACCATGTCAGTGGAAAATCTTACAGAAGCTTCTGAAACCTTCGCCCAATTTTACGATTTACCGAGCATAAAAAATGAAATCGAACTTTGGCGAAACTTATGGCAGGATAAACCCAACCCAACAGAACTAACCGTTATTGATGTCCTAAAAGAGACGGAAAACTTCTTCCCCGAAACGAGAAAAGCTTTGAAAATTTTGATTGCTCTACCGTGCACAACGTGTACTGGGAGCACATGTACTGGGATCCTTCAGCAGCTTGAGACGAATAAAAACCTGGCTGAGGAGCACTATGGAAGAAAGTCGCCTCAATGGCTTAGCGATGATGAGTGTGCATAGAAAGCTCATTTTCAATAACTTCGAGGACTTCATCAATAAAGTGGTCGAAGAATTTGCGAAAAACCCGAGGAGACTATGTTTTAATAAATTTTCTTTGAATGTCTTGATATGTTTTAATTTCTTTCAATTTTTTTCTGTATTAAAACCCCATCTTTAAAAATTCAAATCATTGTACTTATTTTGACCTACAATTCATATTTTCCCCCATCCTTTCTCTCACCCTACCCCCCCCCCCCCCCCCCCCCGGCCCGTTGGCTAGCGACGCCCTTGGTCATACCTGCATATCCCCACCCATACCTTTTGTAATGTGTAATTATTAATTACACATTACTTTTGTAATGTGTAATTAAACTTCATTTAATTACACATTACTTTGGTAATGTGTAATTAAACTCGATTCAATTACACATTACCAAAGTAATGGATAATTAAACTCGGTTTAATTACACATTACCAAAGTAATGGGTAATTAAATGAGTAATTCCATTACAAATGTAATTAGTGACTCGCAACACTGGTGTTGAGCACTCCACACCCTGAATGCCCGCCGTGTGGATATTTCACACCCTAAAGGCCGTGTTGGAAAATTAAAATTTTTTAATGGATTTTGAAAATCTTTTGATAAAAACAAGTATACAAAATTTTCCGAAAATAACCATATTATATTCCCTTGAGTAGTGACTCTATCGTTCGAAGCCTATTAATTCATACCATATGTGAATTTATCGGACCAGTCGAACCAAATTTTTAAGTCTTCTAACTGAAGCTCACCTCTATATAGAGCGTGCAATCTTCAGATAGACCGAAAAAAACGGAAGTGCATCATAATTATTTTTTCAAGTAAAAATTCCTTCAGCCCGGGTTTGAACCGGGACCTCCGCATTTGTACTGCGACGCCTTGTCCAATTAGACCACTGAAGGACTGGAGGAATCTTTACTTGAATTTCATGTTATTGTCATTGACCTCTTAGTCCACAGGTCTGTGTTTATTTCATTGTGTAGTGACTCTATCGTTCGAAACCTATTAATTCATACCATATGTGAATTTATCGGACCAGTCGAACCAAATTTTTAAGTCTTCTAACTGAAGCTCACCTCTATATAGAGCGTGCAATCTTCAGATAGACCGAAAAAAAACGGAAGTGCATCATAATTATTTTTTCAAGTAAAAATTCCTTCAGCCCGGGTTTGAACCGGGACCTCCGCATTTGTACTGCGACGCCTTGTCCAATTAGACCACTGAAGGACTGGAGGAATCTTTACTTGAATTTCATGTTATTGTCATTGACCTTCTTAGTCCCAGGTCTGTGTTTATTTCATTGAGTAGTGACTCTATCGTTCGAAGCCTATTAATTCATACCATATGTGAATTTATCGGACCAGTCGAACCAAATTTTTAAGTCTTCTAACTGAAGCTCACCTCTATATAGAGCGTGCAATCTTCAGATAGACCGAAAAAAACGGAAGTGCATCATAATTATTTTTTTCAAGTAAAAATATATAGAGGTGAGCTTCAGTTAGAAGACTTAAAAATTTGGTTCGACTGGTCCGATAAATTCACATATGGTATGAATTAATAGGCTTCGAACGATAGAGTCACTACTCAATGAAATAAACACAGACCTGGGACTAAGAAGGTCAATGACAATAACATGAAATTCAAGTAAAGATTCCTCCAGTCCTTCAGTGGTCTAATTGGACAAGGCGTCGCAGTACAAATGCGGAGGTCCCGGTTCAAACCCGGGCTGAAGGAATTTTTACTTGAAAAAAAATAATTAAGATGCACTTCCGTTTTTTTCGGTCTATCTGAAGATTGCACGCTCTATATAGAGGTGAGCTTCAGTTAGAAGACTTAAAAATTTGGTTCGACTGGTCCGATAAATTCACATATGGTACATATTATATTCCCCTATAATCAACACTTGCGAGCCTCCTAACACAGGAGTCAGCCACGCCGGCTCGCCGAGCCAGCCCGGCTCTAAGTGTCAATTAGTGCGACCATAAATTCCCTCGGTCTACCTGAAAACGGTCACTCGTCCTTACCCGGAAATGCAATGGTAGGGACAGCGTTCAGGAGAAATAAAAGGAACTAAGGGGTGGTTTGCTCTATTTGCGACGGCACGAACTGCGTCCGACCGTCCGGGTCTTGTCACACCTGCATATCCCCACCCATACCTGCCGAAACCCAAGAAATGGCGTTAAAAGGATTAGTGTCGGTGAACGGGTTAAGAGGATTAACAGCTTTGACTCTTTCGACTAATGAGTGTGCCAACCCCTGTCCTAGCAGATTCAAATCTCGACCATATTGATGAATACGTTTATCCTGAAAAACAATACTCGGTTATCGCACTTCGGAAAAACTACTTAATAAAACTTTGTGCAAAAATGTTGTTAGTGCCCCCCCCCCCCCCCCCCCCCCCCCCCCACGTCACCTGAGCTACTCCACACTCTGAAATTTCGTAAGTCGCCGGCCTTGTTTATTAGAACCTGAAAATTAATTAGGTAATAAAAACCATCATGGGGCCGTCCATAAATGACGTCACCATGAATTTCACCTTTTTTGACCCCCCCACCCCCCCTTGTTACACTCAGTCACAAAGCTTCCAACTACCCCCTCTTTATTGATATTCCAAATAATTTTTCTGCACATATTGTGTGAAAATTCGAAATTCCGAAATGTGACATCACATTTGGATGTCCCTCTCCCCTCCCCATGTCACAACATGTCACATTCTCGGTCACCCCCCTCCACCCCTTGAGTGGTGACGTCATTTATGAACGGCCTTTAAAGTAGGTCACTAGCATTCCAAAAAAAAATATAAAAACAAAAACAATTTTTTGAAAATTCAAAGGTGTAAATACCCCCTCAAACAGTGGACGCGTAGATGCAGAAATGGCATTTGGACGCTTGAAAGCACGGTGGCGTCGCATTTTAGAAAGGATCGATGTTCACTACACTTTTGCGCCCCACGTCGTAGCGGCTTGTTGTGTGCTTCATAATATTGTGGAATTTCACAAGCGAGAATTCAGACACGCATGGATGAGAGATGTTGAAGAACTTGAAGTACTGTTTCCGCAACCAGATGGAACAAGACTACGTGACTGATGATTTGGATGCATCGAACATTAGGAATGTGCTCATGAATCACTTGTCGCAATTTCCTCCGTGGAGATCATTCTACTGATATACATGCCGGGTTCGGTAAATATATATCTCCAAGCAATCGGAGCTCTTCTATTTTTTTTAAACTCACGTTTGAAAAAAAGATACAAGAGCTATGGCCTATGATTGCTCGGGGATGCATATCCCAAACGCAGCTTATATCTGTATGTCGCCAGCCGAAACGTCAATAAAAAATGGTTTTAACATACTCCAAATCCTGACCGTCTCCGACTATTTTATCTACTACATACCACGGTCACTAATCATCTCAAAATGAAATTCTTCGAAAAACATCGTGGACATCTCCGCCACTCAAAATTATCCAACATATCGAAGTCGTCGCACTGCGACGCAGCACCTCTCCTAAGGAAAGGCATCAATAAGCTACGCAGCAACATTAATAAGGTTAATAATCGGCGAATCTTCCTTCTGAAGTGTCGCTCTAAAGGGTTAGTCCCTAACTCTTTTAAATTTAATTTTAACAACATAGCTCACTTGGTTAATGAAAAACAGTTTGAAAGCAAGCTACAGGTTTTACACAAAACCATAATCAACTTAGAGATAAGGCAGTGTTATAGGAAAATACATTACCTCACGAAAGAACTTGATGAGTTAATAGTAGAGTTTCACAGCAATGATCCTGTTACATCGGAGCTACAGAAATATGAGTCTGACATTATAAGGTCTAAAACAGCTTTTGACAAATTAATAGCCAACAATATCAAAAAACTTGAACAACTAGAACGGGCTAGTCTCGCGTCTCTCAACACACCCGATAAATGGTTAGTTAACCTCAGTGATAAACCCATTCCTACATCTGTCAAAAAATTGTTATCGTTGGGTCCGAAACACTCTGTGCCTACTTTTAATAATTCACACATTGATGAAATAGTCTGCTTTGTAGAAACTGCAGCAAAGACGACACCACTAAGGACATTGTTAGGTCCAAAGTTGTTGACACTATCTCTAACCATTTATGTCACCTCTCTCCGGACAACAAGTGTCTCCCCATAATGTCTAACGTAAAACAAACCAGTGAATTTTTGAAAAATAACAATGATCTTATTGTCACTAGGGCGGACAAAGGCAATGTCACCGTTATAATGAACAAAACCGGTTTTAACTCGAAAGCTCAAAGTTTACCTAATGATAGCGTCACTTATGAAACATTGAAAAAAGATCCTGCCAAGGTTACTCAAACCGCTGTCAACAAACTTGTCTAAAAATGGGAAAAAAATGGTTCCATCTCTACCTCTCGGAGTAGACAGTTGAAATCTCAGAACTCGCTGCCGTCTAAACTATACTTTCTTCCGAAAATCCATAAAAACGACACGCCTTTAAGACCGATTGTTTCTAACATCGGCGCACCTACTTATAATCTTTCTAAATATCTTGCCTCTATACTCTCTAATGTTGTAGGAAAGACTGACTTCCATGTTAAGGACTCTTGGTCTTTCGTACAACAAATTAAAGATGTAGTTATTCCACAGGAACATGTGCTTAAATGTCTCTCGATGTCACATCACTTTACACTAACGTTCCTGTGAATTTAGTTCTGGCCGCTATTGGCAAACGCTGGAGTTCAATCAAAGATCACACGTCTCTTGAGAAAAAAGATCTCATAGAGGGTGTCAAGCTTTGCTTGAATTCCACCTGTTTTAAGTATGGCAACGTACACTATAAGCAAATTTTTGGTGTCGCAATGGGCTCTCCCATCAGCCCTGTTGCTGCCAATCTAGTAATGGAACTGCTAGAACAAAAAGTCATTGGATTCCTTCCTTTCAAACTTCCGTTTTATAAACGCTATGTTGATGACATCATCACCTCTGTTCACAAGGATAATGTTGATTTTCTCCTAAATAGCTTCAACAATTTCCATCCTCGCATTAAATTCACTTCAGAGCTTAAAAGCAACAACGGAATTAGCTTTCTAGACACGTTTGTAATTAACGAGTCTGGTCACCTCATCACTAATTGGTTCAGGAAAGCCACGTGGTCTGGTAGATACTTGAATTTTGATTCTGATCACCCACACCAATACAAAAGAAGTGTTGTGGTAGGTCTTTTTGATCGCCGTTCAAAGCTTGCTCATCCAAAGTTTAGAAAAGAAAACATCAGAATAGTTACCAGCGCACTAAAAGACAATGGCTTTCCTGAACGTCTTATTGATGAGGTGAAGAAAGAACGTATTCATGCAATGTACAACTCAATTCAGTACAGTAAACTTCCATCTCTCACTGAACGTAAAATTGTTGGTTCGATTCCATACATCAGAGGCCTCTCGGAGAAAATTAAGAGTATTCTTGATAAGGAAGAAATCTTCACATCTTACAAGATGGTTAATAACATTGACAGACTGTTTTCTAACTTAAAATCTAAGACTCCATTGGAAGACATAACACATACCATCTACAAGATTCCGTGTGCAGACTGTGGTGCTTGCTACATAGGTCAATCATCACAACACTTAAAGAACAGAATTAGAGGACATAAATCAGATCTCAAAACAAGGGACCCTGACAAATCAGCTCTTGTTGCGCATTCTCTTGTAAATCATCATAAATTTGACTTCGACAACACCACAGTTCTGGACACGGAAAATAATCCTAAAAAACGCTTGATAAAGGAAATGATTCAAATAAAAAAGTCTAGTAACTCAGCTTGCAATAAGCGAACTGACATTCAAAATTTAAGCCATCTATATTTTGACATTCTTAAACCTAGTTAGACGCTTTTGCACCACGTCTAACTACTCTGGACTTTTCATGTTGTTGCTCATCTAACTTCTACTTTTCGATTTTTGGATCACTTCCCGTCATCATGCCGTACTGCTAATATCTCAAGGGTGGAGGAAGATCCTTTTCGGTAATTGATAATTTTTTCTGTTATTAACTACAAACGTTTGCTTCCTTATTTTCTGTAAAACCTCAAACTTTAAAATCAATTCTTGTAATATTACGACTCTAAGATAACAAGGTTACCATGTGTTAACCACGTGTCAACCTAACCTGATTTACAACCACATGTCTCATTATGCCGCATTTTTAGGCGCTCAACCTTTACTTGTTCTGTAACAGACTCTCTGTTCTATTCTGTTTTTCTGTATTATGTCCAAAGTGAAAACCTTTTTTCACGCTTTAGTCTTATGGACTTCTTTTCTAGTCTTATTCAGCTCTAAGTTTGTAACCTGTACTCACGCTTCAGTCTTAAGAACTTCTTTTTCTTTGTCATGATTTGTAAACGCATTGTAACTGTGACTATTATTTCACAGTCTGAGGATGGCCGGCCGTCGCCAGCCGAAACCTCAATAAAAAATGGTTTTAACATACTCCAAATCCTGACCGTCTCCGACTATTTTATCTACTACATACCACGGTCACTAATCATCTCAAATTATATCTGTATAGTTCAAAATGTTATCACGTACATAATATTTTTGTATAATTTCTAAACAAGTTACGAATTTCAGGAAATAATAAATCGTCAATAAAGTAGCTCAATGTATTTTTCCACACTGCGTGCGCAAAGTTCACTTTTGCGCACGCTTCGCGTGCATAAAATTCAACTTAACGCGCGTTGTGTTGAAAAATAAAGTTCGATACACGTGCGAAAGATGAGTCGAGAACCAACACTTTCGCACAAGTATCGAAAAGTACTAATTTATTACACCAACACAACAATTATATAGAAAAATAGAAAATATTTTTGACATCAACGCCTCATATCTGTGGAATATGACATCTATACAGGGTGGTCCATTTAACTCTGCCACCTCGAATAATTTGGTTATTAGCGATTAATACAGGAAAATGTCATAAGGAAAAGTTGTTGCATCTGAAGGGGGAAAATGAGTTTTGGAAGTGAATGTCATCTGAAGGTCATATTTGATGAGATTTCGGCCATCGCGATGTTTTTTTGAATGGGACTACCTATTTTTTTTCTCACTACAAGGAAGCTGGCATCGAAACGCGTCCAACCATGTGCAACAACATGACTTTCGAATGAATTTCGGCCCCACAATTTACTGAATTTTGGGGACTAAATTTTTTTATATTTTTTTATTTTCCATTTTTTCTTCCATTTCATTGTTTCATTTATTCAAATTCATTAGTCCATTCATTTAAGAAACGTATCATCAATGCGTGTGCAAGTGTTGCTCCAAAAATCATAGGCAGGGCCAGGCGATTCCATCATTTGATCATCAATTTCGGGGCTGAAAGTCATCCGAAGGTCATGTTGTTGCAGATGGTTGGACGCGTTTCGATGCCAGCTCCCTTGTAGTGAGAAAAAAAATAGGTAGTCTCATTTAAAAAAACATCGCGACGGCCGAAATCTCATAAAATATGACCTTCAGATGACATTCACTTCCAAAACTCATTTTCCCCCTTCAGATGCAACAACTTTTCCATATGACATTTTCCTGTATAATCGATAATAACCAAACTATTCGAGGTGGCAGAGTTAAATGGACCACCCTGTATACAGGGTGGTCCATTTAAGTTGACACAGCTGAATATCTCGAGAACAACGTATTTTAGAAAAAGATGTTTCGAATAAAAGTTTCATGGTTTGAAGGGGGCAAAACACTGTGCTATCGTACTTTTCATATGGTGGAGGTTTACAAGGTCATTTGGAGGTCAACATTGTTTTTTCAAAGGAAACACACAGATTCGCATTTTACACTCAATAATACAAAACTTTTATCCCAAGTTTTTTTGTCTATGACATCAATTTTTTTGAATGAAATTTTTTGTTTTTTTTTCAAATATCCGCAATAAAACAGTAAATTATAATTAAATAATAAATTTATTTCAACAGATGCTGAAAATTATGCCCATTCACTTGAATACATTCCTCAAAACGTGAAAAAAATGGACAAAAAAAAATTAAAAAAAAAAATTTGGAAAAATTAACAAAAATTGATGTCATAGAAAAAAAAACTTGGGATAAAAGTTTAGTATTATTCAGTGTAAAGTGCGAATCTGTGAAAAAAAAGTATATGTTCCCATTGAAAAAAACAATGTTGACCTCCAAATGACCTGGTAAACCTCCACCATATGAAAAGTACGATAGCACAGTGTTTTGCCCCCTTCAAGTCAAGAAATTTTTATCTCAAACATCTTTCTCTAAAATATGTGGTTCTCAAGATATCCTGCTGTGCCAACTTGAATGGACCACCCTGTATAAAACCATTAGTGGTGACTCTGTAAACATCACAGTATGTACCTAATAATATCGCAGTATAGCGTACGTACATAAAAATAAAGAATATTTCTGTAACATCAAAGCCTTATTATAATATTTTTGAATCGTCGAATGTTAACATAAGCCTCAGATAACAAGATAATATTACAGCCTTATCAGTTATCACAACATTTTTGGAATATCAAGTCTTAAAATTACCGTCAATTATTTAAGATAATATATAATCTTCAAAGGAAGCTCATCAAAAACTTTGAGCAACATGACAGAGTTCGCAGTAACATTATAATATAGAAATAATACTAAAACAATAATACTTAATCCTAGGGCTTAAAATAGTACATTATGCTGTTAGGGAGAGAGGTGAGCGATTTTGATGAGGGTGAAGTTTGCTGCATGAGCGAAGCGAGGGCAGCTTCACCTGAATCAAAATCGCGCCTCTCTCCCGAACGACATACGACATTTTTTCTCATACATGCATCAAACTAACCCCATTTCAAGCATGTCTTACGAGAGAGAAGACTCACATATCTCATTCGGCCGTGATATGTAGTCGTCGCATGCGCTTTCACGCGATTTGGTTAGGTATGAAGCCTAAGAAGCATTAAACGTGCGCGTAGGCATGATAATATGAACGCATTAGTACATGATGCTGTTAGGGTGACGTACGCGATTTTGATTCAGGTGAAGTTTGCTGCCCGAGCGAAGCGAGGGCAGCTTCACTCGAATCAAAATCGCGCCTGTCTCCCTGACAGCTTCATGTAATGCGTTCATATCATGCCTATGACGCGCACTTTTGCTCCCTAGGTTTGATAAGTAACCAAATCGCGTGACTGCGCATGCGTCGACTTCATATCACGGCCGAGGGAGATATGTGCGTCTTCTGTCCCGTAAGACACGCTCGATATGGGGTTATTTTTACGCATGTAGGATAAAAAAGATATATTTGACTTTCATTTGAAAAATGTGAGCTCCTTTGACCAGGTGATTCCTTCACCAATTTTGATCATAGTCTAAGTATTCAACGTCTTCGTATTCCATATCTGAGCTGTTTTCATCTCCTCCAGGCCTAGGACGAGCTCATGCTTCAGTTCGTACAATGTATGGTAGTTTTGAAGTATCTGGTTGTTTTGAAGTGTATGGTTGTTGTGAATTGGATGGTTGTGCAAGTGACTCATGTGATATGATTTGCGGTCGGATTGAATTTGGAGGTGGTGTTGTTATGCGTTTTGGAATTGCTTCCTCAGTCTGATACGGCTTGGATCGAGAATGTGCCTGGTCAAGTTTGCGCTGCTCTCCAATAGTTTTTGCAAGTAAAGTGTCTTGTGATCCAATTATTTGTTCAGCAAAGTTCTGCATTACATTCGTTAAGCTAGATCGTGGGCCTTCGCGCCTCGGGTATGCAGGTGTTTTGCATAGTTTTGTTTTTTAGCAGAGGTGTATAGCTTGTCAGAGTCATCAAGTCTACGTGAATCCGAACAGGGCGTTGAGGTAGTGCTGCAGTCTTCTGATATACGGCTGGGCGCTGGTGATGATGGCATGAGCTGCCTTCGAACGGTTTCGGGTGATGATTTTTGTTGACCTTTTGAAGTACACGGTGTCATGCTTGAACCGCCAGTACTTCTTTCACTAGATTTTGGTTTTTCTGATCCACCAGATGTATTTGATGTTATGGACGACATTTCGGCATCGCTTACACTAAAGCCAGAAGTTTCTTCATCCAAAGAATACGTTATATAATTAATTTTGTGTCAGCAGTATTCGTTAAGATGTATAGGGGAGAGTGGCCTAAAGCAGCTAGGCATTCGTATGCTGCCGCATGCAACGCGAGTGTAAATGTGTACGTATGCCGTGATTACCCAAACACTTCCAAGTTTCAATCAGTCCCACTCGAGGATCGGAGGTGTGACATGGCGTAACTAGGCGCAATATAAAAAAAATTGGTGAATTTTGAAAAAAAATGAAAGTATGTAACTTTTGACCAGCCGAAAAGTAGTAAATTGATTTATGCATTAAAGTAGAAAATGTGATTCCGGGCAAAGCAGGTAGAGAGACTTTTAGCGACTTTTAATTACTTAAGACTGATGAAATGAGTCGGAAATAACTATTTAAAGAGTCATTTTTTTTACGATAATTAGATGTATGATTAAAGTCTCATCATTAATGTTCAGACAAATTAATATGTGCTAAGATTTATCAAGCTTATAGCGCATACCCGCTTTAGGCCCCCTATCAGGGCAAAGTGGTTTTTTGAGGAGTTTTGAAATTTTGATAATAAATGATTACTTGAGACAAAATGATATATGATACAATTATGATTTATTATTTTGAATTTCGATAATCCTCCTAATAAAAAAAACCAAAATTGTTATTTTAATCAAACAAAAACTAAGATTTTTGGGCTTTTATCGTTAACGTACCCGCTTTAGGCCACTCTCCCCTATTTATGAGTATTCAAATAGTACAGCAGCACCCCAATTTGATATAAATTTGAACCTTTGATAATTGTGCTTTCCTCCGGAGGTAGTATGGTAGAGTCTACACCACTTTGATCGACAATTGGTCGCTGGCCAAATATTTCACTCAGCTCTTCAAAAAAGGGACATTTCACTTTCTGTTCAGTCCCTGCAACGCAATATTACGAGTAAGATATGAGCAATGATGTGCAATAAAGCTCATTACATGTTACACAAAATTAGTGTTGTACTCATTAGTAACTTATAGTATGAAGTGGATGAATGGTACCATAATCAATATGTTTTATTTTTGATTTGCATACTTTCATTGCTTTGAATTTTTCTAATAGTTGCGTATGCGTTTTGGCATATCCTTTGGTTATGAAGTTTTCTTCGACTTTCTTAAATATTTCTACAGTCCTAAATCTCTTCCCATCCATCAACGCAACAACTTGAAGATCTTTTATATTTTCGAGAAAACATGTTGTCTCGTTGCCGTTCCAAATAGCCGGCTTCTTCTTTTTTAATTGCTTTCCACTTGGATTTTCCATTGTCGAAATGTGTACTGAAAATATGCTCACTCAACAGGACGTGCATTTCAAATTTTAATGCGCGGGCCTATTCATTTTATCCTATTGGCAACACTACAGTAACCTAACTCAACTCTTGGCGTTTCCACTGAGCCTCATTTGGACGCTATCCTAAAATTTTATAGGGTAGAGGCCTAGCTGCCGTTTGGTGTTTCCACCGCGAGAGTGCCCGTCCCAACCCAACTCTAACCCGACTCTGACCCGCTTTGGACCCTCGGTGGAAACGTAGTCATTGTAAATACTTTTCATATGTTCCAAGTATTTATCATACATCGGGAATGTATGTGCCTGGAACTCATTGAATATTGATTAATTGAAGGGCCGGATCGAATAACGACTTCCGCGCTCGCGCCAGTTGGACTAGCCCCCCCCCCCCCCCCCCCCCCCCCAGCAAACACAGAGTGCAGGGCCATTGCTAGTTAGGTGGAGGAATGCCGATACCTGAGTTGCCGAACCGCTGCCGGAAGACTTGTGATGGCCCTGTACCCTGGTGTCACAGTGGCCAACAGCTGGGCCAGCAATGGCCCAAATTGGTTGTCGGGCCGTCGTCAATGGCCCAACAAGAGCCCAATATTGATCAGCCGATGACCCGATCATTCGATTTTTTTTACTTTCGATATTATCCGGACAAAAAATATTTTTTTCACTAATAGTTGATTCTTTTTCGAGCGGTAGAGCAAAGTTTATATTCCCAGGATGTTAGAAATTAGCCATTCGAAGACTAATTAGATGTATTCATGTGGGTCACCTATCCGAATTCTGGCTGCAGTTGAAATTGCTTAATTTCGTTCATCGTCTGATGTCCAGTGTTGATCTACACCCAAACGTCGCCTGTCGCAATACTCAACACTTTTTGACTCGATAGGTAAACTTTGATTTGTGAGGATTTACATCAATATGTACTTAAAAAAAAATGACTTCGAAGATTTCTGATGATTAAATAGTATATACTTTTGTTCGATTGCATAGAAACATTCTTTTTCCGGTAAATTCGGTGGAAGTGTTAGAAATACTGCAGTCAGCAGAAAAGCTTATACTATGTACGCCGGCGAATCAACGACCGGATGCCGGTAGAAAAGTGCCGGAGCTGCCAATGCCGGGCCATCAAGATACAGATGCAAGTGTGTTTGAAAACGGCCAAGTAATGGCAAGTCGGTTGTGGCAAGATGCGAAATGCCCGGCAGGAAAGCAGTAGTTGGTAACCAACACCGTTCCATCAATGGTTGGATACTGGTAAAACTTCACCGAAATACCGCTATTTTACATGTAGTGGTGCAGCAAAGGCTAGCCTACACCAGCACATTGCCAGCACTGCCAGTGCTGGGCCATTATAATTTCGGCAGTTCTGTGTTTGCTGGGCCTGAACGTATGCAACCGCCGGTGGGGGCGGAGCAAACTTTTAGGATTCAAAAAACATTAACAAATCTTATACTAGTACAAAACTTTCAGCGAGGAAGTTGTTCATAATGGTTCGAAGTATGTGTTTGGTAAGTTACAATAATTTTCATACTATATTTTCGAAAATATGAGAAGTTATGGTGCCGGCTTCATTTGTGCCGACTAACGCGAGTTTGTATGAACTTCCTTATTTGTAAGAAAACATTGAAACGTAATTTATTTATTTACCCACACCTATTGGTAAGTTTTGTCTTCGTGTTTGTTACTGTTGGTTGCTATGGAGTTTTTTTTTTTCAAACACGCTCTTATCAAATTTTTTTTCTTGTATCAATACGAGCACGGGCAAAGAAATATTGAATAATAATTATTTGAGAGTAGAGTAAAAGTGTATGGTCTTTCTTTTAAATTCGTGTACAATTTTTTAATCGGTATGTCAAAAGGAGATGGTAGAAAAGGACGAAAACGCACCCGAGATAAAGAAGCGTGGGCGAATAATGTCGCCAAAAAATCTCGAAATGAGGTTGGTATCACAACAGAGCGAATTCATTAAATACCCACCCTCGCATACGATAAATATTGATCGAGATCGATGTTTTAAAGCTTAATTATTTTTCTGTATTAATCATAACAATAAGTTGAGTGTACAATTCCTTGTTTAATTGATTCTTATAGGGAAAACAATACGTGTCACGCTCTGGTAAAATCATCGGCGAAAAAAAATTCAAGGAAGTAACGCATTGGTGTAAACAAGAATGTTTTCGGAAACTTGAATTACCCCAACAACAAAAAAGCATACGATGACTTCTGGGGTTTTGGCAACTATCAGTGTGGAAACGTTTTCTTGAGTATGATATTGAAAAAAGTTAGCGCTGCTACGGTGATTGGAAATCTCACAAGAAAAAGCCCACAATTATGGAACTACGTTTTTCCCACCGAATCTGGGGGCGTTAATGTATGCAAGCGATTTTTAGTCAGTATACTCAACATAAACGAAGGCCGGATAAAAACAGTTAAAAAAAAAAAAATTATAAATCGAGAGCCCTTAGCCGACAGACGCGGAGATCATGATAATCATGTCACAAAATTAACTGACGACATCAAGAAACTTATTCAGTTGCACTGTGAAAGCCTACCACATTCAGAGTCTCATTATTCTAGAGAGAATACTAAGTTAAATTATTTTCATGATTCAAGTATAACTCTAACGCGTTTGTATGATTTGTTTTTGAAATACTACACTTCGGTCACATGAAATTCGAAAATTCCGATTGGTGAGTCGGCGTACTCAAAATTTTTCAATCATCATGTTAATTTTTCTTTCTCTTTACCGCGTTCGGGCGTTTGCAATCTGTGCTACGAACATGAAAATCTAGGCAAAACAGGAGATGTTTACGAGAAACATCATCACGCGATCCAAAATTATAAAATAGTAAGAGAGAAAATGATCCAAGAAAAAGATGGAGTTTTGCACTGCGTATTCGAATTTGCAGAAAATTTGCCATTACCAAAGCTTCCGGTCAACTGCCAATTTTATTGTCGTTTGCTGTGGCTTCAGATATTTAATGTACATATTTTTGATTCTGATGAAAGTTACGTGTTCCATTTTATAGAAGGCACATTGAAAAAAGGCGCAAACACAGTTTGCAATTTGCTCTACCATGCTTTGCGATTTGAATTGCAGAAAAAATGTTGCAACAAAATTTTTTTGTATCCTGATGCTGCAGGCAGCCAGAACAGAAACTATTTGATGGTTCTTGTATTGTCAATGTTGTCACAGAAGCATGAGACTTTTATTGAACATCTTTATCCAGTTCGTGGCCATTCATATTGTGAATGTGATAGAAATTTTAGTAGATATGGGCGCGAAAAGAAAATGCGAGATGTGATTGAAACCCCAGAAGAATATATTGAAATCATAAAGAATTCGAGGAATCCTCCTTTTACAATGAATCGATGTTTTGCAATGTGAAGTGAAAGATTTTGAAACCGTTTTACAGAAAAACAAAAAAATGTTACAAATAAAAATAAGTTCCGTCGTCAAAATATATTACTTTCCAAATGGCGAAATCAATGTTCATTATCAGTATCAAGGAGTACCGACAAAAGTATTTATCAAGTTACCCGTTTCATTTAACGATTTGGAAAATGCAGCATCAGCTACTGGAGTGGGAATCTCAAGTGAAAAAGTCAAAGACTTGAAACGTTAGCAATCTTTCGTGAGTTTAAAAGGACAAATACAGTACGTGTGTGAACCTAGCATTTCATGTGCTAGCATTTCATAAAAAAATGGTTGTTCCTATAGCATTCCCGCGAGTTCTATAGTTCCTGATAGTTTTTATCAATAGTTCTAGTGAATTAATACGTAAAAACTCATTTTGAAAAAATGAAATGCTAGCGGCCGGAACCTAGCATTTCATAGGTCAAAATGACATTTTTTATATACCACAAACGAAATGTAACACCTTTTACGAGAGTTCTTGATCGTTTTCGAATAATTGGTAGATAGGTCCGACATTTCCGATTGTTTTTAGCGATGTTTTATAACTGATAACTCGAACCACACCGGAAAAAACGAAATGCTGGCTCATATTCCAACCCAAGAGGTAAGTACCGACAATATTATCGCAGCACTCGCTTTTTTCAGCTACGAGGCGAAGAATTATTCACGTCGATCGTTAACAACAAATCAACCGAAACAGACCCAAAAAAGTGAAATGTTGGCTCATGTTCCAACCCAAGAGGTAAGTACGGACGATAATATCGCAGCACTACCTTTTTTCAGCGACGAGGCGAAGAGTTCCAGCCTCCCGAATTATTCACGTCGATCTTTTACAACAAATAAGCCGAAACAGACCCAAAAAAGTGAAATGCTGGTTCATGTTCCAACCCAAGAGGTGAGTACGGACGATATTATCGCAGCACTCCCTTTTTTCAGCTACGAGGCGAAGAGTTCCAGCCTCCCGAATTATTCACGTCGATCTTTTACAACAAATAAACCAAAACAGACCCAAAAAAGTGAAATGCTGGCTCATGTTCCAACCCAAGAGGTGAGTACGGACGATATTATCGCAGCACTCCCTTTTTTCAGCTACGAGGCGAAGAGTTCCAGCCTCCCGAATTATTCACGTCGATGGTTAACAACAAATAAACCGAAACAGACCCAAAAAAGTGAAATGCTGGCTCATGTTCCAACCCAAGAGGTGAGTACGGACGATATTATCGCAGCACTCCCTTTTTTCAGCTACGAGGCGAAGAGTTCCAGCCTCCCGAATTATTCACGTCGATCTTTTACAACAAATAAACCGAAACAGACCCAAAAAAGTGAAATGCTGGTTCATGTTCCAACCCAAGAGGTGAGTACGGACGATATTATCGCAGCATTCCCTTTTTTCAGCTACGAGGCGAAGAGTTCCAGCCTCCCGAATTATTCACGTCGATCTTTTACAACAAATAAACCGAAACAGACCCAAAAAAGTGAAATGCTGGCTCATGTTCCAACCCAAGAGGTGAGTACGGACGATATTATCGCAGCACTCCCTTTTTTCAGCTACGAGGCGAAGAGTTCCAGCCTCCCGAATTATTCACGTCGATGGTTAACAACAAATAAACCGAAACAGACCCAAAAAAGTGAAATGCTGGCTCATGTTCCAACCCAAGAGATGAGTACGGACGATATTATCGCAGCACTCCCTTTTTTCAGCTACGAGGCGAAGAGTTCCAGTCTCCCGAATTATTCACGTTGATCTTTTACAACAAATAAACCGAAACAGACCCAAAAAAGTGAAATGCAGGCTCATGTTCTGAACCAAGAGGTAAGTACGGACGATATTATCGCAGCACTCCCTTTTTTCAGCTACAAGGCGAAGAGTTCCAGCCTCCCGAATTATTCACGTCGATCGTTTACAACAAATAAACCGAAACAGACCCAAAAAAGTGAAATGCTGGCATTTTTTTAATTATTCGACTAAACTTCCGATATTTTCACCACTATAACTGGCTAAACGTATCCAAATATAATGACCCGGTGGTGGTCATGTTTTAGAATCCGGTTCTCACAAAAATAGATCAAAAATTGTTTTTTTTTTATCTATCAAATTATTTTCAGAAAGCTATCGGAAGTTGGCTATGCACGAACAATAATCTTTCTCACTGGTAGAGTTTTCACAAAAAAAAAAAAAAAAAAAAAAAAAAAACCACCTATCATAATGGTTTTACCTCAAGTTATCTACAGTACTACCTACTACCTCGTTGTAAGCGAACTCGTTATAAGCGAATTTCCCCTTCGTTCCGCTTGAGCGAGCTTTATAGCTTCCCCCACTCTACCTGTGTACGTAAGGTTCGCCCAGTGGTGATGCTCACTGACACACTGACACATGTGCAATTTTCCAGTAGTGGGGGAACGCTTCAGCGATGAATTTCTTGGAATCCTATTCCCCTAACCGCCCTCACAGTCGCTTATAACGAGGTAGTACTTAATTAGAAAGACTTTCGATAATAATATCAGTTGAGTACTGAGGGCTACTGTTCGCCGCTGATACACATCGACCGGTGCTATCTTGGTCGATCAAATATCACGTGACAGAAATGTATAACAGTTTCAAATTTGTTCGCAATATAACGTAATTCATATCATTATTGTCTACAAACAATCACGTGAGGTTAGTGTTGCGATGTGTAATTTTCAGAAGAATAGTATTCGGAAATCTAATTACAACTTAATTGCTCGTTTCGGTGATACTATGTTTTTCACACTTGAAATAAGGAGACAAGACCATTTTTATATATTGTCTGAAAAAGTTCCATCAAAAACGTGACGATCTTCAAGATCATGTTCTCACTTTTAGCGTTACCAGAACCAACGACGAGGACGTAGTGAGAGATGGCTCCATCTTTTTTTTTTTCTTACTTTTTTAATTTTTTTTGTATTTTTTTTTTTGTATTTTTTTTTTTTTTTTTATGTTTTAAATTTGTTGTATTTTTTTTTTTTACATTTTATATTTTTTGTATTTTTTTTTTGTATTTTTGTATTTTTTTTTTATAGATTTATGGTTTTTTTTTTCGTTATGTTTCAAATATTTTTATTGTTTATAGTATTTATTTATTTCATCTTCTTCTGTTTATTGTAACGTTTCGGCTTTTACGAACCTACTGGTTATAGTAAAAGTCGGTTGCTACGGGTTCGAAATGATCTATTTTCTGAAATTTAATTAATTAAGTATTATTATGGACTCCTCGTACTGAAAGGTGAGGAAAAGGATGGGTATACCATGCAAAAGCCACCTTACTCAGATTTTATCTCCCTGCGCTAGCTACCGGACTCGGATAGTTTTAATTATCAAAGCCGTATTGGTTCTGAATTTAAGATTCAGAATTCTCACTACAGAGCCGGGTTTTCACGCCAAGCCTGTCTCGCCTGCTATTGATGATTTTACTGATTAACTACAGATCCGGGTTTTTACACCAAGACTGCCTATCAGACTCGGGTTTGCAACGGTTGGCCCTCGAACACAGGTTTTTACGCCAATGTCGTTCGCTTCTTCCGTTGTTCGCCAAAGCTGTAACTACTCGGCTTATTCTGGTATTTATTACTGTCAAACAGGATGATAAGAAAATACCAGGCAAAATTTATCAGTAGTTATTCGATTCCTTGTATTGTTAAACCAAAATAAAATATCAACAAATTTAACACAAAGATCTTATTCTATCTTATTCTACAATAAAGTCTATTTCTTTCGTATCTATTTCCTTCAACTAAATGTTTGTAACAATGCTGCTATAGCTAATGCTCAATATAATATTATGCTTCTAATCCCTGTTAGGTGATATTAGAATATGATTTTAAAGAATGTTCTGATTTGTCTAAATAATAGTGAATTTACTGATTCTACTTTATTGCCTTCGGAAGACCCTTAGTTCAATATCAAATGAGTCGCCTGGGATGCTATACCACGATTGCGCTCTAATGAGTGGTTGTGAGTCGCCGGGTGCTATACCACAAGTGCGCTCTAATGAGTGGTTGTGAGTCGCCGGGTGCTATACCACAAGTGCGCTGTCGAGCTCTGTCGACGCGTGTTTATATACTCTTTTGCTTACGCTTGTGACGTCACAAGCGTCGCTCGCTCGTCTATCTGAATTTGTCCAGTTTTCGGTGTTTACTCCGACTTAGAACTGACCAATCATAGCCGACCCCCATCGTGACGGTCGGACACGTTACATTATATAGATAATATTTCACTCATAGATTGTACTTCGATAATAGTTCTTAAAATCAATATATTCCGATCGTTCATCTGTTAAATAATTGCGTTATCAATAGGGTATTTTGTTTGGAAGCTTGAGTTTGTATTTAGTGCTACAATGAAATCTTCCAACACACTTTTGAAATACCCCCGTCACCAATCTCCGCTCTATCCTTTTTTCGACAATACATACACGAACAAATGAGGTTTGATAATTGTGCTCTTCTGCACGCTTTCTTGCTTACGACGCATATCATTGTACATATACCAATACAATCCGGTCTTCGTATAAGCCGTGTAGTGCTCATATTCATAATGTGCTAATCCAGCAATTGGAAATATATCAATTTCTCTACATCTTCTCGCAATAACAATTTGTGATAAATAAGAATAAGTGCACACACTTGTTATTGCGAGAAGATGTAGAGAAATTGATATATTTCCAATTTAAAAGAAGTTTCACGGGTTGAATAGTAAACATAAAATATTTATTATTAATATTTATTATTAATTAATAATATAAAAAAAAAAATGAAAAAAAAAGTATATGAATAAAAAATAATATAAAAATATAAAAAATATAAAAACAAAAAAAATACATTATTAATGTTATAAATATTTATTATTAATATTGATTATTAATGTTTATATTTATTTCATTTTTAATACGTGTTCAAATATTTTGTTTACTATTCAACCCGTGAAACTTCTTTCAAATTGGAAACATACCAATTTCTCTACCTCTTTTCATAATTACAAGTGTGTGGATTTATTTTTATTTGTCACCTATATTTATACAGAGAAACGACGAAATCTATAACGTATATTCATATACTAAAGAGGAAAAATAATTTCGAACAGGCAATTTCTTTTATTTTGGCAATTTTGGCATTTTTTCTTTATTCTATTCTTGTACTCTTCTCCTGCTTTTCCCTTTTTTCTAATGCACTATATGCTCTTCTGGGACAAAGTTACTACTAGCGCCGCCTCGCGGCCGTCGTCAACTTTCGTGACACATTCAATACATTGGAGAGATAGGCCAATGCACGGGGCTGGGTGCATCTACATTTCAGTGCTCCGGCTGCTGCTCCCCCACCCTGCCTACACCGACTACAGTTGCGCAAACCGCACTGCGCGGTAGTCACTCTCTAGTCCCAAACTTCCCTTAGCTCTCCTCACTCAACTGCTCATCCTCCGTCACAATTTGCACACTTTCTTGCGGTGGCAGCTTCTGAGCGCTTGCACGCAAACGTACCCTTCGCTTACTACTTCTCAGTTATAGTCCGTTCTTTTTACAATCTTCAGGCTTATTTTTCTCTCAATCCATTTCTTATTATTTTTTGCTCCCGTAACAGCGTATTGCCATTGGTGATATGTCATAGTATAGAGTCAATAAAAATTGTCTTCTAAATTTACTTCGGATGGATTTGTAGGTATTGCATAAATAGTGTAATATTAATCGCGATTCTACAGAAAAAGAAATGTATGACAAGGTTATCCTACGTGAAATTTTATTAGAAACCGACTGTCGAGCGATTGACGATACTGGTCTCCCATACAAACCTGCGCATAATGTTTATGCAATTATTTCTCAACGCATGAATGATCGCGGTTCAAAAATTACACCGAAACATGCCTACTGTATTTTAAAAGAGGATCGCAATGGGTTTCGTAGCTTTGTCCAGAAAGCATATAATTTACCAAATAAGACCGCTAAAATACCTAAAACCAACAACAGTTCTCTAAGTACTGATACGAGTCTAGGCAATTCGACGAACACATGTGACATGATGCATTCAAAGAAAATCAAAATTATCGTATCATCAGAAAAATATCAGCTAATGAAACCTGTTCAAAAACTTTATTCTGGCTGCGTATTTTGGAAATTTAGGGAGGGTTGGACCGATATAATCGCTGAACGAATATGGCAACAACACAATATAGATTGTGTTATCTCGTTCAAAAATAATATCGTTCACCCCAGTGCGAATGCCAAAGCTTATGCGAAGTTTGATGGTAAATGTTTAGAATGCCAATCCACCATCCACGGTATCTTACGCAATGCACCGGCCAAGGATGTCGATGTCGTATTTGAAGTTGAGATACAGAATATTGTTCCAAACCACCATTCAGGTGACAAGAAACGACAATTACGAGGGGACAGACGTGAAAAAATAGCTACCCGCTTAATAGAGCAACGAAAAGCAGCGGTTACGTATCGCTATGAAGAAGCAAAGCGTTTAAAAAAATTTGGCGGTAAAGATCCCCCAATACTCCCTAGTAGAGAAGTTTTGCGTAAGGCGAAAGAGCAGCAATTGCTGAAGATCCATGGCTTACCCTGATGGGCCAGTTCAACGATTTTCCAACGTATTTCCAACCGTTGATATCCCGTTGAGCAATCATTGGACGTCAACGGATGAAGTACGTTGAAGATCAGTTGATTTGTTTCAAATCCAATACTCTTTTCCAACGACTTTTTCATTGAAAACCTGTTGGTAGCGTTATAAACACGTTGAAGGTGCGTTGAAAGCGCGTCGGAGGTGCGTTGGACACGCGTTGGTACCGGCTCGGTGGCCGGTATATCGTTGGAAACCTGTTGGAAGCGTTGAAAACACGTTGAAGGTGCGTTGGAAGCGCGTTGGTACCGGCTCCGTGGCCGGTATATCGTTGGAAACCTGTTGGGAGAGTTGGCAATGCGTTGGAGGTGCGTTGAAAACGCGTTGGAATCCTGTTGAGAGCGTTGGCAATGCATTGAAGGTTCGTTGGAAACGTGTTGGAACACTGTTGGGAGCGCTGGCAATGCATTGGAGGTTCGTTGGAAACGCGTTGGAGGTGCGTTGAAAACGCGTTGAAGGTGCGTTGGAATCGCGTTGGAGGTGTGTTGAAAACGCGTTGGAATCCTGTTGGGAGCGTTGGCAACAGATTTCCAACGCGCTGTCAACGATGGGCCAACGCGGTAACTAATATTAGTGAGCCAACAGATCCCCAACGCTCGCCCAATGCGGCGATAGTTGTCCTCCAACGCGCTGTCAACGACGAGCCAACGCGGTATCTAATATTAGTGAGCCAACAGATTCCCAACGCTTTCCCAATGCGCCGATAGTTGTCCTCCAACGCGCTGTCAACAACGGGCCAACGCGGTATCTAATATTAGTGAGTCAACAGATTTCCAACGCTCGCCCAATGCGGCGATAGTTGTCCTCCAACGCGCTGTCAACGACGAGCCAACGCGGTATCTAATATTAGTGAGCCAACAGATTCCCAACGCTTTCCGAATGCGCCGATAGTTGTCCTCCAACGCGCTGTCAACGACGAGCCAACGCGGTATCTAATATTAGTGAGCCAACAGATTTCCAACGCTTGCCCAATGCGCCGATAGTTGTCCTCCAACGCGCTGTCAACGACAAGCCAACGCGGTATCTAATATTAGTGAAGCCGGCGACACAAAGTTTTCCGTAAGCCGTAAGACGCATCACCTACAGGCCGGTCGGTCACCTACACGCGTACGTGATTGGTCGGCGCTTGGTGTGCGTGACCGAACGGCCTGTAGGTGATGCGTCTTACGGCGCACGGAAAACTTTGTGTCGCCGGCTTGAGCCAACAGATTCCGAACGCTTGCCCAACTTGCTGATAGTTGTCCTCCAACGCGCTGTCAACAACGGGCCAACGCGGTATCTAATATTAGTGAGTCAACAGATTTCCAACGCTCGCCCAATGCGGCGATAGTTGTCCTCCAACGCGCTGTCAACGACGAGCCAACGCGGTATCTAATATTAGTGAGCCAACAGATTCCCAACGCTCGCCCAATGCGGCGATAGTTGTCCTCCAACGCGCTGTCAACGACGGGCCAACGCGGTATCTAATATTAGTGAGTCAACAGATTTCCAACGCTCGCCCAATGCGGCGATAGTTGTTCTGCAACGCGCTGTCAACGACGAGCCAACGCGGTATCTAATATTAGTGAGCCAACAGATTCCCAACGCTTGCCCAACTTGCCGACAGTTGTCCTCCAACGCGCTGTTAACGACGGGCCAACGCGGTATCTTATATTGGTGAGCCAACAGATTTCCAACGCTCGCCCATGCGGCAATAGTTGTCCTCCAACGCGCTGACAACGACGGGCCAACGAAGAACTCGCGTCCAATACAATTCCAACGTCCACAATGTTTTACCAATATATGATCAACGATATCTCAATCACCTCAACACATTTCCAACGACAATTTCGTTGAATCGGCCCATCAGGGTAAGTACCATTGCAAGCACTTTCCTCAATTTTAGTTACCATATTTATCATTTTTCATGCACAAGATCATGAAAATAAATGAATACCTGTGATTTTTAATGTAAATGCACATTAATTGATAATTTCTGAACGTGTTCTTCAAAATTAATGTGCATTAATACTGCATTAAAAGTAATAAAATTTTTTACAGTGAGTCAACGCTCCATCGAATCTGACAGATTGAATTATAATTATGATTCTGTGACCTTTAAATTTTGATTTTTGACTGTGGATTTTGTCTCATGATGCAATTCTATAGGCCGAAATTCGGATGGAAAAATAATCCCCCGAATACCACTCGAGCTTCAAAATTAATCGGGTATTTCCCTCAAGGTTCCCTGCAATCAAACGAACTCGTCAAGTTTTTCAGAAAAATCACTCGCGCTTCGCGCTCGTGATTTTGTAAACTGAAAAACTTGACTCCTTCATTTGTTTGCAACGAACCTATCGGGAAATACCCGATAATTTTGAAGCTCTTGTGGTATTATATGTGAAAATTTTGAATCTATTTTTTTTTATTCCTAGTATATCGCTAAAAATTTTATAATTATCATTAATTACTGAGTAAATGAACTATCTTTCACAGGATATTTTGGTTTTTCATTCACATCATACAATAGTGCCGTTATTGCTAAATGAAGATCAATGAAAATTCACTCTTTAATAGTTTTTCGTGAATGACAGTTTTTACATAGAATAAGCACTCCTGAGAGTAGAAAATGTTTTTTTTTTTCATCTTTTACATATTTTTTTTTTTTTTTTATGAATATATAATATATGGGGAATTCCACCCCAACCCGACCCACGTCTGATCCTCACCCCTTTCGATTTGGATCGTAATTTTTTATATTGTTCCACCCTTTAGAAAAAACACTCTGAATTTTTTTCAGATTTTTTTGAAACCGTCCGTTTTACCTATGATGTTTGAAAATGAACACATCGATAGCTCGAATCGAAAAATCTGAAAAAATTCTCAAAAATCTTGATTGAGTTATCAAAATTTTTGGGCCTATAGCCAAAGTGGGCAAGCGTTTGCTTTTCGTATTATTTAACGTTGTTCTCGAAAAAAAACTCTAAAAATCATAGAAGCGAACGTCTGCTCACTCTGGGTGAAAGCTTAAAAATTTTGATGTACGAAGCAGGATTTTTCAGAATTTTTTCAGATGTTTCGATTGGGGTCGAGATTTTGTATTTTCCACAATTCATATCAAACTTTTGGTTGGTCAAAAAAATAAGGAATAAAATTGTTTATCGTTATTCGAGCCACCACTATTTACAACGATAATTCTCGATAGCGAGTTACAGAATCCGGGTACTGGAACGCTCACTGCCGTGGCGGAGGGCGCGCCGAGAGAGATAGCTCAGCGGAGTATATTTGTCTCGCTCGCACCGTGTATAGTCAGTTGAAAATATTCGGTCCAACTCGATACATTACTGTGCTGTAACCTGTCATAAGGCTCAAAATTTCGTCACCCGACTCTACAGAAAAAGATAGAGTTACTCCGCTGAGCTATCTCTCTCAGATCGCAAATTCGCTACCCCCACCACGACAGTGAGCGTTCCAGTACCCGGATTCTGTAACTCGCTATCGAGAATTATCGTTGTAAATAGTGGTGGCTCGAATAACGATAAACAATTTTATTCCTTATTTTTTTGACCAACCAAAAGTTTGATATGAATTGTGGAAAATTCAAAATCTCGACCCCAATCGAAAAATCTGAAAAAATTCTGAAAAATCCTGCTTCGTACATCAAAATTTTTAAGCTTTCACCCAGAGTGAGCAGACGTTCGCTTCTATGATTTTTAGAGTTTTTTTTCGAGAACAACGTTAAATAATACGAAAAGCAAACGCTTGCCCACTTTGGCTATAGGCCCAAAAATTTTGATAACTCAATCAAGATTTTTGAGAATTTTTTCAGATTTTTCGATTCGAGCTATCGATGTGTTCATTTTCAAACATCATAGGTAAAACGGACGGTTTCAAAAAAATCTGAAAAAAATTCAGAGTGTTTTTTCTAAAGGATGGAACAATATAAAAAATTACGATCCAAATCGAAAGGGATGAGGGTCAGACGTGGGTCGGGTTGGGGTGGAATTCCCCGTATACAATAGAAAAATATATATAGGGTAAACAGTCCAATCTCCAATGGGAGATGAATAATCTTTCAAGCAGTGGAATTAGTCCAAGTAACCCCCTGGAGGAAGGGGGGGAAGTGGGTGGGCGGGTGCCCCCCCCTCCCTCCATCCCCTCTCCTACCTTCAATAGTACCAATAGTAATGGTTGTTTTGGATTTATTGATTCGTTAATTATTTTTTCAAATCAATATATCTATCGATGAAACAAATCGGTAATTCACTGGACGTTTTACCCTAATAGGTATATTTTTTTTCTTTTATATCTTTTTTATTTCTTTTTTTAACCTAATCAAAATCCACTCTTCAATAATTTTTTGAGAATGACAGTTCCTTCCCTCAAAAAACGCCTCATCAGTGGTAGAAAATTTACCAGAAAACTTATTCGAAACATTTCATCGCAGTTTCTGTATTCGCATTTAGGAACTGTTTTCGATAAAAACGATCAAAGAGTGAATTTTTATTGAATAAAAAAAAAGATGTAAAAGAAATAAAAAAAGATATAAAAGATGGCGTAGATTTTACGTCCATCTCTTAGAGTGAGTGAATTAGTGTCTTCCTTTTTTCGACTCAAGCTGTAATAAGCCTGACCTCTTTCACGAGCCTTTTTCACTTTATTACGTTCCCAATAGTTATTGTCACCCTGATTTTTACGAGGTCTTTTTTTTGAAACAGTTCCCGAATGCTCGCTCAAAATAATTCTTGATGGACGAGATGGATTTGAATCACCTGGTTCATTCTCAGTTTGATTCAGTAAAGAATCCGAAGAATTCAGCAATTCACGAGATGAAGCTGATTTATCTGAATTTTCTACGAATAGTCCCGTAGTTTCATCTAAATGCATTTTCACAAACGGATTAGAATCAAAATTTTCATCATCGTCGACTGCAGTACATCCGACAGGAATTAGAATCCCAGTTGTCGCATCAAGTATCATTACTGTTCGATCATATTCACTGTCATTCGAATTATTAGTTAGGTTATTGTTCCCATCATTATTATCTATTTTTTTGTTTTCCTTTATAGTTTCATTTTTTTTTTTAATAAGCTCTTCTGATGACATACTCTGAAAAATATCAAATTAGATTTTGATTGAAGAAAATCATGACAGTGTTATTATAGGTTAGAATTCATATTTGATTACAATTGATACGTACCTTGATATTATGTTTCACAACTTTCAACAATCCACGTGGTTGGGGACTCCCGGAGGTGGTCATCCCCGAGGAAACCGACCTGGAACGCGAGAACCGCGGGTCGCGAGTCCTGGACGTCGTAGTCACCGAGGAAAACCACCTGGGGCGCGAGAACCACGTGTCGCGACTCCCGGACATCGTAATCCCCGAGGAAAACGACCTGGAACGCGAGAACCGCGGGTCGCGAGTCCTGGACATCGTAATCCCCGAGGAAAATGATCTGGGGCGCGAGAACCACGTGTCGCGACTCCTGAGCATCGTAATCCCTGAGGAAAATGACCTGGAAAGTAACGAAGCCTCGGAATTTAAATCAGAGAATATAGTAGCACACATATAACGAATCAAAATTCAAAATAATTCATTTTTGTTCCAAATTTGGGCAAAAATTAGTATACAATATTGACGATGAAAAATTTATGTGGAAAATAAAAATTACTTACCCATTTGAACCATACTCGTCGGATTCCGAAAAAAACAAAACAAAAATTATTGTTTTCTATGTGTGTGAACGTGCGCACTAGGGTGTTCCAAAAAAGAAAAAAACGAAATTCAAATTTATTTTTTTGACCGCTAAATGTGTGTACCCCACTGATATATATATATATATAACTGGATGGCGGATAGCCTGTCACCCGTGGTTCCTAATTGAACCGAGAACCGACGCCATCTTTGACGTGAACGCTAACCTATACACTTGACACCATGGAGGTATAATATGGAGGGCCAGCTGCGCCAGCGGACCTGACTCCAATTCGCGGTCGGAGAATCAACTCGCGCCGTGGCCGACAGGCAGCGCTCTCGTCGGCTTGGCTATAAAGACTCATGAATTATGCATTCCGGCAATAGGCGCGCTTGACACATTTGAATCATTTTAACCGATGGAATCGCGTAAATTCGATTATTTGCGTCGGGTAAAGGAAATGAGAGTACGTTGATATGTTTATGAAATGTTTTCAGATGATTAATTTCCAGATTCTCATAGCAGAGGCTATAAAACTGCTGTCACGCATGCAGCTATAATTTTTTTAGTTCTGCACAATTTGATTAAAAGAAATTAATCTTTTTTATTGTATAATTAGGTACGTAGGTATAAACCCCTTCGTCTAGGGACGAATTGATCTGGTACAATTTCGAATTCCACTAGGTACCAAAGAGGTCACGAAAATTTTATGGTAAGGGCTCTCATACTGTATAGGAATTTCGATGTATTCCGCACTTTTGAGAACTAGGACTATAAGTATGCTAACCATAACTTAAGATATGGTAACCATTGCCTCAATTGTGAGAATGGTTACCATACTTATAGTCCTGGTTCTCAAAAGTGCGGAATACATCTAAATTCTTATGTATGAGAGCCCTTACCATAAAATTTTCTCCGTGTACGAATAACTACGCAAAATATAAAGATTTTGAATTGAAAGTTTTGTAGATAACTTTTTCAATATATGAACAACTATTGGTTAAAAATCAAAAATTCTTAATATACTAGTTTGGATGAAAAAAAATCTTAAATATTGACCTCCCTTGCAGCCTTCCAATGTATGATGACTAATTAATTATATGAGTGTATAACCATGATGGCTATTTCCCTAATTATTCGCCTGCGCCTTGGAAATAACCTTATTAGAAACTATACTTTCCTTTTATCAGCACCGTCATTTCAAATCTTCCGGAAAAATTGCACATAAGAATTATCTCGACTGTAGTTTCCATCCCCAAAGTCCAGATAATAAGTGTTTTACCTCTTCTTTGAGTAGATGTAATGCTACGACGTGTTTTCCCCGTAATAACTGGAATTAACTCTCGAATCTTACGCAGTACATTACCAGAACATTACCTGTTACGTAGTGAAGGATATGACAACTCTTCAAATCGAGCACGAGCACGATAAATCACTTTTATACAGTTATTAATTGTTACATCCCGTGCAATTGCCATAGAATTGCTGCGCTTTTTATTCAAAAGTATAGCCATGCCGCCCGTGACGCACTCCAGTGGCGGCCTGCCGAACTATTTCAGCGACCGCGAATCGGGATCCAAAATTACGGTCGAACGGGGGGAAGCTGGCCCTCCATATTATACCTCCATGCTTGACACTATCAACATAAAATAATGGGTGTATGTATAATTTGTTCAACTCGGACCGGTTGAAGTTCAAAAAAGAGTTTTTATACGTAAACTATGTTTAATTTTCAATTTTCCTCACATAAAATATGCAGTTAGATTACAGGCGTTGTTACAGTTCTGTAAATTTACGCGAAAATGCAATTATTTTATGCAATAGATTTCCGTTCAAAAAAAATCCTGCTATAGCAGAGCAATGGGTAAACTGGGTACGTAAGATCAAGGAATGCTGCTGGAATCCTTGCGAAAAAAGTATCATATGTTCAGACCACTTTATAGCAAGCTGTTTTGATAGATCGACATGTAGAGTAGAACCTAATCTTCACAGCGCGCCTACAATCCTACGCCCCACTAACATCATACCTGGTGAGGGTTATCCCATCCACTACTAATAAATTTATCCCATCATCTACTAATAAAATTACCACACATCGACTAACTTTCAAGTGATGTATTCTATCTGAACGATATGTGCTCAATTCTAGAGATTCAGAGATCGAAGCGAAAGTCCTACTTGCATGGAATGTGCATAGCGAGTCCGTTTAAGAAGCACTCTGGGGATGATGGTAATATCATATCCAGATCTCTTTCTGATTTACCAGCACTGGAGATTTTCAGCACACCGGGTTATTATTTCTATAAAATACCCGAAATTGCGGAGGTGATCATGTCAGCCTAGTGATAATTAATTGCTATTCCTATTCTTAAAATGGATGTCGACCTCTATAGAAACGTTCAATAACACGTAAGAGAACTGAACGAGTATTACATATTTTAACCAAGTTAAAATATACATACATACATGTATGCATGGGGAGTTCCATATGAAATGTGGGCAATTCCACCTCAAATCGGCTGAGAAATGACATCGTATTTTTTGAATCGACTGAAACTTTTTTTACGTGAAATCTACGTCAAAAAAGTAGACCCGTATTTTTTCGTTGGTCCAAAATATTTTTTTTACGCTAGTTATGAATTATCGCATTCCTCTTTAAAAAAAAGCGTTGTAACGTTTTTTGTCAGGTTTTTTAGGCCGCATAGCTAGGCTTATATATATGCTATATATATATATATATATATATATATACCCATGTATATATATATGAGTATATATATAGATATATATATATATATATATGTATATATATATATATGTATATATATATATATATATATATATATATATATATACCATATATATGTATATATCTGGGAAATCTATGGGGAATCCCCAGGAATTCTGGAAAATCTATGGGAAATCCCCAGGAATTCTGGAAAATCTATGGGGAATACCCAGGTATTTCGGGAAATCTATGGGGAATCCCCAGGTATTACGAGAAATCTATGGGGAATCCCCAGGAATTCAGGGAAATCTATGGTAAATCCCCAGGAATTCTGGGAAATCTATGGGGAATCCCCAGGAATTCTGGGAAATCTATGGGAAATCCCCAGGAATTCTGGGAAATCTATGGAAAATCCGCAGGAATTCTGGAAAATCTATGGGGAATACCCAGGTATTTCGGGAAATCTATGGGGAATTCCCAGGTATTGCGAGAAATCTATGGGGAATCCCCCGGAATTCTGTGAATTTTATGGAGAATGCCTAAAAATTCTGGGAATTCTATGGGGAATGCCTAGAAATTCTGGGAGATCTATGGGAAATCCCCAGGAATTCTGGGAAACCTATGGGGAATCCCCAGGAATTCCGAGAAATCTATGGGCAATCCCCAGGAATTCACATGACTCGATCGAAGGGCCCAAGGCGGGGCTGGGGGGAGGGGGGAGGAAAGCCGAGCGGAGCCGAGGTGGTGGGGATATTACCCATAATTCCCTGCGAAAGAACAGAACTGATTTCCCGGCAATGCCAATTCCTCCGGAAATTAATATGAGTTAAATAATAGATGAAAAAAAATACGTACCATATGTGAATTTATCGGACCAGTCGAACCAAATTTTTAAGTCTTCTAACTGAAGCTGACCTCTATATAGAGCGTGCAATCTTCAGATAGACCGAAAAAAACGGAAGTGCATCATAATTATTTTTTCAAGTAAAAATTCCTTCAGCCCGGGTTTGAACCGGGACCTCCGCATTTGTACTGCGACGCCTTGTCCAATTAGACCACTGAAGGACTGGAGGAATCTTTACTTGAAATTCATGTTATTGTCATTGACCTTCTTAGTCCCAGGTCTGTGTTTATTTCATTGAGTAGTGACTCTATCGTTCGAAGCCTATTAATTCATCAATGAAATAAACACAGACCTGGGACTAAGAAGGTCAATGACAATAACATGAATTTCAAGTAAAGATTCCTCCAGTCCTTCAGTGGTCTAATTGGACAAGGCGTCGCAGTACAAATGCGGAGGTCCCGGTTCAAACCCGGGCTGAAGGAATTTTTACTTGAAAAAATAATTATGATGCACTTCCGTTTTTTTCGGTCTATCTGAAGATTGCACGCTCTATATAGAGGTCAGCTTCAGTTAGAAGACTTAAAAATTTGGTTCGACTGGTCCGATAAATTCACATATGGTATGAATTAATAGGCTTCGAACGATAGAGTCACTACTCAATGAAAAAAAATACGATAAGATTATGGATATAGGATTAGGCAACTATGAAAAACTTAATGTTCAACAAAAAATTATAATTTATACCATACTTCAAAATATTAACGATTCGACATTACATAAAACATTCTATATTGACGGACCGGGTGGATCAGGCAAAACATTTCTGTATATTACATTATGGCATTTATTTACTGGGCGAAAGGAAAAAATCAGTACTATGGCTTACACAGGTATAGCTGCTACATTACTACCAAATGGAAAAACAGTCCACAAAACATTAGGATTACCTGTTCCGTTATACGTTGATTCTACTTCAACAATTGAAGTGGGTTCAAAAGAAGCAAATATTTTGAATGAAACAAAGGTTTTCATTTGGGATGAAGCACCAATGGCACCGCGCTACGCATTAGAAATAATGAACACAATTTTATAGGATATAATGAATAACACGTTACCATTTGGAGGAAAAATAGTCATATTGGGAGGGGATTTCAGACAATTACTTCCGGTAAATATTCGGGGTACTCGCAGTGAAACGGTAAACTTATCAATCAAATTCAGTCCATTGTGGCAACTATTTGAAATATTCGAATTGACTATCAATATGCGTGCACTACAAGAAGAGAAGAATTTTTCTGACTTCTTGCTGCAAGTTGGAACTGGAGAAGTGAATGATGAGGTTGATAATTTAAATTTACCCTCCAATTGTACATACAATGATGACATCGATATAGCGAAGGATATTTATGAAGATATACTCAGCAGAAAACAATACAAAGAAGCTTCAAAATATGCAGTATTAGCAGCAAAAAATTTAGATGTGAATAAAATCAATAGACAAGTCGTCGACTTATTAGACTTAATTACTGAACGTATTTATACGAGCGTCGATAGCGCAGAAAATTGTAACGACAATAATAGAATCAATCAAGATTTAGTACCGGAATATTTAAATTCGTTGTCTCCGAATAGTCTTCCACCGTACGATTACGACAATTTTCAATAATCATGTTAATCGGAAATTTGAGTATCAATGAAGGTTATATTTAGTCAATGGCACGAGATTATTACTACTAGAAGCTGGAACAAATCTATTATTGTGTGAACTTCTAACTGGAGATAAAGCAGGAGATATAATATTCTTAAATAGAATTACTTTGATGTGTGAAAATGTATATCGATTTTCTTTCACTCGAAGACAATTCCCCATCAAATTAGCCTTTGCGATTACGATTAACAAATCACAGGGCCAAACCTTTGATAAAATTGGAATTACGTCACATACGGTAATGGCTGAGGCGCGCGCAGCGCGCCAAATACGCTAGTTTACTGTAAAAGTGACGCGCGGGGGGCTTTGAGAATTAATATCTCGGGTCTCCGTCACCGTAGAGAGATGTTCCAAAACGCGTTTTGAAGGCGATGAAAGACACTTTTCGATAAAATTTTTCAACTTTTCGAAAAATATAATTTTGTTATTTTTATGAGCAATCAAAATGTTTATCGATTTTTTTCTCAAACTTTGTCCATTTTTTAAATTCTAAAAAAAATATGATCGCATTTCTTATTCAATTCTGAAGAAGGCGATTTTTTGAAAAAGATGGAGCTATTTTTCTAAGTATTTTTTTTATAATTATTTGTCTGGCGCTGCGTCAAATTGGCGCGCTGCGCGCCTCGCTACTACCGCGTCGTACGGGGCTCGGCCAATGGCGAGGCGCGCGGCTTTCCATACATGGAATGAGGCGGTAGTAACGAGGCGCGCGGCGCGCCAATTTGACGCAGCGCCGGACAAATGATTGTAAAAAAAAATACTTAGAAAAATAGCTCCATCTTTTTCAAAAAATCGCCTTCTTCAGAATTGAATAAGGAATGCGATCATATTTTTTTTAGAATTTAAAAAATGGATAAAGTTTGAGAAAAAAATCGATAAACATTTTGATTGCTCATAAAAATAACAAAATGATATTTTTCGAAAAGTTGAAAATTTTTATCGGAAAGTGTCTTTTATCGCCTTTAAAACGCGTTTTTGAACATCTCTCTACGGTGAAGGGGACCCGAGATATTAATTGTCAAAGCCGCCCGCGCGCTACTTTCACAGTACAATGCGATAATTCATAACTAGCGTGAAAAAAATTTTTTTGACCAACAAAAAAATACGGGTCTACTTTTTTGACGTAGATTTCACGTAAAAAAAGTTTAAGTCGATTCAAAAAATACGATGTCAGAAAACACCCAAAATTGGCCGATTTGAGGTGGAATTGTACATGTAGGGGAGAGTGGTCCTGAGTCGGCACTGCGGGTTGAGCCGGCACCATGGCGTTTCTCGGAGATGGTGTGCATGTCGGCTCAATTATTTTGTCGTATGACATGTTGGTAAACACTGACGTAAATTATGCTTACAGGTGTCAGTTTGAATTGTGCTGCGCAGCGTGAGCGCGTTTATATTTTTCGTTTATGACAGAATTTCATTTTTGTCATTCATTCTGAAGCAGCTACGGGTATGTAAATATGTAAAAAATTTGAAATGAGTGAATGCATTGGTTTCTTCATTCTATGTTCTAATTGATTGGTTAGGTCGATTTCCCATTCGGATCTGTGCGCGTGCCTAATCACGTGAAACGTGTAAAAAGTCGTAGTGGTCTTGAGTCGGCACCAAATAGGTGGCCCTGAGTCGGCACCAATTTTTTTGATATTTTTTTTGATCTTGTTGCTTTTTTGTTTCGTTTCTGTTATTATTATTTTTTTTTTCTGCATTTTCGGTATTTTTACTATAGTCATGGGACGTAATTTCAAACGCAAGACACAAAAGCGTGATACCCGTGTGCTCCTACGCGCGGTGGCAGCAGTACGCCCCACGTACTGCGAATCTGATGACGATAGCGAGTGATCGTCCCGTTCTCAATTAATTTTTTCATTCAATTCAAAATTCATATTTTTTTCAGTTTCAACATTGTATTCGAAATATATTTCCATGTAAAATTGGACAAAAAATGCATGTTTTATTTTTCTAAATGATTCCAATGCGTCCATTTCCTGCTGTGACTTAGAGAATCTGCGCTTCTTCCTGCATTTAAGCGAAAAAAATGGGGTGCCGACTCAAGACCAGGGGGGTGCCGACTCAGGAATACTATTTTGAAAAATGGTCAAAATGTACTTTTTCATTCCGCACTGCATTGCGACTGCAAACGCCGCACTACACCTTCCTAAATGACATAGAATTGTAGGCAAACGATCGCTGCACGCAACTGAACACTTAGCAGCGCCATAAAATCCGATTTACCTTCTGCTTTTGGACAAAGAGCTTACTGGGCCGACTCAGGACCACTCTCCCCTACAATTGGTTGTCCACACCCCTTTCAATTTGTCTCAAACTTAGTCAAGTTGAGTAATGGGTTGAAAGAAAAATTCCTCTAAATAATGAAAATTCTACCTTTTACAGGTCGCGAGTAACACCGAATCACAAATTTTTTGTTATATTTTTCAAACCACTGTAGCTCCCAAACTAGGGTAGACTGGTGCAAGTGTGCGCATTTTTTAAACATTTAGTCATGGTTCGATAAATAAAACATGTAAGTAATCAAACAATATTTATTATTTAACTTTGGTTATTACTTAACAATATTACCACAGTCATTTAACTTAACTATACTTATATCTTGTACAATTTTTATTCGAAAAAATTTTGTCGAATGCGCAATCTTAGACACCCTAGTAGTCCAGTCGGAATGTACATAAGGTCTATTCTTGAATATGTCCGAGTCGCCAATTTTTTTACAGCTTCATTGGATACCCAAGAACATATCCTGAAAAACTCGGTGTATGGTAGGTCCGGGTTTGGAAAATAAAAAATTATTAACAATTGAAAATGCTTGATTTTGACGCAATCTTTTTATTTATCAAGTTTAGAGAAAAAAGTTTCAG
This sequence comes from Tenthredo mesomela, assembly GCA_943736025.1. Lineage (NCBI taxonomy): Eukaryota > Metazoa > Arthropoda > Insecta > Hymenoptera > Tenthredinidae > Tenthredo > Tenthredo mesomela. Next base: position 40,538,317 of record OX031014.1, on the reverse strand, counting down.
ACAAAAATTGTAGATCTCACTATTCTCTACAAAATCGGTCCTATCAAAAAATCACGTAGCGTTGATGGTTTGGCTGTAAATTGCAACGGAAGACTAAGCGCCGCCAAAACTCGGTTATTTTGTTTATTGCATGCAGCTCATTGGATTACCGACGCTCACCATTGGAACTTCTCGTCAATGCAGAACCATCTTTTCCTAAGAAAAGCGCGTAAAGTTTTCCCGGCTATGTCATATAGTTTAGCAACAATGAATTTTCGCCTGAAATCCGCCCTTCCCCTATAACTTCTAGCCGAATGACCCGACAGAGTGCAACAAAAATGGTAGTGGTACGTTTTACCACGTTCTTTCGGGATCCGATGAGAAAAAATTTTTTTTTCTGCAAAAAAGGCCGTTAAAAAAGAAATAAAATTTTTGCTTATAAACAAATGGTAATATCTTCGTCAATTTTCAAGTTACCGGAAACATTCTTCAATCATCTGATAGGTCTTCTTGCGACGCTTTTTTTGAAAAAAAAATCATCTCTTAATCTTTATTAGAACCGGAGATACAGAGAGGTTCACCTATTAAGGGAGATAATCTAATTGTTAACTAAGCGGTGCGACGTCGAACTCGATTGGCCGAGTCGCTCCCCACCGCGCGGCCCGGCGGGACTCGCTCGGCGAACGGTGCGATGTAATCCGCGCCGATCTATTGAACCAGTCGTTGCAATGAGATGAATGATTCGGGAAATATGAGACAAATTGCATATCATACTCGAATGTCTCCAAAATACGCACAAACTTTAATCATTCTAAAATGTTAATTAGATTAACAATTATGAATTAATAAGTGAACCTCTCTGTATCTCCGGTTCTAATAAAGATTAAGAGATGATTTTTTTTTCAAAAAAAGCGTCGCAAGAAGACCTATCAGATGATTGAAGAATGTTTCCGGTAACTTGAAAATTAACGAAGATATTACCATTTGTTTATAAGCGAAAATTTTATTTCTTTTTTAACGGCCTTTTTTGCAGAAAAAAAAAAATTTTCTCATCGGATCCCGAAAGAACGTGGTAAAACGTACCACTACCATTTTTGTTGCACTCTGTCGGGTCATTCGGCTAGAAGTTATAGGGGAAGGGCGGATTTCAGGCGAAAATTCATTGTTGCTAAACTATATGATATAGCCGGGAAAACTTTACGCGCTTTTCTTAGGAAAAGATGGTTCTGCATTGACGAGAAGTTCCAATAGTGAGCGTCGGTAATCCAATGAGCTGCATGCAATAAACAAAATAACCGAGTTTTGGCTGCGCTTAGTCTTCCGTTGCAATTTACAGCCAAACCATCAACGCTACGTGATTTTTTGATAGGACCGATTTTGTAGAGAATAGTGAGATCTACAATTTTTGTCTGAAACTTTTTTCTCTAAACTTGATAAATAAAAAGATTGCGTCAAAATCAAGCATTTTCAATTGTTAATAATTTTTTATTTTCCAAACCCGGACCTACCATACACCGAGTTTTTCAGGATATGTTCTTGGGTATCCAATGAAGCTGTAAAAAAATTGGCGACTCGGACATATTCAAGAATAGAACTAGGCGAAATTTCTGTACATTCCGACTGGACTATAGTGTGTAAGAGTACGCACACTTACAAGCTGGGCATGATTGTAAATGATCTGTTACCCGATGCCATCTATCAGGGCAAAGCGAACTTCGGCGGACTCTTCGAGAAGACGGCAGTGGTGGTAAACCAAAGATTTTGTCATTTTATCACAATCCAGCCGAATTATTGTGTGACGTGCATTTAAACAACGTCAAAATTGTGACAAAGTAGCCAAATATCTTCAAACTTACCTAGATGCTTCGTTTTCACTCGTATATTAATATTTTTTCAGCTGTAAGCATTGTGGCTGGTAGCGGTCAAAACACGGATAAAGTTAGCTGCAACAGCTGACTCATCTGCTGTCAACCGCCTATGCGCACACTTATCGGCCGCGCACGCTTGCACCACTCTACCCTACATGTCCGCGCCTAAAAGTCAAGGAAGTCAAAAGTTCTGTAATTTGATGTAATTTTCGATGGTGCCGCGGGACAAAGTCAATGTTCGGTTTTAGGTATAAAAACCGCGAAAAACGCGATATTGATCTCGTTCCCCAGATTTTTTGGGGTACAACTTTCATCATAAAATGCGGCCATTTCTTCCGCAAATTTCCGTGTAAAGGAAAAACTATTCAAACTTTTTTTGACGTAAAATAGACGTGAAAAAAGCCGATAGTGTTGGCTTTTTCCACGTCTATTTCACGTAGGTGTGTGGACAACCAATTAAATTTCATATAGAACTCCCCGTATACATACTATATCAGCGAGGCGCATCGAGCATCATTTGAAATTTCGCGCCATTTTTAGGCGTCAAAAATGGCCGCTCCAAGGCTTCTAAGCGGCACTCTTTTTTCCGACGCTCACATGGACTATTCGCCATCCAGTTATTATATATATCAGTGGTGTACCCTAATCTCGAAATATACCTTGCGAACAACATCCACCGAGAGAAATTTTCGCGATGTATTAATCGATATTTACCGATAAAACTAGACACGGATTGAGCGACCTCTTAGGATGGTGGTTTGTCCGCGCTCTCCTTTTGCATGGTGCATTGTGAGAGGTTAATCTAAGGTTCAAGCTTTGACGAAGCGAAGAAACATGATATTCCGGAAAAAAATGAAATAAAAAAAAAGTTTGAAAATTTAAAAAATAGGTATACGATAAGTCCACTACTCAATAAAAAAAAAAAGTTTGTTTTTCATTTTTTTTCAACATTTGAAAAAAAAAAAAAAAACTGGAAGATGATAAAAAAAAAAGGGTTTCATTTTTCATTTTTTTTTTTTTTCAACATTTGAAAGAAAAAAACTTAAAAAAAAAAATCTTCTTCCAGAAATATTATGTTTCTTCGCCTCGTCAAGGCTTGAATCTTAGATTTACGCCTCACAATGCACCATGCAAAAGGAGAGCGCGGACAAACCATCCTAAGAGATCGCTCAATCGATATCTAGTTTTATCGGTAAATATCGATTAGCACATCGTGAGAATTTTTCTTGGTGGATTCTGTTCGCAAGGCGTGTTTCGAGATTGGGATACACACATTCAGCAGTCAAAAAAATAAATTTGAATTTCCTTTATTTTTTTCAAATACCCTAGTGCGCACGTTCATACACATAGAAAACAATAATTTTTGTTTAGTTTTTTTCGGAATCTGGCGAATACGGTTGAAATGGGCAGATAACTTTTATTTTTCACATAAATTTTTCATTGTTAATATTGAATACCGATTTTGACCAACTTTTGAACGAAAAATGAATTTGTGCTTACAGGCACCCTTTCCAGTCAAGCCAGAAGGCCGAAATTTTTTTTGATTATTTTGGAACCGATCTGGGGGTCGAGAAAGTCAAAATTCAAAAATGACCTGTTTAAGGACCACCCTAATGGCATACATTTGACATATATTTCAAATCTATTTGTCATATATTTGACTTATCAAAAATCATATAACGCGAGGACCACGTGAAAGAGACTGGTCCATCCACCCAGGCAGATAATATGTCGTATTTTTAGGGGGGATAGCCACTCGTTGCGCTGAAAAAATCCCTAGGGTGATTTTGGCGCGCGGTCGATGCAACTCGGCAGCCATTGTTGATACAAGCCGGCTGACTGTCAATATATCGCGGAAGGTAGACAAGTGTGGTTATGTTCGTTTATTTGAAGGAAATGATAAATAAAGTGAATGAAACCTACGTGAATAAGCTAGGTGTTAATCAACGGACCTCGCGACCCAGGTATCGCGCGCACCCTGAGCTCGCTCAGCTAAACTACGACCGTTACCCTCCCGATAGACTCAGGTCGGAGATATGGGGAAATGGGATCTATTGGGTATTGCTAATAAACAACTCGCAGACAGAGTCTTATCTCGTCATTTATTTATCAACTCATAATTCAACTCAAATAGGTCAATGCTAATTCGCTATGTTAGTGTCAACGCGGGCAATCTATACTACTCGTTTTCAATCACGAGTCTATATACGCGAGCAGAACTGAAGCAGGTCGCAGGTAAACGATTAAATAGGATTCTTTTACCCACTTTTAGGGGTGAAAACCTAAATACGATTCCGCGGGCTTATTATCACGCTGGTTTCCCAGCGTGTCAACCACCCGGGAGTCCTATGACATCCCGGAAGGTCAGCCCACGCAATCAACAGATTTTCTGTTCTAATAACTATCACACGGACTGTGTACTCATACTGTTCTCCAGTAAGTCAACCGCCTCGAAAATCTCATCAAAATCCGAGACTACTCCGAGGCGGCCAGCCCGGTGATACCCGGTTTTCCCGGTACGATCGGTAACGCGCGAACTGTAATATCACGCTGGTTTCCCAGCGTGTCAACCATCCCGGCCAGCCTCACCATTGTGAGACCCCGGGGAAGGCCAGTTCACGCGTTTCCGTACCATCGTTAGTTCACGGGTTGTAATATCACGTTGGTTTTCCAACGTGTCAACCATCCCGGCCAGCCTCACCATTGTGAGACCCCGGGGAAGGCCAACCCGCGAACTCCCCGTACCTTATTCAGTTCTGTTCTTAATGCTTCTAAATTGATCAACTAATATTCCCAATATAGTAAATTTTCTATTTGACAAATTGATAGCCCGACGTTCACACGCGCTACACCATATAGCGTCACTTTGTTTATAGCACTTTAAGTAAAATCCACCTGCGTCTTGATCGTACCAAGGTAAATTCAATACTGATCTACTGTCGGCGCAAAAAGGTTTGGCCCCTCTGTTTGAGTGATCATAACTTCTACAGGAAAATTGGTAGAGCATCGAGTCTGGAAAGATCGGAAAGCGCCAAGTTTTCTGCGTCTAATGGTTGTTCGCAAATTTCCGTGTAAAAATCGTGAAAGCCGTTATGATCTCCGAAAAGTTAAAAAACGTAGTTTTTCGGAGTCCATCGCCGTACGTCAACTTCAACTCGCCAGGTGCAAAAAGGTCCAATGGTGCGATTTGGGGAACGGATCGGTACGGACGAACCTGAGCCAGCTCAAAATTATCGTCAGGATATACACTTATTGATTCCGTAATCAGTTTTTGGTTCGCAATAGCGGACTTCCAGTAATCGACGTCAACAATTTTTCAAATTTGCGCGGGGCCGCCTGTGTCCCCTAGCTGCTTGCACGATTTTTACACGGAAATTTGCGAACAACCATTAGACGCAGAAAACTTGGCGCTTTCCGATCTTTCCAGACTCGATGCGCTACCAATGTTCCTGTAGAAGTTATGATCACTCAAATAGAGGGGCCAAACCTTTTTGCGCCGACAGTAGTCTAGTTTGTCAATTCCTGATTTTAGCTCGGTGTGCTCGCGCCGAACCCCTTCTTTTGACGTGGGGATTATCTGGCTATGTATGTTACGGATTAGGATTAAGTCAGTACAATACTTTTGCCGATATATATATATATGTGAATCTTAAGCAAAGTATTTACGAAATCTCGTTTCTTCTGGTATTCTTTCCTTACCTTTAATTGTTCATAGGTAATATTTGAAATAAAAAACAAGATTTTGTAATCGAACATAAGTATTTTTTTTTTTATTTTCTTTATTTTTAACCGATCGCCAACACTAGGAATATTTATGAAAAATCGATCAATTAGTTTTAAATGATATCTTAATGCAATCAACGACTTAACCTAAGCTATAACTGGAAATTAATGAGAATCGAAGAGTTCATCGAGAACAACTAATTTGAACGAAATTATTAATTGTATTCTAGGGTTGAGGCTTCAATAAATTACAGGCACAGGCATGATGTCCAGTCTAGGATTCGTGCATTTCTCGAAGACTCCAAGACCTGGCGGTTTGAACTGCGCTACTTGCTGTAACGAAGACTAATTCATTACAACATGACACTTATCCTTGTTATGCATTGAATAAACTTTCAGAAAGCTTTAATAAAGTTTGTCTCACTTACCTGGTTCAATTTATTGAAGCCTCAACCCTAGGATACAATTAATAATTTCGTTCAAATTAGTTGTTCTTGATGAATTCTTCGATTCTCATTAATTTCCAGTTATAGCTTAGGTTAAGTCGTTGATTGCATTAAGATATCATTTAAAACTAATTGATCGATGTTTCATAAATATTCCTAGCTTATTCACGTAGGTTTCATTCACTTTATTTATCATTTCCTTCAAATAAACGAACATAACCACACTTGTCTACCTTCCGCGATCTATTGACAGTCAGCCGGCTTGTATCAACAATGGTTGCCGAGTTGCATCGACCGCGCGCCAAAATCACCCTAGGGATTTTCAGTGCAACGAGTGGCTATCCCCCTAAAAATACGAAATATTAGCTGCCTGGGCGGATGGACCATTCTCTTTCACCTGGTCCTCGCGGTATGTCGCTTACAATTGAAGGGCCGGATCGAATAACGACTTCCGCGCTCGCGCCAGTCGGACTAGCCCCTGAACGTATGCAACCGCCGCTGAGCACGGAGCAAACTTTTAGGATCCCTGATGGGCCGATTCAACGAAATTGTCGTTGGAAATGTGTTGAGGTGATTGAGATATCGTTGATCATATATTGGTAAAACATTGTGGACGTTGGAATTGTATTGGACGCGAGTTCTTCGTTGGCCCGTCGTTGTCAGCGCGTTGCAGGACAACTATTGCCGCATTGGGCGAGCGTTGGAAATCTGTTGGCTCACCAATATAAGATACCGCGTTGGCCCGTCGTTAACAGCGCGTTGGAGGATAACTATCGGCAAGTTGGGCAAGCGTTGGGAATCTGTTGGCTCACTAATATCAGATACCGCGTTAGCTCCTCGTTGACAGCGCGTTGGAGGACAACTATCGCCGCATTGGGCGAGCGTTGGAAATCTGTTGACTCACTAATATTACATACCGCGTTGGCCCGTCGTTGACAGCGCGTTGGAGGACAACTATCGGCAAGTTGGGCAAGCGTTCGGAATCTGTTGGCTCACTAATATTAGATACCGCGTTGGCTCGTCGTTGACAGCGCGTTGGAGGACAACTATCGCCGCATTGGGCGAGCGTTGGAAATCTGTTGGCTCACTAATATTAGATACTGCGTTGGCCCGTCGTTGACAGCGCGTTGGAGGACAACTATCGGCGCACTGAGCAAGCGTTGAAAATCTGTTGGCTCACTAATATTAGATACCGCGTTGGATCGTCGTTGACAGCGCGTTGGAGGACAACTATCGGCGCATTGGACAAGCGTTGGAAATCTGTTGGCTCACTAATATTAGATACCGCGTTGGCTCGTCGTTAAGAGGGACCACTAGTGTGACCGCCTGAAAAAAAGGTGATTTTTGGTAATTTTTTTAAAGAAAACTACTGCATGGAATGTTTTAATGTTTTAAGTATATATTTGTAGATTTATACTAAATCTCTCATAAAATTTTTAGAATTAAAAATTGAAAATTGAGGGAGTTATCCGCGATCTCCCAAGGCTCATAAAAAAAAAGTACCCCCACTGCTGCAGTGATGCAGACCTTCACAGTGCCTGAAATCTAAAAAACCAAAAAGTTTATGAAACTAGAAGGTATTTCCCGTACCATCAACCTCGGGTTTTGAAAAAAATTGAAATTTAACAAAATGGCGGAGTTAAAAAAAAAAAGTTCAAATTTTGCGCGGAAATTTGATGATTTTTGGCCTGCCAAAATTACATTTTTCATTTGACCGGAAAACTGAAGGTTCATGGTACGGAGAAACATTTATAAAAGAAGCTGCAATAAGAATCAAATCGATCGGATGATTTGTCTTCGAGTTACAACTGCAGCAAATTTGAAAAATGTAGTTTCGAGAAAAACGCGTTCAAAGCTAAAGTTACTGATTTCATGGTTATAAATGATGGCTGTAACTCAAAAACTATTTGAGATGTGTACTTGAAATTTTAGTATATGTCATTTTGAAAGGTATAGACTATCGAAACATCAAATAAATGAAAAATCGATTTTTGAAAAATTTCACACTAGTGGTCCCCCTTAACAGCGCGTTGGAGGACAACTATCGGCACATTGGGCAAGCGTTGGAAATCGGTTGACTCACTAATATTAGATACCGCGTTGGCTCGTCGTTGACAGCGCGTTGGAGGACAACTATTGGCGTATTGGGCAAGCATTGGAAATCTGTTGGCTCACTAATAGTAGATACCGCGTTGGTTCGTCGTTGACAGCGCGCTGGAGGACAACTATCGCCACATTGGGCGAGCGTTGGGAATCTGTTGGCTCACTAATATTAGATACCGCGTTGGCTCGTCGTTGACAGCGCGTTGGAAATCTGTTGCCAACGCTCCCAACAGGATTCCAACGCGTTTTCAACACACCTCCAACGCGTTTCCAACGCACCTTCAACGCGTTTTCAACGCACCTCCAACGCGTTTCTAACGAACCTCCAATGCATTGCCAACGCTCCCAACAGGATTCCAACGCGTTTTCAACGCGTTTCTAACGAACCTCTAATGCATTGCCAACGCTCCCAACAGGATGCCAACGCGTTTTCGACGCACCTCCAACGCGTTGCCAACTCTCCCAACAGGTTTCCAACCCGTTTTCAACGCACCTTCAACGCGTTTCCAACGCTTCCAACAGGTTTCCAACGCGTCTCCAACGATATACCGGCCACGGAGCCGGTACCAACGCGCTTCCAACGCACCTTCAACGTGTTTTCAACGCTTCCAACAGGTTTCCAACGATATACCGGCTAGGAGCCGGTACCAACGCGTGTCCAACGCACCTCCGACGCGCTTCCAATGCACCTTCAACGTGTTGATAACGCTACCAACAGGTTTCCAATGAAAAAGTCGTTGGAAAAGAGTATTGGATTTGAAACAAATCAACTGATCTTCGACGTACTTCATCCGTTGACGTCCAATGATTGCTCAACGGGATATCAACGGTTGGAAATACGTTGTAAAATCGTTGAACTGGCCCATCAGGGTTGATGTACATGGACATTAAATATAATTTACTCTTACATTACTTTTGTCATAATGTTATTGAAATTCATGCACAATTTTCAATGTCTTTGCACTGAAATCCATGATTATGTACCGTAAATTTATTGAAGTGAATGAAAGATATTTCGGGTACTCGGCAATTAATATTGAAGGACTTCTACTTTCATTCTCATGTAACGTAATATATGAATCGAAATTCATACTACATTGTAACGAGCAATTTTCCTACCCGGAGGAAATAAATAGAAAAATAAATCCCGCTCAAAAAAGTCCCAACGTATTCTCACTCAAAACACGAAACTATACAGAAACGAAACGAAAGCTAAAAGATAGTGTTGGGCGCCAGGCACACGAAGGTGCCAGATAGAGTTAGCAGAACAAAACGCAGTAAGCAACAACTAAATTCGGAAACGAGACGGTAACCGACTAGATAGAAGGAGAGGGGAACGTGAGGGCGTAGAAATAACACACTTTACGCAGATATAGGTAGCAGATACGGTAACTATAATTTCGAATCAAAAGCAACACAAAATAAATAGGAAATAAATAACCAAAGATAATACAGGACGGCAGAATAATACAATAGTAAATTAATTCAAAGGAAAGGTAGCGGCGGAATTTAATTCCGGCGTCGCATACAATGTAGCGGTTGAGCCGCAAAAGATAATTAAATAATACAAAAAAAAAAAAAGAGAATGACAAGATACTGAAGTTAACGAAAGATAATAAAGAAAGTGAAGCTAAATAATATTTAAAGTTAACTTAAAGTACGCAATGAATGTAAGAAAAAGAAAAGGAACGCTAGATAATATTTAAACTCAAATTAACGCACTGTTGTAATCGGGATCCTGAGATCCTTTATACAACTACGATTTGTTTAAGGATCCGTTGTCGAATTAGGAGTTGGAACTCGGTCGTACAAAGTGATTCAAGTTTATTAATGTATGAAGAGTTTACAAAAGGTGATTTACTACGTCTAACTGAGATCTGGCATAACCTGCCCTAATATCGGTCTTGATGTTCTGATGATGAGTATTATAATCATCGCTTATTTATTACGTATAAGGAGGTCGCCTTGTTTCTGCAATTGTTGTTAGTTGCGTCAAGCCTCGCACTTGCACATTCCAGAGTATTGCCAAAGTGTGTCTCAAAACATCTGGATTGCAACACCTTGATACTCTGGTTGCAACATCCCTCCCCCCTTAGAGAGAAAAGCCCTTAGGATTTTCTTCTGAAATCAGACAAATCTGCTGGCTTGCGTCGTTGTGCGTACGCTTGCCTATTATGTTATCTCTAGGTTAGTGGTTTACATAATGTATCCCGTTACAATGTTTTTATATAATCGTTTCTTAGTCTAGGTTAGTATGACCTATTTTCTATATCATTTTTCTATCAGTCTAAATTGTTTCAAATTTCTAGTTCCAAATTTCCTACTCAAGTCATATTATTCAACAAAAGGTTTCAATCGATTTACATGTACTCTGAGATTCTTCCTATTAACCTTTATGGTGTAATTAACGTCTGAGTTTACCTCTAGAATAGTATAAGGACCAATCCATTGAGATAATAGCTTCTTCGATCTTCCTCTGCGTACAGTCTCGTCGTATAGTAATACCTTATCTCCAACTTTGAACCCTTTTTCTTTGGTTCGTCGGTCGTACTCGATTTTTGACTTCTCCTTGGCTTCTTGCAGATTTTCTTTGGCTATCAGATTGCTAGCTCGCAACCTCTCTCGTAATTCTCGTGCGTAGTCGTCATAGGTGTACGTTGGTTCTGGATCCTTTTTCAGCGATGTTGGTAGTTCAGCTCGGTGTCCATACACCAGCTCGAATGGTGTAAATCTCGTTGCAGTGTGGGGCGTCGTGTTATATGCAAACATAGCATATGGTAACCATTCGTCCCAGTTGCTCTGTTCTTCGTTTATGTAATGTCTCAGATATTCAGCTAACGTCCTATGTGATCGTTCTAAGGCTCCATTGGATTCAGGATGATAGGCCGTCGTCTGAATCTTGTCGATCTTCAACAATTTACAAGTATCTTTGAAAACGTTACTCAAAAAGTTCGTACCTTGATCGGTGAGTATTCTCTGTGGTATTCCGTGTTCGCATACGATCCTGGTCGCGAATTCCTTAGCTACAGTGTTAGCTTCTTGGTTCGGAATAGGTATTGCCTTGCTGAATTTTGTTAGACAATCTTGAAACGTAAGGATATATTTATTTCCTTGTTCTGTTTCCGTCAGTGGTACTACGATATCCAATGCACATTTCTCAAACGGTTGATTGGGAGTGTCGGTTATGACCATTGGTGCCTTCGTCTTCTTGCTGAGTTTACTCTTCTGGCAATTCTCGCATCTCGAAATGTGTTCCTCGACTTCCTTCCGTAATCCAGGCCAATCGTGCTTCAATCGGATTCGTTCGATCGTTCGATTAACTCCTTGATGTGCTCCTAATGGCGTATCGTGGTACTCATAGATGATCCTGTTCCGATCTTCCTCGGAATATTCTTGTTCTCGGTTGTTCAATTCTTCCTCTTCTTTCCGCTGACTTCTGGTCACTGCGTACATGCGACTCAAGGCATCTGCGTTGGTATTTGCCTTCCCTGCCTTGTACTCGATCTCATAGTCGTATTCTTCCAGCTTCAGTCGCCATCTCATGAGTCGTGATCCTGGATCCTTGACTCCGAATAACCATGTGACTGGTTTGTGATCTGTAACAATCTTAAATCTGGTACCATATACATACGGTCTGAAATGATTAACTGCCCAGACTATGGCTAATAGTTCCTTTTCCGTGGTGCTGTAATTGCCTTCTGCCGAATTGAGAGTTCTACTTGCGTATGCTATTGGCAAGTCACTTCCTATTATTCCTTGCGACAGGACTGCTCCGATAGCCTTGTCGGATGCGTCTGTCGTCACGATGAACGGTTGTTCGAAATCTGGATATTGTAGAATTGGTGCGGTCGTCAACGTCTTCTTCAAATTTTCAAAAGCTTCTTGTTCCCTCGAAGTCCATCCAAATTTCACCTCTTTCTTTAGCAAATGTGTAAGCGGTTTTGCTAAACTCGAGAAATTCTGTATAAATCGTCTGTAATATCCGGCCAAACCCAGAAATCCTTGAACATCTTTTACAGTCTTTGGAATTGGAAATTCTTCTACTGCTCGGATCTTCTCTGGATCTGCTTTTATTCCATCTCTAGTGATGACGTGTCCCAAGAAGTTGACCTCTTTCCTCAGAAACTCACACTTGTCAGGTTGTAGCTTCAATGAATTCTGTCGTAAGCGTTCCAGTACCTCTTCCAGTCGTTTGTTATGTTCCTGCAAACTAGGAGCATGTATGACAATATCATCGAGATAGACATAACACCTAAGGCCTTGTATTCCGGAAAGTACAGTATTCATTAACCGTTGAAACGTAGCGGGTGCGTTCTTCAGTCCAAAAGGCATGCGATTGTATTCGTAGTGACCATGTGAAGTGGAAAATGCCGTCTTGCACTTATCCTCCTCTTCCATTGGAATTTGGTGAAATCCTGATGCTAGATCTAGTGTAGAGAAATATTTTGCCTTACCCAACTGGTCCAATATCTCGGTAATATTAGGCAGTGGAAAGGAGTCTCCTACAGTAACCTCGTTCACCTTACGGAAGTCAACTACGACTCTCATCTTCGTTTTTCCTGATGCGTCTGCCTTCTTCGGTACTACTAGCAGTGGTGCATTCCACTGGCTTTTGCTCTGTCTGACTATCCCGTCGGCAAGCATTTTATCTACCTGCTCGTTTATCTCCTGCTTGTGTTTTTCTGGAAGTCTATAAGGTCTTACATTTATTGGCGCAATATCTGGATTTGTAGTAATTCTGTGACTAGCTGCGTTCGTGTAACCCAGATAGTCTCCTTCTAAGTGAAATACATCATGAAATTCTTCACAAATATCTTGTGAGCTTTCTTTTTCTTCTCGATCCAGATGACTCGTACGTAGGTTGTCTCTCAGCTGTTGCATTCGGCTCGCGTTACTCGGTGTCATTGCTCGACATGCATAAACTTGCGTCATATCTGTGTGCTCTTGGCCTAGTGCTGCTATTTGTACACACGGCTGTTCCAGTTCTACATCATAATCGTTTGTATTCAAAATGCTGACTTTGCACTTACCGTCGACTGCGTTGGTGATGCAACTCCCCATGTATACTCCTGGCTGTAACTCGATTCCTTCGACGATACCTTCCGTGTCGTCATGTGTCTTTGCACGGACTATCTTCTCGCTTCTTCGTTCAAGCGATATGTGAGCTCCTGTGGCTCCTAAATTCCATGTCGTTCCGTACAATCTTGCGTATATTCCAGATCTGAGCTCGACGTCGTGCTTCTCGAGGAAGTCGCCTCCTAAGAGACCGTCTGCTTCTAGTGGAAAATCGTCTTTAACTGCGTACAAAGGGTGCGATATGTGCCTATCACCAACCCTTATATTTAACCTGACCTTACATAAGGTCGCAACCGGTGTTCCGCCTATTCCTCTGAGCGTGATCACACCGTCTTCAGCCATTACTTCGCCGTCAATTTTTCCAACCTTTACTAAGCTTACCTCAGCTCCTGAATCTAATAGCATTGTTCCGTGTCTCGTTTTGAATTCATCTGCCTTGATCGTTGCATGGTTTTTCTGTTTAGATCCGTTTATTAGGCAATTTACTGGTACGACGCGATACGGTTGCCTCTCCGCCGCGCCTGCTCCTCGTTTCCCGAATTCTCTTCGTCTCGCCTGCTGGCGTCCCTAGAATGACCTGGTTGGACCCGTTCCTCTCTTCTAGGAGGTCCCTGATTTCTTCCATAGCCTCGCCTATTTTCTTCGGCTAATCTGGCTCTGCAATCTCGAATAAAATGCCCTGGTTTTCTACAAAAATGACAAATTACCTCAACTCTTCTCACGTATCTGCTTGGTGTCGGCAATCTCTGCGGATAACTGGATCCTGTCTTCGCTGAGCGACACTCTCGTGCAAGGTGTCCTGGCTTTCCACAGTTATAGCAATTATTTCCTCTGTTACCTTCTCTGCTGTTGCGCGGTTGATTGTGTTCCCGATCCGATCCACGAATAGGGCCTAAATCTCGTTCTTCTTCTATCGCAAGTGATATGGCTTCCCTAAGATTTTCACACTGTCGGCTCTTGACCAATATCTTCAGCTTGTCGTTCAAGCCTCTGATGAAGATATTGACAGCTTGTTTTCTGACCTGGCGTTCCAGCGTCGGTTTCGAATCCTCTTCTGCGGCTTCCTTCATCGTCACTTCGATTACCTGTGCAGTTAGTTTCTCGACTCGTGCTCCATATGACTTCGCGTCCTCGTTGTGACGTTGTCTACAGCTGCTGAATTCCACTTGTAACGAAGCTAATGTCCGTGTATCGATGCTCATCGACTTCAGTTCTTCCTCCAGTGTCTTCCAGGTATCAATTGATTTGTATTCTAAAGCTCGTGCCGGAGCACCTTTGATCCGCGTGCTCAAAACAGCCTTCAGTAGGTTTTGCGTATCTGCAGGTCGTATTATTTCACGTGCATATTTACAAGAGCGTATAAAATCACAAACTTTTCCTCGGTCACTGCTATCGAAGATCTCGATGTCCTTCAGCACTTGTCTCATGGTGACGGTATTTTCTGCCATGTTAGTTAGAGGTTGATTATTTCTTTCACGATGCCTGCTTTCGGTGCCACGATCACTATTCTTCTGAATCACTCGCTCGATACTTGATTCACTTGTACGATTCGACGATCCTCGCCGCTGCCACCAGTTGTTGTAATCGGGATCCTGAGATCCTTTATACAACTACGATTTGTTTAAGGATCCGTTGTCGAATTAGGAGTTGGAACTCGGTCGTACAAAGTGATTCAAGTTTATTAATGTATGAAGAGTTTACAAAAGGTGATTTACTACGTCTAACTGAGATCTGGCATAACCTGCCCTAATATCGGTCTTGATGTTCTGACGATGAGTATTATAATCATCGCTTATTTATTACGTATAAGGAGGTCGCCTTGTTTCTGCAATTGTTGTTAGTTGCGTCAAGCCTCGCACTTGCACATTCCAGAGTATTGCCAAAGTGTGTCTCAAAACATCTGGATTGCAACACCTTGATACTCTGGTTGCAACATCGCACGCAAACAAAAAAAAAAGAAAGTCATAGGTAATGTATGCGAGACGGCAAGGGATTCTTCCCGAGCAGCGCAAGTCCAAGTAAAGGTAGATAATTAGGTCTAATTAGCCTAGGTAAGTTACAAGACCACGACTACCCGTCTATGCCGATATTTTGAATTCAAGCCGTTACTCGGCAACGCCGCAAAATCACTTAGGGACGGATGGTCGAGGTCGGTATGAAAGGAAAGCCTACCTTTTCTAATGGGACGCAGCCCAGGAGGCGTCGCAGAAAATGCACAGCACACGCTCAAAAAAGAAAGATGCAGAAGGCAAGACACACTATGAGAAACCCCAAACAGAAAATCTAAAGAAGAACCCCAAAAAGAATAAGAAAAGAAACAGAAAAGAAACCCCCATAAACAGAAAAAGATAACTGTTGGTTTTAAGGGAGATTATATTAAATAAATTCACGATTGAAATAGATATAAAGTAGCAGTATTTTATTATCAATGTCCATGCGGCGAGTTACAACTTACAGCGTGAGAGAGGGCATACACTTGAAAAAGAGCGAGAAAAAGAATATGCGCGCGCAGGTGTATATCAGACTGTATATATTACTATATCTGGATAGCATCTAACTACTTCTAGTTAGACACTAGGAACTTTGATTATATTAGTATGTCAGGTACATATATATTCTATCAATAACGGTAAAGATACGGTAACGTAAGATAGTCTCGACGTTGGTGATTTGCTGGTCGGCAACGGAGTGTTTCGTCGATCGGCGATCCAAAATGTGGTGGGGGAAGCCTTTCCACACCCGACATGTTCTCCGCACCCATAGCGCTGAACATTTCCAAAATCAGGCCGGGAGGTAACGGCTGGCGGCGATAGCAGGCTGGGAGGTGCAACCCTCTCCCGGCCGGCAGGTGACGAAGCTGCAGAGACGGAGGCTGATGACTTAGGTGCGGTTACTAGTGCCGAGGCTTCCAGGACATCCCCCAGATGATCCTGCGACGATCGACGAATCCCACGATGTCCTAGGCGACGTTGTACCTGTGGTTCACAATAAAAACTTACGGCAGACAAAATATTCACAAAAACTAAGGTTGGACTTGCAATTTGGTGAAGAATTTCGGTACGGCAGCGGCATGGTCGCTCACGTCTGCGGGTGGAGGCGCGGTCAGTGGCAGATAATAAATAAAAATAGTAACTATAAAATCTGCCATGTTACAACATATAAAAAAGGATTGATAATTAACTCTGATTTCGTGTACTTCTCATCTTTCAGGAAGTGCGAGTCGCTTTTCATATACTCTCGCTCCGATCTACGCGCGAGAAAACCAGGCGGTAGTGCTTTAAAACATTAACAATCTTTCGACCATTCGTTCGATTGACGTGAAACTTTCCAGAAAACTTATTTGGACCTGAATGAACAACTTTCTCACTAGAAGTTTTCGGTCGCTCGAAATTCGTTCGACTTCCGAAGCGCATGAAGATATCCATAACTGATTTCTTCAATATTTCGGAACAAAATTAATAACTTTCTTGTTAACAACAATATTACCCTTTTTATTTTTTAATCAATCTTGAAGCACTATAATATATGACTCCTGCAAATTTCATTGAAAAATTTCAAGAATTGGGTAAGCTAGAGCGAGTTGAAGTAAAAAAAGACGCGAATTTTTCATCTTGGAAAAAGTACGTTTTCACCATTCTAGCCTCAAAATCGCGACTTCGTCGCGATTTTGTGGCTTTCCTGATGAAAAAATATAATCGTTACTTGTACGTAAAGACTTTTTGACGAAACGAGTTACAGCACTCGCCTTCGGCTCGTGCCGCAAACCTCTCGTTTTGTCAAAAAAGCCTTTCCATACTCATACTGAAATGTACTATTATTGTGAATATTCCGAAAACTACAAAAGCTACAACTTTCTTTAAACGGGAAAAAAGATGCGGAATCGAATTTTCTACAGGAATCCATATTTAAAGATTCGAAATTCGTGATTTCTTTTTTAACTACCCAAGAGCCAACCCTGCGGAGCAAGAAAAATTTGTATCCTCTTATTGCATTCGGCGCCTCAATTACCGCCAAATCGTTGGAAAGAGAGCGAGAGCGGAAAATGAACATCCCGCTAAGGAGTCTCGCTAGGCGCTAAGACAGTGCCTCCTCTCTCTAGTACCAGCAGGCCATTTCTTTCCCTGCTACCGAGACGAGAGTCAAGCGCAGCGTGGATTGTTGCAGCGGAACAGTATACAGGGTGTAAATCTTAACTCTGTACATACTTATAGGGTGTGTAGGGGCTGCCAATACAAGCATTTTGAGGTATGACACCCATGGTCGGAAACTCATCCTAACCACTATGGAGGGCTTTGAAGGACATGGTACCGCACGCTTGATCGTAGTGTAATGAATCAGATGTGATCACTTTCGACCCAACATTTTATTTAGCCGTAAAGAACAGTACACTGAAAAAAAAAGTTAGGCTGTGATAGCGAGAATTCTAGCTCCCTGAGCAGGAATCCATTTTCTTCCGATATGCGAACGATCAACCAGCTATATGAGCGAAACAACTCTGCCTGGCGTAGTTCATTTATTCGAAAAATACGGTATCGCTCTAGGAGCTGAATCGCGCTGAAAATATTATCTCGACCCTGGTAGAAAATTGAGCAGAATATGACCAGAATCCGTTGAGTTTTCTGATGAGTGGGCAGATTTTGGTCAGATCTTCTGGCCAGATACCTCATCAATTCGACGACAGTTTCTGGCCAGAATGACATTTATGTATCTGGGCAGATTCTGTTGAAGGACCTGGTGAACGAATCTGAGGTGTAATTCGAGGTTATGTTAGAAATGCAGGTAATTAAAAAGTTTAATAACATCAAGGTGAGAATATTTTTTGTGGAAAATAATTTATTATCTTCAAATTATATTAAGAATCGTAATAATTTTTAAATTATATCAAAAATAATAAAGCTTTCACTATTATGAAAAAAAAAATAAAAAAATTCGGCAGCTTCGAATGAAAAATAACAACAATTATGAGTGTTAACGACGTCGTCGCCGGGAGTTGTCTTCACACAACATACGCTTTCGTTATCTGTAACCAGGACCACCGCTACGTCGGTTTCGTCCTCTAGGTCGACCGCTACGAAGTTTCCGTCATCCAGGGCCACTGCTACGTAGTTTTCATGTCTAGGTCCACCGCACCGTAGTTTCCGTCTTTTAGGTCTACCGCACCGTAGTTTTCGTCTTCTAGGTCCACCGCTACGTAGTTTATTTATTTATTTATTTATTTATTTTTTTTATTTTAACTGCGTAGCGGTAGACCTGGAGGACGGAAACTACACAGCGGTCGCCCTGGAGGACGAAAACTACGATGCGGTTGACCTAGAAGACGAAATCTACGTCGCGGTCGACCTGGAGGACGGAAAGTACTAGCAGTCGACCTGAAAGACGAAAACTACGATGCGGTTAATAACGAAAGCGTACGTTGTACAAAGACAACTCCCGGCGACGACGTCGGTAACACTCATAATTAACTGTAACTTGAATGCCATATGGTGAAAGAATTCATCACTAGATTAAATCAATTATTTTTATTTCACTGAAAATTGACCCGCCACGAGTTAACAGTTAGTTACATATAACCTCAAAAGTACGTGATATTAATGGTTCACCAGATTCTGGTCAGATTCTGACCAGATACCCCTGAATATCTGGATTCTGGGCAGGTTCTGCCCAGATTGTCTGCCCATAAGATGACGAATGGCCAGAAAATCTGATCAATTTTCTACCAGGGGAACAACTGAATTAAGTATTCTGCTTGGAACCTGAAGCATTCCGATAGCAGCAGACATATGAATTCTTGAATGATTCCGCTGGTCTAGCGGTACGTATTGCTCATGTGACGATGTGTGATTGTTACAGTAGCGAACTGCTGTCAGCGTAACTTTGCTCCGCTCGACACGCTATACTTTTTTTTCAGTGTACAAATGTTCTTGTGTGAAATAAACAAAACGATAAACTTTGCGTTAAAAAAATAACAAAACAATTTTCGGTGCTTATGAACAGAATTTGAAAAAGTTATGGAAAACGAATTGGGGTTCTGCACACTTGGGCTTCTCGTTGTCCATAACTTTTTCAAATTTTGTTCATAAGCACCGGAAATTGTTTTGTAATTTTTGTATTGCCAAGTTTATCGTTTTGTACTGTTGTCTACCGCTGAATAAAATGTTGGGTCGAAAATGATCACATCTGATTCATTACACTACGAAACGCGCGCGGTACAAGCGCGCGGTACCAGAACCTTCAAAGCCCTCCACAGCCGTTGGGATGAGTTTCCGACCTTGGGTGTCATACCTCAAAATGCTTGTATTGGCAGCCCCTACACACCCTATAAGTATGTACAGAGTTAAGATTTACACCCTGTATAGTGTTTGTGCAAATATGGAAGGAATATAATTGTCATCCGTGCAACTACCCTAGAATAGAAGTGTTATAAGGCTGGATTTATATTTTCTCGAGATCAGGAAAACCAAGTAACAATACCAGGTAAGGATTAATACAATTTTTTTTTGATATTATTATGTATGAATATTATAATACGTATTTCTGATCTGATTTATTCCAAATATTGAAATCAAGCTAACAATCTCTACTTTAATAAACATAATTAAACATAAGACATTTATAAAAGTTTTTTCGTGAAACAAAACAATTTTTATTTCTTATAAATTCTCCCATTCCCAATAAACACACTAACCTAAAAAACGTATAAATATAGGAAGAATGTCCGGCCGGAAAAACGTATATTTCACGTATAAACGTATATATACGTGTTTATACGTGAAATATACGTTTTTCCGGCCGGACATTCTTCCTATTTTTATACGTTTATCGGGTTTTGTGTTTATTGGGTTTCCAGTCCTGCGTTATATCCGCGTTGTTTATACTTCTTATATACCTTTTCTCTCGTTCAGCGCCACATATTTATTAATTTCTTCTTTGTGTAGAAATCAAGCACGCAATATCGACATTGTAAATCAAAATTACATAGTCTAGATTTTGTCACATAGTACGCTATCGGAACTTCTTTCGTGAAACAAAACAACTTTACTTTCTAAGAAGTTCTCCCGGATCATATTTCTAGTTCCACGTTATGTTCGTATTGTTTATACTGTTTATATGTCATTCATATAGCCTTCGTATAGGTATGTAAAGCCGTGTGGACCACATTTATATTGTTTGTCCCGGAGAAAAAGCCAGTTGAAGATCTCTGTATTTTTTGTACGCATTGGCAAATTAAAACTATCGAAGTACGCGAAAAACGAGTCCAGGCACAGCATATATTTATAATTGTTTAATTCAATCGGCATCGTAATTGAATGTTTTAGATCAGAATGTTTCACTGTAACTTCTGTCATTACACTACAGTAAACCTACAAATATATTTGGATCACTGTAACAGCCATAGAAATATCAATAATTTATATTTTTGCGGTTATGAAAAATGTAAAAAAAAATTCAAAACAGAGATCTACTTAACCCTTCGTTGTCACACTGGGTCCACCGGACCCATGGTCTAACTTTGTAGCTAAATATCTATAACTGTAAGGGTACAAATGGGCCCCTAGTTACTATTTACTGTTAGTTTGGACTATCCCTAGTCGGGAGACACAGAGAGCCCTTCAGTAGAAGGGTCAGTGTTAGTGTGACAGCTGTTTAAAGAAAATTGTGCGCGAGGTGTGGGTCATTGTGACCCAAGTGTGACAATGGCGTCGACTTTTGTGAAAAATTGAGACAAAATAATTTTTTTTTTTTAATATTCCGTACAAGCCGTAAGTATAATTGTGGCAATCGTTATTTTATTTTTTTGTCAAATATTGGAGAAAAAAGAAACAAAAAGCAAAAAGCAGTGCATTTATGAACTGTCTTTCCCCCTCGTTGCGCCCTACTTGCGGACTTGGTCGCAAGTGCCAACTCTCCAACGCGACATTACTACATAAGACAGGGAATATTAGCAATTCTCAAGTACGAGGGTTCCACACCACCAAAAGAAAGACAATACTTGGAGAAAGAGGTCCGGTACAGACTGTGCACCCCACAGCAGGATCGGAAGTCGAAGGAGCAATGCTCCTCCTATCAGCGTCCAATGTGCAGCCAACACCGAGCTTTTATGTACGTCGACTGCACTGTAGCAGATTGAATACCTTTTCTGTTGACCTTTCATCGTTTTATTTTATATTAATAAACCATAATACTATTATACTATCAGTATTTGACTAGAAATAGCCATGCTTTTACACTTCAAAATCGACCTTATCTATGGGTCGGAATAAATATACTTTTTGAAACGTACACCACCGAGCTATTTTTTTCCACAAAGTACCCTGTTTCGAGAGCGTCGTCCATAAATTTTATGAAAAAATATTGAAAATTGAAAGAGTTATAATTTTTTACGTTCAAAAGGGTCTTTTTTGCAAATTGATGGCTTTCGGATTTTTTTTTACCATGTCGAAATTTTATTTTTCAAAAAACAACGATGGATTCTTATTCTAGAGAGTTCAAAGTATGTGGAAATATTTTGTTGATTGAAATCGGACTGATAGTTTGGATGCAAGAGTCTTTTGAAATCCGTCTGGGTCTATCTGACCCAGTGTGACAATGGCGGGATTCCTGAGAAGTGTGACAACGAAGGGTTAAGAAATCATTTACAGCGTTCTCATGAACTGAACACAAGTAATAAAGATGAACCTTGTTATGAAAACTCTGCAAATTTCGATGGTAAATTCGTATGCACTGTGGATTTATGTCTTAAAGAATTGGATGATCACAATTCTCTTATGAAACATTTGAAATTTCATATAAGCAGACAGCAAGAAGTAACTTGTCCATTTGGAAATTGTAAAAAGAAATTTAGCAAGGTTTCATCTTTGACTGGTCATATTACTAGAGTACATAAAAATTATTGTGATATTGATACTCTAGAAAATTTTCACGCTGAAGAAACCGCTATCGACATCGAATCATTAGAAAATGAATGTACTCATGAGAACTACGATCGATTCAATCAAATTGATACTGATGAGCAAAGAGATTTAGCTATAGAAAATATTGCTATATTTTTGTTGAAATTAGAAACGGAATTACTCGTTCCTATTTCGAAAATACAATACATACTTGGTGAAATAAGTAATATCCATACTGAAGGACAGAATCTAACTAAAGAAAATTTAAAAACGAGGCTTCTAGCTGATAATATGGAGCACGAAATAGTTAACAAGATTCTGGATAACGTTTTCGATGATTCTCTCTGGACACAGAGTGTGAATAAATTATTTACAAATTACAAAAGAAAAATATTTTATAAGAAAAAATTTGATTTTGTAGAACCTCAATTCGTGGACATTGATACAGAAAAAAAAACATAGTTCGCTTACGTTCCGATAGTTGAAACATAGAAAACTATTGTTAAAGATAAGTCGTTAGAAGGTGCTTTTAATTTACGCGTCAAAACAAATGAGAGCGATATTTTGAAAGACTTCACGGACGGAGAAGTTTTCAAGAAAAATAAATTTTTTCAATCGACGCCCGATGCTTTGAAAATAACTTTATATCAAGACGCATTTGAGGTTGTAAATCCTATCGGGTCAGCTAAAAGTAAATATAAATTACGAGGTATATACATGACCCTTGGTAATGTGTCGGAACATGTTCGAAGCCATATCAACTGTATCAAGTTAGTTGCACTTTGTAAAGAAAAAGATTTTTCTCCTGACAAAGTTTATGGTAAAATTTTGCAAGACTTGAGGTACATTGAAGAACACGGAATTGAAATTGAAGGGAAATTGATCAAAGGTTCACTAGTTTTTATCACAGGAGATAACTTAGGTAGTCACGGTCTTGGCGGATTTGTTGAAAATTTTAGTACTCATCAATACATTTGTAGATTCTGTCCAATAACGAGGAATATTTTCTATTCAGAAAATGGTGAGTGTGAAATGTTAAAACTGCGCAAAAAGCTTTAACGTTAATAGAGAACCAAAATGATTACGAAGGGATAAAATTCGACTCTGTATTTAATCAGTTGAGTGAATATCATGTTTGTTCACCTGGGTTGCCTCCTTGCTTAGGCGATGATTTATTTGAGGGTATTGTTTCTTATGACCTTATGTTATTTGTAAATTATTTTATAAAAAATAAAAAATGGTTCACTCTGACACAACTGAATGATAAAATTAAAAATTTCAAATATTTGGTTGAAGACAGACGTGACAAACCTTGTAAATTATCTCCTCAAAGTAAAAAAATACCTGGTGGGGCTTGTCAGGTCTGGAATTTTCTTAGACTGTTCCCTTTTTTTGTAGAAGACAAAATTGAAGATGTAGAGAATGACGTATGGCAATTATTTCTTATTCTTAAAGAAATATCTGAAATCGTCTGTGCCCCTACAATAAGTAAATCGATCGTACCATATTTGCAACAATTGATTTTTCAATATGTTACTTTGAGAAGAGTATTATTTCCCAGTACTCGATTGAGACCCAAGCATCATTATTTGATTCACTATCCCGAACTAATTTTGCTTTTTGGACCTCTAATGAACGTGTGGACATTACGCTTTGAAAGTAAACACAGTTACTTCAAAAATATTATTAGATATTCTCGTAATTTTAAGAACATTGAAAAAACTCTGAGTGAGAAACACGAACTTCTACAAAGTTTTATTCGCTTAGGAAGCGATATTCGAATCCAAATTGAGTTTATTGAAAATGAAAGCTTCAATCTTGATATGTACAATTCTCAAATACAAGAATCTTTGCAATTTTTTAGATACCCTAAAAATATACAACGATGTAAAAAAATCATATGCTCTGGTACATAGTATAAACAAGGCTATACCTTGGTGATCAAACAAAATGACTGTCGAGATTATATTGAGATTGGAAAAATATGTATACTCTTGTATTATAAAGATACACCCTTTGTTCTACTCGAAATTGTAGATAATATTCATATTCCTTATCTCGGTGTTTACAAAGTTGGAAAAACAAAATCATATAAATGCGTTTCAATAGAAATATTGTTGTACTATAAGCCTTTGTATATTTATAGTTCTAGTGATATGCTATGTATAAATCCAGCTTACGGATTCGTATCAACTAAGGTGTAATGTTGATTCACTAGTATTTTATGATTGATATTATGTAAACACCATTAGGGTAAGTCCGGTATAGTTGCCCCAGCACGATAGTTTATAACTTCATGTTTTATTGTTATGTAATGGCAAATTATATTACGCTTGCATAGAAATAATACTTTTCTAAACTTTCAATGTCCATTTGATGTAAAAAAAAAATAAACATGTTAATGTACCTAATACTCAAAATTGCTATTAAACTTCTTGCAAACGTGGGGCAACTATACCGGACTTACCCTAGTTGTGTAACAATACATTAGGATTAATGCGGAATGAATATGAAATTTATCAAAAATCTAGAACCAACCAGCACGTTGCATGCATTTGCATGCGACAAACAATTTAAAATTTTAAAATACCTAAATCTTAATATTACTCCTAATTTCAAGTTGAATTCTTGAGAAAAAAATCTCGCTTCATGTTAATGTTTCTACTTATCTCAATCCTACTCCTTTTTTTAAACAACTAATGAGAACCTTAGAAAGCTGGCGACACATATCAGTATAGAAGCCAAAGAACTCTAAAATCCAATACGGTAAATATAAATGAAAATATCAAATTCGTAATGAAATAGAGGATTTTAATCTTATTCCATTTTTGCATACGAAAAATTCCATTAAAATCGACTCTGTTTGAAAAAATGTAGCTTTCAATTCGATGCAAGCATTCAGATTACAGTCATTCATAATAAGAGGTCGATTAATATAGTAACTTTTCGGCGCTCAAAAGGTTTATGATCTATTTAGATTTAGAATTTTACTCTTTTGTTTTAATTATCAAATCAAATGCTTCATTCGATGCTACTTTCAAAGCTTCTCGAATTATCTGTATTTTTGAAAGTTAATTTCGAAAAATGAATTTTCTCATCCAACGTTTTTATTTGCAAGCTGTAATTTATTATTTGATTGCAGGATGCCACTATTTACAATCGAAACTTCTGAAAACAAACGTGTGATGATTAAAGCAACAAATATACAGGAAATAATTGATCATGCAAAAAAAAAGTTTCAGCTACCTGCAGACAATAACGTTTACAAGGTAATTGTCTAAATTCTTTCATAAGTAATTTTATTCTGAAAGTACTTTCTTGTAATAATTATATCTAATGATTACGGAATATTAGGTTGAAATTGGGTCGTCCGGAAAAAAAATTTGTCTGACTTTTTGGGGTGCATGAAGTAGAGAATAATTCAAAATAGTGTAAACATTTTTTTTTTTCTTTCAAATGAAAATTGTGAATGTTATAGGCAATTGAATTTCACTGATTTTGATATATATAGATATACCTTAACATGGATGACGTCATAAACTAGTAGTTTTCAATTAGTTATATTTACTGCAATTTTCGTTTGAACGAAAAAGGAAAAAATACGTCCTAATTATTTTTCCCCAAACTACTAGAATATGAAATTAAAAAAAAATCGTGGACGACCCTATCATATTGATGATTATTTTCGTGTTCTGTTTAGTATGAAATATGTGAATGAATATGTAATTAGCAAAGGCGAATAGTTTGAAATTTTACCATGAAATTATAGAAGTTTTTATTTATACATCTTTATCTTCAGATCAGTTTTAACGGAACTTTCTACCTTTTTCGCGTAATTCCTTACAATGTAAAATTATCAATCTCATTCAGCGAGATACTTGATTCAGAATAATGAAGGGTATCGGCGATTTTTGTCCACAGCTACTCATCCTACCTTACCAAACCGAGATTGACGACGATGAAATATTGAATGAATATATTGAGCAATGCAAAAGTCTAGTATCATTTTTGGTGTTAAATGCTGATGAGAAAATGTTACAAACTGATGAAAATAAACCAAGTACGTCGGTGAATTTAAGCGAAAAAGCTCCAGTCGATGTTCCGAGCAGCAGCAGCAGTAACGATAAAAACTCATCTGAGAGTGTTCTTACAAATGTTGAAAATGGTGTATGGAAGAAAATTCCACAAGAAATCCTCGATGACTTGAATGGGAAAATTGGATTGAACGTTTCGAGTAGAAAAGTAGTCATTCAACAAATAGTAACGTACATGGTTTATACTATTAAAGATACATCCAGAAATAAAGCAACTGAATTTGCAAAAATGCTATTCACAAGATACCCGGAAACTTTTCAAGATCAAGTTGGATTACTGAGTACTGGAACATGGGGTACTGGTTTTGAATCCATCCGATTAGAAATATATAATGCTTGCTTGTATAAAAATTCAATATTGAAGAAAAAAGCCAATGCAAAGAATACTCCTGTGAGTGGCGACGATGACAGTGACTCAGAGATGAGAAGAGCTAAAAAAAAACCGAATAAGGAACATTTCGATGAATATGGTTGTAAGGAATATGCACCATCTCTTGCGGAGGGAGAAAATACAAACACCCAAAAGGAAAAAAGGCTTCTCTTAATTGATGCATTCACAAATAACAAAAAAGAAAATGTATCTGAAATGATGATGGATTTCCAATCAACACATCTGTCTATAATAGCTCTTATAAGAACTCTTGTTTGAGATCGAAAAAAGAGTCCTTTCAAAGAGTTCTGTTGGAAGTCTATTAGAAGTCGATATTTCGATGTCTGTCATGAGAGTTTTAAAGGAGGTCTAGAATCAGACTCCAGTGAAGAGGCTCTAAAATGAGTCAGACAAGAGCTCATGTTTCAGAAGTTACGCGCGTAAACGTAACTGCGCGGTAAGATAAGTAAATGCGGCAGTGAAGGTGCATAAGCTATCCCATCGTTTTAAACATATTAAAAGTAAGTATTTAACAAACTTAACTGCCACTTTTATCATATATCAAGGTAGATAATACCAATCCATTCCTTGGAATTGTTATAAAACATCATGATTATGTGAAGTTCACCGTGCGTAAGACGATCAATTACACATAACCTCACTTTTTTTTATAAAATACATTTCGATGACAGGGACATTCTAGACAACTGAAGCAAATCGTTGATTCAAATAGCAGCTGTGTCGACCTTATTCAGCATTTAACAAAATTCGGGCGTGAGAAATTCATAACAAATTGGAACACACACACACAGACAGTCACAGAGCCTAATAGCACAGCCCTCATATACAACGTAGAATTATACTGAACTTCCCTGATTTCCAATTAACATTTTCATTCCAGTATCGTTATCACAGTATCATGAGCGTTTGGTATATGGGAATATGAGATGACAAGTCGATATGGAAGCACTTACAAGGAGAGTGTCAGGCTTGCGGATCATGGATTTCGCTCAAACTTCTAGGAGTGTTTTCTTGGCCCAGAATATAGAGCTTCTGATCCTCAGAACTCTCCATTGGGCCCTTAGTCGCTCAACTTACAATTGATTATAATTTTTTTTTCTTTAATTTTGGTTTTTTTCTTTCACTCACATTTTTGATAAGCCGAACTTGTATGAAACATACCAAATGATTTCAATGTTTGTGAATAATTTTCAACGATGTATTCGAACGGTGAAGAATGAATAAATAGACTCCGATAACAGTATCGTACAACTTATGGGTCCTTCGCTATGGCTCTAGGATCAACTAACCGAAGCCTTCGGTACCCATGTCGTTGGGTTTGAAAGAATTCCTATGTTGACCATAGATTAGAACTGGCAGAGCTTATTCAGAATTAGGCAACAAAAGTATGTATTGAGGAAGTAAAATTACAATGAAGTATTGAAGAAGTTAAATTTGGAGATTTATTTTCTGATTTGTCTCTGAATATATATACTTCCAATATCAAAGAGCAAAAAATTAAATCTAATAATCATGTAAAAAAAAAAAAAAAAAAAACAGTTTCTGGAGTTAAGAGTTATTCTAAATTCAAACTCCTCACTACTTTTGTCAGCTACTTATGAATAAGCTCTGCCAATTTCAAGATCTGTAGCCATAACGTAAGGATTCTTTCAGAGCCAACAACATGGGTACCGAAGGCTATTTCACTGTGGCGGAGGACCATATCCAGCCTCGTCAGAGGCTTCAAAGCTGGTTCAACTACCTCGAACTAACATAACGATCTTGATTTGATAGTAATCAAGATTCTATCCAGGGACTCAATTAGGACTGCTCCGATTTGCTTTTTTATCATCCTCATATAATTTCATTCATTTATTGCTAACGCGTACCCACAAATAATGTATTTTGAGCTCACAAAGCTTCGATAACAGAGTGTCGTATATTCAGGTTGGGTTAGTTGATCCAAGAGCCATAGGGGAGGACCCAAAAGTTGTACGATACTGTTATTGGACTCTATTTATCCATTCTTCAGCGTTTAAATCTATCGTTGAAAATTGTTCACGAGCATTGGAGTCATACGGTATGTTTTTATACGAGTTTGGGTTATCATAAATCTTATTGAAAGAAAAAGCAAAAAATGAAGAAAAATAAATGTCTCTTAATAATAAATAAATAAAATGTATCTTTTATATATATTTAATTATTTTATCATATGTATCTATTATCCAATGTTGACACCAAATATGTTATGAAGAAATAAATTTGTTTTACATACCTACACTAAAAGTTCATATATTTAATTGCTCCAAGTAGAAAAAATAGAATTTCTTATGCTTATCAATTTTCTACGAATAGACACATTTGGAAATATCAAATGAGTTTATTTGAGGCATTTTGATAAACCTAGGAAATACTATTGCAGAAATCCCTAAAAATATCTCCACGATATTAGTAACCTTATAATACCCTCTCCGAGGGCTCACCAAAACCTCTCGATGATCTCTTAAAATAATCTTGTGAACGACTTCTAAAAGAGGTCTCATTTTGGAGCTCTCGGACTATGTTCTAAAAGAACTCTTTTAGGGGCGTTTCTGAGCTTCTTCAGAGAGTCCGAAAAGATTGCATAAGAAGTCTTTAAGACTTATTTGAGAGCACTTCTCGATACCTGAAGGAGAGCTCTATCAAGATTTCAGGAGCTCCTCAGGATGTCTTTAAGAAGACATTTGGTTGATTGGGTTGTTATCCAACGATAAGAAAGTTTCTGAATAATCAAGCAAATGATTCAACATCACTGAATGAAAATTGGCCTTACCTCCAAAATAATGTATATTTCTTGGAACATTGTAATCGCCTTCTAGGTAAAAATGTTAATGAGATGTGGTTATCGTCTTTGAAAACTAAATCAGAACCAATAAGGCAGTACATTAGTCAATGCAAAAATATCAAAGAAACAGAAGGTTTTAAAGAAATCAGGGTCCAATACAAGGCAGCTAATGAAACGAGAAGAGATACAATGCCTAAAGTTTTGGTGATTTTCGAGTTGCTCCCAATTAGTCCGGGAGCCAGTGAACTTTTTTTGGCACTTATTTTCGCACGCCCTATTTATAGTAATTTCTGGTCAATTGATGATGTTTTTCAACAAATCGATAGTCTGGCTATTGATTTCCGATGGAATCGATGAGTGAAAATTACAAACTCATGGTACTTATTTTCGCAAGGCTGAAACTTGTTGTACCAATTACTAATACCCTAAAACATGCATAAAAAAAGCAGTCTGGCTCGTTTCAGGAGTTGGAAAGTCAGTCTGGCAGGATATTTTTCATTTACAAAAATTGGGCTATTTTTTCAACGCCCGGAACTTATTTTAGCATAGACGAAACTCGTTGTACTAGTTAGCATCATAACAAACCTTAGTCAAAAAGCAGTCTGGCTGGTTTCTGGAGTTGGGAAATGAGTCTGGCAGACATTCGAAAATCGTTGAAAAAAAAAGCTTGTGTAACTTATTTTCGCATTTTTGAAAATTTGTCAGATGGTCAAATGCGTTGTACAATTATCGAAAAAAGCAGTCTGGCTATCATTCGAGGTCACTTAAGCCTTGCCAGACTGACCAGAAGATGCGTAACCTCGTAACTCACAGGCGATCTTTATACAACGTTTGCGCCTATACAATGAGTACAGTCTTAATTTCGCACGAATGCATTTTTTTCCACATGATAGTTTAAACTCTAACACGAATAAAAAAGACAGTCTGGCTAATATTCTGAATAACTAAAGCCTAGCCAGACTCTAAAATTGCAAGTTCTCGAGAGTTCTAAACGTCATGTCTCCGACGATACAGGGATATTTTTTAATTGTCTTACGAATCGACATCTCCAGAATGAACATGTGTATGTATTCTCACGCAAGCAATGCCATGTAGCATATTTTCATACCATGAATCGATGGAATTAATCATCTTATCAGAATATTGTGAAATGTAAAAAGGGATGATTTCTTCCAATGACCATCAATTTTAGTTTTAATATAATTCTGATACATTTCGACATGCACTAGATGAAAAAAGTGATTAATTTTTTTGTGTCCTATTCCGCGTCCGCTTCTTCTTCCTCTGTTTCTGCCTCATCATCACTAGCGTCGTTATCTTCATCAGAATCATTTCCGTGTCGTTCAACATCATCTTCATCCTCATCTGCATTAAAATGGTATATGATAAAAAAAAAAAAAAAATTCAAGACTTATTGACTTGAATGGAAAGAAAAATCGAACTGCTTACCTCTTTCGTTCGCTGGTTGAATGACGACATCGTTTACGAAAGTTGGTACTTGGTCCCCATCGAACCAAACAAACGTGTATTTTCCGTCGACCTCTTCCCATTCATGACTTGTCGGCACAAGAGATGTTGGATATTTTTTATATGAATTTCTCCAAATGTTTGCAATGTAGGAAGCCCTCAAAATTTGCTGCTTCAACTCACTCTTGCAGGGTGGAAGGGTTGAGCCGTCAAAATTTCGGGTATTCAGTTTGAAATGATCATCTCGACTGTTCGATGCATACGTCTTCGCGAATGTTGCAAATCTTGCTTCATTCACGCTATCGATTTTTTTCATGTTGTACACGCGACAAACGAACTCTTCTACGATTTTGATGACTTCTTCTGAATTCGATTCTGCCAGGCTCCCAAGGTCGGAAAAAGCATTTTGGTATTTTTCCTCACCTCGCAAAATTTGTAGAGGTTTTTTTTTAACTTTCCTGAAGAAAGCTGGGTTAAAATCACACCCAGTCATGGCATGGAATCCTGGCAAGGAGCTGCATAAGGTTTCCCCCAACGATTCATATAATTTGCTGACATTGATATATCTTTGTGCATTTCCGACACCAACTTCCATCCACACTTTTACCGATGTTCGTAGGCGTTTCATATTACCGAGCATTATGATTAGGATATCCGTATCTGAACATCTTATTGAAATTGAAATAATTTTTGATGAGAAAAATTAACGGACGATCCGGGAATCGAACCCAGGATCTACGGAAGCCTATCCGGGGACTTACACCCGAGACCGCCTAGCTCGCCCACGGATCACCGCAACTTTTCTCATCTTCTATTCTTGTGCTCACATGTATGTGTTGTTATGATTCTTGGGTATGTAGCACTGTAGTAGTACGCAAGGCAAAGTCATATACACTATAGCACCTGTATGACGGCTGTGTCACGAGCAGGCTGTGAGTTTATTGTATATAGCGGCCTTTTTGTGTGCGTAATATTTTTATTAAGTAATTAATTAAATAATTAATTGATTACTTAACTTTTTATCTATCCCTGATGTTTCAAATTGAAATAATTTTTGATGAGAAAAATTAACGGACGATCCGGGAATCGAACCCAGGATCTACGGAAGCCTATCCGGGGACTTACACCCGAGACCACCTAGCTCGCCCACGGATCACCGCAACTTTTCTCATCTTCTATTCTTGTGCTCACATGTATGTGTTGTTATGATTCTTGGGTATGTAGCACTGTAGTAGTACGCAAGGCAAAGTCATATACACTATAGCACCTGTATGACGGCTGTGTCACGAGCAGGCTGTGAGTTTATTGTATATAGCGGCCTTTTTGTGTGCGTAATATTTTTATTAAGTAATTAATTAAATAATTAATTGATTACTTAACTTTTTATCTATCCCTGATGTTTCAAATTGAAATAATTTTTGATGAGAAAAATTAACGGACGATCCGGGAATCGAACCCAGGATCTACGGAAGCCTATCCGGGGACTTACACCCGAGACCACCTAGCTCGCCCACGGATCACCGCAACTTTTCTCATCTTCTATTCTTGTGCTCACATGTATGTGTTGTTATGATTCTTGGGTATGTAGCACTGTAGTAGTACGCAAGGCAAAGTCATATACACTATAGCACCTGTATGACGGCTGTGTCACGAGCAGGCTGTGAGTTTATTGTATATAGCGGCCTTTTTGTGTGCGTAATATTTTTATTAAGTAATTAATTAAATAATTAATTGATTACTTAACTTTTTATCTATCCCTGATCTTTCAAATTGAAATAATTTTTGATGAGAAAAATTAACGGACGATCCGGGAATCGGGTGTAAGTCCCCGGATAGGCTTCCGTAGATCCTGGGTTCGATTCCCGGATCGTCCGTTAATTTTTCTCATCAAAAATTATTTCAATTTGAAACATCAGGGATAGATAAAAAGTTAAGTAATCAATTAATTATTTAATTAATTACTTAATAAAAATATTACGCACACAAAAAGGCCGCTATATACAATAAACTCACAGCCTGCTCGTGACACAGCCGTCATACAGGTGCTATAGTGTATATGACTTTGCCTTGCGTACTACTACAGTGCTACATACCCAAGAATCATAACAACATCTTATTAAAATGTTACCATCCGAAGCGGCGTTACAGGCATGGTAAATTATCTTAGTGTCGGCTTCTTCGTGTCTTTCGCATGTGAAATTCTCTGCAATGGATCGTATCACCCGGCCATTTTCTTCTTCATACTTGTAGCAGATGTCGTAATTTAGGTACACGGTTTTCGAAGCCATCAATGGTGCCATCTCTGCGGAAGCCCAACTGTTTATTAAATACTTGACCAATGCTTCTTTGAATTTAATATTCTTCAGTTCTCTTGAAAAATCGGAAGGTCGTATTTGATCTGGCCCAGCAATTTTGTAGGCTCGATGTTCCATGGTATCTCGTAGAAGATGCTTGTTATCTTTTATGGAAGGCTTAAAATAGCGATCGAAGACAATAGCTACCGAAGTTGCTTCATAATTCACAACCATTTGCAAAATTTTTTTGGAAATTTTCCCAAATGAGAGCGGTACTTCTCGCATAAGGTATAGTAGAAAAAAACCGTCGATGATTACAAGATCAGTGCTCTCTGGTTTTTCACTTTCGATTTCTCGCTCCAAACATTTCAGTAGAACCGATTTATCTGTCTTGCAAAAGGTGCCGTCAGTATGGCACAGCGATAACGGTACAGGAGTTAAAGGGTAGGTCAGCACTTTTTCAATATCGATTTTTTGCTCCATCGAAAGACCCAACAGCCGACCAAATAAATCTCTCTGTAATCGCACTTCTTGTATTTTCCCTGCGACTACTACTTTTTTTTCTGGATTGAATCTGTGAAACTCCAAACTTTATTTCTTTTTATAGGTTTTTCAAATCGACTGCTATCTTGAGCACACTCCGAAATAAATGTCTCACGTAGTTCATTGCCATTTACTTCAACGTTAATTAGGAAATCTTTGATCGAATCCGTTACTGCTAGGCCGTTTGATATATTATACAAAAAATCATGTTTTAAATCAGTTCCAAAAGGGTTGAGGTTTTTCTTGATTCCGTCGATGAATCGTTGAAGCTGTACGCCTTTTTTTTTAATCTTATTCATTCCCAGATCTGCTGTAATATCTTGAGTTTTATTCAAGCCAGTCGTTTGTAGAACGTGAGATATTATAGTTGCCCGAATACTATGGCTTTTGCACCAGCGTTGACGCGCTGATATTGAATTAGTATTATGGATAACTCTTGTTAGTTTGTTAGCAGCGTCTGCATTAATTGTTTGTTCTAGAGTTAAATCGACCGGCTGTCTTGAGAACGGTTTGTTCGTCCTTTTAACACCAAATGATCCCTTCTTGAATTGTTCTTGCAGTCCCGGATGCGTTTCATCGACTTGTATTAGGTTATCATGGTACCTAACTAACCAACGAGCATAATTTGGTTGGTTGTAAATGAAAAATAAATTGCACATTTTTGGTAATACGTATTTGAATAATTCAAAATCCGCAGTCCGGATGCTGACATTGAGAAGCCAATAATGTTGAACAAGATTTATGTAAATCATATAAAACTGTGGTGTCAATCCATGGTCGCCGCTTATCGTTTGCTCTTCATATTGTTCATAACTTTCAAACAAATCAATAACTGCATCATTATCTACAACAGGACTTGTTGATTTGTTTTTTGTGAAATTTTTTAGATATTCTTTCACATCGCTGCTGATCTCAATTTCTTTTGTATCAAAGAATTGTTGAAAATGTAATATTTGAAGTCCTAAAGCCATCATAGGATGCAGTCTCTTACATCGATTAAAATGCTTCCCGCTTATGAATCCATTAACTGATCCACTTGCCAACATTTCGCAATCCACCATGATATTGGACAAACCGCAATTATCGATGAACTTGCCGATAGTTTTGAAATAGGCCATCATAATATGGAATGAACCTAGATGTATGAACAGATCGTCGAATCTTGGCTTCTCAGTAGCTTGAATTTGCAGAGCTACTTTCGCGATTGCTAAGTCGTAAGTCACTTGCATGTAGGCTTCGCCACATTCCTCCGCGACTTTTTGACTTTGTACCATCGTTTCGAGTACAACAGATGTACTTGTTGGAGATAAATTGATAGTTGTCAGGTACGAAACCTTCTGTTTAGGAGAATCATCCTGATATATTAAGCTATTGAAACCGACCCACATCGGCGTATCTTTAATTTGTAGCGCGTGCGAAACCATCCAAGCAAGATTTATTCGGTGCAATGATTCGATATTATCAGGTATAGAATGACGTGATGATTCATCGAGAGGTTGTAGTTTTTCCAGCATCTTCGGTCTTTTCGTATAAGGTTCCAATTCTGTCGTTATCGCATCGAACGTCCGTCTTCGTTTTTTACCGAGACTTGGTTTGTCTGCGGTACTTTCACCATGATCGATATCCATCAATACTCCGCTAACAACAGTAGTATTCTCATCGAAATTTTGAAAAATGATACCAACAGTATCGTGTAAAGTATCCTTTCCAGACGGAGTATCCACGAATCTATCAAAATTATCGTAAGCTACACCTGTGAGTAAATTCGAAGAAGTGATAATATCTACAGGACAAATCTGAGATCTACTTGTGGAAGCAAACGTAGCTTCCGTCTCCAATTCCTCTATAACACTATAGCTACAACAATGGCCGTATTTATTGATTATATTCACAACCTTCTTACTGCTCGTTAAGCTTTTCAAAGCCATCCCGAGAGTTATGTGCTTCGAAGTTTTTATCATTCCATTCGAAACCGCAAAAATTGCATCGTCTGCTAATGACTCGACGATTCTTTGGCAATTGGAACTTCGTCTGCGCCGATGACTCGCGCCACTCAAAAGTGTTTCATAAAACTCATGAAGAATCGGTGGAATCGAGCTTTCTCCCTGTATTAAACTATTCGCAGTCACTTCGTTCGGAAGTTTATTCGGTTCAATTTTTAAAATTTTATCCCTCAAGATAAGTGCTGCTCTTTCGATAACGTCCGATTGTTGTAAATTTTTGAAATCCTCATCCTGTAGTATATTTCCTCCGAAGGTTTTCACAATTTTTTGATTATTCTTTATGATGATTCTTATTTCTTTTTTGAAAGTTTGTAATAGTTTTTCTTCTATATGATGTGCCACGAAAACACCTTTCGTAAATTCCGGGACTTCATCATATTGACAAGTGAGGCGTTCCACGTAAAACTCTTTCAAAAATTTCAAAAAATAGCAACGTTCTCCGTCAATAATATTATCCTTCACAAAATCGCATAGTTCTTGATATGCTATTTTATTATGATCTCGCTTTCTGTGCCATTCCTTGCTTGGTCGTGGCGAAGCGGTCTGACTTTTATAAATATAATCTTTTTTGCAAAAGCTGTGGTAAGATATGGGTTGTCCCTGTTTTTTAATATCGTCAATTTTTTTTAGCATAGAAATATCATTAGCTTGTGTCGCGTGCGATTTCAATCCGTCAATGGTCGTAGCGTCTTTACAGGTATGCAGCCCTGTTCTTTTTTTTTAATTACTTTACGTTTACTATCGCAAAATATACATAATGTCTGGAAAGTGACTTCCTCCGTTGACGTTTCCGATGCCTCAGGTACGTTACGAATCTCTTGCGTATCATTATCCTTATCTACTTCGTTATCAATATCTTCATCTGTATAAGGTCTTTGAGGCTTTCGCGGTGAGATTCTGAATAAGACTTGGCTTCCGGGATGGAGCCGCGTTGTTTAACGGTTAGGTGCCGACGTTCCGTAAACATTGCAGCTTACTTCATCAGGGCGAGAAACAACCTGATACTGGTTGCTCCCTAACAGGGTGTCCCTATTTATGCCAGTTGCGGAGCCGTCCATGTGTGACGTTCCGCTCGGGTGGAGTTGACCAATCATATGTTTTTAAATGGTTGGCCAAACATTTAAAAAACCGGGAGGATGGCGTTCCAAATTGGATGGGTTTGAAGTCCGTTGTCTCTGTTGATGTTGTTAGGATGTTTACGGATTTCAAGGGCTTCTCTGTATTTTCGAGGAAAATACTGATTTGAGTTAGCCAAGGAGGTGGTTTGGTCAAATAAGATTTGGTGGCCCGTTTCCATTTGGTGTTCCGCCAGAGCTGAGATAGTAAAGTGCTTCAGTTTGACGCATCTTTGGTGTTCTTTAAGGCGAGTGCTGATCTTCCTCCCGGTTTCTCCGATGTAAACTTTTCCACAGGAACAAGGGATCCTGTATACCCCTGAAAAGCTGAGCGGGGGGAGTTTATCTTTTGGGGAGTTGAGGAATTGCCCGATTTTCTGTGGTGGTTTGAAAATCGGTTTGATGTTGTTTCTCCTTAGGATTCTCCCTATGGAGTCCGTCACTCCTTGAATGTAGGGGAGGAAAGCAGTTCTTCTCGTTACTTCCGTTGGTAAGTTTGAAATGTCTGTCGATGGGTTGGGCTTGTTCTGGAGTTTTTGGATGGTTTGTTGGATTTGTGTGGACGAGTAACCATTGGATTGTAGGGTTTTCTTCAGGTGGGCTAGTTCGGCGTTGAGGTTATCTGAATCAGAGACTGTCAGTGCTCGGTGGACGAGTGAGCTGATCACTGATCCTTTTTGTGATGGGTGGTGGTGTGAAGCTGCGTGGAGATATCTGTTGGTGTGTGTGGGTTTGCGGTATACGCGATGTCCCAATTGACCATCTTGTTTTTTCGTGACTAGCACGTCCAGGAAGGGAAGTTGGTTGTTATTTTCTGTTTCCATCGTGAAGCGTATGTTAGGGTGTCGGGAGTTGAGAAAGTCTAGAAAGGTTTGGAGGTGTTCCTTACCATGTCGCCAAATGACAAAAGTGTCATCAACATATCGGAGCCAGAGTTCAGGTTTTAGTCGGGCTTCTCCGAGGGTGAGGC
The DNA here is from genome assembly GCA_943736025.1 of Tenthredo mesomela. Taxonomy (NCBI): domain Eukaryota; kingdom Metazoa; phylum Arthropoda; class Insecta; order Hymenoptera; family Tenthredinidae; genus Tenthredo; species Tenthredo mesomela. The sequence continues at coordinate 40,500,551 of OX031014.1, read as the reverse complement.
TCTCGAAGTGCTCCATGAATATATCCGCTATGATGGGAGAAATTGGAGATCCCATAGCAGCGCCTGAGGTTTGTTCGTAGAATGCTCCTTGGTAAAGAAAGTAGGTGGAGGTGAGGCAGTGTTCGATGAGGGGGAACAGTTTTTGGGGTATCTTTTTGGATCTTTTTATGATTTCCAAGGTGTCTGGGATAGGGACTTTCGTAAACAGTGATTCTACATCGAAGCTGACTAGAATGTCATCAGGATGTAGTCGAATCTGTTGGATTTTCTCGACAAAGTCTGTCGAGTTGAGGATGCGTGAGCCGGAGTCGGATAGGAGTGTTTGGAGTTGGGACGCCAGATACCGTGAAAGTTTGTATGTGGGCGAGTTAATCGCACTAACTATTGGTCTCAAGGGTACGTTGGTTTTGTGGATTTTGGGTATGCCGTACAGTCTGGGAGGGCAGGATTCTTTGGGAGTCAAAGCTTTTTTGGTTGGTTCCGGCAGATTGCTTTCCTTGATAAGGAGGGTGGTGCGTTTTTCTATTTTCGGTGTAGGGTCTCTTGAAATTTCGCGGTAGGTAGTGTCGTCCAGGAGTGTTCGGATTTTGGTTTCGTAGTCTTTCCTGTTGAGGACGACCGTGGCATTGCCTTTGTCTGCTGCCAGTACGATGATGTCGGGGTTGCTGTTGAGTTCTCTCAGTGCTAGGCGTTCCTGTCTAGTGAGGTTTGGCTTGGGTGCTTTGGCGTTGCGTAGAATGTTGGTTGTTAGTCTTCGAATGTTGTTTGCTGCTTCCGTTGGTAGTCCGAAGATGGAGTTTTCGATTTGGGAGATGATTTCGTCTTTTGGGATTCTAGATGGGGCAATAGCAAAGTTCGGGCCTTTGGCTAGGGCAGAAGTTGCTTCTTGGGAAAGGATCGTGTCACTGAGGTTCTTGACAGTATCTTTAAGCGGTATCGGGGTTTTTGGCTGTGGCGAGAGTTTTTGGTATTTGTCTATTTGTCGTTGGGTACACTGCATTTTTTTTTTTTTTTTTTTTTTTTAAATGTTTGGCCAACCATTTAAAAACATATGATTGGTCAACTCCACCCGAGCGGAACGTCACACATGGACGGCTCCGCAACTGGCATAAATAGGGACACCCTGTTGGGGAGCAACCAGTATCAAGTTGTTTCTCGCCCTGATGAAGTAAACTGCAATGTTTACGAAACGTCGGCACCTAACCGTTAAACAACGCGGCTCCATCCCGGAAGCCAAGTCTTATTCAGAATCTCACCGCGAAAGCCTCAAAGACCTTATCAAGCTCCTCCACGGGGAGGGCATCCTCGCTGAAGTTAACTCCTTTAGCAAAAACAGGTCGTCCCTATCGAAACATCTAGCCAACCTAGCTTTCCTGAAGAGATGCAGGGACAACAACATCATCTCCAAATTTCTTCGGATGAAAGATCCATTTGGCACTGAGAAATCCAAACGGATACTCACACGCACCAGCCAAGCCCTTATCCGCGAACGCATCACACACACCAAACTCCAACTACACCAGACTGCAGAACGGACACTGCGTCTTCACCTCTTCCTCGCCTCCACTCTACGACCCGACATCTGGCAAACAGTGGACCGCGTTTCAGCTGAACAAGCTGAACGGATACACTTGCAGTGTACCCAACGACAAATAGACAAATACCAAAAACTCTCGCCACAGCCAAAAACCCCAGATTAACTCGCCCACATACAAACTTTCACGGTATCTGGCGCCCCAACTCCAAACACTCCTATCCGACTCCGGCTCACGCATCCTCAACTCGAAAGACTTTGTCGAGAAAATCCAACAGATTCGACTACATCCTGATGACATTCTAGTCAGCTTCGATGTAGAATCACTGTTTACGAAAGTCCCTATCCCAGACACCTTGGAAATCATAAAAAGATCCAAAAAGATACCCCAACAACTGTTCCCCCTCATCGAACACTGCCTCACCTCCACCTACTTTCTTTACCAAGGAGCATTCTACGAACAAACCTCAGGCGCTGCTATGGGATCTCCAATTTCTCCCATCATAGCGGATATATTCATGGAGCACTTCGAGAGCCACACCCTCGGAGAAGCCCGACTAAAACCTGAACTCTGGCTCCGATATGTTGATGACACTTTTGTCATTTGGCGACATGGTAAGGAACACCTCCAAACCTTTCTAGACTTTCTCAACTCCCGACACCCTAACATACGCTTCACGATGGAAACAGAAAATAACAACCAACTTCCCTTCCTGGACGTGCTAGTCACGAAAAAACAAGATGGTCAATTGGGACATCGCGTATACCGCAAACCCACACACACCAACAGATATCTCCACGCAGCTTCACACCACCACCCATCACAAAAAGGATCAGTGATCAGCTCACTCGTCCACCGAGCACTGACAGTCTCTGATTCAGATAACCTCAACGTCGAACTAGCCCACCTGAAGAAAACCCTACAATCCAATGGTTACTCGTCCACACAAATCCAACAAACCATCCAAGAACTCCAGAACAAGCCCAACCCATCGACAGACATTTCAAACTTACCAACGGAAGTAACGAGAAGAACTGCTTTCCTCCCCTACATTCAAGGAGTGACGGACTCCATAGGGAGAATCCTAAGGAGAAACAACATCAAACCGATTTTCAAACCACCACAGAAAATCGGGCAATTCCTCAACTCCCCAAAAGATAAACTCCCCCCGCTCAGCTCTTCAGGGGTATACAGGATCCCTTGTTCCTGTGGAAAAGTTTACATCGGAGAAACCGGGAGGAAGATCAGCACTCGCCTTAAAGAACACCAAAGATGCGTCAAACTGAAGCACTTTACTATCTCAGCTCTGGCGGAACACCAAATGGAAACGGGCCACCAAATCTTATTTGACCAAACCACCTCCTTGGCTAACTCAAATCAGTATTTTCCTCGAAAATACAGAGAAGCCCTTGAAATCCGTAAACATCCTAACAACATCAACAGAGACAACGGACTTCAAACCCATCCAATTTGGAACGCCATCCTCCCGGTTTTTTAAATGTTTGGCCAACCATTTAAAAACATATGATTGGTCAACTCCACCCGAGCGGAACGTCACACATGGACGGCTCCGCAACTGGCATAAATAGGGACACCCTGTTGGGGAGCAACCAGTATCAGGTTGTTTCTCGCCCTGATGAAGTAAACTGCAATGTTTACGAAACGTCGGCACTTAACCGTTAAACAACGCGGCTCCATCCCGGAAGCCAAGTCTTATTCTTCATCTGTATAGTTATTACGTTCATCATTACTTTCTGTTAGTTTATTACTGATTCCCTGCCCATTATTATTGGTTTCATTATTTTCATTTTCTTCATCAATAATTTCCAGACTATCGTCATTTTCCCCGTTATTTTGCTTTTCTTTTTTCCCATCATCATCTTGATCGACTTCATCACTGGTAATAAATGAAATCGTTGTAAAAATGGGAAAAAAACCTGTTTTAAGGAGGTTGGCTAGTCAAAAATGACTAGTTTTTCATGAATTCATTACGGCATAGTCGCCACATTGAGTATTCATCGAATTATTATATTCGTAAACTGATGATTACCCTGACATTTCCGGAAGTGAAATAATACGCAAATTATCAACAAATGGCTAGACATCGGTTTTTCATTTTTTTTTTTAATTTTTAATTGCTTGAAAACGATAAAAAATCTAGTAGATTGGTTCGATTACAGTCTTCGATGGCTTACTTTCTTCAGGAAACTAAGGAAAATCATTAATTTCTTCAGGAAATTAAAAAAAATATTTGAAAATTAAAAAAAAATGAAAATGGAGCTAGATATCGTCACGTCCTCGCCGTTAGCTCTGGTTTACGCCAAGAACGATAAAATCTATAGAACTATCATTTCGTTGAGAATACCGCTCTAAGACAGTTTTCACAATAGTAAATCGCGAATTCAACATCTGATGACAAATTTGTGATCAGCAGCCTCCAAGAACCTGGTATATGCATTTTTAGTCGATTCTGAGGCTTTTTGGAATTTTCGTCCGCCATATTGGATCCGCCATTTTGAATTTTGGAAATCCGATTCCAGATTCGTTATCAGCGACCCCGAAAACCCCAATGTCCAAAATTTCGAAGCCGGAGCGATATTTTCAATGTTTTGGTCCGCCATATTGGATCCGCCATTTTGAATTTTGAAAATCCGATTCCAGATTCGTTATCAGCGACCCCGAAAACCCTCATGTACGAAATTTCAAAGCTCGAACGATATTTTTAATGTTTTGGTCCGCCATACTGGTTCCGCCATTTTGAATTTTGAAAATCCGATTCCAGATTCGTTATCAGCGACCCCGAAAACCCCCATGTACGAAATTTCAAAGCTCGAACGATATTTTTAATGTATTGGTCCGCCATATTGGATCCGCCATTTTGAATTTTGAAAATCCGATTCCAGATTCGTTATCAGCGACCCCGAAAACCCCAATGTCCAAAATTTCGAAGCCGGAGCGATATTTTTAATGTTTTGGTTCCTCATATTGGATCCGCCATTTTGAATTTTGAAAATCCGATTCCGGATTCGTTATCAGCGACCCCAAAAACCCCCGAGTAAGAATTTTCGCGATCATACGATCATTCAAAAAATGTATGCTTCAAAGAGATTCTAGGTGGGATGTTAAACATCCCACCGTGCATGTAAGGTAGGGCGGAGTGAAAAATTCGCTTTTTTCAAATCGCTATCTCCTTAGCACTCAAAAATTACGTCTTGACATCCTGAAAACCCACACCAAAGGATTTTTTTATGAGGCCACATCTTGAGGTGCCTAGACGAAGATTACATTTTCACTTCACTTTCGGGAACTTCCAGACTCGGATATATCCTTCCATTCACTAGAATGCAATTTTCAGCTAACAATTAAAATTTCGAATGATGATCTAATTGGCTTCATTTCAAACCTTCAAAGAAACAACAGAAATATGGGTATTCTGAGTATGACACGGAAATAACCAAATTTCTGTTGTTTTTTTGAATGTTTGTAATAAAGCCAATTAGATCATTATTCAAACTTTTAATTGTTAGCTGAAAATTGCATTCTAGTGGAAGGAAGGATATATCCGAGTCTGGAAGTTCCCGAAAGTGAAGTGAAAATGTAATCTTCATCTAGGCACCTCAAGATGTGGTCTCATAAAAAAATCCTTTGGTGTGGGTTTTCAGGATGTCAAGACGTAATTTTTGAGTGCTAAGGAGATAGTGATTTAAAAATAGTGAACTTTTCACTCCGCCCTAATGTAAGGGTTAATGAATAATTTGTTCTATTTTAATTTTAGGAAGACGATAACACAGAGTTCGATACAATTTCAACATTGCCATATCCACTGCTGGTTATAAAAGGTTTGAAAGATCAATACTTATAACAATGGCACATGCATCAGAAGCTAATTTTATAATTATGTACTGTAGGAAAATCCCTCTTTGACGAGAAAGCAACAGCACATGTAGTCATTCACAATAGATGTGTCATCACAGCAGCCGATGTTGCACAAGGGTTTCTACTCAATTTCCTAGCATTCTATGTTTTTGGCATTAACTATGCACCAGGGTTGGAAAAAACCTTGGAGTTTTTTCAAAGGTATATGAATACTTCTTGAAAAATAATTTAAAATATTCTGAGACGCATCAATAATTATAAACTTTATATTCTAGGGTTTTATTAGAGATCAACCCTGCAGAAGGAAAAAAAAGTAAGGCTAAACGCAGAGCAAAAACCTTCCACTCTGCTGTATTTAAACTCGCCAAAAAACTCTCTGACTTCATGGATGTTTTCAATTTGGAATGAAATAATTTATTCGAACCTATTGGAGTAGTTTTTGAGGACATCAATATGAAGAAAGACACTTTAATACTTACTGTCTGACAATTGAACAAACTGTTGTAGACGATGTTTTGACTATGAAATTATCAAAAAATGAAATTCGAACGTAAGAGTGGAAATCCTTTCTAAGATATCGAGGACGTTCTATGACTCCAAAATATATACTACATCAAAGTAAATGAATGAAAGCATAAAAAAATCATGTCCTTTGGGGTATTTTAATAACTATAGTATTGTGGTATTTGGATTCACATAATAAAACAATTGTTATTCCAATATTGTGACTGAACTTGAGATTTGATAATAAATGTTTAATTAATTGATGAAATCTAAGCTGCGTTGAATTCTCTAATCCCTCATAACTACATCATTATTGATACCTACCTTCAGAAGTTAGTACTCGAAACCATAATAACGCTTTGAAACTTCCCAGACAACACAAAATTCAAAGTCGTCTTAAAAACGTCGTGTGGACGTCAAATGCGTCGATTTCTGACCTCTTAAAGACGTCTTCAAGACGTTAGAAATCGACGCATTTGACGTTCATGCGACGTTTTTAAGACGACTTTGAATTTTGTGTTGTCTGGGTTATATATTCATAAGCATGCAAAAATGAAATCAATGTTATAATACATGAGCAATACTTTAAACTATGCATACACCTCAGTACATCGATATCCATATATTACAGGTGAAAATCTTGTGAAGCACATTAATTTTTATGTGCAGTATTTGAAACTGTACATGAAGCTTGTGTATCAAATTTCATACAAACACGTAAAGATTCTGTGGTGCATATTTATTTTCATATACAATACATAAAACTACGCGCTCATCTCGCAAATAGAGATTGCAATCCAGCACCAATTTCAATCCGGTCAGATCCGGCCGGATCCGGCCGGACTGGTCACATCAATAGTATATTACTCACCTAGGGAGGGAAAGTAGGCTAACCCAAACTGCGTGTGAGATTGACACCCAAGCCGAAGGCGAGGTGACAAAAACGCAGTTTGGGATGGCCTTTTTCACTCCCGTGTGAGGTATACTATTTTTCACCACCCCCTGCATCGGAAAGAACGACTTCCCGCTCACGCAAGGGAGCGAAAGTCGTACTTTCCGTGCAGGTGTGGTGAGAAAGATTTTTCCTTTTTGTTCCAAAATCGACTGTATAAAAGATGATCAAGTGAGTGTATTATGAGGTTTATAAAAAAAAAAAAAAGTTAATTTCTTATGAAATCAATTTTATTTACGCTGTTATAATTAAGTAACAATTACGAATCAAATCAACAATGGAAAACTAGTATAGTGTAGTGTAATTAGTTAAATTGTGATCTCCATATTGATAATATTTATTTAATAACGGGCGGTGAAGATCCTTTTGTCTTACTAGATTTCACAAATTACATTATTGAAAATTATCTTGTTGCATATATTACATTACACTGTTAAAAATGGTTTGAAGTTTCATAAACGAAAAACAATGAAATTCACAAACCCTGGTAATTAAAATGATATTAATATAAAAAACCTTGAAATTTCATATTTGTCTCCTAATATTAAAGAAAAGTACTGAATTTTCAATAACTGTCTTTGAGTATTAATCATAGTTCTATTGAATTTTATAAGACTGTTTTGAAAATTCAAAACACATAATGGTTTTACTAGTTTCCAGAGATTGTGTTTGAATCTTCAATATCGTGATTGAAAATTACAGAATACTATGAAATTTCGATGCAGGAAACATGAAATTTACGGAAATGGATTTTGAAATTTAATGGAGTTTTATATCAAAATTCACAATTGCTATATAAATTAGTTGCGTAGTGAGCTATGCGCATCTAAGCAGCCCGTGTATGCCAGTTCTACTTCCCGTCTGTTGGCGATCGGCGGCGTCGAGATCTGTTGCTCTGTGCAAATTTGTGAAATTTCCAGATAATTGTGGTCAATATCATTGATAACAAGTGACCACATTCATCAGATTAATGAGGCAAGTAAGAAAATAACGCATAAATCATCGGTTGTGGTAATAATGATAGTCCTCATGAGTGAAAAATGTATAAGTTGATTTTCTTAATCTGACTCGGTACGCTTTCTCATTTCAGGGTATCACTGAACATCAAATCCGATAGATGAAGGATTTAAACAGGAGATTCTGACCTACGATCCAAGACTGAACCTTTCACGAAAACTTGAAAAAGTACCACGGAGCAGATCGAGAATCAGAAAAAAAAACTACCTTCTACTTATACCTATTATTTCTATGTTGAAATATGTGCATCATGTGGGATTCTCCTAGTCGTGAATATTAACCAAGTTCTAGTGACCTATAGATTAAGAAAAATGTGTAAAATAATTACTCGAACCTGATGAATATTGAAAAATAAATGAGAAAATATCAATCACGTCTTTGAATTTAAATGTACCCATACCCTAAATTTAGTATATATTCATATGAATTTTCATAACCATCTTGAATTTTTATCATAAGAACTATTAATTTTCATACATGATAGCTATATATTTTTAATAATCTTGAGTTTGAAATTTCAGAATGTTTTTGAATTTTCAAAACTGTTGTATTAATATTCAACCGTTTCACGAGTTGAATTTTAGTGGAAAAAAGTATATGTTAATTTGCTTCACACACATTTTTATTAAATTTCATATGGAAATTTCTAACAGTGTATGTAAGTAACTTATATTAAATCTAACTAAATCAACCTTAATCAACTGAGATCACAATAATTAGGTGATTGAGGCACGCTAAGTAGTCTCATTCTCATAATTATGATGACACCATGACAGTCATCATGAATCTGTTTAATGAAGAGCACAATTATCACAATAATGAGTTCAAAACTTCATCTTATTTTTTAATAGACTTACTTTGAATAATTATTTTGAGTATCATGATCATAAAAAATCAATTTTGGTTTTGAAAAAAGGATCGTAGTTATGCAACAACGCGAGTATTTTTCTAAAAAATTGGTGTCATGTATTTTTTACCGGATCGTGTCACCGGATCCAGTAAATTGGTACCGGATCCGGTAGATGTATACCGATGCCGGATCCGCCGGATTACCGGATCCGGTTTTCCGGATTGCAATCCCTACTCGCAAAACAAGAATGCATGAAATTTAATGATCAGACATTGAAATTATTATACATTATACAAAATTTTGAAGATGAACATTAATTTGATTTCATGTGCGTTCATAACTTTTGCTTCATGCACTTTTCATTGATTTTAATGCATCAAGTTTTTACAGTGCTGTATTGGAAAATATTTTGTTTTTTATATACTATAGCTAACATGAAAAATTACCGCGGTGAAAGCACACGTGAAATTACCAGTGGAATTGTCAAAATTATCAGTTAAATATCGTGTAGGCTATGCAAAATAACATCGAATGGTGCAATTCTATTGGCTGAAATTCGGATGGGAAAAATAATCATGAAAATCCCGTGTTATTCTTATGGCGAAAAACAACGGTCTTGGGGGGCGTTTTAAGATCGAGATAGAGAGCTGCAATTTGGAGGGGATTTATTTTGAATTATTTCGAATCTTTTGAGGGGGCGGCACGGACAAAATTCCACCGACCCTTAAATAAGGACTACCCTAATACATATATATATATGAGGCTTTCCACGTCAACCGGGCCACTTTTTCAGTTGTATTTTTTTAATCGTACGCTAATTTTTTGGTGTCTTAAGGGGTCCCAAAAAACATGTTTGGAGCACCTGTCAAAGTCCAAAGTGAAAATGTCATAAAGCTACGTATTATCTTAGAAATGGTTGATTTTCACCGATTTGTATTCTCGAATAATTCTGTCGCATTAGAACGGGAAAAATCAAATTATTTGACACATGTTTTCGAAAGGATTTTTTCCGCTCTTTCACATAAAAATATCCATTTCGTTTAGAGCAGAGCCAATGACCGCGAAAATACGTTTTCAAAACTTCAATGCCATTTTTCTCAAATTTGGGCCGGGTTTAAAATTTTTGAAAAATTCTTAAAAGTTAGCTTGATCTTTTACCTTCAACCCCTATACAAGCAAATTAGGGGATGGCGATGGGTTCTATGTTGGAATCGCCTTTTTATCTCGACGAATGTTGAAAAAAAGTCCCCTGATTTTTATTCTATCATCTGGGATCTAGAAAAATACATTTCTTCATCAAATGTCATTCCTCTCAGTCGATACTGCTTTGCGAAATTTTTTTCTATGATTTTGTGAAGGATTTTTCCCTCATTTTCGCATGATATCGAAAAATCATTAAATCTCTGCTTTTCTTTTTTCGAAATCTTGTCAGAAGTTAGCTTTTTGTTGTCAGACAATCGGAATTCGAACATGATTTTCCACGTTCATCACTACTACGCTTTCTTTCTTAATGATCTTCGTCACGTTTTCCTGTTAAAACTTGTATGTTTCCCCGTATTTCTAACGCCCATGCGTGGCAATAGTATATTACGATATTAGTGCGGTAAGTTCGAGATTACACGTGAGTGCGGAGGTGGCGCACGAGCGCAGCGAGTGCGAGACCCCGCACGAACGTTTAGTCTCGAACAGCCGCACTAATATCGTATACTATTTTATGTAATACGTACGTGTTAGGAGCGGTAGATGGCAGTCACATCGATTTGCGTGAAATAATCATTATTTCACGCAAATTCTGATTATTTCACGCGAATAGCGCACTACTCGGTAATATGTCACTTACCGACCGGAAAACATCACCGGTAAACGCCTCCTAACACGTACATATTACATAAAATTATAAAAGATTGCCGATACTATTATTGATCTACTAACGTGGAATAGCATTAGCATTTGCAGATACGGACGATCTATCGTCTACCCTCGTCTACCGTACGGTCTGTCCCGGTAGCGCTCCTACCGTCAAAAAGTTCAACTCTAGCCTTCCATCGTATTTTAGGTCCCCGACCCATTAGTAAGAAGTCTCGCCGTGAACGTAGTTTCCATTCATGCCGCTACGAGCAGTGCCGTCGATTCAAACCCGCAGTCTAAGTAACTCGAGTGAGAATATAGATTAGGCCGTCTGGCTTGATTTCAACTCATCTGAATATCGTCGGTTAGACACTGTTAGTGCGTTCTATGCGGCTTTTGGATATTCAACAATCTCGTTGTCTTAGGTGTGCGATCAAAACAGTCGTTTTCACGACTCTTAAGGATTGTAGTCCTTTATTGTTTTTTAATAAGTCGATTACATGCTTTAGAATTCTGCGCTCGTTCAAACTTCTTCATTATCCAATTTTCATTGTGCTCTCATTATATTTGAATTCGCCCTTCTCACTTCTGGTCGTCACAATCGCTCGGATGCAAATATCTTTAGTCTGACATGGTTAGTCAGCCTGTTGCACTATAAATTTGTTTAGAGTGAGAGAATTTCAAAAAAATAACCAGTATTTCACAACAGTTACACTAAAAACTTGCGATTTCTTCAGAGTATAAATGTCGCAATTCTTTAAGAGTCGTTGTTGCAATCCTTTGAAGAAACCTGATCACAGGAAAAATACAGATTTAAGAGCTATTTCAAATTCACAAATGCAAAAACTGAAAGATATACCGAAGGGCTCAAAGGTTTGTAGCGTATGTCGCAAAGAGATCGATAAGATTCAAAACATCCCGAATCGAGATCCTGCCCTTCATGAAAACATTCAGGCAGCTCCGTTGCGATATCTTCAATTGGAAGGAGTTTCTTTTGACTTTCGTCATTCTCAATTGTCGGCAGAGGCAAACCTAATACCTTCTCAATCTTCTGGTACTTCCGCAGATGTACCGGACAGTCAAACTTATTGTCCACCGATAAAAACAACTAAAATCGTTGATGAACATAACGATGACTGTGAGATATTGAGAAAACTGCGCGATAAATTCCAACACCCAGAAACATCCTCATCAGACAAAGCGAAGATTTTGACATTAGTACCGGACTCATGGAGTATACGAAAGTCGGCCACATTTTTCAATTGTTCTCGGCGATTGGTGGATTCAGCTAAGAAGCGAACGACAGAATATGGAATGGTTGGTATTCTATCTGGGAAAGATCCAAAACCAGGGAGAAAACTTTCAGACGAGCTGAAAGAGCGTGTCCGAGCATTCTACGAGAGCGATGAAAATTCTAGCACTCGTCTTTTACCTGGTAAAAGAGATTTCGTATCCGTTAAGCAAAGTGATGGTACACGTCAACACGTTCAGAAACGATTAATCCTTTGTAATCTGAAAGAATTATATGAAGAATTCAAAAAGGTTTATCCGAATGAAAAAGTTGGATTTTCCAAATTCTGTCAACTACGTCCTAGACAATGCGTTCTTGCTGGGGCGAATGGCACGCACACCGTCTGTGTCTGCGTTTACCACCAAAACGTCAAATTGATGATTGATGGAAGTAATATCGCTACTCTCACACGAGAGACTGAGATGCATTTGGTGGACTACAATAGTATTTTTCGTTACAAGGCCGTAAAAGGGATTTTCACGGCCCGAGTATGCTGGGATCATGCGAGGCCGTGAAATCTTACGGCCGAGTGACGAACTTTATTTTTTGGTATTTTTGCCGTAAAATTCGCAACTGAAATCGTTTTTCATAAAAATATAGGACAATGCGACGATGAAAATCGCCAAAAATATCTATTTTTGTGTAATGAGGTGCGCAAAATTCTACAGTAGTAACTTACATGAAATATTCAAAAAACCATTGAGCATTCTCACCCCACTGAGGGGTCCAGGGGTGAGAATGTCCCCGAGTACCGGAAAAATAGATTTCATTTGATACAATAAGAATAGTCAACGTGTTGAGGATAAAATCTAAAAAAAAAAGTTAGATCTTGCGCACTCAGTTAGTAAAAATATATCAAGAAATACATACAAATAATATACAGGGAAGAAACCTTGATACTGCACAGTCGATGCGCCTAACTGCGCATGCGCCAAATAATTCAATTTTATTGGTCGGTGAGATGGTCCCGCGATAATATTATGACGTATGAGGCAGGGGTGCCAACTTGCGAGAAATGAAGCAAGAGCTGTCCAACTTTCGCGCGTAGACTAGTCAGTTGAGGTTATGTTGTTGTTCATTTTTATTTAACGTGAATTATCAAAATAAAAGTTTTATTTGAGATTATAACCTCAAAAATTCGTATCAATTACATCGCCGCCAAAAACAAAGTTTGACAGCTAAAACTCGGGATGGCTAACCTGCCTCAGCGGACGACGAAACTCGCGCATGCGCAGTCAGGCACTTTGACTGTGCAGTATCAAGATTTCTTCTCGGTATGAATAAATGAATAAAACAAATAATTTTTCGAAAAATAACTCATTTTAGAAATTTTTCATTTTACGGACCTACGTCCGTAAGATAATCATTTTTACGGACCTACGTACGTAAAAAAATTATTTTACGGACCCATGTCCGTGAAATAATTATTTTACGGACCTACGTCCGTGAAAAATTATTTTACGGACCTACGTTCGTGAAAACTCATTTTACGGACTCAAAACAGGCCGTAAAATCGAATTTTACGGCTATGATACCAAAAAAGTTGTTTAAAATATATTACTTGTGAGGAGCCTACTGTTGATTGTTATTTTGGTAGTTCATGCAAAAATTGCCCTGATGTAGAGAACGTAAGGGAGCATCTTAGAAAACAATTCGACTTGGAAAATATTGAAAGCATCGAATATCAATGTTGGCGTTGCACTGACGGAGCGACTATGACGACTGAACTCCTTCCGGTTGACGATTTTATTGACGATCTATGCGAAAAATTACTGAAACTCAAAACGCACGATTACATTGCTAAACAGCAGGCAGCCTACTTGTCGTGGAGAAAGGCTAATTTACTCGAAGGAGAAATTCTGGTTCAGTGTGATTTCGCGGAAAACTACGCGTTCATTGCTCAAGATGCCGCGCAGGCTTTTCATTGGAATAATAATCAAGCGTCAATTCACACTGCTGTCTGTTATTATAAAATCCATGATGTAATCTGTCATAAAAGTTTTGCCGTAATTTCTAGTGATTTGACACATAATACCACCGCTGTTTATGCTTTTCAAATTCTTTTTATTGATCAGATGCGACAGCAGAATATTCCATTGAAAAAAATTATTTATTTCACAGACGGAGCAGGTCAGCACTATAAAAATAAATCTAATTTTGCTAATCTTCTGTGTCACAATAAGGACTTTGGTATTTTAGCTGAATGGCATTTTTTCGCCACAGCGCATGGCAAAGGGCCATGTGATGGCATTGGAGGTAATCTTAAAAGACTTGCAGCGAGAGCTAGTCTTCAACGCGATGCATCCCATCAAATACTAACAGCCGAAAATTTGTATGTATGGGCCAAAGAAACTTTAAAAAGTACGACAATTCTATTCAGCTCTAAAGAGAGTCTTGCGCGTCTCCAAACTTTGTTGGAATCGAGATTTGCGTCGGCTAAAACCATTCCGGGAACATTAGGTTACCACTCATTCGTTCCCCTGAGCGATAATCAACTCTCATTGAGACGATTTAGTTGGGATACTTCGGTGAAATATTTTCCGAAAAAAATATAAACATTATCGAGACCCAGGAATTTTCAAATCCTGAATGAAGAGGATTCGAAAAACGGAAAAAAAATTCACGCAGAAAAATTATAACAATATGATAAAAAAATAATGACTTCATAATAAAACCCCGGTACGGTATTACAATATTTTATACACAAAATCATAGAAAAAAATTTGTCAAAGCAATATCGACTGAGAGGAATGACATTTGATGAAGAAATGTATTTTTCTAGATCCCAGATGATAGAATAAAAATCACGGGACTTTTTTTCAACATTCGTCGAGATAAAGAGGCGATTTCAACATAGAACCCATCGCCATCCCATAATTTGCTTGTATAGGGGTTGAAGGTAAAAGATCAAGCTAACTTTTAAGAATTTTTCAAAATTTTTAAACCCGGCCCAAATTTGAGAAAAATGGCATTGAAGTTTTGAAAACGTATTTTCGCGATCATTGGCTCTGCTCCGAACGAAATGGATATTTTTATGTGAAAGAGCGGAAAAAATCCTTTCGAAAACATGTGTCAAATAATTTGATTTTTCCCGTTCTAATGCGACAGAATTATTCGAGAATACAAATCGGTGAAAATCAACCATTTCTAAGATAATACGTAGCTCTATGACATTTTCACTTTGGACTTTGACAGGTGCTCCAAACATGTTTTTTGGGACCCCTTAAGACACCAAAAAATTAGCGTACGATTAAAAAAATACAACTGAAAAAGTGGCCCGGTTGACGTGGAAAGCCTCATATACAGGGTGTTCCAGACCTCGCGACGAATATTTCACAGGGTAAATCTTGATCAAAAATGGGATCGAAATTTCCTGAGCCGATTTTTTTTCAAATGCACATCTTTTCCGTTATAATTAATTCAATTTCAGTCAATGACGCGCGGCTTACGAACGGCCGCACGTCGGTGTGCTTACCGCTCGGTTGTGTGCACTTTTTTTCGTGGCGACAATAGGGCGAGAGACGCGCACACAACCGAGCGGTGATTACACCGACAAACGGCCGTTTATAAGTCGCATGTCATTAGCTGCAATTAAAATAATTATAACGGAAAATCCATGCATCTCCGAAAAAATCGGCTGAGGGAATTTCGATCCCATTTTTGATCAAGATTTACCCTGTGAAATATTCGTCGCGAGGTCTGGAACACCCTGTATATTGTAACGTTCCGGGATGTTGAGAACCTTCAGGTTATGTCAACATACCGATGTTACGGGTTCGAGAGTATTTAATATTGCTTTAATTTTAAACACTAAGTTATTTACGGACTCCTCGGTACTGCCCTGGTGGAGGTTTCGGATAGATTCGGATAGGGCAACTTTTCTATCCGTTTGAATCCATTTCATTCCGAAATCTGTCCACGAACGAATTGGTTTTATTCCGAATGAATCAGTTAAAAATCCGGATTGTATCCACTTGAATCCGTTCGGATCCGACCGAATCTGAAATCGCGGAGATTCCAATCCGTTCGAATCCGGCCGAATCCGAATCGATCTGAAATCGCGAACATTCGAATCCGACCGAATCCGAGTCAATCTGAAATTGCGGAGATTCCAATCCGTTCGAATCCGAGTCAATCTGAAAGAGCGGAGATTCCAATCCGTTTGCATCCGACCGAATCCGAGTCAATTTGAAAAAGCGGAGATTCCAATCTGCTTGAATCCGACCGAATCCGAGTCAATCTGAAAAAAGCGGAGATTCCAATCCGCTTGAATCCGACCGAATCCGAGTCAATCTGAAAAAGCGGAGATTCCAATCTGTTTGAATCCGAGTCAATCTGAAAAACCAGACAACCAGACTGATAAATTAAGAAACATTTCTTTCAATCACTTTCGAATGCATATATGAAGGGTTCAGAGCCAGAGTAGCCTAGCCCACATTGTCGATAAGGCCTATTTCAAATGGCTAATGACAGTTGAAATGAGCTTGATCAACAATGTGGGTTAGGCTACTCTGGTGCTCAACCCTTCATATAGGAACTGAACTATATCCCAGACAGCACACGGACGTCCTATGGACGTCCTATGGACATCCACGCTGGACATTGCGGATGTCCGATGGATGTCCGCCGAAGTCCGCCGGATATCCATCGGACGTCCGATGGACGTCCGTTTGACACAAAGTTGGATGTCCAGTGGACGTCCATGAAATGTCCTTACCGGATATCCAGTGGATATCCGTTGGACATCCATAGGACCACCCCTCGAACATACTTTGGACGTCCTCGGGACGTCCAAAGGACACATTCACAGTATATCCATGGGACGTCCGGTCGGAACTATAGCGGACGTCCAGTGGATGTCCTCAATGGATGTCCATTGAATGTCCGTGGAATGTCCACAGATCAATAACTCGGCTCAATTATTTGATCGTAATTATTAATATATTATGTATATCACAGAGGACGTAGAGGGTTTTCTTCAAAAGCGAATTTAGAGGCGAAGAATGTTAATTGCATAATTACTGAATTTTTATTATCAGGTGATTATTATATACATAGATGATGCCCAAAATATTTACAAGTACACAGAATTTGTCACATTGAAAACATAATATTCTCTTTTAAGGGGACCAGTACAGTTTGAACCAATGAATTCAACATACTCCAAAAATCATTTATAACTTAACCAAAGTTCATTACACATAAAAAAAATCATGTTGCCCAAATCAGTTGTCGTAAGGTTTCAGCCACACGGTTGGTCCAATTTCACATTCTGACGTCTCATTTTTTTCGGAGCGCAATCCTACATCGTATGAACGAGGGGATCTGTGAAAAAAAAATCGTGTGAAAAGTTATAGCGAGTTATCAAAATTCACCCAAAATGTGGCCACTCTTTTGCAGATAACTTGGTCCAAAAATTTTATTTCCAAATTTCCCTCGTTCATACGATGTAGGATTGCGCTCCGAAGAAAATGAGACGTCAAAATGTGAAATTGGACCAACCGTGTGGCTGAAACCTTACGACAACTGATTTGGGCAACATGATTTTTTTTTATGTGTAATGAACTTTGGTTAAGTTATAAATGATTTTTGGAGTATGTTGAATTCATTGGTTCAAACTGTACTGGTCCCCTTAATGTCTATAGGTTCCATACTATCATAAAATTCGCAAATGAAAGTAATTATATACATTATACATAGATGATGACCAAAATATTTACAAACACACGAAATCTGTCATATTGAAAACAAAAACTTCTCGTTTAATGTCTAGGTTCCTACTATTTTAACATTCACAAATGAAAGGAATAAATTACTCATAATTTCATTATCAGTTTATCACAGCTGTTGCCCTCAATATTTACAAATATACGGAATTTTTCAAATGGAATAAGCGAAGAATATTATTACTTGAATAATACACATACTCTAGGTATATGAATACGAATAGAAGCAGCTCATAGGCGATGCAATAGTCCTACTATACGGACCGGTATTACCCCATTATTAATATAATTGGTAGCTAAAACACATCCGATTGATGTGAAATTGATATCAGTGACGCAGGAAAAGTGCACGGAGGGCATGACGCTCTTGGATTTTCGAAAATCAAAACAAGATTCACAGATTTTTATCAAGAGTGCTCTGTAACTAATAATCGTTGATGCTGACGTTGTACTTTATAAATATGAAAACATCCGAAACACTATCGATTCTTGAAAATCCAAGAGCGTCATGCCCTCCGTGCACTTTTTCGACGTCACTGATATCAATTTCACATCGATCGGATGTGTTTTAGCTGGGAAACGGGCAGCCGAAAATTCGAGGTGTATAACACGCCTTTCATATACCCTTAATTTTTTTTTTCAACAATTCACTGCTGCCATCAACTTTCTAGTATACAAAATAACAAATGAAGTGTGCTCTCAAAATTTCAGCCAATGTTTGTAAAAAATAGATCGAAATCAGCCTAGATCCTATTTGAAAAAAATACGTTTTTCGTCTTAAAGTGGGTTTTTTTTCCCTAAAATCGATACAAAAGTCAATCAAGGTTGTGGATGGTTCGGTGCTTGGAGATTGCCCGGCGGAATTTTGCTTTTTCTTGTCCACATCACTCCTCCCCTTAGTTCTTCTGAGCCATTTTTTAATTGCTTCTTCACACTCTTCATTCGTATATTCGGAGTTGGACGTATCTGCTCCTGTAATAAAAATTAAGCATTTTCAACATATCCTAATAACACCCATTATTGGCAAATGCATAGGCTTACTTTTAGTCATTATTGCAATGGTTCATCAATGAAATATACAAATTCTCATGACTAAACGAACTCGTAGACAATGCTTCAATTTGATAATAATTTCCGCTCTAACACAGCATAGAACAAATTCTCCGATTCGTGTGAGGTACAAATGCATATGTTCAAAACTTACGTATCAACAGATCAGCAAGTCTCAGCTTTCCGAATACATTCGTCTTCTTTGCACCATGCCAGCTATACTAGGACGCCAGTTCGTTATCCATGAGGAGATGTAGAGCGCTTTTGACGAAATCATACGTACAGTTACTCGGGCAGTTACCAGCGAATTTTTATACTTCTGTTACCTGTGGTACACAAACACCAATAAGTCATAATTATCGTCTGGTTTGATCATAAATCCATATGATATACGTTGAATGTGCGAATTCGAATTGAAATTCCATTCAAAGTTCATTATGAATACTGTTAAAGTACGAACAAGTATATATATATATATATATATAAATCTTTATATATACTAGATAATTGATCGCACAATTATGATTTACAACTGTGTATACTTTCTCAGTGAAATTAATAGAAACCTGAGTTGAATTTGATTGAAATATGGAAACATTAACAAAATAATTAAAAAATTAGTACTGTGTTCGCACGAGGCGACTGACGATGTGTTTACTGAAATGCACAATTCCGATGACTGACCCGACAACGAAACGTCTGGGTTGTGTAGATGGCTAGGGGCAAAAATTTGGTGAGAGTGTGAGTGAACCTTCCCCGGTATGAGGCCCAACGGTTATTGCTGTTTCCATTTGAATTTTATTTTATTCAACAGGACTAGTTATATTACAATGTGAGGGTTGGGCCTAGGTTCCAGGTATATGTGCACTCTAAATTACTTGTTAAAATTTTAGCGAATATACGACAAATCACCATTTATAACTGTAAAGTAAATTAAGCCGATAATTAAATGTTTTACTTACTTGTTCTGCCGTATTCACATTCACTGTACATCAACTACTTTCAACGACAAATTCACTGTACATGAACCACTTCCAACCACAATTGTGCGTCAAAACATTTCGAATACGAATATGATCTTCAGACCTTCATTGCCGTTTATAAATAAATGTAAAAAAATTCAAAATAACGGATTACCAACAAAAAGCGTACGTGAACACAAGGGGCTGTGAGAGACTAACAGTATATGTATAGTTTCTTCCGGACCCTGTTATAGCCCTGAAAAGACCTGAGGGGTGGCCATGTGGTATTTTAAATTTCGGCTGACCACTCGAAAAGTAATAAGCTATTTGACTCGAAAAGTTAGCCGTGCCTGCATTCTTCGGTATGGGTATGCGATGATATGCACTGATCCTTTGCGATTAAATTTTTTTTTCAGAATTTCGTGATCGATGTGAGCCGGTTCAGAGATTTTGATGTTCAGTCATTATTTTTTTTCTCCGAATTACATACGCCTTTTACTTTGAGCTTATACCTATAGATAAATATTGAAAACAAAGAAAATTATCGGTAATCAAAATTTCATGAAATGGATATAATCCTACATAGTTCGCTTCGAACTCTAGTATATCTAGTATGAGCAGTCGCGTCGGTCTGTAAGATGACACACGTGCGGATATTTGCCTGCAGGCACTGGAAAAATAACTCTCACCCACCAACGGGGGCTCGCAGTTTTCCACCGCACTTGCTTGCTTTCTACAGGGCGAAATTGTAAAGAACCCTACGGTTCTGTAGGAACGGACATGTGGTATAGGTATTTCAGAAAGTTGGTCGGGTACTTAGAAAGCAATAAAGTGCGACTCTATGATTCCTGTCTAAACTTTTTGGCTCAAAATCTTCAAAACTGTCCACGGGGCAGACGACGAATAATTTCAAATTACGAGCTAGTTCGTTAACTTATAATCCATTTAATTCAGAAAACAAGAACGAAACTTACACTCGAGTCACATTTTAATTTTTAGCTTCGGTCGTTGAACCACACACTCTCTAGTCACCTAATTTGCAGTACACATTGCTCTTTTCCAATTGCTGCACGTTTTTCCATTTTTAATCCAATCTAGTAATTATTGTTTCAAGTTTTATTATTTCATCAGGGTCTTTATTTTCTATCATTTTTTTTTTTTTTTTTTCTTTTTTCTACACTTAGGAAACTGAATTCAAACTAGAATGAGACTCAACATTAAGCTATTCTACTTATTAATGATAAAATAATAAGAATAATATTTTAATAATAATACATTTTGTTTCGTTTTTTTTTTTGGAATACCGCGAGTACGGTTCAAATGGCTAAGGTGGCTTTCATTTTACACAGCAACTTTTCAATGTCGATATTAAAAACTAATTTCTGCCCAAATTTAGAACGAAAAATGAATTTGTGCTCACAAGCACCGTCTTTAATCGAGCCAGAAGACGAAAATTTCTCTCAAATTATTTTTGATTATTTTGGAACCGAAAAATGGCTTCTTTAAGGACGACCCTAATGTACATAATATTATGGTTTCTCCGACTCTAAATTTTCTGACGAAGACTCGGTTTTTTAAAAATAAACGCCCTTTAGATGTTCCGCAATTTTTGGAGATTGCATTTTTTATTATCCACGGTATTGCATGTCGTGGAGATCTATACAATCTTCATTAAACGTCCATCGAAAATGCATGTTTCTACTGAATGTCCATGAGATGTCTTTTTTCGGACCATCCCAGTTCGGACATTAAATGGACATCCATAGGATATACCGTATTGGATATCCGTTGAACGTCCGTTACCGTATGTCCAATGGATATCCAATGCTGGATATCCACTGTATGTCCCGAACAGAATGTCCATGGGATGTCTCTTTTACGGACCATCCCAGTTCGGACATTGAATGGACATCCAGAGGATATCCCGTATTGGATATCCGTTGAACGTCCGTTACCGTATGTCCTATGGATATCCGTTTCAAGTCCATGGACATTGGGACGTGTAATGGACGTTATTTAGACATCCATGGGATATCCCGTGCTGTCTGGGATAGAGATAACGTACCGACGAAAGGAGATATAAATGTTGTCCTTATCAGCAGACTCATTCCGAATGGACTTTTGAATTGATGAGGCGATGAAATAGTATATTATGTGGCATGCCCGTAGACCAAGGGTTTTTCGGCGAGGAAAATGATTTCAGGACGAGCTAAGGGCGAGCCGTAAGCGAGTTCTGAAATTATTGTTCGAGTCAAAAACGGTATACGGGTGCGCTCCATACCATATTTTTTTCGGAATAGGGATGAAAAGTCACTTTGACGCCTATTGAGATTCACACTTGTAACCACGAAGAGTGAGGTTATGGCGCGATCTGTCGCGCACTTCGAACTGCGCATCAAAACGGCCGTACAAAGACTTCATACGGCAGCTTTGGAATGCGCACTTCGAACTGCGCGTCCAGACTGCACAGAGAAAAGAGTTTCTTTATAGTTAAAGAACGTATATATTTTTATACAAGCAAATAAATATTTATTCATAGTTAACGAATATCAGTTGATCCGAATGATGTTGGGTTTAGTGAACTCATCTTGTATAGTCATTGTTTGACTCAACCGAATATCATTTGGATCAACTGATAATTTGTTAACTATGAATAAATATTTATTTGCTTTTTTTAAATTTATTTATTTATTTATTTTATTTATTATGGAAGTGGTTTCCGGATTCGTGTCAGATTCGCTCGGATTGGATGTATACGGATTGAATAGAATCGAAATGAGTTCCGGATTAGTGTCGGATTCATTCGGATTGGCTGTACGGACTGAATAGGATTGAAAGTGAGTTCCGGATTGATGTCGGATTCGCTCGGATTGGTTGTACGGATTGAATAGGATTGAAAGTGAGTTCCGGATTGGTGTCGGATTCGCTCGGATTAGTTGTACGGATTGAATAGGATTGAAAGTTAGTTCCGGATTGGTATCGGATTCGCTCGGACTAGTTATGCGGATTGAATAGGATTGACAGTAAGTTTCGGATTGGTGTCGGATTCGCTCGGATTGAACGGACGAATTAGAAAGGACTCGACGTACGGATTGAATAGGACTGAACGTGAATTTCGGATTGGTGTCGGATTCATTTGGATTGAACTCGAAATCGATGCACGGATTGAGATGGATTAAAAACCTGCTTCGGAATGACTCGGATGATTCCGTATTGTTAAGGTGACAGATTTCGCAATGGATCGGAATAGTTCGGATGAGACCGGATTGAAGTCCTATCCGAAACCTCCACCAGGGTGGTAGGTAGGGAAAAGGATGGTAATGCCATACAAAAAGCCACCTAACTCAGATTTTTTATTATTAATACAATATCTACGCTAATCAACGGACTCAGGCGTCGCTATGACCTCCAAAGCCGTATATCTTCTAAACCGAAGGTTTAGGCTACCTCCATAGAACCAGGTTGGCAATCCAAGCCTATGGTCCCTGCTATTGCGGGTTTAATAATTAACTGCAGATCCAGGATGCTTTATCCAAGACTGCGAATCAGACGCGGAATCACAACACTTGGCCCTCGAACACGAGTCGGTTAGACTAATGTCGTACGCGCTTGTGTTGGTCTTCAAAGCTGCTAACCTTGGCTTGTATTTGGCTTTAAATCAAACAGAATTAAATAAGAAAATGCCAAGCGAATACTCCAATAGCAGAATATATTTCCTATGGAAAACCAAAAATCCTTAATAATTAAATATTCTATATTTCACAAAATCTTAATTTAATTCCTACTGACAGCTAATCTGTGGACTTGATTTTAATGTAAATTTAATACTATGAGCTCTTCCGGTAACGCGTTCTTTGAAATTTCTAATTTAATAGTCTATGATATTTGTCTGATTTCTAAGTGATATCTTTTATATGAGAATTCTCGAAATAATCAGAGAAGTTATAGTATGAGCTAGACAAGATGTCTAAATGCTCTTGTAAGAGTGGTTGTGAGTCGACTGGGTGCTATACCGCAAGTGCGCTGAGGAGCTGTCTCAGCGCGTGCTTTTATACCATTTGAACTACGTCTCTGACGTCACGAGCGTTAGCTCGCTGTACGAGCTAACTCGTTCGTTTTCTGATGTTCATGGCTCGACCAATCACAGACGTCGCTGGTCTGTGGCGTCTGGACATGTTACAATATATATGGGGAATTCCACGTGAACTCGACCAATGTTTTTCCCTCACCATTTTCGATTCGCTTCACGATTTTTTATACGATTCTAAGATCTCGGAAAAGCACTGCTGAATTTTTTCAGATTTTTCCCTCCAACCGTTAATTTTCAATGATTATTCAAATCCATTTTGAAAACGGCATTTTTTAAAAATCTCCAAAAGTTCTCAAAAATATTATTTTTTATTTCGATCATTTTGACACCCCTCCCATGATGGGATCGTTATTGCTTCTTTTTTTTCAGCACTTTTAACATTTTGATAAAACGAAACACCATGTTCCAACGTTTCGAAAATTCTTGAAAAATTATCAAAAATTCTGTGTTCAGTTCTGAATGTTTTCGCGTTAGACCCACGATGACGGACGGAAAATACTTTTTTTTCGAAAAAAATACTTTTTATTGAAAACGGCATTTTTTAAAAATCTCGAAAAATTCTCAAAAATATTATTTTTTATTTCGATCATTTTGACACCCCTCCCATGATGGGATCATTATTGCTTCTTTTTTTCAGCACTTTTAACATTTTGATAAGACGGAACACAATGTTCCAACGTTTCGAAAATTCTTGAAAAATTACCAAAACATCTGTGTTCAATTCTGAATGTTTTCGTGTGAGACGATGACGGACGAAATAGTATATTGTGTGACAAGGGATGAAACAGTATGAATGCAGGCCAGGGTGAAGTTGTCAGGCCGAAGCCGAAGGCGAGGGCTGACATCACCCGTGCCTGCATTCATGTTTCATCCCGTGTCACACACTATGTTTTTCATAACATTTGCAAAAAACTTCAGGTTTCATACATATTTCAATTTGCTTGATAATATTAAAAATTTTGAAATACCTACGAATGGATATAAATAACGTGAATAATGTAAAACATCTATTGCCGGATGATATTCTAAGGACAAATTTTAAACGTGTTATAATACCCTCGCCTCATGGATGAAAACTCAAGGCGCGACGACCTGGTCGGAAGATGTTATATATTGAGTTATTTTCTTGATCTTTCGTAAAATTTGATTTGATCTAATTCGAACCTTAAATAAATATGAATCTAACATTAGCGATCCGAAATCTGAATTGCTTTCTTCCCAAGGGATGAAAGCAACGCAGCTTTCAGACCGCTAAAACATCAAAGTCGCGATTGCAGCATATGTCACAGCTTTTCACGGCATTCACATGAAATTAGCTTGTTTCGACTCGCTAAACAGGCACTGAAAGCTGAAGTTTCAGAGCAGATGTTATGAAAATACTTTTTTTCGGAAAAATATATTATTTTTTGTCCGTCATCGTGGGTCTCACGCGAAAACATTCAGAATTGAACACAGAACACAGAATCTGATTTGATTATATACGCCGATAGAAGAATTTCTTAACCGTTGGTGAATACATTTATTTGGAAATATTAAAAATTTTTTTTTTTTGAATATGAATAAATATTTTACAACGTTTAAGTAATCATTTTTGTGCACAAGAAATATTCATCAACCGGACAAAAAAAAGTATAAATCGATCTACTGTACCGACAATGGTTTTTTTTCTCTGTGTTATATTTAGTTTTTTTTCTGCGTATTTATTGGCGGATCAGTACTACAGTAGATTAGGGATGGAAAAGTCGACTCTGACTTTAGTCAAGAATCAATCTTTTACTGAAAATAATCGACTTTTTAGAATCGACTTGAAATGCTTCAAGTCGATTAGAATCGATTCTCACTGGATGACTTCGACTTTTTCTCACAATAAATAATCGATGGTAATATAGTTTGCAATGTTTTCATTCATCGACTTTTATATTAACCCGTTTTTGCCCAAAATGGCATAAATTTTTTGCTCTCTTCACCTCGATATTTCACATAGTAAAACTGATCCAAAAAAATTGAAACTTGGTATCCCGTAGTTTTGAAGGGTGCTCTTTCAGAATCCGTTGTTATTTTTTTCGTAGGAGTTCACCATTTTCCAATATGGCGGCTTTATTGAAAAAAGGGCAACATTTTTTCACTTTTTTTCGAAATAATTCCCATTTTTTCCTAGGAAATCATCATTAGATCGGGGACTAAACTATGAATTTTGTGGCATACAGGTGTCTAGTCTAAGATGAAAAAGGTTAGATTTGGAAATTCAACATGGCGGCCATCAAAATGGCAGCTTTAAGATTCAAAGTCGGTGCAAAACTTCAGGAATTTTTAACTCGAATATGACGAACTTTCAGAAAAAATTGTATCGAACAAAAAGTGCTTAGAATTGCTCAAAGAATTCGCCTGAATTTTTTTCAGAATTTTTTGACACATTTTTGGATTTTTAAAAAAGCTGCCCATTTTTTAAAATCCGAAAATGATTCAAAAAATTCTGAAAAATTCAAGCCTCTTCTTTGAGTGATTCTAAGCACTTTTTGTGCTATACATTTTTTTCTGAAAGTTCATCATATTCGAGTAAAAAATTCATACTCTGCAAAATTGATTTCAATTTATAAACCGTCCGTCAGCCATCCAAAATTTTGGATGTTGCCCGACTCTTACCAACTTGGAGGTCTACGGTAAAAGAGTCTTATTTATTTATTTATTTTTATTTTTTTTATTTTTTTATTTTTTGACGTTTTTTTTTTTTGTTATTTTTATATTTTTTTTTAGATATTTTCGTAATTTTTTTATTTGAATGTAATATTATTTGGTGTGTTCTTTTGAAAAACAGGTCTTGCAAAAATATAGTTCACAATTAGCACAAAACTTTGTAGTTCTCAGTTTTTCTTTCTGTTTTTCAAAAGAACACACCAAATAATATTACATTCAAATAAAAAAATTACGAAAATATCTAAAAAAAAATATAAAAATAACAAAAAAAAAAAACGTCAAAAAATAAAAAAATAAAAAAAATAAAAATAAATAAATAAATAAGACTCTTTTACCGTAGACCTCCAAGTTGGTAAGAGTCGGGCAACATCCAAAATTTTGGATGGCTGACGGACGGTTTATAAATTGAAATCAATTTTGCAGAGTATGAATTTTTTACTCGAATATGATGAACTTTCAGAAAAAAATGTATAGCACAAAAAGTGCTTAGAATCACTCAAAGAAGACGCTTGAATTTTTCAGAATTTTTTGAATCATTTTCGGATTTTAAAAAATGGGCAGCTTTTTTAAAAATCCAAAAATGTCTCCAAAAATTCTGAAAAAATTCAGGCGAATTCTTTGAGCAATTCTAAGCACTTTTTGTTTGATACAATTTTTTCTGAAAGTTCGTCATATTCGAGTTAAAAATTCCTGAAGTTTTGCACCGACTTTGAATCTTAAAGCTGCCATTTTGATGGCCGCCATGTTGAATTTCCAAATCTAACCTTTTTCATCTTAAACTAGACACCTGTATGCCACAAAATTCATAGTTTAGTCCCCGATCGAATGATGATTTCATAGGAAAAAATGGGAATTATTTCGAAAAAAAGTGAAAGAATGTTGCCCTTTTTCCAATAAAGCCGCCATATTGGAAAATGGTGAACTCCTACGAAAAAAATAACAACGGATTCTGAAAGAGCACCCTTCAAAACTACGGGATACCAAGTTTCAATTTTTTTGGATCAGTTTTACTATGTGAAATATCGAGGTGAAGAGAGCAAAAAATTTATGCCATTTTGGGCAAAAACGGGTTAGTATCTTTCATCAAAATTATAAAAACAATACTTAATTAGCTGTTAAACTGTGTGTGTTGCTTAATAAACTGTTAACATACTTAATAAATCTTATATTATAAATAAATATATATTTTTAATATTTACTGAATATGTCCTAAGCACGCGTTAATAGAGTTTTTAAAAAGTCGACTCAAAAGTCGAAGAGTCGACTTTCAGACATGATTAATCGACTTCAAGAATCGAAAAATATCAAGTCGATTCCAAAATCGAAAATCGACTTTTCGCGCGCCTTTTCCATCCCTAAGCTAGTGAGCTGAGCGGCGCCTCGACTTTTATACTAGTCGTGACGTCACTCAGCTCGTCGCTGCTGTCGAACGTTCTAGACTGTTCTCGATGTTCGCAACGGCTGATGTTTGAATGCTAACGGTCAGGCCTAGGTTGCCTGATTCGTTACAATATATATATAAGATATTTCTTTGGTTTCCCAGGGATTTGGTGATTGAGAATAAACTAAATTGTGTTTTTCTGGAAATAGAGATTTATTTATTATTTCTCGAGCTCTATGCTACTATTTACATTATGTACAATGGTTCTTACCTGGAAATAGAGAAACAACATTTAGAGCCTATAATTCCACCAAATGTCAATTTACTATTTTACCTTTATTGTTCGGTACTATTTTGCTTACTCATCATGAGCGACGTGTTTCTCTAACCTAACCTCACTTTCCTAATCTTACTCTCCAATACATTTAGATCTCTATCTTATCATCCGCGCTTGACCGAGCGCGGGTGGATTTAAATTAAAGAAATATATTTTCTTTACATATATATATTAGACTGATTTGAGGTAACGACGATTTTTTCGTTCACTCTCGGCGTTACCCAAAAACTTGAGAAGATAGTCAGACAAGATGTATGGTGAAATTTAGGGCCTCTAGAACGATGTTAAGGGGTGTCTCAACGGTCTTTTCGGATTCCCATCTGAATAACATAGGAAAATTTTTTCCCAATCGGTTGAATTGTACCTCATCGTATGGTACATCACCTACAGGGTGGATCGCCCCCAATCTGAGTTCATTAAGGTTGGATCGAAGTGAGAAAAATCGGAATTTCACCCCCTGGTCATATGGGGTGAAACGGCGGAGGAAATAAAAAGAAAATAATTTTTTCAATTCAAAAATTCCAAAAAATTCTAAAAGAAAACTTTAAAAAATTGGAATAAACGTAATAGTACTCCTGAAAACTTCTACTCATGAGACAGCCCCTAAAGATGAGATTTTATGATTTTTAAAAGCGATAAAGGATTATTAGTGATATTTTCCTTCACAAAAAAATCATAAAATCTAATTTTTTCGGGGTTGTCTCATGAATAGAAATTTTCAGGAGTACTATTACGTTTATTCCAATTTTTTAGAATTTTTTTAGAATTTTTTGGAATTTTTGCATTGAAAAAATAATTTTCTGATTTTATTTTCTCCGCCGTTTCACCCCATCTGACCAAGGGGTGAAATTCCGATTTTTCTCACTTCGATCCAACCTTAATGAACTCAGATTGCGGGCGATCCACCCTGTGGGTGAGGTACCATACGATGAGGTACAATTCAACCGATTGGGAAAAAATTTTCCTATGTTATTCAGATGGGAATTCGAAAAGACCGTTGAGACACCCCTTAACATCGTTCTAGAGGCCCTAAATTTCACCATACATCTTGTCTGACTATCTTCTCAAGTTTTTGGGTAACGCCGAGAGTGAACGAAAAAATCGTCGTTACCTCAAATCAGTCTAATATATATATATGGGTGTTTCTCCACTAATTGGAAAAAAACTGCACAAAATTGTCCCCGCCACTTTTTTCGCATGTTTGGAAAAAATAATCAAATTGAAATCAAATAAAAACAATATTTCTTTTTATATCAAATCAACATGTCACAAAACCAAATTCTGACATCAATATCTCATAAAATTAACTTATTAACAATAAAATCCGGAAAAACTGGCATATTTCAGGCAGGGGACTGTGCGACAGGGGACTGACAAATATGGCAAAAACACATAATTATGCCGAAATTAACAATATTTCATCAAATCAACTTGCAGTAATAGTTTATGACGTCTGCCGTTAGATGTTATCTTGCTGGATAGGGTGAATAAAATAATTTATTAAAAGAAAAAACCTCGCCAGGGGACTGTTCTTCTTAGGGGTCCAGACGCGTAAGCATCGCACTGAACGTGAAAAAACGGCTGAATAAAATGGCGCTAAATCGCTATCCATCATTTGCTGTGAACTTTACATCGGTTACATTCGATTTAACGCAGAAATCGTGACGAGGACGCCACACACCATTTAAAAGAATTTTTTTTCTGTGCGACAGGGGACTGTTAGCAAAAATCAAGGACAAACTTTAGCTCACAATTTCGGCGTAAAAAAAGTAGATTAAAAAATTATAACCATGCAAATTGTAAAATGCCTTTATTGTAGACAACTTTGTTAGAGTAGTATTGAAAAATATTATTACTTGTTCACTACACGTCACAAAATAGGGGACTGTTTTTTAGGGGTGTTGATGTGAAAATTTTCCTTTTTATGGATTTATTCTAATATTTTTAGACTATTGCCTCTATCAAACAACTTCTTAACATTACTATCAGTAAGAAATAATATCCAATTCGAGTCATTTTATGGGTGAAATCTTCGTGGGACACGGAATTTCCAGTTAGTGGAGAAACATCCATATATATTGTAACATTGCACGTTACTACAGGCTCCTTACCCCGTAGACGACCTTAGCGGAGTGTCTGAGAGTAGTATGAATGATTAGGGTGGCCCTGAGGCCTGGCAATAATTCCGAGAGACGACCGTGACCGACTGAAATCTGTAGAACTCCTTATTGATTCTTTTGTTTTTCTTTACGCATTTTCTCTGGCATGTGGGAGACGAGGCCTAGACGATGGCTCACATTCACCCCGAAAGAACGAGTAGACGCACCTACGACGCCCAAAATCGACCAGAAGGATCCCTGATAAGGAACACCGCGTGAGCTCTAGGAGGTAGTACTGGCCAGGCTACCTCCACTGCGGAAATAGAGGACACGGGGGAATGCCGAGGGCATTCTGCAACGAGGGATATCGGTGGCGGAAGAGATTCCCGCCGCCTAGAAGAGCCTGCAACCCGTGTTCCTTGGATGTAAGGAGCTACAACCACCGCGGTGGATTTTGAATATTCGCGCGTAGCGAAAATAGGGATCTTTTGGTCGATGGGAAATCAATAGTCGATCGCCTGATATGTGCGCTAAGTACCGGCGCCATGCGGTCTACTCACTCTGCGTTAGACTAGCGTCTGGATCACTCGTGTGAAAATTCCGCTGCGTTCTGATTCTAAAACCAGTATCTTTCTTTTTTTTTGCGTTCAACCCCGTGGGTTTATTATTTTTCTATTTGAGCTTGTGTGAGAGTGAGGAGCCGTCTGTAAATTCCCGAGGGAAGTGAAAGACCGAGGGATGGACTACGGTCTGGAGAGCGGGCGCTTTATAGCGTGGCTGGAAGACGGTAAGCGTTAGCCATTCTTACTCAGGATAACTCGTATCCGGCAGCGGCTATCCGCCATCTTGCCATAGATCAAGCCACGAGGCTAATTAATATTCTTGGGATCGAATTAAGCCGATCTCCGAAGGGTAGGCCGTCACCAGTGTCCCTTTGCCTTAGATTTTGTAGTTCGAGTCTTTATTTTTTTGGAGTAATTATTCGCGTAATTAATAATTGAGTCAAGTGCGTACCTGTAGTACACGAGTACGACAGAGACAATACGAGTCGGCCACTGTCGCTCTCTCTTCCTCCTGCGGGGAGAGACGTAGCTCGAGGCTTAGCCGAGAGTCTTTGTTGTTTTTCGCGTTAGAGTTTAGGGTTCGTAGTTTAGCGTTTGAAAAATTAATAAAATTTCGTGTATTATCCGCAGAGTTAGTTTAAGTGATTTGTAGAAAAAAAAATCTGTAAATAGTTTGTAAAGAATACGCTTTTCGGAGCGATACGATAACGAGAGACTTCGTCTCTCGGAGACGAGCTAGTCGGCGGAGCACGAGATAAGACTGAATAACTCCGAATTAGTCTAATAAGTTATTAATTCTGCTCGTAGCAAATATTTAGTAAATTAGTGATTTAGTTATTATTGTCCCGCGAGGACTTGATTTGACGAGTAATATATTTTTTTTTGTTGCATGAATTCTTTTTATTTGTTATTGCTCTCCTACGTGGAAGCTAGTAGTTTAATTTTTATTGTAAAACTCGCCAAACGTGGCCAGGTCCCTTAGACACGACCTGTAGTCAATTTATACCCGCTGGGGAGTACCCCCGGGTACTAGTATTATTATTTCTATTTTTTTTTTATGCTATTTTTCTTGAATAAATTTAATTTTCTTTGTTAAATTCAAATTCACCGAGTCGTTAATACGCCCTGCTAATCCTTCAATCAATCCCGACCCCTCTCCGCGGTACTGACGCTAGTCGGCGCTCTAGTATCGGTAGTTTGTATTTTTTTTTTTTTATTTAGATTTTCAGAACGTGGCGATAATACGCCTGGCGCCCAGCATTTTTTTTTTTTTTTTATTTTATTATAAATTTTCCATTGGCCAATTGTCGAGTGGACAGTACTCAGACTAGCTTTCCGGTCTGGTCTGAGGACCAGGAAAAATCCACGTCGCAATATATATCTCTCTATATTATAAAGATATATCGCCGCCGCCGCCGCCGCCGCCGCCGCCGTCGCCGCCGCCGCCGTGTCAGACTTTTTGGTTACCATGGCAACCTAACCCATTTTGGTTACCATGGCAACCTAACCCATTTTGGTTACCATGGCAACCTAACCCATTTTGGTTACCATGGCAACCTAACCCATTTTGGTTACCATGGCAACCTAACCCATTTTGATTACCATGGCAACCTAACCTATTTTGGTTACCATGGCAACCTAACCCATTTTGGTCACCATGGCAACCTAACCCATTTTGGTTACCATGGCAACCTTACCTGACCTAACCTTACCTGACCTAACCTTACCTAAACTAACCTTACCTGACTTAACCTAACCTGACCTAACCTTACCTCACCTAACCTAACTGGACCTTTGAGGTGAGGTTAGATTAGGTCAGGTCAGGTTGGATTAGATTGCCATGGTCAGGATATAGTGGGTTAGGTTGGGATGGGATGGGATGGGTTAGGTGAGGTCAGGTTAGGTTTTTGCCCCTCCCCTGTTGCCCTGGGCCTCCTCGACCATGCTCGGATCGGCCGAAGATAGCCGAAGATAGCCGAGAAGAGCCGAGGAGAGCCGAGGAGAGCCAAGAAGAGCCGAACCCGGTCCTTCCCTCGGTCCAAGGGCCCAGGAAAGGGAAAGGGGGAAGCAGAGCCAAGGCAGCCGAGGAGAGCCGAAGAGAACCGGAGAGAGCCGAGGATAGCCGAAGATAGCCGAGGATAGCCGAAGGTAGCCGGGGATAGCCGAGGATGGCCGAGGATAGCCGAAGATAGCCGAGGATAGCCGAAGATAGCCGAGGATAACCGAAGATAGCCGTGGATAGCCGAGGATAGCCGAGGAGAGCACAAAATGTCTGACACGGCGGCGGCGATATATCTTAATAATCTCTACACACGACTTCAAGAGATACGAATCCGAGGACCTGGACTACGAGAAATACTCAGTGAATGACCTGGACAACGAGAACTACGAAGCCGAAGACCTGGACACTGGAAATACTTGGCGAACGACTTGGACAACGAGGAATACAAAACGAAGGACCTGGGCAACGAGAACTACGAAGCCGAGGACCTGGACTACGAGAAATACTTAGCGAGTGACCTGGACTAAGAGATCTATGAAGCTCAGGACCTAGACTACGAGAAATACTCACTGAACGACCTGGACAACGAGAAATACGAAGCCGAGGACCTGGACTACTAGAAATACTTGGCAAACGACCTGGACAACGAGGAATACGAAGAACATAAAATCCACGGCTTTGAATTTTAGAAACAACTGATACAAATTAGAATATGGGGGGTTGGCGCGCGTAGCGCGCAGGGGGGCGGAGCCCCCCTAGTATATATATATATATATATATATATATATAATGTAACGGATCAGACAACATAGGCCTGACCGTTAGCAATTCAAACATCAACCGTTGCTAGCATCGAACGTTCTAGAACATTCGACGAGAGCGACAAGTCGCGTGACGTCATAGCAAGTATATGGGTAGTTCTACAGATCAGGGAATTTTGAGAGGCTCACTTCGTAGCTCCTCAATTTAGCAATTAAAGTTATTTATCACGACATATTAATTAAGTTTAACTCGGCTTGTAGCTGGGCACTGAAATTCAACTCGTTTGAATAAAAAATTTTCAGACAAAAATGATCTCAAATAGGGAAAATTATCACTTCCCTGTGGGGCGAATTCTCAGAATTTGCGACCTAAGTCACAATAAAAGTGTATAAAAGGTTGATTAGTAAAAAATACCACTCAAATAAGAGTTACGATAAGTGTTACTTGAATTTAACCTAAATAATCATGTTGAAATTCCATATTTTTATCACTTTATTCATTACTGAATATAGGCGAACAAATTTTGTATCACTTCCCTGCCGGTTACGAATACGTTAAAATCACCCCCAAAATGAATAGTACGCGACCTTACTGTTCTCAATTATCAAAGTACGAAGTTAAGTTAGCCTAATGAAACTCGTGTTTCGGCCAACTCGTCAAGCGGTTGGTCAGGGCTGTGCGGTCATTGCCGGTTATCGAGTCTGGGCCAGACAACTTCTCACTCCCCTGGTATCCATTTATATAAACAATATTGAATATGTTTTAG
Source organism: Tenthredo mesomela (assembly GCA_943736025.1). Lineage (NCBI taxonomy): Eukaryota > Metazoa > Arthropoda > Insecta > Hymenoptera > Tenthredinidae > Tenthredo > Tenthredo mesomela. The sequence continues at coordinate 40,466,246 of OX031014.1, read as the reverse complement.
ATATTATTACACAATATTGTTAGGTTAGCTTGCATGCATTAATTCAATAACATTAAATTTGATTTAAAATATATTTTTGTAACACATGCATGATTTCTGCGTTTTTTTTTACCTAAAAATAGGGCCTAAAGTAGCCGTTTATTGACCACTTGAAAAGAGCGGGCAATAATGGATTCATTATTGCCCGCTTCTTCAATAAGCGGGCAATAAAGAATTCTTTACTGCCCGCTTCTTCAATAAGCGGGCAATAAAGAATTCTTTATTGCCCGCTTCTTCAATAAGCGGGCAATAAAGGATTCTTTATTGCCCGCTTCTTCAATAAGCGGGCAATAATGGATTCTTTATTGCCCGCTTCTTCAATAATATATATATATATATATATATATATATATATATATATATATATATATATATTAGGGTGGTCCTTAAAAAGGTCATTCTTGAATTTTGACTTTCTCGACCCCCAGATCGGTTCCAGAATAATCAAAAATAATCTGAAAAAAATTTGAGCCTTGTGGCTTGACTAGAAAGGGTGCCTGTAAGCACAAATTCATTTTTCGTTCCAAATTTGGGCACATATTAGTATTTAATAATGACAATGAAAAATTTCTGTGGAAAATAAAAATTACTTACTCATTTGAACCGTACTCGACGGATTCCGAAAAGAACAAAACAAAAATTATTATTTTCTATGTATATTCTTCGAAGAATTTGAAATTTAGTAGAAAAATTCCTTCAACATTGGGGGAAGAATAGGTGATAAATGATTTCAAATTACGATTTGATTCATTAACTTAAGGTGGTTATTCACCTACAGTCCCACCAAACGTGGGTTCCAGAGCAGATTTTGAGTACTTCTCGATGGGGAAAAAATCTGAAAAAAATCAAGCATGTAGAAGATCTTCGGGAGATTGATTTTGCATAATAATAATTCAAAAAAGTTATTAACAAATTGATGGAAAAAAAAAAAATGTTCAAGAAATTAGCCGATGACCCAACTTTTTTTTAGGTGAAAACTATTTTTTAATTTTTCTGAATACGTATGATTTTTTTCAGAATTTTGTTAAATCTTTGAAAATTGCGTTTTTTCATACCTGACAAAAAAAATTTTTCTGAATACGTATGATTTTTTTCAGAATTTTGTTAAGGGGTTAGGGGTAGTCAGAGACACGAATAAATGAGAATTTTCAGTAATTTTTTCTTGCTATTAAATGATGTTATTTTACAACAGTGATAGTATGGCATTATTATACAATGTTTTGACTTGAAGTCACAAAAATTTGAAAAAAAAAAATTTATAATTTCCAAAGTTATAGCTGTCTGTGTTGACTCAGTTCTAAAAAAAGGTCCTTGCGGTGACTATCGTAAGTCCTTGGAGATTCATCTAAAATCAATCGGATAAAAAAAATTAGTTTTATAAATAGATAATCCTGGGCCTGATCGAAGCTTTTTTTTTTTTTTCAAAAATTAACAAAATGGTGGCCTCAGGAAATTTTTTTCTAGATTTTCGGGAAAAAATCAACAGTTAATTGGGCTTAAAAAATCGAAATTTTTGAAAAAAATAAAAATCCTTCGATCAGGCCTGAGTTTATTTTGTATTCTAAAAGCTGTATAAATTTCATTAAAATCTACTGAGCGGTTATCGAGTTACAGTTGTCACCAGTTCAAAAAACATAGTTTTGAGAAAAACGCATTTAAAGTTTCACACTAGATTTATTTTATTTTATTTATTTATTTTTTTTTTTTTTATTTTTTTTTATTTTTTTTTATTTTTTTATTTTTTTTTATTTTTTTTTATTTTTTTTTTTATTTTTTTTTATTTTTTATTTTTTTATTTATTTGTCGAATAACTCGAAAAGTAATTATCGGATCAACTTCAAATTTTCAGAGAATATTTCTAAGATATTACACTTAACGAAAATGCAAAAAAAAAAAAATTGATTTTTTGAAAATCCTGACTACCCCTAACCCCTTAAATCTTTGAAAATTGCGTTTTTTCATACCTGACAAAACGCAATTTCCAAAGATTTAACAAAATTCTGAAAAAATTCATACGTATTCAGAAAAATTAAAAAATAATTTTCACCTAAAAAAAAGTTGAGTCATCGGCTAATTTCTTGAACAGTTTTTTTTTCCATCAATTTGTTGATAACTTTTTTGAATTATTATTATGCAAAATCAATCTCCCGAAGATCTTCCACATGCTTGATTTTTTTCAGATTTTTTCCCCATCGAAAAGTACTCAAAATCTGCTCTGGAACCCACGTTTGGTGGGACTGTAGGTGAAGGACCACCTTAAGTTAATGAATCAAATCGTAATTTGAAATCATTTATCACCTATTCTTCCCCCAATGTTGAAGGAATTTTTCTACTAAATTTCAAATTCTTCGAAGAATATACATAGAAAATAATAATTTTTGTTTTGTTCTTTTCGGAATCCGGCGAGTACGGTTCAAATGAGTAAGTAATTTTTATTTTCCACATAAATTTTTCATTGTCATTATTAAATACTAATATGTGCCCAAATTTGGAACGAAAAATGAATTTGTGCTTACAGGCACCATTTCTAGTCAAGCCACAAGGCTCAAATTTTTTTCAGATTATTTTTGATTATTTTGGAACCGATCTGGGGGTCGACAAAGTCAAAATTCATGAATGACCTTTTTAAGGACCACCCTAATATATATATATATATATATATATCTACATATATATATATATATATCTACATATATATATATATATATATATATATATATATATATATATATATCTACATATATATATATATATATGCCGCTTATAAGCACAAAAAACGCAGAAATCAATACATGCGTTACAAAAAATATGGTGTGTACCAAGGGCTAAGTGGGCTTTTTGACCTCGTGTGGTTGCAGTACTCGTCTTCGGCTCGCGGATGCACTCGTCTTCGACTCGTGCTCCCTCGCCTCCGACTAGTACTGCAAACTCCACACTCGGTCTAAAAAAGCCCACTTTACGCCCTTGCTACACAATATACTATTATTTAGTGATTTTGCCGAAATACATCGAAAATATCACTTCCCTGTGTATCACTTCCCTGTGCATCATCCCTTTACGTAGACAGGGAAGTGAGAATTTTTTTTTTTTTTCTTTGCTTCAACCAAAGAAAAAGTCTCAAAGTAGAGAAGTAATATTAGAAAAAAGCGCAAGAGTGAAAGAGATTGTTTTATGAATTTCACTTCTCTGGATAGGTTATCATTTCCCTGGCAGCTACAATAAACAAATCCCTATATATTTTTTGATTTCAAGTTGGTTTATGAAATACATTGTGCTCAAAATATAATACTACTACTTTAAACACCGACTTAATATACAACATTCGATTTAATTTCCACTTCCCTTCACATTTTCTCACTTCCCTGTCCATCGAAAATCGAAAAATAGCTATAAAATTGATATTCGCCGTAATTTTGTCTGGCCCGTTTGAGATTGGTTATTTTATAGTACATCCTTGACCTCTACATACTTTTTGTCTCAATTATCGACAAAAAATGAGATTCACATAATTGTCGTGTTTTATTCCACCGTCTGTAGAACTACCCATATAAGTCGAGACACAGCTCTCATCACCAGCAATTCTACGGTATAGCACCGGGTTGACTCGCAACGCTCTTATTCATCAGTCACAATAGGCAGAGCGCCTTGTGAACTAGTAGCTTCATTTCAATATAAATTCTATTCTATTCAAATAGCAAATTTCAACGGAAATCAAATAAAATCCAAAATATCAATAAAAGAAATTATCATAAAAGAAAATATATTATAGAAAATCAAATTATAGAAAATCAAATCATAAAGTCAAATAACGGAATCTTCTTTTAAAAACGACGAACCTGTCAAACATCGCTTAGCGATACAAATTGTCTACAATATAGAAAGTTAGCAAGTAAGGAACACTGTAAATATAGGATAAGTAATTGGTAGCAACCGCAAGAATTGGAAAAATTAAAATAAATCGAAATTCTTGGTTATTAAAAAAGTAAGTTACTCTATGCAGATCCCTTATCCGCCATTTCCAGGCTTTCTTCATCGATAAAACTAACCAAAGCTAGATACAGCCTTAGCGTGTCTCTGACGCACTCAGGTCTGTCACAGCAGGTTCTATTGTTTAGAAAATTGGGAATAAACTAACTTTAACAAAATTAAAATCAAAAGGTTAGGTGGGTAAAGTGCAGCCTTAGCGCGTTTACGTGTTCAGGTCTGTGGGGAGGCGGCTTTAGTTGCACGGCGACTCAAGTCCGTAATAGGGAACATTAAATTATTGATTTAAAGGTCTAGAAAACATAATTCGAGCAAAGAACTCACAATTACACTCGGTTCGCGATACCGGTGGTATCGCTCAAGAACCGAAACGTAACAATATATATACCTATATGAAATCTGTACCACCGTCTACAATTGAACGCGCGTTCAAATTGTAGATGATACTATATTTCAATTTTTTACGGGAGCGGGAACGGGAACTTTATCAATAACGAATAACATGTTGTACTCTTTGAAAGTTCACACTCGACCGAAAATTCGAAAAAAAAAAAAAAATAAAAGAAAACCTACCTTCGCCTCGACGCTTCTTGTCTTACGCGATGCCTCTTCACCCTGTCAATAATAACTAATTTTCCAATCAGCTCCCGCTGCCTATTGATATCGCCCAAGTTCCAAAATCCATCGAAAATTTCTTGGCGTTGGTCTGCCCTAATTTTATTGGAACGTCCCATTCGACAATTGCATGGCGGAAGCATTTTCCGCGCTGGTTTAATTATGCCAGTTTTTTCATCGTAATATGGCAAATCACGATTACGCGCTATTCGTCGCTTGTTTTTCTTCCAGCTATCTGGCTGCGCAATTTTGTGACGCACTTTTCCGACTGGCGGCTCTTCGATCAAAGATTGGGTAGAAGAATTTCGTAGCAATGTGTGAAGAGATAATTCATCCGTCGAAGTTGAGCTTTCGAAAATGTCGCAATCATTTGCGAAGGGTGAAGAGCTGTCATAAATAATATTTTGGCTATCCGAGGCTACATGTTTTGATGTTGATGGCTGACAATTCAACATTGGAGTTGATTTTTCCCGGGTTATGCTGATATTCGACGTTCTTTTAATAAATTCGTCGTCAATATTATTGTCGAGATTGTTCCAACTTAGACGTGGCTGTTTCGGATTTGACGGCTCGTTCTGCTCAGAAGCGCCCAACACCAATTTTCGTTTTCGATTACAGTCGTCGGCACACGATTCATCCGAGCACGATTCACTATCGGTCTCCGGTATTATTATTGCCCGTTTATCGTTGAAATTCATTGTTTACATAACTGATTTATTGAACAATGATTTAACTGAAATGGAGTACAGAGACATAGAGCATGGACTGCGCATTCCCTATGCTGCCTGTGGTAACGCCAGAAGTGAGAGAGAAGGGTAACACACGCGGCCAATCTCTGTCTCTTTCTAAGCATTTGACGTTGTTGGTTAGGAAGAAACAGATTTGGCCGCGTGTGTTACCCTTCTCTCTCTACGGACCGAGCGATTTTCGGCCCGAATGCGCAGTCCATGCTCTATGTCTATGATGGAGTAGTTCTACAATAATCGAATATCGACTCACGACTGCGCATGCGTCAACGATCACGCACACGAAGGTGTGCATCTTTGACTATTATACCTATACGGACCACCTGCACCACCAGCCAACTTCAGCCCAGGGACGTGTTTCTAAATTTCGCGCCCTCGGTGGATATGATCGGCCGCCCCAGTACCCGATAGTGTTGACCGAAGAGTGCCCGAACTTACCGACCGAATTACCATTGCAGTATATCCCCGTATGGAAAAATATATATGCCCGTTCATATAATTGACATGTATGTCTGAGAGTATATAAGTTGTATATATGAAATTTATTACTTTTATATATGATCTATAGGGGAAGGTGGGGCAGAACGGACAGTGGGGCAGAACGGACACTAAATCCAAAAAAAAAATAATGTCGTCGGAAATGATTTTTTATGAAATGTGGCAACGTATTTTGGATAAATAATGACACAAAAAAAAAAAAAAAGTGAAAAAAAAAATAATTCAGTTTTCTTTTTTTTTTTTGTGTCATTATTTATCCAAAATATGTCGTCACATTTCATAAAAAATCATTTCCGACGACATTATTTTTTTTTGGATTTAGTGTCCGTTCTGCCCCACCTTGTCCTATATGTCGTCAACTTTTTATCATATATGTGATCACTTACTTCAGCGCATATATATGTAATTTGTAAGTTTAATATATTTCACTTATAAGTCTAACATATATATTTTTGATATGTAATACATAGTTTGGATACAGAAGTACAATATATAATTAGAATATATCTTCTATTCTCAGCTGCATATGGGCGACTTATATGCAATTATATCGTCAGTCGTCACATATTGCACGTACTATAAATCCATTTTGTAATGGAGAGATCGGAAATACTTATATATATGCCAGATATATTAATTTATAAAGAATATTTACTTATTGGAGATTACATGTTTTTTTTTTTTTTTTTCCTCACGAAGCATCCTCGCGAAGAGAGAGCTCTGTAGATTAAGTGGGAGCCTCCGCTCATTGGACTTTTCTAATTATAACAGCCGATTAACGTCTATGACGAACTTTTTGGCGGGAAAAATTTGAGACTTTTTCGAATGAAGAAAAAAAAAATTCCACTGAATAAATATTTTTAAATTCATTAACACAAATATGTATAAATGAGTGGAACCATTATTACATGATATTATCTGGTGTAAGTGGTATACGTAAGTACATACTCGAAAAATGCGTATATATAAGTAAGTTATATGTTATAAATATATGATATATGGTTATGAATAAATACTAATTCCCATGTGGGAAATACTGATGCTCAGGTGACTCTGAACAAACGGCTAAGCAATGGACCAGTGCCAGCGGTCGAATGTCGGTCATTGACATTGGCCCAAGATACGGCGAACGGAAGGGCCAGTAAAAGCCCAAACATCCTGCCGAGATTCTTGAGTTTGCCAAGTCCGTCCCTTGAAGAACTAACGGCCCTGTTTTGGCTCTAGAGCGGCGCAACGATAAGTACAGCGGTGGCAAATTGATCACGCCAATTGAAATACCAAGTACTAGGCCTAGACTGGCCAATACACTGGACGACAATCCGACGAAGATCGGTCAGTAGCTGTTGCCACTGTCAAATGAATCATTGGTCCAGGACTGTTTCTAGATCCGGACAACTGTCAATCTACGTTCTTCGATTTATTGTTTGTATTATTGCACCGATCTTCGGGCCAGGCTCAGGTCTATATCCAGACGGCGATTGATGCACGATCTTAAATTCACTCTTTTTCTTTTAGAACCAATTTTTGGCCCATGACTGGCTCTACATCCAGGCGGTGGCCGATCAACAATCACTGAACCACTGTTTGTATTGTAGAACCAATCTGTGGCCCACGTCTGGCCCTACATTCGGACAACGGTCGATCAACATTCACCGAACCATTGTTTGATTGATAGAACCAATAGATGCCCCACGAGTAGCTCAACATTCAGACAGCGGTTGATTGACGCTTTTGATTCAAGTATCCGAGTTGTAGAACCAATCCGCGATCGACGTCTGGCGCTACGTCTGCACAGCGATGATTTCACGATCTTGAATCCATTGTTCGTCTTGTAAAATCAATCTTTGGCCCACGACTGACTCTACATCCGGGCGGTGGTCGATCAACAATCACTGAACCACTGTTCGTATTGTAGAACCAATCTGTTGCCCACGACTGGCTCTATATCCAGACGGTGGTCGATCAACAATCACTGAACTACTGTTTGATCGGCAGAACCAATCTGCGGCCCATGACTGGCTTCACATTCGGACAGCGGTTGAGCCATAATCTTTAATTCACCGTTCGTATTGTACAGCCAATCTTCGGCTCACGACTGGCTCTATATTCGGACAGTTGTGGATTCACGATCTTCAATTCACTGTTCATTTTGTAGAATCAATCTGTGGCCCAAGGTTGGCCCTACATCTGGACAACGATCGATCAACAATCACCGCACCATTGTTCGATTGATAGAACCAATCGATGGCCTACGAGTGGCTCTACATTCAGAAAACGGTTGATTGACGATTTTGAATGAACTGTCCGAATTGTAGACCAATCTTTGGTCCAATGCTGGCTTCACATCTGGACAACGGTTGATCCACGGTCTCAAATTCACTGTTTCTATTATACAACCAATCTTTGGCACACGACTGGCTCTACATCCGGACAGCGGTCGATGCACGATTCTGAATCTACCGTTCGTATTTTGTAGAACTAATCCTTGGTTGACGTCTCGTTATACATTACAGATAACGGTGAATTCACGATCTTGAATTCACTGCTCGTATTGTGGAACCAATTTCTGGCCCATGACTGGCTCCACATCCGGACAGCAGTTAATCCACGGTCTTAAATTCACTGTTTCCATTGTACAACCAATCTTTGGCCCACGACTGGCTCTATATCCGGACAGCGGTTGATACGCTTCACGCAGCTACCACTAGAGGACCGAATCTTCTCACGAGTGAAGTATCCTTGCCTCAAACATATAAGCTCCAGCGGTTTCAAGTTCATCATGTACTTTTGACTGCAGAATGCATATGTACACCTTGAGCATCGGTGCCGTAACCAAGTGAGCTTGTACCACAAGTGAATTCCGCATGGAACAAATCCATCGAGATTCGCAAGTTACTTGCATATGCATATTAATGTATTATCCAATTTTGAATTACTGGCTACTGGCCTACTCTAGTCGCTAAGCTGTAATCATCAACCGAAACGTTATTGATATCATAACGAGACTATATCGTACCACCGTTGGGCCAAGAATGGGCAACGTGGTTTGTGTACCACTTTCACACCGGCCGGATGGTAAGTCGATCGAGGGTCTACCGCGCGTCACATTTCTGCACTGGTCTGCTAACGGCAGCCAAGCATCAATAGTATCGAATGCCGTGAATGGGCAGAACCTCGGCCGATTGTATATTCTGAGAATGGGTCGGAGCTGGCTACCAGGACTGGCACAAGCCAGAAATGTGACACGTGGATAACGCTCGGCAGCCTTCCGTCGGCTACCAATCATTGGTCCAATACCGTGATATCATGCGTGGTCCAGTCTTTACGTACGACCGTTGTCGATCGAGGGTCTACCGCGCGTCACATTTCTGCACTGGTCCGCTAACGGAAGCCAAGCATCAGGCATCGAATGCCACGAATGGGCATATCCTGGGCCGATCGTATTTTACTACATGGGAAATAGTCATAATATTTCTCATGAATATAGAATACAATCCGATAAACTTTTTTTTTTTTGCCTCAGCAAAAATTAATAATTGTAACAAATACTCATCCACAAACCTCTGCAGCACAATGTGTATCCCTTATATTCACATGTTGCATATTTTCGGCAGCTAATCGGCAAATGTTTTAGTTGGTATAGACTCATTGATTGGCTGTCTCGTGGTGAACATTCGCCGATTTGGACTCGCGGCCACCTCGACGCTACTCCGAATGAGTAGACGACAAGAATTCACCCTGTATATATGCGACATATACACGCGCATATATCCTACATATAATATCTGAAATATAAGTCGTATATAAACAGCCAGATACATATTGGTTATATGTGACATATATAAAGTTCGGCCAAAAATGTCATATGTCGTATATATGTTGACATATATATATATATATGGGGAATTCCAGAATATTTCGAACGGTCGCGAACCCTCACCCCTCTCGATTTTCGAATCAATGTTTTCTCTTGTAGTCCTAGACTCAAGAGAGATTGGTGATTTATTTTAGATTTTTCAAAGGTACGGTTTAGAAGATAGGATTTTTCGAAAATCTCGAATTACTAAAATCACCACTTTTTCATGGAGTTTCGATTCAGTACCAAGATGTCCTACGAAAAAATGTTTCCCACAAAATCTGTCAGTATCAGTGCGTACTTCCGAGCAAAAATATTTTCTGATTTTTCCGGATGTTGGAAACATGGAATATGTGCTTGAAAAAGTTTAAATCTTGATTTACAAAAATACGCCGGTCTCGATTTTGTTCAATTTTGGACACAAAATTCTGCATCGAAAGACGAAAGTTTTGAGACCATGCGGAAGTTGGGACGAGACCTGGTTCAGAAGTTACAGCCATTTCAATTTCGTGAAAATTTCCAATTCAGCACGCACGGGCAGTAGGGTGTCCGTTATTTCCTGAATTGAGTTTTTCTACTTGGGTATGGGCCAAGTCATTAGTTTATAGCCTAAAAACAATTATGCAATTTTTTTTTTTTTCAAGTGCCATTAACCCCTGCCCGTAGGACGATACTATTGTCCCATTTGATTAACATGGGACTTTTGCCCTTTTTATGCCTGGTTTACGCAGCGCCGTAACTTGACTTAATTCAAGGATTGACCAATCAGGAGGCTCGATTCAGATGGCGTGTGGCTAAAGCAGCCTGCTGATTGGTAAATCCTTAAATTAAGTTAAGTTACGGCGCTGCGTAAACCAGGCATTAGACTTTAATTTTTTTTCGCTAACTTCTTTCATTACCCCTGGTGAAAATAATTTCTACGCCAAACTACGAAAATGATCTACGAAAAAGTAGATGATTTCGGACTTTTCGTAGTTTTTTTTTTACGTCAGATTTTACACAAAGTAGTAGTTTTTCGTAGATAGTTCTAGAACGAAAATCGATATGATTTCGATCTTTGCAGTAAGGTAAACGCACCAATAGTGAAACACTAACCAATAGTGAAACAGCGGAGTTATTTCTCTTTCTGCAAATTCTATCAATAACTTTTTTTTGGGGAATTCATTGCTTTAGTTAAGAAATATATTTACAAAGTAAAAGAAAATTTTTTTTTCGCCGAAAACGTTTGGAAGAATTTTAAAATGTCATATTTCTGTTTCCCCTTCCGACGAGCGGGCTCTTTAGCCTCCGTCTACCCGTCGCCGGGGTGCTGACGCTCTGTATCGAAAAGAGAGCTAGCTCGTAATTTCTTTCAATCAAGTGCTGAAAAACTCCAACAACGGTAGCAGTGACACTTTATTTATCGTTGAAGAGCAGATAAATAGAATAAATTACAGTTTTTCCTATAAAAAAAGCCGCGTTTCACTAAAGGTTGCCTCGGAAGAGCGATGCAACCAGAAGTGAAACAACTGCTTTTTGTGTTTTTTTCTTCAATTTTCTGTGCCCAGACAATGTTAAACTGTGAATTTCTTCATCAGATTGATTTTTTCGATAGTTTTACATAAATTTTAGGTATGAAATTCAAAGAATTTCGAGGTTCAAGGGCAGCAAATAGACGAATCATTTTTAGGTTAGGTATATGCTGTTTGACAGGTAATAGCGTTTCACAATTGGTCATCTAGCTGTTTCACTACTGGTTCCCCACTCATTTGGCTGTTTCACTTCTGTTCCGAAAATCTCGAGTCTTTGAAATTCTTTTAAAAATTCATGATGAGCTAATATAGACCTAATATATGGTTAGTTTACAGCCCCAAAACTTGACTGTGAGCCCAGAATAAAAATTTCTTCAGAACTTTCAAATTTATTATTTTTATTGCCGTTAATAATCGAGACACAGCGGTGGGCGTTTCACTATTGGTGCGCTTACCTTAAATATCTGTAGTTCATCGTGGTTTTTCGTATTTTGTCATAGTTTTTCGTAGATAGTCGTAGAATGGGATAATACTGTATGCGATATTTGTATTAAATATCCGTAGTTCACCGTAGTTTTTCATGGATAGTCATAGAATGCGATACGATAATATATATATATTATATATACCGCGAGGACCAGGTGAAAGAGAATGGTCCATCTGCCCAGGCAGATAATATTTCGTATTTTTAGGGGGATAGCCACTCGTTGCGCTGAAAAAATCCCTAGGGTGATTTTGGCGCGGGTCGATGCAACTCGGCAGCCATTGTTGATACAAGCCGGCTGACTGTCAATACATCGCAGAAGGTAAACAAGTGTGGTTATGTTCGTTTATTTGAAGCAAATGATAAATAAAGTGAATAAAACCTACGTGAATAAGCTAGGAATATTTATCAAAAATCGATCAATCAGTTTTAAATGATATCTTAATGCAATCAACGAATTAACCTAAGCTATAACTGGAAATTTATCAGAATCAAAGAGTTCATCGAGAACAACCAATTCGAACAAAATTATTGATTGTATCCTGGGGTTGAGGCATCAATAAATATCCATAGCTTATTCACTTTATTTATCATTTGCTTCAAATAAACGAACATAACCACACTTGTCTACTTTCCGCGATGTATTGACAGTCAGCCGGCTTGTATCAACAATGGCTGCCGAGTTGCATCGACCGCGCGCCAAAATCACCCTAGGGATTTTCAGTGCAACGAGTGCCTATCCCCCTAAAAATACAAAATATTAGCTGCCTGGGCGAATGGACCATTCTCTTTCACCTGGTCCTCGCGGTATATGGGAAATTCAACGTGAACCCGACCAATGTTTTTCCCTCATCATCTTTGATTCGCTTCACGATTTTTTATACGATTCTACGACCTCGAAAAAGCACTGCTGAATTTTTTCAGATTTTTTCCTCCAACCGTTAATTTTCCATGATTATTCAAACCCATTTTGAAATTGGCATTTTTCAAAAATCTCGAAAAATTCTCAAAAATCTTTTTTTTTTTTATTTCGATCATTTCGACACCCCTCCCATGATAGGATCATAATTCCTTCTTTTTTTCTCAGCACTTTTAACATTTTGAACAAACGAAACACCATGTTCCAACGTTTCGAAAATTCTTGAAAAATTACGAAAAATTCTGTGTTTAATTCTGAATGTTTTCGCGTGAGACCCACGATGACGGACGAAAAAAAAGTTGTTTTGATCCTGCGTAGCAACGAACGGGCCAAGTTTTGCACAAAAATCTGCAAAACTTAGCCCTCTCGATGCCAGGCAGCAAAACAATCGGGGAATATCCGATAATTTTGAAGGTCTTGTGGTATTACTACAGACAATATTTGAGAATTGGTCTTGAGAGTTCAACACTATATCGGCATTGATTTGAGGCAGTGGAACCTATTTTTTATACCGTGGGAACGAAGAATAATAATAATTCCCTCTGCGGGGGGCTTGAAAAATCCTTTTTTTCGTCCGTCATCATGGGTCTCTACAGTCCTCAAACAACAGAATATCAATTATACGAATATCTACGAAAATTTACAAAGACCTACGAACGAAATGAAGCTAAATCATTTTTCGTAGTTTTTCGTACATATTCGTAGAACTGATATTCTTTCGCTTGAAGACTGGAGGTTTTCATGATTTTTCATGAAAATTCGGAGATTTCTACTTCCAAAACTACAGGATGAACTCAAAAAAAGACTTCGCTCCATTTTGTTTGTAGATCTTTGTAGATTTTCATAGATAATCGTAGAACTGATATTCCGGTGCTTGAAGACTGTAGATTTTCGTAATTTGTCGTGGAAATTCGTAGTTTTCTACTTTTAAAACTACGATAAATTACGGAAAACTACGAAAACCTACGAAAAACTACGATTCTTTGCGCTTTTTTACGCTTTGAGTGTTTTCGTATTTTGGCGTAGAAATTATTTTCACCAGGGCGCCCATCATTTCGTACGATTGTGCGAATATCTTGTACTCTCGCATTATCCGATCAAGTGTCAACACGATCCCATCGTCGACGTCAGAGTTACGATTCAAGCGATATTCCGTCGCTTCATTCGAATCAATTATGAAGAGCTGACCATAACACGGAGGTTCATTCGGAGCAGAATGTAATGACGTGTTGACCTGGTAATAAATCTGACCGTAGATCTTAAAACAATACGGCCCGGGTCGTCTCGCGCCAAAATTAACGAGATTAGCGTTAAAAGATGCAAACGAAAATGAGCTATTGTAGCATCGTATCCGTTTAAAAAAATCGTTTGATTTCGGATGTGTTGTCTCAAACAGAGCGCGCAGTTCATCTGGAAAATCAGGCAACGCATCAAGAACGACACTCCCATGACTACAACAATCATTGAAAGAATTTCCTCTATTAGCAACCTTTTCATTTGAAAAGTGTTTTGCACCACAATGAATACATGATATATCCATCATTCCGATGTAATGCTCGGACATCTCATGTAAATGGCCAAGAGTAAAGTGGCGTACACTCGACGCTTCATTTTGTACAGTTCGATACATACGTTGACGTTCAACATTACTAAGTGCTGTCATTCTCGGATTTTGTGTAGGATTACCCTAGCGGATTCATTTACACCAATATTTCTGGTGTCATTTTGGTGTATTTTGGGTGTGGTTTGATTTTGGTGTAATATTGGTGTAATTTCGGTGAAACTCTATAATGCGTCCAAAATTACACCAAAATCACACGATGTATTTCAGAATTTTTCACACCACCTTTATACCAATTTCACACCCGACCCATTTTGGTGTAATTTTGGACGCATTATAGAGTTTTGTCAAAATTACACCAATATTACACCGCAGACCTACACCATTTACTTTTGGTGTAATTTTGGTGTAACTGAATTTGCTAGGGTATCGATTATGATTCTCGTCGCAGCATGTTGATGCTGATTGTGAGTGGGACTTAAAATATCATCGGAGTGATATCTCACGTCTAAACGAACGACACCGACCTTCCTGTCTACAACGCGACTACAACCTGCTTCATTAATAATACTCTGATTACAACGCCGTTGACGTTGATTTTCGTTATTTATTTCCCTGCGCAATCGTTGAAACTCTTCCTCTTCTTCAACGGTACGATTGATTTTTCGACGTGGCATTATTTAAACAATTCTGATTACAATGTGATCAAGTACTCGTATGCATCATGGTGTTAATCAGTTGATGTGGTTTTGTGATTCAATTCCTTTATAAAGATACTCATGAATCAGTTAAGGTACTCGCTAGACATATCTCAGTAGGTACTCGTGGCTCTCATGAAAGTACTCGTGAATAAATTGATTTTTATTAGAGATTTAATAAATATTACATTGCATAAATAGGATCAGTCTTCTGAAAGTTGAATAGCTGTTGACCTTGCAAAACATTCGTCTTCTGCATACCTGAAAATAAGAGCAATAAGTGAATATAGAGGATCTGCCTCGTCTGTGATGCATGTGAATCGAATGATGTCTAAGATTTATTTAACTGTAACATGAAATCATTCAAATTCAATAAATCAAAATAAAAACGTATAAATTAAATGGTGCACAGTAAGGTAATATATACATAGTACATAACAATACGAGATCAGTACATTACAATACGAGATCAGAAGAAGTTTTTCCGTCGAGTATTGTACAAAATTTTACTTTGGTTTAAGGGGACCAGTACAGTTTGAACCAATGAATTCAACATACTCCAAAAATCATTTATAACTTAACCAAAGTTCATTACACATAAAAAAAAATCATGTTGCCCAAATCAGTTGTCGTAAGGTTTCAGCCACACGGTTGGTCCAATTTCACATTTTGACGTCTCATTTTCTTCGGAGCGCAATCCTACATCGTATGAACGAGGGAAATTTGGAAATAAAATTTTTGGACCAAGTTATCTGCAAAAGAGTGGCCACATTTTGGGTGAATTTTGATAACTCGCTATAACTTTTCACACGATTTTTTTTTCACAGATCCCCTCGTTCATACGATGTAGGATTGCGCTCCGAAAAAAATGAGACGTCAGAATGTGAAATTGGACCAACCGTGTGGCTGAAACCTTACGACAACTGATTTGGGCAACATGATTTTTTTTATGTGTAATGAACTTTGGTTAAGTTATAAATGATTTTTGGAGTATGTTGAATTCATTGGTTCAAACTGTACTGGTCCCCTTAATTTTTTTTTGGTTTGGTCGATGTATGAGGGTAAAAATGATTCAAAGAGCCTTACCTACATGTAGAATTCTTTATGGTTTGAATATACGAAATTTCAGCCGTCGCACAGTGGGACGGAATCGCAAATTCCTGGCCAAAAGTCGAAAACGCATTCAATTCGGGTTAAAATCAGAACTCGGGGGTTTTTGGGGTCGCTGATCACGAATCCGAAGTCAAAATTTGAATAAACAAAATGGCGGATCCGATACAGCCGATATAGCTAAAAATTCCTTGGAAAACCATTCGATTTGAACGAAAATTAGCACTCGGGGGTTTTTGGGGTCGCTGATCACGAATCTGGAGTCGAAATTTGAAAAAACAAAATGGCGGATCCGATACAGCTAAAAATTCCTTAGAAAACCATTCGATTTGGACAAAAATCAGCACTCGGAGGATTTTGGGGTAGCTGATCACGAATCTGAAGTCAAACTTTGAAAAAACAAAATGGTGGATCCGATATGGACGACTTGTATGTAATAAACGTTTTATTCATACTAGAATGACAATGTATGATCACATATGGTATGATTCACATATGGTATGAATAGAATGACAATGATTTGCTTAAAATTAGGGTACTACAGAAATATGAAAATTATAATAATGTATAGATAGTATAGAAATAACAACGATTTTCTCAAAATTAGGTTGATACAGGAATATTGAAATTATAATGATGTATAGACACGATAGAAATAACCATTAAATTTTTAAGTAAATATAAAATAAGGAAATGCTAGGAAACATGAAAAATTCTGAAATGTTTATTCGTTAAATAATCTAGTTGGTTACGTACAACTTTAGTAGTCGTCATCAGAAGAATCACTTGATTCACAGTTAGTGGATTCAATTGTAAAATAGCTTGAGCTTTCCTCACTTGTTGAAATACTTGGCGCAGTTAATAACTGTAATGCTTCTGGCAGCAATGATTTGATTTTTTTTTTTTTCAAGGTAATTTGCGCAAGCTAGAAATATATGGGTCGGATGTTATTAGAAGCCGTGCGAAAAGGTCTTCCATAGTTTTCACTCGGGAACACTTTCTCGCAAAATCTGTTCTGCACCATCATTCAGCTGATTTTTGATGAGCAGAAAAATATCCTTCCTGGATAAACCAGGTAGTGCAGGATGATCGGCAGCAGATTCTGAAATGTCGAAGTGTAATACATGATTCTATAAATAGGAATTACATATTCAATCTTACCTGCTATTATTCGTTGCACAATATAATTATTCATAACTGGTTATTGATAATTCTTGAATTATTCATGATAGCGAATAATGCATCGTAAAATGAATGGAAAGAATGAACAAGGAAATAGAGAAAAAAATTCATTATTTTTTGGGCCTTTTGGAAGGGGGTTAGCAAAAAATGACTTGAGACAAAAAATTCCTTGTTTGAAGCGTGATATATAAATCCGCTATGAAAAAATGAGGGTAATGAGAAAAAAAATCGATTTGGGCCTTACCAGGCCCACCTGGGGCACTGGGCCCACAATGTGAGTACACCCCTGGATGGACCTTTCGGAACCATACAACTTTTGTCTGAACCACTTCTCCCTATTTTATGTTTTGGTTGTTCAAAATGAAGAAAAATACACTTTTCATTACAAAAACTTGCGCCAATAGCGGTGGCGCAAAAAATCGCAAGATTTTCTTGTTTTTCCCATTAGAGAATAGATTAATCTACACCCTGAAACAAGTCCGGGCGTGGGACATTGGGGTGCAATTCAACTTTTCTCTACGTGTTTACAATTTCCCGTTGCAATTTTACGTTAATTTTCGGGCAAATCATTCTTTCACTGTGATCACACACATCATTATTATAAATTTAGAATTCCATGATGATATTGTACTTACTTTCCCCTTTCGAATCCACGTTTTAGATTTTTTTTAACGTGATTTTTCTGGGTTTGGCAACGTTCTGAACACAGCACTGTAAATTTCGCATGGAGCGCGATTCGTCTAGCTCGAGCGAGGGTCACTTTTGAAGTGAAATACAATAGCAGGTATAAGGGATGGTCTCATCCCCTGTCTGCAATCCGACCCTTGGACTATTACTTTACCCAACCCACCACTTCAAAACCCCGAAAACGAAACTTCGTTTTTCGACTTTTGGCCAGGAATTTCGGATTCCGTCCCACTGTGCGTCGTCAAAACATATAAAGCAAGTTTGCTGATGACGCCAATCGTTCGCTGAGCGTAAGAAGCTGGTATGGTCAGTTCTTTTCTGTAATATGAATTAATCTTCAGTTTCGATTCTATGAAAGTACGATTCATAACATTTTAAAGAGACTTACTGCTTTGTGGATTCTCCTTTGTGCCTCAAATGCGTGAAATTACACCAGTCGTAGACTTGAATTCGCAAACTGACACATCGCTGTGAAGTAAAATCAAACAAACAAATTCCGGCGAGAAACAGAAAACAATATTCGGCGCGAGCAGCCAATAGACGTCGCGGAAAAGCGATGACGGAAGTGCGAGAGTTTCGAGATATTTGCGTCACTTCCGTTACAATCTCTTTTTTACTGAAGGGAATCTACATATTAATCTACGTGTTTATTGATTCAATGTTCTAGACCCTGAGTAAATTAGAAGAGTTACGTGATAGAGTAATTTCAGAAGCTGCTAAAAGTAAAACGACGGTTCAGCCATATGTTGTATATGTTGGTTCTAAGCTCACTGTAGTACAACAGGCGTATACGTGTGCATTGATAATTTTTGGTACGCATGTGATAATCCCCTTGACGCCTTGGATACTTGTATGAAGACTTTCTACGCACTCGACACCAGTTATCCGACCAAGTCAATGCATATCTGGTCTTTCATTCAGAAAGCAGTTTACGACATCGACATTAATGAAAAGGATCCATCGTTATTCAACCTCACTACTCTGCTCTCAAGTCTAGACAAGACGCGATAGGGAATGAATATCCATTTAATTGACCTAATGTAACTCAGGTGTTAATCGTTCTGTAACTCATTTCATTTCCATCTATCGAGACTCACTATTTATAATAGACTTCTGTTGAACCATATAGATCAATATGGATTTCGAAATCGCAACGCATCCCGATTTCACCAAATTTGAACATTCCCTAGGTTCAGCAGTTGCTGAGATATGAGGGATCTGTATGATAATTATTCTCCAACAAGAACTAACATTCAGAGGATTATCGAAGCTAAAATCCAGTTATTACAAAGTGATTGCGTTAATATATTTTAAAAAAGTTAGCTTATCGGTTATAAGCGATGAAATAGGCAGAAATATATGGTCGATGTAATGTTTGATATGTTTCAAAATATGTTTGAGAGTATGAGCACAGAGTACAGACGAATACAAGAGTTTTCGGAGTCAGGGATTTATGTTGAACCGAAAGACTACTTTATTGGCCATTCATTTCAATATGGAAAAAGCGGGAGTGGAAAACCAGTGGATCTTACTGGCTCCTACGTTGAAATGAATTTGACACTAAAAAAATTCTTAGAACTGCCTGATGTACTGAGCACTATGTTAAATTATATGAATGATTTAGAGAGTAAGTCAACAACAATTGTAGAAAATTTCGTGCAATGTCCTCTCTGGAAAAAGTTGAAAGCAAAATTTGCCGACAAAATTGTTCTTCCTTTGAATTTATATGTCGATGCATTCGATCCATGTGATACATTGGGACCGAAATCAGGCACACATTGGCTAACGCGAATTTATTATGATTTATTATGTACTAGGGGCTCTGCCCCTGCGCGCTTCGCGCCTCACTTAATTGCGAGGAACAGCCTACACGGAAAGCAACATTTAACACAACGTATTTATCATATTTTTATTATTTTTTCAACTCATTGAATTCATTTTGCATAACTTATACAGCCTATGTTACTCGGGAAAACCTACCCGAAAAAAAATGATTATATATAATAGTATATTATGTGGCATGCCCGTAAACCAAGTGTTTTTCGGCGAGAATAATGATTTCAGGACGAGCTAAAGACGAGCCGGAAGCGAGTTGTGAAATCATTATTCGAGTCAAAAACGGTTTACGGGTGCGCCCCATACTGTATTTTTTTCGAAATAGGCATGAAAAGTCACTTTGGCGCCTGTTGAGATTCACTAGACGAAGAGTGAGGTTATGGTGCGATCTGTCGCGCACTTCGAACCGCGCATCGAAACTGCCGTATAAAGACTTCATATGGCAGCTTTGGAATGCGCACTTCGAACTGCGCATCCAGACTGCCGTATGAAGACTTTATAGGGCAGTTCTGAAACCAACCGTATAAAGTGACACTTTGTGGATCGAAAACAGGCGTCAAAAAGTGACTTTTCAATGCCTATGCCGAAAAAACATATATAAGCATATACAATCAATCATGTATAATCCGAAAATTGGCCCGATCGAGACATATATAATTATATATCGGTATATAAAATGATATACGATTATATATGGACTTGTATATAATTATATATGATTCTATCTGAACATTGTATGAAGAGAAATGGTTATAATTGTCATATAAAACTGATTTTATAGTTAATTTTGAATCTTATATGTTTATAAATGGCCATATAGAAATCCAGATATATTCAGATACAACACTATACATTTTCACATATAACTGTATATAACTATATATGATGATATATAGTACTGTATCTGAATATATTTGGACACATATAATTGTATATGATTGTATCTGAGCGTCCTATACGAAGAAAAATAGTTATATCTGGTCATAACTGATTAGATATACCTAGTGCATCTGTTACCTCATATGTTCCCTAACGACTTTTTCGCAAGGTTGAGAGAAGGTTCATATACCGATGTTGAACGGTATATTTTCGGGTTTACCACGGGTAATCGCTTCAGAAATACGGTATATTTGCGCCTTTCTGCGTACCGTGTTTTACCGGCACTTCCACCGTATTCACGGGTACTGAACACAGTTTTCATACGGTATGAACACAGTTACCATACCCTGCCTAAACCGTCAAATTTTCTGGCCAGCTCAAGCAATTGGGTTTGACCGCAGTATGTGTACCGTAGTTCCACAGTTTTGAAACCGTATTCTCACCACATTCATACCGTATTGACATACGTGTCTCATACCCTGTTCATGCGTACTTCATCTGCCATCACGACTGAGAAAATTCCGCTTCAATACCGTATTATTAGTGATTACCTACGGTGTATAGACGGTATGCATCCGAGCTCAAAAATACGGTATTTATTCCTACAACACACAGTTTTACTACGGTGCGTTTACTCTGTTAATACTAATACCACGTGTTCACGGTTGATATACCGATGTTATACGTTGGTCAAAAGTCGTTAGGGTTCATATATGGGCATATGGGACGTCATATACATTCGGATACAGGATTATATATGGTCATATATACCGGTATATAATTGTACATAATCATATATGATTCTATCTGAACATTGTATGCGATTATATATCGAAATGAATGGTTATATATGATCATATATGTTTATATATAATCATTTTTTCTCGGGTAAAGAACAATTTGGTGTAAGTTTCATCTAAATCGGTCCACTGGTTCTCGAGTTTAACGGTTACAAACATACAAACATACAAAGCCTTTTATATATGGGGTATTCCAAAATATTTTGAATGGTCATTTACCCCGACCCCCATCGATTTCCGAATAAATTATTCTTACGGTAACCCTAGACTCAGGTATGATTGCTGAATTATTTTAGAATTTTCCGATTTTTTTTTTTTTTTTTTTAGAAGTTACGATTTTTTGAAAATCGCACTTTTCGGCAACAGCTCGTTTTTCATCAAATTCTAGTCGGCAACCAAGGTATCCCATGAAAAAGTGACTCGTATAGAACTATCCAGTTTTTTGACGTACTTTGAAATGGAAATATTTGTAGATTTTTTCAGACACCGGAAGTGCCGAAATTCTCGTTTCAAAAATGAAAATCCTGGATTGCAAAAAGTCGCCGTAATCGATCTTTTTGAAATTTGTAGGCAAAATTCGACATTGAAAGACGGAACTTTTAACACCAGGCCGAAGTTGGGCCGATATCGGGTTAAGGAGGTATGGCTATTTTATTCACTCGAAAATTCATATTCCGGCGTTATTTTTGTTAGCATCATTATTATTATTATTGAAATAATTATTATTATTTTTATTATTATTGTCAATTAATAATAATAATGATAATGATAATAATAATGATAGTAAAAATAATAATAATAATAATTTTAATAATAATAATAATAATAATAACAAAAATAACGCCGGAATATGAATTTTCGCGTGATTAAAACCCACACGGCACGAAATATTTCAGAAATATTTAGAAATGTTACAACATTTCAGATTCATAACATAACTTCAGAAATATGCCTGAAGCGTTTCAGCAACATTCCAAATGACATATATCATTTTCGACATTTCTGAAACGTTTCAGAAATATATCGATTGCAGTATAACATTTCAATATTCCCGTAATATTTCCGAAATACGTCGATTGCAATATATCATTTTCGATATCTCTGAAACGTTTCCGAAATGCGTCAATTGCAATATAAAACTTTCGATATTTTCGAAATATTTCTGGAATATGTCAATTGCAATACAACATGTTCAATATTTCCGAAATATGTCAATTGCAATACAACATTTCCAGAATTCTCGAAATGTTTCAGCAACATTCCAAATGACGTATCGCGTTTTCAATATTTCAGGAACGGTTCTGAAATATGTCAATTGCAACATATTATTTCCAGAATTTTCGATATTTCTGGAACGTTTCCGAAATGTGCCAATTGCAACACAACATTTACAGATTTTTTTGATGCAGTGTGCGTAAAATTCAGTTTTACGCCTTGTTTTGCAGGCGTAAAATGCTATTTCACGCATACGTGTGCGTAAAATGAATGACCATAAATAGAATAAAAGATATACGTAATATACGTCTACGTTTGTTTTAAATAGAATAAACTCATGGAAGTATGATCAAAATAATTATTTTTCATTTATTTTATGTCAGCAACATGAACAACACATAATAAATAATTAATATTCACTTCTTTATTATTTGTATTAATATTAATAATAGCTTATATATAATAGCTTATATATAATAGCTTATATTAGCTTATTAATTCTTTATTATTCATATTTATATTAATTCTGTTTTATCGTTTTTTTTTTTATTTTCGTAAAAAGCTTTACTTATACGGATACTTGAATGACTTATTCGCATAAATACAAGAACAAGGAAAATATATGCAAAACTAGTAAATCAATGACGTTATTGTTTCGCTTCACAATTACTAACTGACGCATGATTTAAATTATTGAATTGGAACGTAAATTGAAAAGAATTTTGGTTGACTGTCGATTTACTTGGTCCTGGTTCATCGTTGTTGGTAACTTGTATTAATTTCTTATTAGGGACAGAGTCATCAGAATTTTCCCGTTCTGTATCATTGTTGATCGAATTCACGATTTGATTTGAAATCTTACGTTTATTCTGAATAGATTCTTCTATGTAGCCTTCCGCAACATTCGAAGATTTCCATCCTCCGTGCCGTTTTATCATAGTAATGTCCGCTCCCGAATCAGCTAGTAACGTTGCAGATGTTCTGCGAAAACTATGCCCGGTATAGAGTTTGGCATCCGGTAATGTCAAAAAAGTCGCGATTTCTTGAGGCATGTTACCAATTTTATTCAATCCAATCACTTGATTGATACATTTCCCATTCCGGTAGCATAGAAAGAACTTATTGATCTTTGTATTTGGAGGTCTTGAATTTATATATTTATTGATCAATTTTGAATATTTTCCTTCGACTGTAAAACATTTCGGGATGTGAGTCTTTGTGTCCGGTATTCTGACAATAATAACGGATTTCTCGATTTCAATATTCTCCATCGTTAACCTATATAATTCATCCCGTCGACACGCACCGGTGATACCTAGAATTAAGGCAACCTGTGAACAAAGCAAAATATCTTCATTACCATCCAACTTTGAAAAATCGTGTATGGGAATGTATATACAGAAGATTTATAAATACTTACTTTAGTGGCGAGAAATGTATTGTCCGGCGCTTTGTCAAGAAATTCATCAATATTAGCTGGCGATAAAACTTTCGCTTTTTTAGGCTTGTAATGCGTATGCATACTTTTCAAAAAACTACGTAATTTGGCATAGTTCTTGATGTCGATGTTATTTTCTACATTAATCATGGCTTTAAGCATAGAATACTTGGACCATAATGTCGCGGAATTGGACGCTTTAGAGAGTTCAAGAAAATAAGCTAATAGCACTTTCTCATCAAACGATTTGGTATTTTTGCTCATTTTCCAGCTCAGAAATTCCTCATAACACTTCAGGTAGATTTGTCTCGATTTTTCAGGCAGCGAATTTTTTGTCGCGATTTCCGCAGCTTCCAGGAGTTCTGGTGGTATATAATTTTCATCGTTAATTATTTCGTTATCTTCTGCACTCATGTCGGACACTGTCACATAAACACGTCTCTGCTCGCCAATGATTATTTACTTCGTAGTATTTTTTTTTCACTAGCATTTTTTTTATAACAAACGGTATACTTTCTTTTTTTTTTTGTAACAAAAGTCTACCAACCGACTATTATATTTTTCTACCACTAGATGTAGTTAATAGCCCTGTTGCTTCTGCGTTATGCCAAAACGATCACATATGACTCAAAGAACTGTTTATAAAAATAAAAAAAATTCAATAAAAATGTGCTTTATTGTACTGTACTCATTTTTAGTGTTCATCCACGCGATATCCACATATTACTGAAAGATTTCTGGTATATTACTGGAATATTTCTGGTATATATTTCTGAAATATTACCACATATTACTGGAAGATTTCTGGTATATTACTGGAAGATTTCTGGTATATTACTGGAAAATTTCTGGTATACACTTCTGAAATATTACTAAAATATTTCTGATATGTAACCGACATATTTCTGAAATATTGCTGATACATGTCAGCTATATAACGTTAGTTATATATGCGGACATGGACATATTTCTGACATATTTCTGAAATGTCACAATGAAATATGTCATGTACCGAATGAAACATTTATGAAACATTTCTGAAATATTTCGTGCCATGTGGGACCCATATCTCCTAAACTTGATGTCGGCCCAACTTCGGCCTGGTCTTAAAAATTCCGTCTTTCAGTGTCGAATTTTGTCTACAAATTTCAAAAAGATCGATTACGGCGACTTTTTGCAATCCAGGATTTTCATTTTTGAAACGAGAATTTCGGCACTTCCGGTGTCTGAAAAAATCTACAAATATTTCCATTTCAAAGTACGTCAAAAAACTGGATAGTTCTGTACGAGTCACTTTTCCATGGGATACCTTGGAAAACTTGGACTAGAATTTGATGAAAAACGAGCTGGAAAATTCTATGGAGAGGAAAATTCTAAAATAATTCCCCAATCATACCTGAGTCTAGGGTTACCGTGAGAATAATTTATTCGGAAATCGATGGGGGTCGGGGTAAATGACCGTTCAAAATATTTTGGAACACCCCATATGTAGTAGATAGATATTTATCATATTTTTATTATTTTTTCAACTGATTAAATTCATTTTGCATAACTTATATAGTCTATGTTACTCGGGAAAACCTAAAGAACAATTTGGTGTAAGGTTCATCCAAATCGGTCCACTGGTTCTCGAGCTTAGCGGTAACAAACATACAAACATACAAAGCCTTTTATATGTGTAGTAGTAGACTGTGTCAAAAAAAAAAAACGACATCTTCTTTTTGTTCGGGCCGTTTCGAAAATAGTTAGTGCTTAATATAAAGAAAATTGTCCCCAAAGCTTAGCTATGTAGCTCGAACACAGAATTTACATATGACTTTTAAACCACTGTAACTCGTTAACGGTTCAATCGAGCAACTTGGGCCAAAGGACTATTTTTGTAGATCATAAAATTCTGTACAAAACCGTATATCTACTTTATTCCTATCAGTTGAATAAAGAGAGTTATAAAAATAAAACTACGATAAACAAATTTTGTCATTTGAAATACATGGGAAATCTTATTTTCAGATGCGCTAATTTTGTGTTCAAGCTACATAGCTCAGCTTTGGGGACAATTTTCTTTATATTAAGCACTAACTATTTTCGGAAGGGCCCGAACAAAAAGAAGATGTCGTTTTTTTTTTTTGACACAGTCTAATGTAGTAAATACCACCTCAGTCTCGCGGAACTTTAAATAATATATTCGTAGCTGCATTATTTTATGCACATGTTAAGTACTACGGTAATAGCGAAGTCTTCAGACCCGTCTTGAATCAAATAAAATTATTAGAAAAAGATGGAATCGAGGTGTGTATTGAGGGCGAGACGAGAAGGATTTATTTTGCCACGGTGACTTTAACAGGGGATAATCAGGGTATCCATGAGGTACTGGGGTTGAACTGTTCATTCAATGGTGATTATGTCTGCCGAATTTGCACAGTTCATCGTGAAGATATGAAGATGCAAACAGAGCCGAATAATGAATTGTTGAGGACCAAATCTGGTTATGAGGCGGATCTATTCTAAATTCAAACAGATTTAAAATCATCAACAGGAGTTAAAGAAACTTGCATATGGAATGATTTGGAATCATTCCATATTACAGAAAATATTACTGTTGATTCACCCCATGATTTGGCGGAAGGCGTGTGTAAATACGTGATGATACCTATCATTGAATATTTCCTTTCAAAGAAACGTTTTTCCCTAGATGTACTGAATTACCGAATCAATTCATTCAGCTATGGATCGACAGAAAATAGTAATAGACCGCCTCCAATTACTAAGGATCATCTTAAAAATAAAACTTTGCATTCCCTGATGGCCCCTGCGGACATGAATTTCGTCCGGAATTCCGTCCTGCGCATGTCCAGAGGACATTTACGTGTCTCTATCTATGTCCGCCAGACATTCAGGCGTCTGCAGTGGTGTCTTGAAGACTTGGGAGCGTCTTGAGTAGTATCCCGAGGACCAAATAGCGTCCATTACCATGTCCTTAAGACATTCTACTGTCCTCGCCCAGGTCCTGCGGTCATCCTCGATTGGATAACGAGGTCCGGAGGACGTCCCGAACTATTTGTCCGAATTCGAGTGTCCTTAGTGGTGTCCTGAGGATCCGGCCGTGTCTCTGGCTATGTCCCCAAAACATTTCACTGTCCTTACTCATGTTCCACAGTCATTCGCGGTATAATGCTGCGGTCCGAAGGACGTCCTGATTTTTTCGTACAAATTTAAATGTCCTCAGTGGTGTCTTAAAGACTCAAAGATGTCTCCGGAAAGTTCTCGAAACATTTTAAGGGGGTATATACACTAGACTGTTTCAAATGAAAAGAAGTTTTTTTTTTTCTACTTCCCACCGATGGAGCAGTTCAGGGCAGATACAGCAAAGAATTTGCACCAAAGCAGGTGCAAAAATGATTTTTTTTTGAGCTGGCGCCGAGCATTTTTCTTTTTTCCATTGATTTAACATAGGAATTTTCCTAATTTTTTTTTAATTGCGAATTTCATGATCGAAAATCATGTTCATTCTTTGGCGACCATTCGAGAGAGATGTTAAATACCAGCTATAGATGTTATTGACGATCGTTGCATGAAAATAAACAAAATTGTAGCTATTCTTTCCCATGAAATACTCAAATTAAGGAACAAAATATGGATCTTATAATGTTTGTATCCATGCAACGATGGTCATAACATCTAGAGCTGGTATTTAACATCTCTCTCAAATTGTCGCTAAAGAATAAAGATGATATTCGATCATAAAATTCGCTATTGCAAAAAAAATTAGGAAAATTCCTATGTTAAATCAATGGAAAAAAGAAAAATGCTCGGCGCCAGCTCAAAAAAAATTATTTCTGCACCTGCTTCGGTGCAAATTCTTTCTTATATCTGCCCCGAACTGCTTCATCGGTGGGAAGTAAAAAAATAAAAACTTCGTTTCATTTGAAACAGTCTAATATACACCTTTGATTTTCAAAAAATCGTTTTTGTTTTTATATTTTTTTTGGAATGCTAGTGACCTACTTTACCTGCAAATAAATTGGCATCAGAAAATCTAGAGGATTTGAAAAGTTATAGCCATGACAGTCCCGAGTTGCGAAAAAGCGCCGCCGCGCGGCGCGCAGACGCTCATATTCGTCGCGTAAATATTCTACACTATCTACAATACCGCCAACACCACTGTCTCACTTTTTTTGACGTTTTACTATATATTGCTTTTGAATTTTATTCTGTGATTTTTCAATTCTTTGTAATTATGATTTTTATACATATTTAATTTTCAATATTCTTTTGAATTGTGATCATTGACGGAACACATGGCTGCGATCTACATTTTTTCGAGGTTAGGTGTCCACTTGTTTGTCAAATGTCGTGATTTCATTACGAATTCAAACCAATAATAATTTTCAATATTATACTCATGTCCTGCGGTCATTCACAACGTAAGGACGGGGTCCGACGGATGTCCGAATAGCTTCGCACAAGTTCACGTGCGCTTAGTAGTGTCTCAAAGACTCAGCGATGTCCTGGCCGTGTGTCCAAGACATTTGATTATTCTTATTCATGTCCTGCGGTAATTTACAACTTGAGGTCGATGCTGTCCCCAGGTCACTGTGATCTCGCCTCAGGGTAGTACAGTAACATGTCATTACGTGTTCGACGGGCTACTTATGCGCCCTTTTATTCACTCCATTCATTTGACGATATTTTCTGCTTTCCTTCTCGGGTAACTGCAAAATGGAAGAAACGCCTTTCACGAAAAAGGGCTAAGGATGAGGTCCGACGGATGTCCTGATGGCTTCGCGTGAATTCGATTGTCTTTAGTAATGTCTTGAAGAACCAGCAATATGTTTTGTAACCAGAAATTATACGACCTGATATTCTAATCATATGTCTTATACATGTCCCCCACGTGTCCCCAAACCCATCGAAGAATTCGACAAGACATCCTGAGGACATAGTGAAAACGTCGCGCGGACGTCCTGATAATCTAATCATCCCTGCTAAAAAAGTCTTATAGAAACTTATACATTTAAAAAGCTCCGTTTTTTATCCGTATTCTGTCTCCGGTTTTACAGTAGTGGCTACCGTCATTGTGCATAGCCGTTTTATACGTTCGTATACCAAACTCCGGATAGAATTCCTATAAACCACACCTGGTCAGTCCACAATACAATGTAATGTGTTTTAATAAGCTTATGCCACATTCAAGTATATCGTTAGCTAGCTGTGTACAATATCTATACGATTCTATTAGCTATATCCACATACCTCCGTATCAGTTCTTTACCGCAACTACGCTCCAGTTCTATAAGATCCTATGAACAATTGGTGGTTTTTATCCGTTCCGTAACGTGATTGCTCTACAATATCTATACGATTCTATCCCTGCTTGAAGTATCTGACAGAGACTAATTGGAAAAAATGTCTATCGGTTCTTGGCCGCAACAACAAAAATTAGGTAACAGGTACTCATTCTTACGAGTCAGTGGACCGATATTGAATTATTCAAGTCAGTTACATACGGGTTTAACTTTAATGATGACTCTGATTCGTAGATTAACTCGTATACATCTTCTCTCGGCTGACTTAATCTATCCTAACCGTGAACATCCTATAACTTATGTTAATCATTCGCTCGCAAGTCCGGACGCATCGCAGTGACATATTGGTATGGCCATCGCCTCTCCCTTATATACGAACGTTGATCCAGTTTAGTGCTAGTGAGAAAGATTTTTCCGTCTGTAGCCACCTATCGGCGAAGTGAAACCCGCAAAATTCAATTCTCTCAAAAAAGCACTGACATTAGTGGCATTCAACTGAGGTCGACCGCACCGTAGCTTTCGTCCTGCAGGTCTATCGCGCTACGTAGTTTTCGTCCTCCAGGTAGACCGCACCGTAGTTTTCGTCCTCCAGGTGTACCGCTACGTAGTTTTCGTCCTCCAGGTTAACCGCACCGTAGTTTTCGTCCTCCAGGGGTGCGATTCTGAGTTGTCTGGCGCTACTTAGCTCCTGGCGTTACTTATCGCCAAGGTGGCCTCTCCTCAAACATATGATATTTTTCCGCCGGCTGCTAGATCGCGACATAACAATATTTAGCGCGAGGCCTGTTTCGAGGCTTGTCGCGTTGCTTCGGCCAATGAGAACGCTTTATTCAGGACTCATTTGTACGTGTGAGTTGTGACTCTAGCAGTATCTACCTTTCTACGTTAAGTTTTGTTTGATTTCAAATAACAATTGCCGCTATATCTTATCCGTTTGAGGAGAGGCCACCTGGGCGATAAGTAACGCCAGGAGCTAAGTAGCGCCAGACAACCCAGAATCGCACCCCAGGTCAACCGCACCGTAGTTTTCGTCCTTCAGGTTGACCGTACCGTAGATTTCGTCCTCCAGGTTCACCGCTCCGTAGTTTTTTGTCCTCCAGGTCCACGGCTATGTAGTTTTCGCCCTCCAGGTAGACCGCTACGTAGTTTTCGTCCTCCAAGTTAACCGCACCGTAGTTTTCGTCCTCCAGGTCAACCGTACCGTAGTTTTCGTCCTTCAGGTTCACCGTACCGTAGATTTCGTCCTCCAGGTTCACCGCTACGTAGTTTTTTGTCCTCCAGGTCCACGGCTACGTAGTTTTCGTCCTCCAGGTCTATCGCTACGTAGTTTTCATCCTCCAGGTAGACCGCTACGTAGTTTTCGTCCTCCAAGTTAACCGCACCGTAGTTTTCGTCCTCCAGGTCAACCGTACCGTAGTTTTCGTCCTTCAGGTTGACCGTACCGTAGATTTCGTCCTCCAGGTTCACCGCTACGTAGTTTTTTGTCCTCCAGGTCCACGGCTACGTAGTTTTCGTCCTCCAGGTTCACCGCTACGTAGTTTTTGTCCTCCAGGTCCACGGCTACGTAGTTTTCGTCCTCCAGGTCCACGGCAACGTAGTTTTCGTCCTCCAGGTCTATCTCTACGTAGTTTTCATCCTCCAAGTTCACCGCTACGTAGTTTTTGTCCTCTAGGTCCACGGCTACGTAGTTTTGGTTCTCCAGGTCTATCTCTACGTAGTTTTGGTCCTCCAGGTCTATCTCCACGTAGTTTTCGTCCTCCAGGTAGACCGTTCCGTAGTTTTCGTCCATTAGGTGCACCGCTACGTAGTTTTAGTCTTGTAGGTGCACCGCTACGTAGTTCTTGTCCTCCAGGTCCACGGCTACGTAGTTTTCGTCCTCTTAGTCGACCTGTGGGACGAAAGCTACAGTGCGGTCGACCTGGAGGACGACAACTACGTAATCGTGGACCTGGAGGACGAAAGCTGGGGCGGTCGACCTGGAGGACGAGACCGACGTAGCGGTGGTCCTAGTCACAGATAACGAAAGCGTATGTTGTACGAAGACATCTTCCGGCGACGACGCTGTTATAATATATCAGGATGTCTCTGTATTATGTAAGATTTGATATGCTTTTTACATAATGTATCCTAAACACGATGTCAGACTGAACAAAATTAAAGTCCAGAGATGACACAAACGTAGCGGTATTCAATATTTCAATACGGATAAAAACTGATAGGGTCATCTAGTTCTCCGATTCTACAGTCGCAAATACGGATGAAAGCGGATAGAATTGACAGCTCATAGAATTTCATAGTCACAAATAGAATTGTCATAAGTGAATAACGAATTAACACTTATAACACTATCTCACGCATAGAGTCTAGTACATGTGCCTGTTGGAAATTCGGTAGGAAAACGAAGCGCTATGCAACAACGATCATTTTATAAGTACGGATACATTTTGAATATGCAAATGTCGAATAAAAGCTTCAACTGAATTCGCCGTATAGAATACAATAGTTTCAGATAAGATCGAGAATCGCTGCCCTGATATCCATCAAATCAAATTTGAACATCTAAAAAACGAAGTATTTTGTATTGTGAAATATCTTATAGGATCATATACTTGAGGAACGGCGTGTAATACTTCATAAAAACCAATTGATTCTACATCAGCAAAGTCGTATAGGAAAAACAAACAATAGAAACACATAAAATGTTATACACATTCTATGTGAGCAGTCGCCGTGACAGATTGGACGTATTGAATATTATAGAAATGATTGAAGTTCCTATGAATTTCTATAAGACTTTTTTAGCAGGGATGTGTCTCATAAATGTCCGCCCACGGTCTCCAAAACAGGAGAAAAATGTGGGGATGCATCCTGAGGACATGATTAGGACGTCTTGCGGATGTCCGGGGCGCATCTCATCATGAATTCACAATGTCCTTATTCTGT
Organism: Tenthredo mesomela; assembly: GCA_943736025.1. Taxonomy (NCBI): domain Eukaryota; kingdom Metazoa; phylum Arthropoda; class Insecta; order Hymenoptera; family Tenthredinidae; genus Tenthredo; species Tenthredo mesomela. The sequence continues at coordinate 40,433,939 of OX031014.1, read as the reverse complement.
CTTCGAGCCGTCCTAAAATGACACACTAGGACGTCCTGAGGATGTCCACGACATTTGTCCGGATTCTGTCCTGTGTAGGTCCCAAGGGGCCATCAGGGTTATTCAGCCAGCGAGATGCTATGTTTCGTTAGATATTTTGGTATGATGATCGGGGATTTAGTTGATATCGAAGAGGATAAAGAAATTCATCGCTTATGGTCACTCCTATACGTGGGATCCTTGATACTTTATATGCTCCGTACGTAGATTTAGCGATGAAAGGTGTCTTAATGGATCTCATTAGTGAACACCACAAACTTTATTTGAAGCTTTTTCCAGAGAGATATTTTACAATAAAATTTCACTTGATGCTTCACTATGCTTATATATTGACGATTATGAGCCCTTTGAACATGCTTTCATCGATTAGATTCGAGGGGGAACATAAAAAATTCAAAGAAATGGCTAGAGCTACCAATAATTTCCGGAATCTACCCCATACGTTACTTAACCTCTTCCCGGCCGAATTTTTGAGTTCCGTAAAAAAATAATGTTTCAGAAATTTTTTTTCAAAAATAACACAACAACGTACGCGCGCTAGAGGTTACTTTAACTTTTGTTCCATATATGGAACAGTGGCCGGGAAGAGGTTAAGAGAGAACAATTCAAGTTAGCATCAAGATTGATTGATAATAGAGGATTCAAATGTGTAGTTACTACAGGGAAACACAAAACTGTAGTATTAATTACTTAATTAGAGACTTGGATAGTGCGAAGGATTTTTTGTCGATTATTTTTAGCATTCGGATCTTGGCCAATCAGAGCGCGGTATTTGATGATCTGAAGGACATCCCCCATTTGGGGTATTACTACAGATAATTCCAAGAGATATACAGTTAGTTATCCTCGTGAAAACATGTGAAGTCCATGGGACCCACTATGATACATCCATGACCGTTGTCATTGATTTAGATCTTGAGTACGATGTGCCCATTTTTGATGAAATTCTTCATTTAGTTGTTGACTCAAAAAATCCCGAACAATTATATTTTTTGGGGAAAAAATTCTTTGTTAACTATTTCGACAATCGGTATCATACATACGAGGGATGTCGTTCAGAAGAATGGTTTTTTATCAAAGGAGACTCTATCACTCGGCATAATGTCAATGAGGGACGTTATCGATCAGATCGAGTCAGGATGAAAAGTAACGAAGGAACTTCTTACTTCAAGTTTTTTAACGTTTTGGCGAGGTTTGTCGCCCTCATCAGAAAAAAACTGTTTTATTAACAAACCAGAAAAAACACATCTTAGATAGTTACAGCGAAACGGATTAACATGTGAATAAAGGAGAATTAACTTAATTAAAAGAGAATTGTAAACTTAAAATATAAATAGAGTACAGACAGTCAATTACCAAGTATGCAAGAGTTATTCATAGCATCACACAAATCAGCATCGGTGTTGGAATAAACGTAAACAAAGCGCTGGATGGAAAACTTGTCAGATCCCGCAGGTGAAATTGAAAGCTCGGTATGACTTTCCACCTCTTATGTTTAGTTATGAAAACAACAAACATTTTTAGTTGATGCAGGTGTGCAGACTTAAAAAAGTCGGCCAGGGAATAAATTAGTATCGTTTTACCCCTCTTATATACGCAATGGGACAGATGGAAAATTATATGTAACTCATCGCCATCTACTCGAGATTCATTAACACTGTCTAAATAATTACAGTGGGACCCCGATTTTCTACCACTTGTGGAGATGAGTGGTACATTATCGGGGTTCAGCTAGGAGGTGTCGCCTAGACGTCGAGGGGTGGTACAGAATGGTGGGAGCATGCGCGTAGCGAAAACGCTTCGTGGTTGAAAGCACATGATTAACCTTAAAATTTCGGACGTCTTAGGTTATGTTACACACTCCACGCGTAGCGCTGCGCCGGCGTGTCGGAGACGGTAGTAGGAATAACACGCCCACAGACACTATTCCCCTCGGCAAACCGAATTGAGTGGGGGCAAGAATTAAGGGGAATGGTAGAAAATCGAGGTGGTAAAAGATCGGGGTTCCACTGTAAAAAAAAAAAATGAAAAAAAAAAATTAATTAAATTAATAATAATATATATTAATTATATTAATATATATTATTATATTAATATAATATAACAATATATATATATATATATATATATATATATATATATTGAAACAAAGTTTAGCTTTTGATTGCTAAACTGTGACGAATTGAAAGCTTTTTAAATATAATGGGGTTCTGAATTGAAATAAAGATTCAAGTCGTAAATGAATTATGTTGAAATACGTGAAAATTAAGTTTATTGGAAAATGCGTGAGTTTCGTTTTATGTCTGAAACAAGACTGTTTATAAAAATTGAAAGGTGTTTACACAACAACTTATATCATTTGTTAAAATAGTCATTTGAAAGTGTACAGTGTGTGTTTGAGACTACTAGACCGTAATGCGTTGAATATACAGGGTTTCTCCGTTTGTAACACTACCCCCCCTTCAGAGAAAGAGTCGACCCGACTCGCAAAAATAGAAAATGTCTAAAAATGAGGAAAGGTTCTAAAAGAAATCACTGGTCTAGCAGTCTTAATGTGAGTGTGAGCTCTGTTTTTGGGAAAGTTGGAGCTGTGGCTCAAAATTTTAA